>CM063313.1:2514862-3102941 GCA_032173965.1 Sitta carolinensis | reverse complement strand
TCCAATATCCAAATCCAATATCCCAATATCCAATATCCCAATATCCAATACCAATATCCAATATCCCAATATCCAATATCCAATATCCAATAATCCATATCCAATATCCAATATCCATATCCAATATCCAATATCCCAAATCAAATACCAATATCCCAATATCCAATATCCCAATATCCCAATATCCCATATCCAATATCCAATATCCAATATCCCAATATCCAATATCCAAAATCCAATATCCCAATATCCAATATCCCAATATCCAATATCCCAATATCCAATATCCAATATCCAATATCCAATATCCAATATCCAATATCCCAATATCCCAAATCCCAATTCCAATATCCAATATCCAATATCCAATATCCAATATCCAATATCCCAATATCCAATATCCAATATCCAATATCCAATATCCCAATATCCAATATCCCAATATCTCCAATATCCCAATATCCAATATCCCAATATCCAATATCCAATATCCAATATCCAATACCCAATATCCCAATATCCAATATCCAATATCCAATATCCATCCATATCCCAATATCCAATATCCAATATCCAATATCCAATATCCAATACCAAATCCATATCCAATATCCAATACCAATATCCAATAATCCAATATCCCAATAGCCAATATCCAATATCCCAATATCCAATATCCCAATAAAATATCCCAATATTCCAATATCCAATATCCCAATATCCAATATCCAATATCCAATATCCAATATCCAATATCCCAATATCCCAATATCCCAATAATCCAATTCCAATATCCATACCAATATCCAATATCCCAATATCCCAATATCCAATATCCAATATCCAATATCCAATATCCAATATCCCAATATCCATATCCAATATCCAATCCAATACCAATACCACCCAATTCCAATATCATATCATACCATACAATACATTAAATCCAAACAACAACCCATTCTCAAACACTACCAACCCATCAATATAATAAATAACCAATCCAAACAACATATCATCAAATCCAAATATACAAATCCAATACCATATCAAATCCAATATAATCAATTCCAATATCAATATCCAATAAATCAACAACATATCCATATCAATATCCAAACAATCAAATCATATAATCAATATCATATCTACAATATCCAATCAACCAATATCCAAATCCAATATCAACCAACCAAACCAACCCATACAATATTCCTCAACCAATCCTCAATCCATATCCAATACATCCACATATCCAATTCCATCAATCAATATCACAATCCAATCAACAACATACCAATCCAATCATCCATCCCATACAATATCAATACAACAATCATCAATCCAATCAATTCAATCATATCAATATCAATCAATATCCACATCAAATCAATATCCAATTCAATCCAATATCCAATATCCCAATATCCAATATCCAATATCCATATCCAATATCCATATCCAATATCCAATATCCAATATCCAATACCAATATCCCAAAATCCAATATCCAATATCCAATATCCAATATCCAATATCCAATATCCAATATCCAATATCCAAATCCAATATCCAATATCCAATAACCAATACCAATATCCAAATCCCAATATCAATCCAATATCCATATCCAATACATATCCAATATCCAATATCAATATCCAAACAATATCACCAATATCCATATCCAATATCAACAAAAAATCCAATATCCAATATCCAAATCAATATCCAATATCCAATACCAATATCCAAACAATATCCAAAAATATCCAATATCCAATATCCCAATATCTATCAATCCAATACCAATATCCAATATCCAATAAATAAATATCCAAATCCAATAACAATATCCAATATCCAATATCCAATATCCCATATCCAAATCCAAAACAATCATATCCAATATCCAATATCCAAAATATCAATATTCCAATTCCAATCAATATCCAAATCCCAATATCCCAATATCCAATCCAATATCCATATCCAATACCAATATCCAATATCAAACCATTCCAATATCCAAAAATATCCAATATCCAATATCCCAATATCCAATCCAATATCCAATATCCAATAATATCCAATATCCAATATCATATCCAATACAATATCCAATATCCAAATCCATATCCAATATCCAATATCCAATATCCAAATCCAATATCCAATATCCAATACCAATACAAATCCACCAATACCAATATCCAAATCCAATCCAATATCCAATATCCAATATCCCAATATCCAATATCCAAACCAATATCAATACCCAAATCAATATCCAATATCATTCCAATATATCATTCCAATATCCAATATCCATATCCAATATCCAATATCCAATATCCAATATCATTCCAATATCCCAATCAATATCCCAATCATTCCAATATCCAATATCCAAATATCCAATATCCAATATCCAATATCCAATATCCAATATCCCAATATCCAATATCCAAACCAATATCCAATATCCAATATCCAATATCCAATATCCAATATCCAATATCAATATCCAATATCCAACAATATCCCAATATCCCAATATCCAATATCCAATATCCAATATCCAATATCCATATCCAATATCCAATATCCAATATCCAATATCCAATATCCAATATCCAATATCCAATATCCAATATCCAATTCCAATATCCAATATCCAATATCCAATATCCAATATCCAATATCCAATATCCAATATCCAATATCCAATATCCAATATCCAATATCCAATATCCAATATCCAATCCAATATCCAATACCATATCCAATATCCAAATCCAATACCCAAACCAATACCAATATCAATATCCAATATCCAATCCAATATCCAATATCCAATATCCAATATCCAATATCCAATATCCAATATCCAATATCCAATATCCAATATCCAAATCAATATCCATATCACAATATCCAATATCCAATAATATCCAATATCCAATACCAATATCCAATATCCCAATATCCAATATCCAATATCCCAATATCCAATATCCAAATCCAATATCCAATATCCAATATCCAATATCCAATATCCAATATCCAATATCCAATATCAATCCAATATCCAATATCAATACCAAATCCAATATCCAATATCCAATATCCATATCCAATATCCAATATCCCAATATCCAATATCCCAAAATCCAATATCCCAAATCCAATATCAATATCCAATATCCAATATCCAAAAAATCCAATATCCAATATCCAATATCCAATATCCAATATCCAATATCCAATATCCAATATATCCAATATCCAATAATCCAATCCAATATCCAATATCCAATATCCATATCCAATATCCCAATATCCAATATCCAATATCCAATATCCCAATATCCAATATATCCAATATCAAATCCAATATCCAATATCCAATATCCAATCATCCAATCCAATATCCAATATCCCAATATCCAAATCCAATATCCAATACCAATCATATCCAATATCCAATATCCAATATCCAATATCCAATACCCAATATCCAATATCCAATATCCAATATCCAATAATCCAATATCCCAATAATATCCAAACTATCCAATATCCCAATATCCCAATATCCAATATCCCAATATCCAATAATCCCCAATATCCAATCCATATCAATATCCAATATATCCAAATCCAATATCCATATCCAATATCAATATCCAATATCCAATATCCAATATCCAATATATCCAATATCCAATATCCAATATCCATATAATCCATATCCAATATCCAATATCCAATATCCAATATCCCAATATCCAATATCCCAATATCCAATATCCCAATAATCCCAATATAAATCCAATATCCAATATCCAATATCCAATATCCAATATCCAATATCCAATATCCAATATCCAATATCCAATATCCAATATCCAATATCCAATATCCAATATCCAATATCCAATATCCAATATCCAATATCCAATATCCAATATCCCAATATCCAATATCCAATATCCAATATCCAATATCCAATATCCAATATCCAATATCCAATTCAATATCCAATATCCATATCAATATCCATACATCCAATATCCAATATCCAATATCCAAATCCAATATCCCAATATCCAATATCCAATATCAATATCCAATATCCCATATCCAATATCCAATATCCAATATCCAATATCCAATATCCAATATCCAATATCCCAATATCCAATATCCAATATCCAATATCCAATCATATCCAATATCCAATATCCAATATCCCAATATCCAATATCCAATATCAATATCCAATATCCAATAATCCAATATCCAATATCCAATATCCAATATCCAATCATATCCAATATCCATATCAATATCCATATCCAATATCCAATATCCAATATCCAATATCCAATATCCCAAATCAATATCCATATCCAATATCCAATATCCAATATCAATATCCAATATCCAATATCCAATATCCAATATCCAATATCCAATATCCAATATCCCAAATATCCCATATCCATATCCAATATCCCAATATCCAATATCCAATCCAATCAATCATTCCAATATCCAATATCCAATATCCAAATCCATATCCAAATATATCCAATATCAATCCATATCCAATATCCATATCCAATATCCAATCAAATCCAATATCCAATATCCAATATCCAATTCCAAAAACCAATATCAATATCCAATATCCAATATCCAATATCCAATATCCAATATCCAATATCCAATACCAATATCCAATATCAATATCCATATCCAATAACCAATATCCAATACATATCCAATATCCAATATCAAATCAATATCCCAATATCCAATTCCAATATCCAATCAATCCAAAATACCAATATCCAATATCCAATATCCAATACCAATATCCAATATCCAATATCCATATCCAATATCCAATATCCAATATCCATATCCAATATCCAATATCCAATATCCAAATCCAATATCCAATATCCAATATCCAATATCCAATAAATCCAATATCCCAATATCCCAATATCCAATATCCAATATCCAATATCCCAATATCCTAATATCCAATATCCAATATCCAATATCCAATATCCAATATCCAAATCAATATCCAATTCCAATATCCAATATCCATTCCAATCCCAATCCATATATCCAATATCCAATATCCAATATCCAATTATCCAATATCCAATATCCAATATCCCAATATCCAATATCCAATATCCATATCCAATATCCAATAATCCAATATCCAATATCCAATATCCCATATCATATATATCCCATATATCCAATATCCAATATCCAATATCCCAGATCATCATATCCAATATCCCAATATCCAATTATCCAATATCCAATACCAATATCCAATATCCCAATATATCCAAATCCAATCCAATATCCAATATCATATCCAATATCCAATATCCAATATCCAATCCATATCCAAATCCCAATATCCAATCATATCCAATATCCCATATCCAATATCCAATATCCAATATCCAATATCCATATCCAATATCCATATCAATACCCAATATCCAATATCCAATATCCAATATCCAATATCCATATCCAATATCCCAATATCCAATATCCACATATCCAATTCCAATATCCAATATCCAATATCCAATATCCAATATCCCAATATCCAATATCCAATATCCCAATATCCAATATCCAATATCCAACAATATTCCATATCCAATATCCAATATCCCAATATCCAATATCCAATATCCAATATCCAATATCCCAATATCCAATATCCCAATATCCAATATCCAATATCAATTCCCAATATCCAATATCCAATATCCAATATCCAATATCCCAATATCCAATATCCAATATCCAATATCCAATTCCATATCCAATATCCAATATCCCAATATCCAATATTCCAATATCCAATATCCAATATCCCAATATCCAATATCCAATATCCAATATCCCACTATCCCAATATCCAATATCCCAATATCCCAATATCCCAATAGCCAATATCCTAATATCCAATATCCAATATCCCAATATCCAATATCCCAATATCCCAATATCCCAATATCCCAATATCCAATATCCCAATATCCAATATCCCAATATCCAATATCCAATATCCAATATGCAATATCCAATATCCCAATATCCCAATATCCAATATCCAATATCCAATATCCAATATCACAATCAATATCCCAATATTTTACTTTATTTTGATTTCTTTTTACTTCATTTTATTTTATTTTATTATGTTATTTATTTATATTTTTTTAATATTACTTTATTTCATTTTTTTTAATCTTTTTTATTTTTATTTTACTTTATTTTTATTTCATTTGATTTTTATTTTATTTCTTTTAATTTCATTTCATTTTATTTCATTTTATTTCATTTTTATGGTATTATATTTCATTTCATTTGTTTTTTATTTTATTTCCATTGTTTCATTTGATTTGATTTTTATTTTATTTATTTCATTGACTTTCACTTGATTTTATTTATTTAATTTATTTATTTTATTATTTTTATTTTCATTTTATTTCACATTTTTACTCATTAAAAATTCTTTTTTTACCATTTTTGGGACGTTTTGAAGGCACAAATTTAGGGGAAAAATGGCAAAAAAATCCGAATTTCCCTCGGCTTTGGCTCAATTCTCACGCTGGTTTTCCCAGCATTCCTTTGGATTTTATCCCCATTTTATTCCCATTTTTCTGCCATTTAATTCCCATTTTTATTCCCATTTTTTCCTCATTTTTCCCCATTTTTCTCCCATTTTGTGGGAATTTTATTCTATTTTTTCCCTTTTTATTTCTATTTTTCCCCATTTTATTCTCATTTTATTCCCATTTTATTCCTATTTTTTCTCATTTTCCCTCCCATTTTCCCCCATTTTTATTCCTATTTTTCCCCATTTTATTCCCATATTTTTCCCCATTTATTCCCAATTCCCTCCCATTTTCCCCACTGTCTTCTGATTTTCTCCTGATTTATTCTGATTTTTTCTCTCATTTTTCCCCATTTTTCCCCATTTTATTCCCATAATTTCCCCAATTTTCACCCATTTTATTCCCATTTTTCCCCATTTTATTCCATTTTTCCCCATTTTTCCCCTATTTTATCCCCATATTTCCTCCATTTTAATCCAATTTTTCCCCCATTTCCCCCAATTTTCCCCCATTTTATTCCCATTTCCCCCATTTTTCTGCCATTTTATTCCCATTTTCCCCCATTTTATTCCCATTTTTCCCCATTTTATTCCCATTTTCCCCCATTTTATTCCCATTTTATTCCCATTTTCCCCCATTTTATTCCCATTTTATTCCTATTTTCCCCCATTTTTCCCCCATTTTATTCCCATTTTCCCATTTTATCCCCATTTTATTCTCATTTTATTCCCATTTTCCCCCCATTTTATTCCCATTTTATTCCCATTTTTCCCCCATTTTATTCCCATTTTATTCCCATTTTTCCCCCATTTTATTCCCATTTTATTCCCATTTTCCCCCATTTTTCCCCCATTTTATTCCCATTTTCCCCCCATTTTATTCCCATTTTCCCCCCATTTTTCCCCCATTTTATTCCCATTTTCCCCCATTTTTCCCCCATTTTATTCCCATTTTCCCCCATTTTATTCCCATTTTTCCCCCATTTTTCCCCCATTTTATTCCCATTTTATTCCCATTTTTCCCCTCCTTTCTGCCTCTCCCCTGTGCAATTCCAAGTATAATAAATCCGATTTTCCCCCCGATTTCCAGCCCTGCTCCATTCCCAGCTCTCTCCCTGCTGGGTCGAAAATTCCATTTGTTTTTTATTTTTCATTTTTTGTTCCCTTCTTGGCACTGAGACAAACGGGAGCTGGAGCCAAAAAACGGGAGAAATTCCAGTGGGGAAAAGGAAAATAAAATTAAAAAAATTAAAATATAATAAAAATAAAATAAAATAAAAATAAAATAAATAAAATAAAAATAAAAATTAAAATAAAATATAAAATAAAAATAAATAAAATAAAAAAAATAAAAAAAATAAAAATAAAAAGAAATATAAAATAAAAATAAAAATAGAAATATAAATAAAAATATAAAAATAAAATTAAAATTAAAAAATAAAAATAGAAAACCAATTAAAAATCTCACTAATCCCCATTTTTATTTTTTTATTTCTATTTTTTTTCATTTTTATTTTTATTTAAATTTTATTTTTATTTTTATTTTTTATTTTAATTTTTAATTCTATTTTTTATTTCTATTTTTCATTTTTATTTTTATTTATATTTTGGTTTTTATTTTTATTTTCTTTTTTAATTTTGGACGGTTTGGAGAGGTTTTATTTTATTTTATTTTATTTATTTTATTTTATTTTATTTTATTTTATTTTATTTTATTTTATTTCATTTTTTCGGGTTTTTTATTTTTAATTGTTTTGGGTTTTGGGGTGAGATGGTGAAAGGAGGGGTGGAGTTAATTAGGGAATTAATTAATTTTATTAGGGAAGGGGGAAGGGGAAAAGGAGGAAAAATGGAGAAAAAAAGGAAGAAAAAAAGGGGAAAAAAAGGGGAAAATAGGAAAGAAAAAAGGAGGAAAAAAGGAGAAAAAAAAAAGGGAAAAAGGAGAAAAAAGGGAAAATAAAAAGAGAAAATGAGGAAAATAGGAATGGAGGAAAAGAGGAAAAAAAAGGGGAAAAGGAAAAAAAAAAAGGAGAAAAAGAGAAAAAAAAAAGCAGGAAAAAAAAAGAGAAGAAAGGTGAAAAAAAGGGGAAAAAAAGGAGGAAAAAGGAGGAAAACAGGAAAGAAAAAAGGAGAAAAAAGGAGAAAAAAAAGGAGGAAAAAAAGGACAAAAAAGAGGGGAAAAAAATGGGAAAAAGGATGGAAAAATGGGAAAAAATCCAAGGTAAATCCACCAGCAGTGATTAAAATTCAAATTATTCAATTACAAATGATCCAAATCCAGGATTTTAATTTTCCCTTTTCCAGCCAAATTCCCAGAAATTCCACGGGAATTCTCACTCCATTCCCAATCCTCATTCCCCAATTCCCCAGGAATTCCCCATTCCCAAATTCCCAAATTCTCCAGGAATTTGACCCCATTCCCAAATTCTCCAGGAATTCCCAAATTCCCCAGGAATTCCCCATTCCCAAATTCCCAAATCCCCATTCCCAAATTCCCAAATTCTCCAGGAATTCCTCATTCCCAAATCCCCATTCCCAAATTTCCCAGGAATTCCTGATTCCCAAATCCCCATTCCCAAATTCCCCAGGAATTCCCCATTCCCAAATTCCCAAATCCCCATTCCCAAATTCTCTAGGAATTCCTCAGTCCAAATCCCAGGAATTCCTCATTCCCAAATTCCCAAATCCCCAGGAATTCCTCATTCCCAAATCCCCATTCCCAAATTTCCCAGGAATTCCTGATTCCCAAATCCTCATTCCCAAATCCCCATTCCCAAATTCTCCAGGAATTCCCCGTTCCCAAATTCCCCAGGAATTCCTCATTCCCAAATTCCCAAAGTCCCAAATTTCCAAGTTCTGCAGGAATTCCCCATTCCCAAATTCGCAAATTCCCAAATTCCCCAGGAATTCCCCATTCCCAAATCCCCATTCCCAAATTTTCCAGCCTTTGGAAAAGGGGAATTTTGGGATGGGGAAATTCCTGGAAAATGGGAATTTATGGAAAAGGGGAATTTATGGAAAATGGGAATTTGGGGAAAAGCAGCTTCTGGAAAATGGGAATTTTGGAAAAGGGGAATTTTGGAAAAGGGGAATTTTGGGATGGGGAATTTCTGGAAAAAGGGAATTTCTGGAAAAAGGGAATTTTGGAAAAGGGGAATTTATGGAAAAATGGGAATTTATGGAAAAAAGGGAATTTTGGGCTGGGGCAGCTCTTCCATGACCAATTTCCATTTGATTTTCATTTTCAAGGTCCATTTTTAATTTTATTTTTTATTTTCCCGTGCCCATTTTAATTTTATTTCTCTGTGTCCATTTCCCATTTTATCCCCATTTCCCATCCCCATTTCCCAGTTTATTTCCAGTCCCATTTCCCATTTTATTTCCATCCCCATTTTCCATTTTACCTCCATTTCCATCCCCATTTTCCATTTTATTCCCATCCCCATTTTTGATTTTATTCCCATTTCCCATCCCCATTTCCCAGTTTATTTCCATCCCCATTTCCCAGTTTATTCCCATTTCCCATCCCCATTTTATTTCCATCTCCATTTCCATCCCCATTTCCCATTTTATTTCCATCCCCATTTCCCCTTTTATTCCCATCCCCATTTCCCATTTTATTCCCATCCCCATTTCCCATTTTTATTCCCATCCCCATTTCCCATTTTATTTCCATCCCCATTTCCCATTTTATTCCCATCCCCATTTCCCATTTTATTTCCATCCCCATTTCCCATTTTATTCCCATCCCCATTTCCCATTTTATTTCCATCCCCATTTCCCATTTTATTCCCATCCCCATTTCCCATTTTATTTCCATCCCCATTTCCCATTTTATTCCCATCCCCATTTCCCATTTTATTCCCATCCCCATTTCCCATCCCCATTTCCATTTTATCTCCATTTCCCATTTTATTTCCATTCCCCATTTTCAACTTTATTTCCATTTCCCATTTCCTTTTTTACCTCCATTTCCCATCCCCAATTTTGATGGTATCCCCATTTCCCATCCCCAATTTTGATGGTATCCCCATTTCCCATCCCCAATTTTGACGGTATCCCCATTTCCCATCCCCAATTTTGATTGTATCCCATTTCCCATCCCCAATTTTGATTGTATCCCCATTTCCCACCCCAATTTTGATGGTATCCCCATTTCCCATCCCCAATTTTGATGGTATCCCCATTTCCCATCCCCAATTTTGATGGTATCCCCATTTCCCATCCCCAATTTTGATTGTATCCCCATTTCCCATCCCCAATTTTGATGGTATCCCCATTTCCCATCCCCAATTTTGATTGTATCCCCATTTCCCATCCCCAATTTTGATGGTATCCCCATTTCCCATCCCCAATTTTGACTGTATCCCCATTTCCCATCCCCAATTTTGATGGTATCCCCATTTCCCATCCCCACGTTTGAGTTTTTCCCCATTTCCAGCGGGCATGGACGAGTTACCCATTTCCCCCCCCTGATTTTTACATTCTGCGAGTTATCTCCCCTCTTATTTATTCCCTGTATCTCTTTTTTTTTTTCCCTATATTTTTGTTGGTTTTTCATTTTTCCCCCTTTTTTTTTTTTTTTTTTTTTTTTTATATATTTTCTCCCCTCCCCAAACTTGGCAGAGGCTCCCGTTTTCCATAATGCGAGCATTTGGGAATTGTGAGCGGAATGAAACCGATCCAATCTCCTGCCTGCGACATGAATTTTCATTAATTACAACCTTGTCAGCAAAAGCATTATCAAAGCTGAATATGAAAATGCTAATGAGGCGGCATTTGCATATTTTTCTTTGTTGGAATGTCATTAATTATTACATTTTATGATGATGAATGCAGCTGTCGAAGCTCTCCCGATGCATAATTAGCCAGCAGAATGCCAGGAGCCGATCAGCAGATTTTTTTGGGAATTTTTTTAAAGGGGAAAAAAAAAAAAAAAAAAAAAAACCAAAAAAACAGAACAACTCAGCTAAATAATAATAAAAAATTAAAAGGGGAATAATCCCTAAAAAGAAAAAAATTTTAAAAATTCCTAAAACTTTTCTATGGGAAGTTTTTTTTAAATTGGAGTTGATGTGTTTAATTTTTATTTTTTCGGGGTGTTGTGGTGTTTGATATTATATATATTAAAAAAAATTGAAAATCAGGAATGGTTATTCCAGCTTAATTAATGCCACGCTTAATTATAACGGCGTGATGTCAGCGGTTTTAATTAAGGCTTGGCACGGGGACAGCGGAGCTGGGAAGGGGAGGGGAGGGAGGGAGGAGGAGGGAGGGAAAAAAGGGATGGATACAGGGATGGAGGGATGGATACAGGATGGAGAGATGGATACAGGGATGGATACAGGGATGGATACAGGGATGGAGAGATGGATACAGGGATGGATACAGGGATGGAGAGATGGATACAGGATGGATACAGGGATGGAGAGATGGATACAGGGATGGATACAGGGATGGATACAGGGATACAGGGATGGAGAGATGGATACAGGGATGGATACAGGGATGGATACAGGGATGGAGGGATGGATACAGGGATGGATACAGGGATGGATACAGGGATGGATACAGGGATGGATACAGGGATGGAGAGATGGATACAGGGATGGATACAGGGATGGATACAGGGATGGAGAGATGGATACAGGGATGGATACAGGGATGGAGAGATGGATACAGGGATGGATACAGGGATGGAGAGATGGATACAGGGATGGATACAGGGATGGATACAGGGATACAGGGATGGAGAGATGGATACAGGGATGGATACAGGGATGGATACAGGGATGGAGGATGGATACAGGGATGGATACAGGGATGGATACAGGGATGGATACAGGATGGAGAGATGGATACAGGGATGGATACAGGGATGGATACAGGATGGATACAGGGATGGGAGATGGATACAGGGATGGATACAGGGATGGATACAGGGATGGAGAGATGGATACAGGGATGGATACAGGGATGGATACAGGGATACAGGGATGAGAGATGGATACAGGGATGGATACAGGGATGGATACAGGGATGGAGAGATGGATACAGGGATGGATACAGGGATGGATACAGGGATGGATGCAGGATGGATACAGGGATGGATACAGGGATGGAGGGATGGATACAGGGATGGATGCAGGGATGGATACAGGGATGGATACAGGGATGGAGAGATGGATACAGGGATGGATACAGGGATGGATACAGGGATGGAGAGATGGATACAGGGATGGAGAGATGGATACAGGGATGGATGCAGGGATGGATACAGGGATGGATACAGGGATGGAGGGATGGGTACAGGAATGCAGGGATGGAGGGAGGGATGGAGGGAGGGATGCAGGGATGGATACAGGGATGGATGCAGGATAAAAGGAGGGATGCAGGGAGAGATGGAAAGGATGCAGGGCTGGCTGGATGGAAGGATGTAGGGCTGGATGCAGGGCTGGATGGAAAGGATGGATACAGGGATGGATTCAGGCTGGATGCAGGGCTGGATGGAAAGGATGCGGGGCTGGATACAGGGCTGGATGCAGGGATGGATACAGGGCTGGATTGAGGGATGGATGCCAGGCTGGATGCAGGGCAGGATGCAGGGCAGGATGCCGGGCTGGATGCAGGGCTGGATGCAGGGCTGGGTACAGGGCTGGATTCAGGGATGGATGCAGGATGGATACAGGAAGGATGCTGGGCTGGATGCAGGGCTGGGTACAGGGCTGGATGCAGGGCTGGATGCAGGGCTGGATGCAGGGCTGGATGCAGGGCTGGATGCAGGGCTGGATTCAGGGATGGATGTAGGGCTGGATGCAGGGCTGGATGCAGGCTGGGTACAGGGCTGGATGCAGGCTGGATGCAGGCTGGATGCAGGGCTGGATTCAGGGCTGGATTCAGGGATGGATACAGGGATGGATGCAGGGCTGGATGCCGGGCTGGATGCAGGCTGGTGCAGGGCTGGATGCAGGGCTGGGTACAGGCTGGATGCAGGGCTGGATGCAGGGCTGGATGCAGGGCTGGATGCAGGCTGATGCAGGATGGATGCAGGGCTGGATGCAGGGCTGGATGCAGGGCTGGATGCAGGCTGGATGCAGGGCTGATTCAGGATGGATGTAGGGCTGATGCAGGGCTGGATGCAGGGCTGGGTACAGGGCTGGATGCAGGCTGGATGCAGGGCTGGATGCAGGGCTGGATTCAGGGCTGGATTCAGGGATGGATACAGGGATGGATGCAGGGCTGGATGCCGGGCTGGATGCAGGGCTGGGTGCAGGGCTGGATGCAGGGCTGGGTACAGGGCTGGATGCAGGGCTGGATGCAGGGCTGGATGCAGGGCTGGATGCAGGGCTGGATTCAGGGATGGATGCAGGGCTGGATGCAGGGCTGGATGCAGGGCTGGATGCAGGGCTGGATTCAGGCTGGATTCAGGGATGGATACAGGGATGGATGCAGGGCTGGATGCCGGGCTGGATGCAGGGCTGGGTGCAGGGCTGGATGCAGGGCTGGATGCAGGGCTGGGTGCAGGGCTGGGTACAGGCTGGGTACAGGGCTGGATGCAGGCTGGATTCAGGGATGGATGCAGGCTGGGTACAGGGCTGGGTACAGGGCTGGGTACAGGGCTGGATGCAGGGCTGCATTCAGGGCTGGATGCCGGCTGGATGCCGCGGCTGCGGCGAGCAGGCGGCGCGGCGGCAGATGGGCCCATTCCACATGACCAAGCCGATCAATCACAGCTGAAGGGCCCAGGTGCGGCGCAGCCGCGCAGCAACGCCCCATTTCACAGGCTGTCACACACGGCCCGGCCCGCCAGCGCTGACCCCGCTGCCAGCAGCCAGAGGAGCTGCACGCAGCCCCTTCCCACCCCAGCCTTTCCCTTCCCGTCCTTTCCCTGCCGCCAGCGCTGACCCCGCTGCCAGGGAGGAGAGGAGCTGCACGCAGCCCCTTCCTATCCCATTCCATCCTCTCCCTGCCACGAGGAGAGGAGCAGAGCAGGGCTGCACGCAGCCCCTTCCTATCCCATTCCATCCTCTCCCTGCCAGGAGGAGAGGAGCAGAGCAGGGCTGCACGCAGCCCCTTCCTATCCCATTCCATCCTCTCCCTGCCAGGAGGAGAGGAGCAGAGCAGGGCTGCACGCAGCCCCATCCCATCCCATCCCATTCCATCCTCTCCCTGCCAGGAGGAGAGGAGCAGAGCAGGGCTGCACGCAGCCCCTTCCTATCCCATTCCATCCTCTCCCTGCCAGGAGGAGAGGAGCAGAGCAGGGCTGCACACAGCCCCATCCCATCCCATCCCATCCCATTCCATCCTCTCCCTGCCAGGAGGAGAGGAGCAGAGCAGGGCTGCACACAGCCCCATCCCATCCCATCCCATTCCATCCTTTCCTTTCCCTTCTCATCCCGTCTTTTCCCGTCCCTGCCACCAGCGCTGGCCCCACGGTCCAGCTGCACACAGCTCCTTGCTTGAGCTGTCCTCACCTTCCCTCTCCTTCCCTTCCCTCTTCTCCCCATCCCTTCCCTCTCCTTCCCATCTCTTTCCTTTCCTTTACTTCCCATCCCTCTTCTCCTTTCCATCCCTCTCCTTTCCATCCCTCTCCTTCCCTTCCTACTCCTTTCCATCCCTCTCCCTCTCCTTCCCTCTCCTCTCCTTCCCTCCTTCTCCATCCCTTCCCTCTCCATCCCTTCCCTCTTCTCCCCATCCCTCTCCCCTCTCCTCTCTCCCTCTGGATCCCATGGAATTCCCGGATCCCCACATTCCTCCAGCGAGTCCCGGCTGCAAAATTCCCCCCGTCCCCCCCGCGCTGCACTCGGGCGCCGCGACAGCTGCGGCATTAATAATGGAGAGAGAGAGGGAAATGCCATTTCTGCGAGCAGCCATCGAGGCAGCGACAGGAAAAATCCAGGAGAAGGAGGAAAGGCTGCCACTCGCCTTTGTCCCGGCAGCGATTTCCACGATTCCCTTTTTTTTTGGTTTATTTTTGGGGCTCCAAAGGAGCTACAAGAAGCAGATGTTTGAAGGGCCGACCCTTCCCAAGGAAATTTCCCTGAGCCCTGCACAGTGCCTGACCCTCAGTGATTCCAGAAACACCCCAAAAAATCCCAGGATTCCTTCTCCCAGTCCCCATTCCTGCTTCCAGAAACACCCCCAAAAAATCCCAGGATTCTGAGCCTTATTCTGAAGGAGTTCTCCCAGTCCTGATTCCAGAAACACATCAAAAAATCCCAGGATTCTGAGCCCTGCACAGTGCCTGATCCTCAGTGATTCCAGAAACACCCAAAAAATCCCAGGATTCCCTCTCCCAGTCCCCATTCCTGATTCCAGAAACACCCCTAAAAAATCCCAGGATTCCTTCTCCCAGTCCCCATTCCTGATTCCAGAAACACCCCCAAAAAATCCCAGGATTCCTTCTCCCAGTCCCCATTCCTGATTCCAGAATCGCCCCCATCCAATTTGAGATTCCCCTGGAATGCAGGATCCTGAGATTCCCCTGGAATGGAGGAGTCTGAGATTGTGAAATTCTGAAATTCCCCTGGAATGGAGGATTTGCGATTCCCCTGGAATGGAGGATTTGAGATTCCCCCAGACACACCTGGCAGGAATTATGGGCAGGAAATTGGAATTATGGACAAGACTCTGGAATTATGGACAAAACTCTGGAATTATGGGCAGGAGCCTGGAACTATGGACAGAAAATTGGAATTATGGACAAAACTCTGGAATTCTGGACAGGAATTCTGGACAAGACTCTGGAATTATGAGCAGGAAATTGGAATTATGGCCTGGATCCTGGAATTTTCAGTGCACTTTCTATTTCTGCACCTGCTGCTTCCCAAGGAAATGCAGCTGTCCTGGCCATTGGTTTTGTCAAGGAAAACCCAACTTCAGCTCTGCCAAAGCCATTCCCTGTGCACTGGGAATTTTTCAATTCCCACCTCCGTGATTTTTTGGGGGGATTTTTCCAGGTCTGGTTCCCACTGCCCTTGGGCAGCTGTGAAAAGGAATTAAGGGAGGAAAAAAAAATTCCCAAATCTGCCAGGCTGCAATGTAATCCCATTTGAGGGAAATGTTGAAATCATTCCCTGCAGGGGGTTCCAAAAAAATAAAAATAAAAATAAAAATAAAAATATTACAGAGAGGGCTGAGTCACAGGCACAGCCTGGAAAATTTCATCCTGGAGCAATTGCAGTTTTTAAGGCTGGGTGAACTTCAGTAATCTGTCCAAAATTCCAGTTCTCCCGAGAGCAAAGCTGCTGGGATGAAAAGCATCCCATTAAAATGGAAAAAAATCCCATTAAAAAAAAAAAAAAAAAAAAGGAAAACCGGGTGGAACAAAGGGGGGCACAAAATGAAATCCCAAATTCCACACAGTGAGAACAGGGGAACATTCCTGAAATATCCTGGAACGACTAGGGCACCCAAAATCCCAAATTCCAGACAGTGGGAACAGCCTGGGACCACCAGGGCACCCAAAATCCCAAATTCCAGACAGTGGGAATAGCCTGGGACCACCAGGGCACCCAAAATCCCAAATTCCACACAGTGGGAATAGCCTGGGACCACCAGGGCACCCAAAATCCCAAATTCCACACAGTGGGCACAGGGTAACATTCCTGAAATATCCTGGGACCACCAGGGCACTGGGTATGGGGCACAGCTGCCCATGGCCACTGGAACTGGCATTGGCACTGGGATTGGCACAGCCACTGCCACTGTGATTGCCATTGGCACTGCCACTGCATTCCCACTGCATTCCCATTGCATTCCCATTGCATTCCCACTGCATTCCCATTGCATTCCCATTGCATTCCCACTGCATTCCCATTGCATTCCCATTGCATTCCCACTGCATTCCCACTGCATTCCCATTGCATTCCCACTGCATTCCCATTGCATTCCCACTGCATTCCCATTGCATTCCCATTGCATTCCCATTGCATTCCCACTGCATTCCCACTGCATTCCCACTGCATTCCCACTGCATTCCCATTGCATTCCCATTGCATTCCCACTGCATTCCCACTGCATTCCCATTGCATTCCCACTGCATTCCCATTGCATTCCCACTGCATTCCCATTGCATTCCCATTGCATTCCCACTGCATTCCCACTGCATTCCCACTGCATTCCCATTGCATTCCCATTGCCACGGCCACTGCATTCCCACTGCATTCCCACTGCATTCCCACTGCATTCCCATTGCATTCCCATTGCCACGGCCACTGCATTCCCACTGCATTCCCACTGCATTCCCATTGCATTCCCATTGCATTCCCACTGCCATTCCCACTGCATTCCCACTGCATTCCCATTGCCACGGCCACTGCATTCCCATTGCATTCCCATTGCATTCCCATTGCATTCCCATTGCATTCCCACTGCCATTCCCATTGCCATTCCCATTTCCATTCCCATTGCATTCCCACTGCCATTCCCATTGCCATTCCCATTGCCATTCCCACTGCATTCCCATTGCATTCCCATTGCATTCCCACTGCCATTCCCATTGCCATTCCCATTGCCATTCCCACTGCATTCCCATTGCCACTGCCACTGCATTCCCACTGCATTCCCACTGCCATTCCCATTGCCATTCCCATTGCATTCCCACTGCATTCCCATTGCATTCCCACTGCCACTGCATTCCCACTGCATTCCCATTGCCATTCCCATTGCATTCCCATTGCCATTCCCATTGCATTCCCATTCCCATTGCCATTCCCGTTGCATTCCCATTGCATTCCCATTGCCATTTCCATTGCCATTCCCATTGCCATTCCCATTGCCATTCCCATTGCATTCCCACTGCCATTCCCATTGCCATTCCCATTGCATTCCCATTGCCATTCCCATTGCCATTTCCATTGCCATTCCCATTGCCATTCCCATCATCACTGCCATATGAAATCCTGACCATGGATATGAAATCCTGACCACGGCTATAAAATCCTGACCATGGATATGAAATCCTGACCATGGATATGAAATCCTGACCACGGCTATAAAATCCTGACCATGGATATGAAATCCTGACCATGGATATGAAATCCTGACCATGGATATGAAATCCTGACCATGGATGTGAAATCCTGACCATGGATATAAAATCCTGACCATGGATATAAAATCCTGACCATGGATATAAAATCCTGACCATCCTCACTAACCAGCACCTTTTTCACACTTTGAAAATCCAGGCAATGGAAACCAATCCCTGTTTCCCCACCCTCCTACCAAGCCAATAACCCAACCTGAGATCTCCAAATCCCCTCCTGGATTTTATCCCTACATCCCACTTGCCCCAGCCCAAGAAGGGAAGAAATTCCATGGTCTTACTTTGTATTCTGGAGTTGACAAAGGGAGGAGAGAGATTGTCATGTGAGCCGAGGTCTCTGCTCGCCATGTGCTCGTAGTGAGGTCCATCTCCGTAATTCTGGGGAGAAAAACACAACGGGACACCTTGCAGCAGCTCTGTGCCTGCCAAAACTCCACAATTCCCTGCTCCATCGCAAGCCAGCATTCCCTTGGCGTTTGTTTTTTTGTTTTTCTGCTGATGGGTTGGAATGCCGCATCTCAGAATTCCCAGTTTTGAGAAAGAGGATGTAGAAGAGAGCTGGTGTGATGCTCCTGAAATCCTGGGCAGAGCAGCACAAAGCCCCCTGTCCCAAGAGTTTTCCTGCTTCCAGCAGGGAAGAAAAAAAAAAAAAGCCTGGAAAAACCCAGGTCTCCTGCTGGGGAAGTTGCATTGCAGCAGGGAAAAAGGGAGGTCAGGCTGTCGGTGGAATTGAAATTCCATTCAAATTCCCCAATCCTGCCCGGGCTCGTGCTCCTTTTCTTTTCTATCTCCCCACTTCATTCAGGGCTTTGGAGGCAGAAATAATCGGTGTGTGCCAATTCCCCCATTTCCTTTTCAAAACATTTTTCCCTCGGAAGCAATACAAGTTGTCAAGGGGAGAAGGGAAAAAAAAAACCCACAAAAAATAAATAAAAAGGGCAGGGGAAAACTCCAAGTGACAGATGGAAAGCGAGCCTGACGTCAGGGATGCAAAGCAGCAGGGGAGAAGAAAAACTGCTGGGATTCCTTGGTGGGGGGAGAAAAAAAAGAGGAGGGATCCCTGAGGGAAAGGAGGGCAGGGGGAAAAAACAGGGAAAAGGAATTTCAGGCACCAGAGGTCAGGGGTTGGAGGGCAGCAGGGAAAACTCGATTTTCACTCTCAAACGGGGGAACGGTCAGAGGAGACAGGGAATGCAAACAATGCTTGCATCCAAAAAAACTGGAAACTCTGCGAAAATGGGAAGAATCAGGGCAAAATGTGCCAGGAACCAGGATGGCGTGGAGAAAAGGATCTTAATCCTGGCAGTGCCCTCCCCAAATTCAATGGGATTACAGGGATCCTAAACCTGGAGTGCCCGCCCCAAATTCCCATGGGATAAAGGGATCTCTAAACCTGGGCAGTGCCCCCTCCCCAAATTCCCATGGGATTAAAGGGATCTCTAAACCTGGGCAGTGCCCCCTCCCCAAATTCCCATGGGATTAAAGGGATCTCTAAACCTGGGCAGTGCCCCCTCCCCAAATTCCCATGGGATTACAGGGATCTCTAAACCTGGGCAGTGCCACCCTCCCAAATTCCCATGGGATTAAAGGGATCTCTAAACCTGGGCAGTGCCCCTCCCCAAATTCCCATGGGATTACAGGGATCTCTAAACCTGGGCAGTACCCCCTCCCAAATTCCCATGGGATTAAAGGGATCTCTAATCCTGGGCAGTGCCCCCTCCCCAAATTCCATGGGATTAAAGGGATCTCTAAACCTGGGCAGTGCCCCCTCCCCAAATTCCCATGGGATTAAAGGGATCTCTAAACCTGGGCAGTGCCCCCTCCCCAAATTCCCATGGGATTAAAGGGATCTCTAAACCTGGGCAGTGCCACCTCCCCAAATTCCCGTGGGATTAAAGGGATCTCTAAACCTGGGCAGTGCCCCCTCCCCAAATTCCCATGGGATTAAAGGGATCTCTAAACCTGGGCAGTGCCCCTCCCCAAATTCCCATGGGATTAAAGGGATCTCTAAACCTGGGCAGTGCCACCTCCCCAAATTCCCATGGGATTAAAGGGATCTCTAAACCTGGGCAGTACCCCCTCCCCAAATTCCCATGGGATTAAAGGGATCTCTAATCCTGGGCAGTGCCCCCTCCCCAAATTCCCATGGGATTAAAGGGATCTCTAATCCTGGGCAGTGCCCCCTCCCCAAATTCCCGTGGGATTAAAGGGATCTCTAAACCTGGGCAGTGCCCCTCCCCAAATTCCCAGTCCCAGCTTTCCCCATTTTCCACCCGCAGGAATGCAGGGATCAAATCGGGATTTCACTCACCCGGGATGGGCTCGGATGTCCTGCATTCCCCCAGGATCCTGAGCTCGTTCTGTCCTCTACATCTGCGGGATAAATAAAGTTTTTCAGGCTCTGCCCTCGGGCATTCCCTCCCGCCCTTCCCGGAGCTCATTAGCGCTCCCAATTAACCCCTTCATGACGGGCCGGGCCGCGCGGGAAGCACTCACTCCGTGCCATGGACATTCTATTCCACCCCACACACAGTCAGGAATTCTCTGGGTGACACGGGAAAGCTCGAGACGCTCGGAGGCAAATATTGAATGAAGCCCCAAAAAATGAATAAAACAAATCCAAACCCTGCGGTGCTCCTTACTGCCCAAAAAAAACCCTGAAATTCCCCATGGGACACACTGAAACCCCAGGGATGTGGAACTCAGGGATTGAAAGCCCAGGGATGTGGAACTCAGGGATTGAAACCCCAGGGATGCGGAACTCAGGGATTGAAACCCCAGGGATGTGGAACTCAGGGATTGAAACCCCAGGGATGTGGAACTCAGGGATTGAAACCCCAGGGATGTGGAACTCAGGGATTGAAAGCCCAGGGATGTGGAACTCAGGGATTGAAACCCCAGGGATGCGGAACTCAGGGATTGAAACCCAGGGATGTGGAACTCAGGGATTGAAACCCCAGGGATGTGGAACTCAGGGATTGAAACCCAGGGATGTGGAACTCAGGGATTGAAAGCCCAGGGATGTGGAACTCAGGGATTGAAACCCCAGGGATGTGGAACTCAGGGATTGAAACCCCAGGGATGCGGAACTCAGGGATTGAAACCCCAGAGAGCCTCCCAGCCTCAGGAATTCCTCGGGATTCCCGTACTGTCCCGGGAAGATGAACCCCTAGGAATCCTGGATGAACCCCAAAGAAATCCTGGATGAATCCCAAAGGAATTCTGGATGCCAGGATCTCACACAATTCCAGCCTAGATCCCACAGAACAATTCCTGCCAGGATCCCAATACCTGCCAGGATCTCACACAATTCCTGCCAGGATCCCACAATTCCCTCCAGGATCTCACACAATTCCCTCCAGGATCCCACACAATTCCCTCCAGGATCCCACACAATTCCTGCCAGGATCTCACACAATTCCCTCCAGGATCTCACACAATTCCTGCCAGGATCCCACACAATTCCTGCCAGGATCTCACATCATCCACATTCCTGCCAGGATCTCACACAATTCCCTCCAGGATCTCACACAATTCCTGCCAGGATCCACACAATTCCCTCCAGGATCTCACACAATTCCTCCAGGATCCCACACAATTCCCTCAGATCCAGAATTCCTCAGATCACAATTCCCTCCAGGATCCACACAATTCCCTCCAGATCCACACAATTCCCCAGGATCCACACAATTCCTCCAGACTCACACAATTCCTGCCAGGATCTCACACAATTCCTGCCAGGATCTCACACAATTCCTGCCAGGATCCACACAATTCCTCCAGGATCTCACACAATTCCTGCCAGGATCCACAATTCCTCAGATCCACACAATTCCCCAGGATCTCACACAATTCCCTCCAGGATCCCACACAATTCCCTCCAGGATCCCACACAATTCCCTCCAGGATCTCACACAATTCCTGCCAGGATCTCACGCAATTCCTGCCAGGATCCACACAATTCCCTCCAGGATCTCACACAATTCCCTCCAGGATCTCACAAAATTCCTGCCAGGATCTCACACAATTCCCTCCAGGATCTCACACAATTCCCCCAGGATCCCACACAATTCCCTCCAGGATCTCACACAATTCCCTCCAGGATCCGCACAATTCCTGCCAGGATCCAACACAATTCCTCCAGGATCTCACACAATTCCATCCAGGATCCCACACAATTCCCTCCAGGATGCCACACAATTCCCTCCAGGATCTCACACAATTCCGCCAGGATCCACACAATTCCCTCCAGGATCTCACACAATTCCTGCCAGGATCCCACACAATTCCCTCCAGGATCTCAGACAATTCCTGCCAGGATCTCACGCAGTTCCTGCCAGGATCCCACACAATTCCTCCAGGATCTCACACAATTCCCTCCAGGATCTCACACAATTCCGCCAGGATCTCACACAATTCCCTCCAGGATCTCACACAATTCCCGCCAGGATCCCACACAATTCCTGCCAGGATCTCACACAATTCCCTCCAGGATCTCACACAATTCCCTCCAGGATCCCACACAATTCCTGCCAGGATCTCACACAATTCCCTCCAGGATCTCACACAATTCCCGCCAGGATCTCACACAATTCCCTCCAGGATCTCACAAAATTCCTGCCAGGATCTCACACAATTCCCTCCAGGATCTCACACAATTCCTCCAGGATCCACACAATTCCCTCCAGGATCCCACACAATTCCCTCCAGGATCTCACACAATTCCTGCCAGGATCCCACACAATTCCTGCCAGGATCCAACACAATTCCCTCCAGGATCTCACACAATTCCATCCAGGATCCCACACAATTCCCTCCAGGATCCACACAAATTCCTGCCAGGATCTCACACAATTCCTGCCAGGATCCCACACAATTCCCTCGAGGATCTCACACAATTCCCTCCAGGATCCCACACAATTCCCTCCAGGATCTCACACAATTCCTGCCAGGATCTCACGCAATTCCTGCCAGGATCCCACACAATTCCCTCCAGGATCTCACCAATTCCCTCCAGGATCTCACAAATTCCTGCCAGGATCTCACACAATTCCCTCCAGGATCTCACACAATTCCCTCCAGGATCTCACACAATTCCCTCCAGGATCTCACACAATCCCCTCCAAGATCTCACACAATTCCATCCAGGATTCCAGACAATTCCTGCCAGGATCCCACACAATTCCCTCCAGGATCTCACACAATTCCCTCCAGGATCTCACACAATTCCTGCCAGGATCCAACACAATTCCCTCCAGGATCTCACACAATTCCCTCCAGGATCTCACACAATTCCTGCCAGGATCCAACACAATTCCCGCCAGGATCCCACACAATTCCCTCCAGGATCTCACACAATTCCCTCCAGGATCCCACACAATTCCCTCCAGGATCCCACACAATTCCTGCCAGGATCTCACACAATTCCCTCCAGGATCCCACACAATTCCTCCAGGATCTCACACAATTCCCTCCAGGATCCCACACAATTCCCTCCAGGATCCCACACAATTCCCTCCAGGATCCCACACAATTCCCTCCAGGATCTCACACAATTCCCTCCAGGATCTCACACAATTCCCTCCAGGATCTCACACAATTCCTGCCAGGATCCAACACAATTCCCTCCAGGATCTCACACAATTCCCTCCAGGATCCCACACAATTCCTGTCAGGATCTCACACAATTCCCTCCAGGATCCCACACAATTCCTGCCAGGATCTCACACAATTCCATCCAGGATCCCACACAATTCCTGCCAGGATCCCACACAATTCCCTCCAGGATCCCACACAATTCCTGCCAGGATCTCACACAATTCCCTCCAGGATCCCACACAATTCCTGCCAGGATCCCACACAATTCCCTCCAGGATCCCACACAATTCCCTCCAGGATCCCACACAATTCCCTCCAGGATCTTACACAATTCCCTCTGCCACCCTTTGGCAGACCTGGAGGGGATTTTCCAGCACTGTGGAAATTCATTTCCATTATCCTTGTTTAGAAAGGAGTAAACAGCCCGAGCTGGGTTTAATGGGAATGGACAAACAGCATGGAAACAGCTGGAAGGATCTGAGGGTTTTTTTCCCTAACCCAGCTGGTGATTTATTCCAGTCTTGACTCACTTGTACCCAAAAAACCCCAATTTTAATTGAGACCAGAAATCCAAGGCAAATCCAATGCCTGCTCATCCAGAGCTCCTCCACAAATCCGCTGTTTCCCAGGCACCAGGATGTGGCTTTGCCAAGAGGAGATTTTGATGTGGGGAGTTTCACCATCCTGCCCTGGGAACACAATCCCAGGTTTCGTGGTCCTGCCGGTGCCTTCCCAAAGCCCAGCTCGCCCGAGGCTGAGCCCAGCCCGGCCCCCGCGGCTCGCAGCACAATAAAAGCAGGACGTGCCTCATTTCCCAGCCTTCCCAACTTCCTTCCTCCGGGTTTTTGGGATCTCCTGGAATGGGGCAGGCTCGGGGCTCAAACTCCCCGCTGGAATTTCCTGCCGTGCATGGCTCGAAGGCAGGATGGGGGGTGGATTTGGAGTTTAAAAACCACAGGGATTCAGTGGAAATGCCGCTGGGTTTAGGGGTTCAGGCACTGGTGAGCTCAGAGCTCCATCCCAAATGTAAGGGAACTGCTCGGGGTGAATCGCTGGGGAAATAAAATCCCAATTTCCAGAGCAATGTGGACACTCAATCGCTGCCCCAAACTCCTCGTGGTATCCCAAGAAACGGCAAAGCATCCACGAGCAGCCCAGAAATCCCAAATATTCAGGGGAACATTTCAGCCCCTCAATCCCCCCAGCCCTTTGGGACACGGCAGAGCCCGAAGCTCCACACTGAGCTGCTCCTCCCCAGATCCCAGCAATTCACCATTCCTTCCACGAGCTGTAAAAATCAGGATTTGGGGTAAAATCTCAGCCCAGCCCAATGCAGGGTGCCTGCTACAGAAGCAGCAAAAAAAAAGAAAAAAAAAAGAAAAAAAATAAAAAGGCAGCCCAGGAGTTTTATTTATTTTTTATAGGAAATCTGGATAATGGAAAGCACAGGCAACCTCTTGCTTTCTGCCTATAAATATCTCAGCAGTCCCAAAGCTCTGAGCACGAAATTCAGGAAATTCTCAATGACTTCCTGTCACAAAGTCCAACCATCACTGTCTCCTTCTCCAACCCTTCCCTAAGTGGAACTGCACAATAATTGGGGTGGGAAGGGATTGTAAGGATCATGGGATGGTCTGGGGCAGTGCCAGGGGGATCCACAGCTTCAATTCCCAGAAATTCTGCCCCCAAAAAAATCCCAATAAATCCTGCTGGCCACCCTTGAGCCCCAAATCCCAGAAATTCTGCACCAAAAAAATCCCAATAAATCCTTCTGGTCCAAGCATCTCAGGAGGATCCACAGCTTCAATTCCCAGAAATTCTGCCCCAAATAAAATCCCCAATCCCAACAAATCCTTCTGGTCCAAGCAGCCCAGGGGGATCCACAGCTTCAATTCCCAGAAATTCTGCCCCCAAAAAAATCCCAATAAATCCTGCTGGCCACCCTTGAGCCCCAAATCCCAGAAATTCTGCACCAAAAAAATCCCAATAAATCCTTCTGGTCCAAGCATCTCAGGAGGATCCACAGCTTCAATTCCCAGAAATTCTGCCCCAAATAAAATCCCCAATCCCAACAAATCCTTCTGGTCCAAGCAGCCCAGGGGGATCCACAGCTTCAATTCCCAGAAATTCTGCCCCAAAAAAATCCCAATAAATCCTGCTGGCCACCCTTGAGCCCCAAATCCCAGAAATTCTGCACCAAAAAAATCCCAATAAATCCTTCTGGTCCAAGCATCTCAGGAGGATCCACAGCTTCAATTCCCAGAAATTCTGCCCCAAATAAAATCCCCAATCCCAACAAATCCTTCTGGTCCAAGCAGCCCAGGGGGATCCACAGCTTCAATTCCCAGAAATTCTGCCCCTAAAAAAACCCCAAATCCTTCTGGGCACCCTTGAGCCCCAAATCCCAGAAATTCTGCCCAAAAATTCCCAATAAATCCTTCTGGTCCAAGCATCTCAGGAGGATCCACAGCTTCAATTCCCAGAAATTCTGCCCCAAAAATTCCCAATAAATCCTGCTGGTCCAAGCACCCCAGAGGGATCCACAGCTTCAATTCCCAGAAATTCTGCCGCAAAAATTCCCAATAAATCCTGCTGGCCCAAGCACCCCAGAGGGATCCACAGCTTCAATTCCCAGAAATTCTGCCCCAAAAATTCCCAATAAATCCTGCTGGTCCAAGCACCCCAGGGGATCCACAGCTTCAATTCCCAGAAATTCTGCCCCAAAAGTTCCCAATAAATCCTGCTGGCCCAAGCAGCCCAGGGGCATCCCCGTGGTTTGGGCTACTCCAGCAGTGGGCTGGGAATTTCAACCCCAAATCCCCGAAATTCTGCCCCCAAAACTCCCAATAAATCCCAGAGCCTGTGCTTTGGGCTGAGGATTTGAGCAGGGCTGGGTTCTGCACACGGGTTTTTTCCCCTGAGGATTTTCCTCCTCGTGACCAGACAGGAATTGAGCCGTTCCCATTTCCACGGGGGACCAAACTCCATCCGATCCCGAGCGCTGGGAGCTCCAATTCCCCGTCCAATAATATCTGGGTGCCAAACGTGGGCACGGCTCCTGGAGCTTTGGCACCTCCTGACAGATTCCTGTCTGCAGCGCCGAGCCAAGAAAGGCAATTTCTCCACGAATCGATCAGAGGGGAAACTATTGATCCCCTTGGCGTTCCGGGAGCTGCTTAATTAGGGAGCCTCCCCTTTTTTATAGGGCTAATGACTCCTCTAATCCCGAATTACACTCAACGCCGAGAGGTCCAGCTCATGTTTTTTTTCCTGAGGTTTGCAGCAAGCCGAGCTTAGCGGGAGGTGCTGCCGAAAATCCCCAAATCCAGCAAATTGCCACCGCCGGCTCCTTGGTTTTGTTTTTTTTTTTTTGTTGTTGTTGCCCGTGACCTTTGTCCGGGAGGCTTTGCTAGCAAACTCCTAATCAAGGAGTTGGCAAACACGTCGGGAGGCAGGCGCAGCTTTCCTGCTCGCAGTGGGAAGTTTATAGCCTGGATTCTGTTCCAATGGCTGTGCATAGCATTAGCATATTTAAAGAGGCTGCTTCCCAAATTAAAGTGGAAGGAGCTATAAAAACGCTCTTGGCTGTGCTCGGTGTCTCCTCCTGAAGGAAAGGCAGCTTTTCCCCAAGATGGATTTTTGGGTTTGGTTTTTTTTTTCCCTTTGCAGGGAAAGTAAGCAAGGAGAAAAGGAGCTTGAAGCACTCGGTGTTTACTGGTGAGATGTTCCCGGCTGAGGTCACCAGCCACGGGGGCTCTGCTCGGGATTGCACCTCTAAACCTATGGATACGAGTGAGGTGAACCCATGGATACGAGTGAGGTGAACCCATGGATACGAGTGAGGTGAACCCATGGATACGAGTGAGGTGAACCGTGGATACGAGTGAGGTGAACCCATGGATACGAGTGAGGTGAACCCATGGATACGAGTGAGGTGAACCCGTGGATACGAGTGAGGTGAACCCATGGATACGAGTGAGGTGAACCCATGGATACGAGTGAGGTGAACCCATGGATACGAGTGAGGTGAACCCATGGATACGAGTGAGGTGAACCCATGGATACGAGTGAGGTGAACCATGGATACGAGTGAGGTGAACCCATGGATACGAGTGAGGTGAACCCATGGATACGAGTGAGGTGAACCCATGGATACGAGTGAGGTGAAGCTGTGGATTGCAGTGAGGTGAACCCATGGATTGCAGTGAGGTGAACCCATGGATTGCAGTGAGGTGAAGCTGTGGATACGAGTGAGGTGAAGCTGTGGATTGCAGTGAGGTGAACCCACGGATTGCAGTGAGGTGAACCCATGGATTTCAGTGATAATGAACCAATGGATTGCAGTGAGGTGAACCCATGGATTTCATCTGTAAACCGATGGATTTCAGTGATAATGAACCCATGGATTGCAGTGAGGTGAAGCTATGGAATTCAGTGATAATGAACCCATGGATTTCACCTCTAAACCTATGGATTGCAGTGAGGTGAACCCATGGATTTCAGTGATAATGAACCCATGGATTTCAGTGAGGTGAACCCATGGATTTCAGTGAGGTGAACCCATGGATTTCAGTGAGATGAACCCATGGAATTCAGTGATAACGAACCCATGGATTCCAGCGAGGATCTGCCCTGGGCTGAGCCCAGGAGCTGCAGCCCTTGGAGCACACTGTGCTGCTGGCAGGAGGCAAAGGAGAGGAGCCTGAAAATGGCTCCCCAAGCTTTGCAGGATGGCCCAGCAGAGCCACAGAACCCTGGTGCCTCACCCTGCCTGCACTCTGAGCTGCTGGGTTTTAGTTCTTCCCTCAATCCCTGCCCATCCCAGCTCTCCCAGGCACCGCTGGGAACTGCTCCTCTTTTCCTGCTCAATTGCCGTGGCACCCAAGCAAATAGGAAACCCATTCTCTCCTAGTCCAGCAGAAATATTCTAAGGGGGTGAGTCAGGAGTTCCAAAAATACATTTCCCTAGGCTGCAAAGCAGAGCTGGATGTTGCCATGGCACTTTGGGAAAATTCACAAGTCTCCAGCTTGTTTGGGAGCTGAATCAAAGCCGAGCTCGGTCACTTTTACCACTGATTTCATTTGTTGTTTTTTTCCCTGCATTTCGCGTT
Organism: Sitta carolinensis; assembly: GCA_032173965.1. Lineage (NCBI taxonomy): Eukaryota > Metazoa > Chordata > Aves > Passeriformes > Sittidae > Sitta > Sitta carolinensis. The sequence continues at coordinate 3,073,507 of CM063313.1, read as the reverse complement.
GCGAGCCAAGCCTCTGAGAGGGATTTAAAGGGGACAACTCAGCGTTTTGCAGGATTCCCACCAAGGCCTGGAGGGTTCGTGCCGCAGCTGAAATCAGCTCAGGCACACAGACGGCACAAGGTGCGCTGAGGTGGGTGTTCCCGAAGAGAAAAAAATAAAATAAAATAAAATAAAATCAAAAACCCAGAGGAAAACCAAACGCCCCTTCCTAAGCCAGGCTCTTCTGCACATCTGTTGGAGTTTGGAACGTGTCCAAGGAGGCTGAGGCTCCCGCAGGAGGAAAAGCAGGCTTGGAGTGCAGAAGGGAGCCGGCTCCGGGGCGAGCTGTGCCGGGGCTGCTCCTGGGCACCACGGGCTAGCTAGCGGGGTGTCCTGCGTGCCCAGGGAGCCCTAAATCCCGCAGGGCTCCGAGCTGCCTCCCTTCTCCCCCTGCACATTGCCCCTTTCCCAGGCTGGCGATTGCCAACGGCATCCAGCCCACTCCGGGATAAAACCCTGGGGCTCGGGAAGAGCTGAAGGATTGCAAAGGAAAGCAGCGAACGGCAGGGATGGATTGGGTCGGGTCGGGAGGTGTAAATGAGAGCCTGAACGAGGGGAGAGAATTCAGAAATTAGCGATTTGCCGGGGATTTAACAATCCTGCCTCCATCGTTCCCCCTCCGGCCTTTACGTTTCCAGCCTTCCTGTCAAAAATAGACTTAACACTATTTCGAACGTTTCGTGCTTCCAGGGCTTCTGCGAGGATGGCAAGAAACAACTCCCGGGGAAGCTTTTCCATCAATCAAAGCGGCAAAGGAGGAGGGCAATAAACGGCAAAGTTCCTTGCATTGGGAGTGCAACGCCACGAGCCTTAAAACCCCTTTCCAGCCCAAACCATTCCGTGGCTCCCGGCACAATAAACACCAATAAGTATCTCTCGGGGCGCTGCCCAACCTGTGGCTTTCCTTTGGCCACCCCAAAGCTCGGCTCCCCCGTTCCGAGGCAATAATAAAACCCTTTCCCTGTCGGATGGCAGCGGCGCAGCTGCTGCTGCTGCCGAGGACCAAAATCTGCTTTTCTGCCCGGGCAAAGGAGGAGCGCCGGAGCGTTTGGAGTGCTTGGATCCGGAGTTTAGCAGCTGAATCGCAGGCTATTCAACATTCCAGCAGCAGCAGCGGCGGTGGCAGCTGCAGAAACCAGAGCGAGCTTCCAACACCGCCCTCCCAGCCCGGCTCATTTTTCCCCATTGTCCCTGCCCGAGGAGCGCCGGGAACACTCGCAGGGTTCCGATGGTGCCCGATGAGAACCATGGGGATTTATTGCAATGGTTATGGGCAGGAGAACGACATCCACGTGTGCCATCTCAATTCCTGACCCACAGCAGCCTCCCCTTTCTGCCGGGCACGGCTCAGTGCCCGCTGGTTCACAATCCCGAGCCCATCTCCACCCTCAGCTCATTCTCCCCCATTGTCCCTGCCCGAGGATGCCCGGGAACACGCGCAGGGTCCCGATGAGAACCATGGGGATTTATTTCAATGGGCACAGGCAAGGACAGGAGTGTGCAGGGGGTTTATCCAGAATGCCACCGCAATTCCTGACCCCCATGAGCCTCCCCTTTCTGCCGGGCACGGCTCAGTGCCCGCTGGTTCACAATCCCGAGCCCATCTCCACCCTCAGCTCATTCTCCCCATTGTCCCTGCCCGAGGATGCCCGGGAACACGCGCAGGGTGCCGGCGGTGCCCGCCGAGCACCATGGGGAATTTCGGCAGCAGCACCCTCCCGGTGCGTGCGCCCTCCATTCGCGAGCCCCCGAGCGTGCCCTGTCTGCCGGGCACGGCTCGGTGCCCCCAGGCTCGGTGCCCCTGGGTGCCAGCCCGGGCTGTGGCGAGCGCAGGCACCGCTGCTCGCCAGTGCCGGCTCTTTGTTCGCCCGGGCTCCCCAATCTGGCCGTCCATCTGTTCTGCCTTGCTTTCGCTCGCCCGTTGGAGCTCCTGGGGAAGGATCCTCCTCTTTGTCTCGGCTCTGCTCCCTTAGCAAGGAGGTTGGCGAGTTCAGAGCCGGCCCACCCTTGGCACCGCTTTGCCAAAGAAATCAATCGGAGCCCCCTGGTTTGAGTGAGATGCAATTTGTTTTTCCGGGGATTTCAATTAAAAAAAAAAAAATCCCGCCACGGATTGCCGGGAACGGTTAAAAAATTTTGCCCGGGAATGGTAAAAAAAAATTTCCCGGGAAAAGGTTAAAGAGAAAAAAGGGAAGCAAACAAGACGAGTGGGCTCGGGTGAAGATGGAAAAACAAGAAGCTTTTACTTCCTGCTTTCCCTTTTTTTTGACTCCCAAACTTTGGAAGTAAACAGCACAAAGGCGAAGCGCAGCTTTTGGGCATTGTTCGGGGCTAAAAAAAAAAAAAAAAAAAAAAAAGGATTTCCTCTTTGGAAAGCACAGGTTTCCTTTGCCCTGCTGCCCACTGGGAACAGCCCCAAATCCATGGAGCCTGAGTGAAACACTCACCAAAAAAAAAAAAAAAAAAAAATAAAAATAAAAAATAAAAATAAACCCGGTCTTCGATTTCCTCTGGGAGAAAAAAAAATCCCTCCCTGTTCAGGGGTTTATTGAGTTTGGAGGTTTTGTTGGATTTTTAGCCCTGGCTTGCCTCCTGGAGCCAATCCCAAAGCACACAAATAACCTTCCATGGGTACGGTAAAACCATCCAATGTGGCCAGGATGGGGAAGGAATCGTTAGGAGAAAATTCATTTTCCAAACGTACTTCAAGCCTTGGGAATCGACGGGAGCTCGCCGTGGAAAAGGGAATTTTTTGGGGGGTCTTTTCCTGAGTGCTAGCTCTGGGTCATCCCTAAAACCTAAAAACTAAAGCAATCTATTTATTTCACCCTATTTATTTCTCCCAGCCTTTTGTGCAGGCAAAGCTGGCAGCTTTGTCTCGCTCACAGACAAAAACTCCCAAAGGCAGGATTTGATTCTTTAAAAAAACAAACAAAAACAAAAACAAATCCCCCAAAATGAAGTGGAAGGTTTGGGATGGGAGCAGCAGCAGCACATCCTTGCTGCTGGATTGATTTTTATGGGGAAAGCCAAATCTTTGTGAATTTATTCTAAATCCCCTGGTTCTGCTTTTCTCTCCGGTTCAGAGCAGGGCAGAGGCAGCAAAATTTTGCCTGAATTTGTCGTTGCCGTGCCCTGAAAGGCAAAAGCCAAGCAGCCCCGTGGCCCAGAGAGGGTTTAATTGCTGATATAAAGCTGTGACAGGCAGAGAGGCATTTTCCTTTCTTTTAAGAAAGGCTTTGCCTCGATAGGATCTCATTAACCAGAGCTGGAAAAGGAAAACATCCCATTTACAGGATAACATCTCCTCCTGATTAAGGCCCTTCCAGGCTTGAAACACGAGCCACTCCCCAAGAAAATACAGCTATTTATCTCCTTCCTGCCATCACAAAATAAAAATAAAAACCCTGCAAGACTGCTGAAAAGCCAGCAGGAAACTTCCAGGGGATGGGATCTGCAGCCTGGGATGAGCCAGAGTTGGGAAAGGAGCTTCAGGATCAGGTTCCAAGCACTGGGATTCCTGCGGGGATCAGCAGCCCAAACCTCCCTGGGCACCTTCCCAGGGAGAAATTCCTGCTGGAATTCTGGAATTCCCTCCTGCCCAGGCAAAGGGAGCCTCCCAGTTTGCTCCAGCAGCTCTGGAATCTCCTCCCAGTTGACAGGTGGCACTCTGTGACCTTTCCAACCTTTTGTGGGATTCTGGGATTCTCCAGAGCAGTCAAATGAAAATGGAATTTAATCTGCTACTTGGAAAAAAGAAAAAAAAAAAAAAAAAAAAAACAAGCAACCAAACCCTGCTGGTGCTTTTAGTCCTTTTTCAAGAAGTTCTATCAAATAAATGTCTTTGGCCAACTCCATTAGGGAGCAATTAGACCTTAATGGCCGTCTAAATCCATTATCAGTGGACATTTAACCTTGCAATATTTAAAGATAATATTTAATTTGAGCAAATTAATGGGGCTGCCTGTGAGACCAAAGAGATCTACTTAAGGCTCTCTGCTTTTCCACGGGGGATGTTTCCCTTTGGCTTTGGGAAAGTTGGTGCTCACCTTTGGGGTTCAAACCAACGACAGGAGTTCAAACCAGAGCAAAATGTAAAATAAACCCCGGCTTGGTCTTTCCCACTGCTCCCTGGATTTCTAAGTGCTCCAAGATTTATCTCACTGCTCCCTGGATTTCTAAGGTGCTCCGAGATTTATCCTCCTAACTGATCCCAGGATTTCCAAAGTGATCCAAGATTTATCTCACTGCTCCCAGGATTTCTAAGGTGCTCCAAGATTTATCTCACTGCTCCCTGGATTTCTAAGGTGCTCCAAGATTTATCCTCCTAACTGATCCCAGGATTTCCAAAGTGATCCAAGATTTATCTCACTGCTTCCAGGATTTTCTAAGTGCTCCAAGCTTTATCCTCCTAACTGATCCCAGGATTTTCTAAGTGATCCAAGATTTCTCTCACTGCTCCCTGGATTTCTAAGTGCTCCAAGCTTTATCCTTCCCACTGCTCCCAGGATTTCTAAGGTGCTCCAAGATTTATCTCACTGCTCCCAGGATTTCCAAGGATCCCTCCCTCCCTGGGGAGAACCCATCCCTGAGGAGGAGCAGGCAAAGGAAGCAAGGGCTGGACACCAAACCTTCCAGCAGGGAACCCCCAAAACCCAGGAGCAGCAAAAGTGAAACAAAGAGAGGGATTGCAGGAATTGCAGCCTTGGCAAGGGCACAGCAATCAGGGAATGGTGCCTGGTGCAGCTGAGGGCTCCCCGGCTCCATCCTGGGGTCCGAGTGCATCCCTGATGCCCTTTAGGATTCCCCCCTGGCTCTGGGGTGGGGCTTTGGCTCCTCTGGGGGTCTGGCCCCATGCTGGAGCAGGGGAGGGGGATGACTCCGTGCTCCTGTCAGAGGGGAATGTGTAGCACGTCACTAATGTGTAAATGACTAAATAACTTAATTAGGTGAAATGAAGTGCACTTACAAGCACAGATGCTTACGCCGGCTCGGGATAACGCGGTGTGTGGGAATAGATCCCTGCTTTTTTAAAGATGTTTATATTTAACAGGAGGCCGAGGAAATGCTGAGGAGGATGGCAGGGAGTTGTTGGTTTGGTTTGGTTTGGTTTTTTTTTAAAGGGAAAAATGTTTTCCACAGCCTTTACACGTTGATGGAGAAATCCATCTTGAAATCCCTTCCAAATGCTGTTCAAGCCCTGAAAACATCGGCTCCCAGCGAAATCCTAGGGGGAACAGGAGGCAAGCTTCAATAAATAAACCAAATCCTGAGAGCATCACTGGGGCTGCACAAGCTCCCCAGGACCACGGAGCCCAGCCCTGAGTGCCAGGGCCAAGCTCCTCCTGGGGAAGTGAGCAGGAAAATTCCCTCTCCAGGCAGCAGCACCTGGTGATGAAAGCCCAGTTTTTTCCCTCCCTCATCCATATTCATCCCTCATCCCTGCTGGGGGGGGAGGAATGGAGCACAAGCACCAGCAGAGGAGCAGCTGAAGGAGCCAAATGAGGGGATGTGAGCTTGGAGGAGGCTTCAGCCAACGAAGCCACCAGGAAATGGGAGCTTGAATTTTCCAGTGATGGCTGAAAGGGGAGGAGAGGAGGAAGTGCCTGCACAAGGAGCTATGGAGCACAGCTTATTGCCAGGTCCCTCCCAAGCCACCAGATCCCCAAATATCATCTTTCCCATATTTATTAATTAGCTGCCTCTAACAACAAAGAGAAGTAGCTGTGTGTCAGAATTCTTAAGTGAGAAGGACCCCAAAAAAAAATCCCTAAATTCACGATTAGGCGGCGAGCCGCCCAAATTTTTCCTACGAGTCATCTCCAGAAACTCTAAAGCTCCAAAGCCTTTTTTTTTTTTTTTTTTTTTTTTTTCCAAGCTGGAAAAAGAAGTTGTCACAATGATTTGGGGGGGGGGAAGAGCAAAACAGCTCGTTGATGGAAGGCAAAACTTGGGCCTGAGTCAAAAGTGTCGGAATCAGGAGTTGGAATCTGTTGCTATTAGTCACTGCCTTGGAAGAGAAAGCAAAGCTGCTAATGCTGGGCTGGTGAGCAGAGCAGAGACTCCCTGCCACTTGCAAGGAATTCTCCAGGCTCACAGGAAAGGGGGAGGCAGCACACCTCACCTGGCTTTGGGTGCAGAGGAGAATTGTCCCTGGCAGGGAGGGAACAGGAGGTGTTTGCCTCTCCCGGGAAGGAAGAGTCTCCATCTCACATCTCCCTCCTTGGGAGCCTGGAGAAATCAATTAACTCTGCCACTGGAACCAATTAACCCTGGGCAGAGCATGGTGGCAGCCTTTAATAAATGGCACAAATGGAAGAAATCCATAAAGAAATCCATAAAGAAACCCAGGCCTGCCAAGCTGCATCAGGTGGGCTCCTGATCCTTGGGAAGAAGCAGCAAGGTTGGGGGATCTACAAAGAAATGGGTTTTTCCAAATAAGAGAGAACAACTTTCTCTTGTCAAAAAAAAAAAAAAAATATCCAAAGGGATAAAGCTGCTTCTTTTCTAATGCTGCACTTTCTATTTAAGCTCCTGCTCTTTTGGATTAAGGAAAGAACAACTCGCCATTAGGGGCTGCCCTGTTTATCGACAGCACAATCGAGATTTAGTTTACACTTCACAGGACTCATTTTACCCTTCCACACATGTTTTATCTCGAGTTAAAGTTTCAATAGAATACTGAAGAGAACTCATCCTGCCCTTCTAGGCACACACTGTGCTCTGATGGCTGCAAGCACTGGCACGGAGGGGGATTCCGGGAGCGGAAAAAAACGCAAATAAAAATCACTCGATCGGCTCACTTTTGGCTTACGAGGGGTTTCGCTTCCTAAATGTTAAAAAAAGGAACTTTTTCTGCTCCTCAGAGACCAGAGAAGGCCAGAATGAAAAGGTTGTGGACTTGCCACATGCAGGCAGGCCCATGGGCTGGACACCAGAGAATCCTCGGGTTCGCGATGCGTGCCCACAAAGAGACGGCAGCTCTGCCTTTGTGCTGCAAAAAACCTCCAGTTTGTCCCCAAAAAACCTCAATTTTGCCCCCAAAAGCCCCAATTTTGTTGTGAAAGCCCCAATTTTGTCCCCAAAATCCCAGATTTTGCCCCAAAAGCCCTAATTTTGCCCCCAAACCCCCAGTTTTGCCCGTGAAAGCCCCGATTTCGCCCGTGATTTCCAACCCGAACGTTGCGGCGCGGCGCTGGGATAACGAGGGGGTTTTTCACCGAGTCTCTTCACAGATATTCTCTCTGAATTCCCTTTCAATTTGCTCTCATTCTGGTGCCTCAGCTGAGGCGGGTTAGTGGCTCAAAGGGAAATTTCCTGCCAGCCATCCCCCCCGGCTCGAGGCTCCTGCCAGGGGAGCGGCACCTGCGCGAGGAGCGGATGAAAGCCGAGCTCTCTGCTCTGCTCTGCTCCCGGGGATTTTTCCAGGTGAACTTCCTAATTGGAGAGCAGCACATTCCCAGGATTTGCTGGGAGCTCCCAGCCACGGGGCAGCAGTGCTGCTGCTCCAGGCCGACCCCGGCTCTCGATCCAAGCTCGGCGCGTCGCCGATTTAACGTCGCTTCCGACCAGGCGGAGATTACAGCCTGGAAAATCGGGATAGAACTGGGGGAAATATATGGGATATCAACCCTAAATATATATATAAATAGGTGGGGAAGGATATCAAAATAAATGGGGTATGGATGTGAAAAAAGCTCTGGGATAGAAGCGAGGAGCTCGGAGAGGGAAAAGCCCGATGTCCACTCGGCAACGTGCCGTTCATAAACGAGCGCTCTCATTCGTGCTGTTTACAAAAGAGCTAATTTTAGGACTGGGAATTTTCCTCTGTTTATCCACCAAGCCCCAGGATTTCCTAAGCAAGTGTGTGTTTCCAAAGAGTATAAAACCAACAAAGGGATTAGGGACAGAAAACCCAAGCGAAGCCGTGCCCGCCGACAGCTCCGACCCCGCGCAATAAAGAATCGCCCGGGCTCTGCCCGAGCCTGGCTCATGCTTTTAGGAAACGATCTCACAATCCGAGGAAAAAGGCAAATTTGGGAAAAGCAGGAGGGCTGAAAGTGGATGAAGCCAGCACAGGCTGCTGCAGTCTCAGGTAAAATCACCGAAGCTCCCAGCTCTGATATTGGAGCTGCCTTATCGGCAAGGCAGCAGCCTCTCTCGAAATTCCTCATCCCCGCTCGTGTCCCCGAATTCCTGCTGTCACTTGTCCCTTCCCAAAGCAGCGAGCCCAAGCAGGCCATGCCCCGTGGCAGTGCCAGCAGAGGGGCTGTGCCCACAGGCGCCTGGCACTGCCCCAGCCTCGTCCCTGCCCGCCTTTGCTGCCCAGAGCCCGCCCGGGAGAGGCCGCGCCACGGCCCGGCACTCCAGCCGAGGTGCCAGAGCCCTGCTCACCCTGCACGGGGAGGGGGCCACCCCACACAGAGACGGGGTCACTCTGCAGGGGGGTCACCCCACACAGAGCCCCTGGCCACCCCACACAGAGATGGGGTCACTCTGCAGGGGGGTCACCCCACACAGAGATGGGGTCACTCTGCACGGGGGTCACCCCACACAGAGCCCCTGGCCACCCCACACAGAGACGGGGTCACTCTGCAGGGGGGTCACCCCACACAGAGCCCCTGGCCACCCCACACAGAGACGGGGTCACCCCACACAGAGCCTGGCCACCCACACAGAGACGGGGTCACCCCACACAGAGCCCCTGGCCACCCCACACAGAGATGGGGTCACTCTGCACGGGGGTCACCCCACACAGAGATGGGGTCACTCTGCACGGGGGTCACCCCACACAGAGATGGGGTCACTCTGCACGGGGGTCACCCCACACAGAGCCCCTGGCCACCCCACACAGAGATGGGGTCACTCTGCAGGGGGGTCACCCCACACAGAGCCCCTGGCCACCCCACACAGAGATGGGGTCACTCTGCAGGGGGGTCACCCCACACAGAGCCCCTGGCCACCCCACACAGAGATGGGGTCACTCTGCACGGGGGTCACCCCACACAGAGATGGGGTCACCCCGCACAGGGACGAGGTCGCCCCGCACAGAAATGGGGTCACCCCGCACAGAAATGGGGTCACTCTGCACAGAGATGGGGTCACCCCACAAAAGGATGGGGTCACCCCGCACAGGGACGGGGTCACCCCGCACAGAGATGGGGTCACCCCGCACAGGGACGGGGTCACCCCGCACAGGGACAGGGTCACCCCGCACGGAGATGGGGTCACCCCGCACAGGGACGGGGTCACCCCGCACAGAGATGGGGTCACCCCGCACAGAGATGGGGTCACCCCGCACAGAGATGGGGTCACCCCGCACAGGGACGGGGTCACCCCGCACAGAGATGGGGTCACCCGCACAGGGACGGGGTCACCCCGCACAGGGACAGGGTCACCCCGCACGGAGATGGGGTCACCCCGCACAGGGACGGGGTCACCCCGCACAGGGACGGGGTCACCCCGCACAGGGACGGGGTCACCCCGCACAGGGACAGCCCCGAGGAGCCGCCTGGCAGCCGCGCCGGGCAGCGGCAGAGCCCAGGGACGCTCTGGGCTGGGGCAGCTCGGGGGGCAGCGCAGCGCTCCCAGGCAGGGTGTGCCCCGCCAACGCTGCCGGACCCTCGGGCGCAGCGCCCGGCAGGTGCTGCCGCAGGCCGGGGCCGTAATTCAATCAGGCCTTGGGCTGACGTCAGGAACAAATCCAACTGGGAGGCTGTTTGTGAACGGGCCCAGAACCCCGAGATTCAATTAGAGCCTCGATATTCCATGGGGAATCTTATTGAGCTGCCTTGAATATCACCAAAGCTCGGCAGCAGGTCTTTATCCGGGAGGCAGAGCGCGTTCAGACTGGAGCAGCACGGTGAGCCCACGAGCCCGAATGTGCAGGGAAACGAGGGTTTGAAGAGAAGGGAATGCCACTTTTCTTTGGGGTCGGTTTTTTAGGAACTACAGCAGGAAAAGAAGCGAATCCCACTTTGATTTGGGATTGCATGCCAAGCACAAGCCCAGGGATTTCTGTGCCGGCAATGGCGACGGCGGCGCCCTGATATTGCAGAGGGTTTGGGGTGGGGTTTGAAAGGTGAACTTCACCGGGAGCACGGGGGGAAGATACACACATGTATAGGGTGGAGGGTACACCTATAGGGTAAAGGATACACACATGTATAGGGTGGAGGGTACACCTACAGGGTAGAGGATACACACATGTATAGGGTGGAGGGTACACCTATACGGTAGAGGATACACACATGTATAGGGTGCACGGTACACCTATAGGCAGAGAATGCACAGATCTATAGCGCGGAGGTACACACCTACGGAATGGAGCAGGGAAGATCCACACGCACCTAAGGAGGAATCAGGCACACATGTGACAGAGCAGGGTGTCCCTATAGACACAGCCATGGCACACAGGGGGTCACATAGAGATGGGACAGGACAGAGCGCCATACATGTACCCATAGACCAGAGCAGGGTGCCATACACATACCTATAGACCAGAGCAGGGTGCCATACACGTACCCATAGACCAGCCCTGGGTGCCATACACGTACCCATAGACCAGAGCAGGGTGCCATACACGTACCTATAGACCAGCCCTGGGTGCCATACACGTACCCATGGACCAGAGCAGGGGGCCATACACGTACCCATAGACCAGCCCTGGGTGCCATACACGTACCTATAGACCAGAGCAGGGGGCCATACACGTACCCATAGACCAGCCCTGGGTGCCATACACGTACCCATAGACCAGAGCAGGGTGCCATACACGTACCTATAGACCAGCCCTGGGTGCCATACACGTACCCATGGACCAGCCCTGGGTGCCATACACGTACCTATAGACCAGAGCAGGGTGCCATACACGTACCTATAGACCAGAGTAGGGTGCCATACACGTACCCATAGACCAGAGTAGGGTGCCATACACGTACCTATAGACCAGAGCAGGGTGCCATACACGTACCCATAGACCACAGCAGGGTGCCATACACGTACCTATAGACCAGAGCAGGGTGCCATACACGAACCTATAGACCAGCCCTGGGTGCCATACACGTACCTATAGACCAGCCCTGGGTGCCATACACGTACCCATAGACCAGAGCAGGGTGCCATACACGTACCTATAGACCAGCCCTGGGTGCCATACACGTACCCATGGACCAGCCCTGGGTGCCATACACGTACCTATAGACCAGAGCAGGGTGCCATACACGTACCTATAGACCAGAGCAGGGTGCCATACATGTACCCATAGACCAGAGCAGGGTGCCATACACATACCTATAGACCAGAGCAGGGTGCCATACACGTACCCATAGACCAGCCCTGGGTGCCATACACGTACCCATAGACCAGAGCAGGGTGCCATACACGTACCTATAGACCAGCCCTGGGTGCCATACACGTACCCATGGACCAGAGCAGGGGGCCATACACGTACCCATAGACCAGCCCTGGGTGCCATACACGTACCTATAGACCAGAGCAGGGGGCCATACACGTACCCATAGACCAGCCCTGGGTGCCATACACGTACCCATAGACCAGAGCAGGGTGCCATACACGTACCTATAGACCAGCCCTGGGTGCCATACACGTACCCATGGACCAGCCCTGGGTGCCATACACGTACCTATAGACCAGAGCAGGGTGCCATACACGTACCTATAGACCAGAGTAGGGTGCCATACACGTACCCATAGACCAGAGTAGGGTGCCATACACGTACCTATAGACCAGAGCAGGGTGCCATACACGTACCCATAGACCAAGCAGGGTGCCATACACGTACCTATAGACCAGAGCAGGGTGCCATACACGAACCTATAGACCAGCCCTGGGTGCCATACACGTACCTATAGACCAGCCCTGGGTGCCATACACGTACCCATAGACCAGAGCAGGGTGCCATACACGTACCTATAGACCAGCCTGGGTGCCATACACGTACCCATGGACCAGCCCTGGGTGCCATACACGTACCTATAGACCAGAGCAGGGTGCCATACACGTACCTATAGACCAGAGTAGGGTGCCATACACGTACCCATAGACCAGAGTAGGGTGCCATACACGTACCTATAGACCAAGCAGGGTGCCATACACGTACCATAGACCACAGCAGGGTGCCATACACGTACCTATAGACCAGAGCAGGGTGCCATACACGAACCTATAGACCAGCCCTGGGTGCCATACACGTACCTATAGACCAGCCCTGGGTGCCATACACGTACCCATAGACCAGAGCAGGGTGCCATACACGTACCTATAGACCAGCCCTCCGTGCCATACATGTACCTATAGACCAGCCCTGGGTGCCATACACGTACCTATAGACCAGAGCAGGGTGCCATACACGTACCTATAGACCAGAGCAGGGTGCCATACACGTACCCATAGAGCAGAGCAGGGTGCCATACACGTATCCATAGACCAGAGCAGGGTGCCATACACGTACCTATAGACCAGAGCAGAGTGCCATACACGTACCTATAGACCAGAGCAGGGTGCCATACACGTACCCATGGACCAGAGCAGGGTGCCATACACGTACCTATAGACCAGCCTGGGTGCCATACACGTACCTATAGACCAGCCCTGGGTGCCATACACGAACCTATAGACCAGCCCTGGGTGCCATACACGTACCCATAGACCACAGCAGGGTGCCATACACGTTCCTATAGACCAGAGCAGGGTGCCATACACGTACCTATAGACCAGAGCAGAGTGCCATACACGTACCTATAGACCAGCCCTGGGTGCCATACACGTACCCATAGAGCAGAGCAGGGTGCCATACACGTACCCATAGACCAGCCTGGGTGCCATACACGAACCTATAGACCAGCCCTGGGTGCCATACACGTTCCTATAGACCAGAGCAGGGTGCCATACACGTACCCATAGACCAGAGCAGAGTGCCATACACGTACCTATAGACCAGCCCTGGGTGCCATACACGTACCCATAGAGCAGAGCAGGGTGCCATACACGTACCTATAGACCAGCCCTGGGTGCCATACACGTACCTATAGACCAGCCCTGGGTGCCATACACGTACCTATAGACCAGCCCTGGGTGCCATACACGTACCTATAGACCAGAGCAGGGTGCCATACACGAACCTATAGACCAGCCCTGGGTGCCATACACGTACCTATAGACCAGCCCTGGGTGCCATACACGTACCCATAGACCCGAGCAGGGTGCCATACACGTAGCCATATCCCAGCCCTGGGTGCCATACACGTACCCATAGACCCGAGCAGGGTGCCATACACGTAGCCATATCCCAGCCCTGGGTGCCATACACGTACACTTACACAGCCCCGGGTGCCATACCCGTGCCCATACGTTAAAGCAGGGTACCATACACACACGTCTGTGCCCAGCAGTGCCCCCCACCCTCCGCAGCAGTGCCCTGGCCCTGGAGCACGGGCACAGGAGCTCTCTGTGCCAGGATCCCTGCCAGCGCAGCCGCCTGCATCCTGCCCGGCTCCTGCCCTCGCCGCAGCCGCTTCCCCTCTCCCGGGAGTCGCAGAGCTCGGCAGCCTGGGCTCCTCTGCTGCTGCTGCTGCTGCTGCTTGGGCCCCGTGCCAGGGCACGGCTGTGGCATGGAGCAGCCTGTGAGCAAAGCCTGAGGAAGGACACAGAGGAGTGGAGCAGAGCGTGCCGGGCGCAGGCTGAGAGCCCCGGCCGCATCCAGCGCTGCTTCCCAACCGGGGTTCACCAGCACACACAACAATGGGACGTGGCTGCTGCTGTCACTACTACCAGGAGTAGGCTTGGAAGATGTGGGCACTGCCACACCAAAATGCACCCAAACCATCCCGTTTTTTCCAGCCACCTGGCTCGGCTGCCTAGCATTTACCTCGGAAGATGGAATAAACACGCCAATCTCCCTCCAGGCTTTTCCTAAGAGACTTTGCTAAGAAAAGCCTTCAAAAAAAAAAAAAATTAATTGAGAATTTGGCCATTCCAACCCTCTGCTTTGCGAGGAAGTTTTCCCTGCAAACAGCTCTGAGATAAAATTTTAGCAGGGGAGCGTTACCATGCCCAGGAATTTGCGCCCAAATTTCCGAAGGGACGGGCATGTGTCAGCCAGATCCAGGGTGAATTTTGGGCACAGGCCACCTCCCAGATGATCACAAATCAGTGGAGGCCACTCCACATCTCGATGCCACCGAGCGAGGGGCGGCATCAGCTGCGGGAGGAAATTTGGCGACGACTTTTTCCCAATAAATGAGGGCAAATTCAATTATTGCAGGGAGCGGGGATGAAGCGCCGTCATCCCTCCTGGCTGCCGAGGTCCAGCAGGAACTCCACGGAGTAGCCACTGGCAGATGGCACATCCTATTACATGTATATTCATTTTCTAGGCTCCATCAGCTGAAGCCTTCCCAGGTTATTGCAGGAAACTGTTGGGAGAAGATCTTGAAATCGAAAGCGCTCCATGTAAAAGGGTCGAGCTGCTGCTTCCCATCCCGTCGGGATATCGGCCCCTGAAAAACCACACAGGGCCCTCCCTTTTTTTTCTTGGGATTTGCAGAGCCCCACATTTCCAGCCACGAGAAGTTTACCACGAGGAGTAAATGTTTGAGCTGTAGAGCTTCCAAAATGACTTTGTTTATCAGAGCAGCTGAAGGGGAAAAAAAAGAAAAAAAATCTCAAGGAATCATTCGAAGCTCAAAGCAAAACTGTTTATAGGACAGCTCCGAGATTCCAGAGAGATTTCAGCAATTACCAGCAGCAACTTCCATGAGTGAATTCCATCCTCTGTGATCAAGTTTAGGAGGAGGTTGAGTTGTTCCTGTGCTATTTCAGTTACTCCCCGTTCCATTACAAGAGATTTGCTGATCCCATCGAAAAACCAGCAAGCGGCTTCTTCACAACATTCCTGGGATCCCAAAGCAGGGGCTTCGACCCTGGGACTTCCTACAGCAGGAAAATATCCCAGTAATGCCCAAATTCTCTTTAAATAATGGGAGAGGGGAGACAAAAAAAATGAAATCGCTTGATTTCTGCAAAAAAATAAAAAAGGAAGCGGGGAAAGATGAAAATGTGGTGATCCCAGGATTATTTGTGCCTCTCGCACGTTCCTTGGGAATTCAGCCACTTTTGCCTGTGACCAAAAAATCCACCCGAATTTGGGAGTGGCACGAGTACAAATGCAAGGGGAAGAAGCCAAATCGTACCTCACATGTTTTGTTGGTTTTTTTGGGTTTTGTTTTGTTTTGTTTTTTTTTTTCCCAGGCCTAAATTCCCCTGGTTTAACAGATACACTTTGTTCCCTGAGACTCAGGGAATAATGTGAGCCATCGCTGCTGTTCCTGCTAAACTTGGCAAGGACGAGGCACGGCGTCCCCACACCGAGTGTGACATTTGCTTTGCCTCGCTCCGCCGGGCAATTCTCAATTATTCCATGTATCCCGGAGCCCTCCTGAGAAAGCAGCAGGAAAAGCCTGGCTCCCTTCTCCAGCGGGAATAACCGAGCTGGGTTGCTCTGCTGAATTCCCAGCATTAGGTGAGGGAGAGGAAGGCAGGACGGGCCGCTCTCCCTTCGCTCCCGCGGGGAAGCTGCGGCAGGAATTGCGCTCTGGAACTCAGCATCCATCCCCGCTCCTCCTGCGCTCCGGGCTGCCTCGGGTCAAGTCCAAATCCCAACGCGCTGCCCCCACGGAAGCGGCTGGGATGGGGCTGGCAGGGGAGGAGGATCCCGAGTAAACATAGCTGCGAGCATGGGAGGGAACAGCATTCCTCGGGTTCTTAATCATTATTACGAAACCTTAGCCACGGAAACCAGGCTGGCGAGAGGAGCAGCTCGGCAGTTTGCAGCGGGGATTTTTACCCGGGGGAACGTGACCCGGGCAGCTCTGCATGGCTACCTGCCCGAGGCTGGCCAAGCCAACACCCCAGCTGCAGCTCTCCCTCTTTTCCACAGCATTCCCTGAAAAACAGGGGCTCCCCCTTTTCGGGAGCACAGCAGCTCCTTTCCTTCGGAAAGAGTCAGAAATCTGCTTTGTAGGGATTGGGTTTTCCCCCTCTCTTTTATTCTTTGCAATGGTATTTCTGCCCAAGCACAGCCCTCACTTCCCAAACCCTGCCTGGCACACCAGTGGGAGCATCCCGGGCGTGCCTCACCTGAGCGGCCCCAAAGCATCTGCCCGAGAAAGCCTCGCCTGAATTCCCTGGATTTGGTGAACCACGAGCACAAAATCCTGCAGCTTTTCCCACTCCCAAACCAGGCTGCACTTCATAACATCCCCCCCAATATTCGTTATCATTTCCTCCCCGAGCATCCCAAATAAAAACCCCAGGAATTGAAAGCGGGCTGGATTTGTGATTCCCTCGTTAGAGATGTATTAATTTGTTGCTCTAATGCAGGCCAAGCCCTAATCAAACTAATGGCAAAATGAAAAGCGAGGATTTAAATCCTTTAAAGGGACTTTGCTTGATTTGGTCAGGCAAAGATTGGAGATTTTTTTTTTCCCTTTTTTTTCTGGGCCATGGGAATGGCCAATGATAAAAATTCCGGTTTTTCTCTGATTCTGCTGCCACCCACACGCTATTCAAGCAGCTACAGAGTGGGCAATCCAGAACAGATGCTCCCAAACGGAGGTAAAATTCCAGCCTTTAAATAGAAAGGAGCAGAAATTGAACGGAATCAGGAAGAGGTGGGCTTTGATTAACAGATTAAAAAACCGAAATATGTCAAATGTGACAGACCCAGGGAATTCTTGGGGGGGAAAAAAGCTGCTTCGAAAGCCGATCCCCAGCCATCACCTCGTCATTTCATAGTTAAATTTCAGATAAATTTCAGATCATTTGACTGGGGAAGCCTCCCGAAATTTTCGTGGCTGCGAGAAAATGAATTTTCTAAAAAAAAAAAAAAAAAATTAAAAAAAAAAATAAATAAAAGCAACCCCCCACTTCAGCGCGGTGAATGTGCATTGTTCCATTGAAGTAACAGCTATTAAATCACTTTCCAAATACGCTCTAAATTGGAGGGAACTGCAGGGGAGTTCGCCTCCAGTGGCCCCCAGCGCGGGTCAGAGGCGGCAGCCGCGCTTCAGCGCTCCGTGCCCGACACCTGCGAACATCAAACGCCAACTCCTGAGCCCTTCCCTGAGCTGACAAAAGCCTTTCATGTGAAAAACGCTCCCTGGGAATGTCACGGCCCGCAGCTCAGGTTACATTCCTTTCTCCCCTCGCAGCCCTGCCCGCTTTGGGAACACGGGGAGAAGCCATGTTTGTGGAATTGCACGTTCAAAGAGCCACGGGGTTTTACTTTCTTTCCCCTCCCCGAGCACCTCGCAAATCACGACGCTGCATCGGGGATTAGCCGAGGGAAAAGCCACGGGGATGACTTTTAAGCAGGAATTATTCCCACACTTCCTAAAGTCCACTTAGTTTCACTTCCCTGCTTAGGATTACTTCGGGGAGCCTGGGTTTTTTTTTTTTTGTTTTGTTTTTTAATCTGTTCTCTCCCCTCTTTAAGAGAAGTTGGGGGTTAATGCAGAGAATCTCGATAAATCTGCTTTGAAAGAGGCACATTTAAAGGTCAGCTCCAACTTCAGAGGGAGAACTTCCATGAGGAAAAGCAGCATACAGCCCGCTCACCCGAATTCCCTGTCAGCCATGTGCATAATTAGAATAACAGACCACCGCTCTGCTATTCTTCACGGACCTGCCTCGAATCCTGCCTCAGGAAGCAGCACGCAGGTATTGGCAGCTCCAATCCCAATTTCCCAAACCTCGAATCTCTGCCTGGGCAAACAATAGCTCCCAACTCCATCCTCAGGCCACGCATCCGCCCTGTGCCCGGCAGCAGCCCGGGGGAGGATTAACCCCCAACTTTTTGGGGAGAGCACCAGGCAGTGGCTGCAAAATTCCCAGTGTTAAGAAGCCAGGCACAGAGATGGCAAGTGGAAAATTCCCTGGATTTTCCCTGCCAGAGGCAGCCCCCGCTGCCATTGTGCAGGCAGCCGGCGGTGCCCGCCGCTCCGCCGAGCTTTCCCCTTCGCTCAGGGAATTCTCCTGGAATTGTGGCCGTGGCAGAGTTCAGGTGTTGCTTTGAGGGGTCTTTATCTCCTCATCCCTAACTTCCTGCAGCTCGTTAAATCGTCCTCCTGGCTTACGGGGAGGATGCGACAAATTTGCGCCGATTCTCAGGGGCTCGGCCGGACAATAAAAGGCCATTTGATTTAATCGCTGCCCGCTCCCGTTTGTCCTCCTGATCCCGAGGACTGCGGAGAGGAGGGTTAGGAGGAATTATGAAATGTTAACTCTGGAGTCATTCGCTGCCAGCCCAAGTGGTGCTTGCTGCACGGACCGGGCTCTGAGCATGACAAATTGATTTGTCTGGCACAACCGCTCCGCGCTCCTCTCCAGTGAAAACAAACCGAGTGGAGATTTCAGATCCGGCCTCGTCACTTCGAAATTTATGTCAGGAAAGGACAAAAACTGCCATTCAGTTTGGAAAGTTAGCCCAGCCCAAGAGCAAAATTCTCCAAGTCGCTATCTCACAACACAGACAAGTTTGCCAAGCTCGAACCGACCCGGGTCGTTCTTTTCGGGGCAGTCTAAAGAGAAGAAAAGGCACGAAACGAGCGTTTAGGTGGGGATGGAGCTGAAACCCTGAGCCCAAACACAGAGTGAATTAGCTGGGGATGGAGCTGAAACCCTGAGCCCAAACACACAGTGAACTAGCTGGGGATGGAGCTGAAACCCTGAGCCCAAACACAGAGCATTTAGGTGGGGATGGAGCTGAAACCCTGAGCCCAAACACAGAGAGATTTAGGTGGGGATGGAGCTGAAACCCTGAGCCCAAACACAGAGCATTTAGGTGGGATGGAGCTGAAACCCTGAGCCCAAACACAGAGAGATTTAGGTGGGGATGGAGCTGAAACCCTGAGCCCAAACACAGAGAGATTTAGGTGGGGATGGAGCTGGAACCCCAAACACACAGTGATTTAGGTGGGGATGGAGCTGAAACCTTCATCCCAAAACACAGTGAATTAGCTGGGATGGAGCTGAACCTCAGCCCAAACACAGAGTGATTTAGGTGGGGATGAGCTGGAACCCTCAGCCCAAACACAGAGTGATTTAGGTGGGGATGGAGCTGGAACCCTCAGCCCAAACACAGAGTGATTTAGGTGGGGATGGAGCTGGAACCCTCATGCCAAACACAGAATGGTTTAGGTGGGGATGGAGCTGAAACCTTCATCCCAAACACAGAGAGATTTAGGTGGGGATGGAGCCGAAACCCCAAACACAGAGAGATTTAGCTGAGGATAGAGCTGAAACCCCCATCCCAAACACCCAGTGATTTAGCTGGGGCTGGAGCCGAACCCCCCATCCCAAACCCAGCGTGCTGTGTCAGTGCCAGCCCCGAGGCAGGAGCAGAGGTGTGCTGCAGCGAGCAGGAGCTGCAGCGCCCCGGGCTCGCTGTGCTGCCATGTGGCACAGCCCGCTGCCGAGCCCGCAGCTCCCTACCTGGCCCCAGAGGCAGCTGCAGCCCGGGGCACGGAGGGAGCTGCGGGCACCCTCGGCAGCTCTCGTTTGTCTCTGGCTAAACTTCAGCTGCCAGGCAATTACCGCCCGCACGCGTTCCCCGCCGCCGCCGCTTTTGTCACGCCGGCCCTGCTTTTAGGAGATGCTCAGCGAGCACCGAAAATTCAGGGAACTCTTCCTAAACGCTCCGGCCCTGCTTTTAGGAGGTGCCCATTAAACAAATCAGCCGCTGAAAATGTCAGGGAACTCTTCCCAGCCACTCCAGCCCTGCTTTTAGGAGGTGCCCACCGAGCAGAATCAGCCACCGAAAATTCGGGAAACTCTTCCCAGCCACTCTCGTGAAACTCGCTGGAATCATTTCATGCCCACCAGAAGATTCCAGCAGCAAACGGCCCTCTCTCTAATCCTAAAGACTTTTTTTTTTTTTTTCCCTGGTGTTTATTCTGGGATACTTGTTTTATTTATTTAATCTATTCTGCTTCAATTCTAACGCACAAAATTCATTTGCACACAAGAGGTTTTGACTATCTGTCCCCGACACACAAAGAGAGGCTTTGGAATGGGAAATAAATAATTCTCCAAGGCTCGAATTACTACAGGAAAAAAGAGAAATCTGCTGGAAAACCGGAACAATTTGAAGCAATGATTAAACAGAGGAGAAGTCCAGGGGTTTTTAAAAAACCACAAACGCGTGGCAACGCTCTAAAAACCTCCCAGGCTTGCGGAAAGAACAATAATAATAATAAAAATAAAAATCAGAATAAGAGGAACCAGCGCTTAGCAATAATTCCGCTGCAATCCGAACGAATCTGCTGCCCACAAGAGATTAAAGCACCACAACAAAGGTAATGCCCACGGATAAACAAATCCCAACGTTTTCACTACGGATGGAACAAAAAAAAAAAAAAAAAGCGCTACATACTTGAGCCAGTAAAATGTCCACTCGCCAAGGAAGTTGGTCCATTTTTCCCGCTGCTCACAGGAGGTGAAAACATCTAAAAAAACAAACAAAAAAAAAAAAAAAAAAAAAAAAAAAGCAAAAAAAAAACAAAACAAAGAGGCATTACTAGTGCACCCCAAGGCAAACCCGAAGTTGCTCGCACATTCCTCGGGAGTTGCTCTCCCCCGACCCGCCGGCCCCCGGAGCGCGGATCGCCCTGCCCGGGCTACCGAGCCCGCCGAGCCCGCGGCCAGCCCCGGGCTGAGCTCGCCGGTGGCCAGCAGCGCCCTGCCGGCGAGCTGGGCTCGCTGCCCTCGCTGCCCTGTGCCCGCCGCCAAAGTTGGGATGGCTCGCCACCTCGGGTATCAGCGTCGCCAGGTCCGTTTGCATCCCGCTCCGGGATTTGCCTGGCATGTGGGAACCCAAATAATAATAATGCAAAAAGTGCCACCTGCCCTAAATTCTCATTCCGTCTCTGCCACCGAGCAATTGGAAGCCAGGCTCGCTCCTCGCCCCCTCTCCCTCCCTCTCGCACTCCTCTCTCTCTCTCTCTCTCTCTTCCCAGCGTTTATTTCGACCCTAATTGGTTTCTCCCTTCTCCGACGTGTCTAGTGGATAATACGCACCTTCCCTGAGTCAGAGCCTGCAAAAAGCCAAGGAACAAATGGGGAAAGTGCACCGAGAAGCAGAGAGGGGGCTGCGAAGCTGCCGCAGGCTACGATTGCTGGCCAAACTTCGCCAAGCCATCCCTCGGAAAGCCGAGGCTGGAGCAGCAGCCCGGAGCACGCAGAGGGGGAAGCGAGGGGGAGCAGAGCTGCCTCTCGCCGCCAAAGCTCTGCCCTAAAATAAAGGACTAAGTGGATAGAGAGATATTCCTGACATATTGGGGGGAAGGGAGGGGATGGGGGAGAGGAAGGAAGGGGGTTGGAAGGGGAGGGGGGAGCCTGACAAAACTAGACAAGTGCACGCGTCCGGCGCAACGTTCGGCCTCCAAAGCAACCCAGGGGGACACACACAGAAAAAAAAATACACACAAAAAAAAAAAAAAAAAAAAAAAAAAATAAAATCCCTGCGGCCTTCAAAAATCCCTGGCTGCCAGAAGGTGGGAGCAGCTTTAAATGCCAGCGGAAGCCAGAGGAGATCTCAGGGCAAACTTTAAACTGAGCCGGTCGTGGATTTCTTTTGCACTTTCCATGTGGCTAAAATCGAAACAAGGGGAAGAACCGCCAGGAGAATATCAGCGAGGAATTAAGCTGGTGCGCCAGCAACGCCTGGAAAACGGAAAGCACGGTAAAAGTGCACTATCGGTACGATGGAATGAGGAGGAACGGTCAGGTTTTTTTTTCGGGGCGTTGCTTTTGGCAGCAAGGCTCGGAGCCGTCCGAGACATGAAACCAAGCTGCGAACGCGCCTGCATCTCCATCTAAAAATACTCCCTTCTGAGTTTTTTAATTTTTTTTTTTTTTAAAAAAGCGAAAAAAATATATTTACCGTGCTTCTAGCTGCTGATTAAAAATTGCCCAATGTACTTAGAGCACAGTTTGGGGTTGGTTTTGTTGCTTTAGGGTTTTGGTTTTGGTTTTTTTTTTGCTGGAATTTTTTTGTTAACAGAGCAGCTAGAAGATTTTTTTTTTTTTTACAGCTGTTGCTAATTTCCACCGTTGTTTCTTACCGCACTGAAATCCAGTAAATCACTCAGTTCTTTGTCCGTCCCTAAGGCAGCCATTCGCTGTTGGTGATGCATTTTAGCAAAATCACACAAACCTAGAAACATGGAAATAACCGCAATCAGAAATCCCGAGCCTTGCAGGAAACACAGTCGGATTTTGCTTTTTCAAGGGCAGGGGGAGGAGGTCGAGGAGGAGGGGGGGGTGGGTGGTTGAGAAGAAGAAGGGAGGGAAAAAAAAAAAAAAAAGATGGAGGGGCAGCAAAAAAAAAAAACAAAAAACAAACAAACAAAAAAAAAGAGACAACAACAGCAAGGAAAAAAAAAAAAAAAAAAAAAAAAAAAAAAAAGCGATATTGTATTTCCAAAGAGGCGAGCCAAACCCGGCAACATCCACTCTTAAACCCAAATCCGGAGGAGCAAAAAAAAAACCAAAACCACGCTCCCGGAGCATCATTTATGCAACAGGAGGTTCAGCGAGGAATGAATGAGAGGATCGCAGCGAAGAAACTACAACCAGCCGCTCCCAACTTTTTCCCCCTTAGCTCCTTCTTCCACGCAAAGTAACGTTTGGAGGCAGAAACGGCAGCAAAAAAAAAAAAAAAAAAAAAAAATTAAAAATTAAAAAAAAAAAAAAAACCCAAGCAGCAAGCACGGCGCGATGCGAAGCGCAGATTCCAGGGATTGGGGGATAATTAGCCGCGATTCCTAATTCGCCGAGTGGCTGGTTGGCTAGCTGGAGAGGGGATGAGGCCACCGAGGAGCCGGCGGTGGCTGGGCCTGTGAGGAGGCGAGCCGAGCAGGGAAAGGGCACAGAGGGGGAAAGGGGAGCGCCGCCTCTCCGCACCCTCGGGGCTGCTGCTCGCGGCTGGGCTCCCGGAGCCGCTCGCCACTCGCCACACTGGGGCCAGCCTGGCTCGCACGCACACGCACACACACACACCGAGCCGCGGACGCACGTGATTGTTATTATTTTTTTCTCCTCTCTCTCTCTCTCGCTTCGCCTTTTTTATTTTTTTTTTTATACATTTCAGCGATAAGCCTGGCTTTGTTTCCCCTTCGCCCGGTTGGGTTTTTTGGTTTTGTTTTTTGGGGTTTTTTTTGGTTTTTTGGTTTTTTTTTGCGAAACTTTGCAAAGCGGCCCCCCCCTCGGATTTACGCGCAAGTTTTTTTATCCTCGCCCCTTCCGCCGCTTTTTATTGCAGACAGCACGAAAAAAAGAACTCCTCGGAGTTCGCTTTGCGCTAGGAAATAAAGCAGCGAGTGCCCGCGTCTGCCCCTTGGTGTATCTGCCACACGTGGAGTTACAGCAATGTATATACAATGTATAGATTTACACAGCCCGGAACTTGCACTTTTTTTTTTTTTTGTTTCTTATTTTTTTTTAAATAATACAGCGGGATCGACAATTTCAATTGAAAAATAAAAATGAAAGCAAAAAAAAAAAAAAAAAAAAAAAAAAAAACAAAAAAAAAACACAGACAAGTTAGTCTAACAGCAAATTAGAACTTTACCTTAAATGGCCACAAATATGTTCACAATATTCCAAGGGGGGAAAAAAAAATAATCAAAATAAAAAGAGAGGAATCTTCTGCCAAAGTGCTTTATTGTCTCACACGTGTGTGACCCTCCGAAACCACCAAAAAGTAGGGAAAGTGTCAGTCCTGCTCCGGGTTATTCCACAGCTTTACAGGCACACTACACCTGGCTTTGTTGGGATTTGGGGGGGCCCGGCCACCGGCCACGAAAAAAAAAATATATATAAATTAGATTCAAAAAAATTTCAAAATTAAAAAACCAAGGAAAAAAAAAAAAAAAAAAAAAAAAAAGAAGATCCGACAACTTTTACCCTATTGTTTTTACAGACACATGATGTGCCGCGGCTCTCTTCGTCCTTCCTTAAAAAAATCCCCAAAAATCAATAAAAAAACACCCCCAAATCCCAAAAAAAAAATAAAAACCAAAAAAAGACAGGCGAGTCCCCCTCGGGGGGAGCGCGGGGCCGCCCGCTGCCCAACTTGATGCAAGTTTAGAGCAGCGCCCGCCGCCCCGGCCGCCCGAGCAGCGCGGCCTCCCCCGGCGAGCCGCGGCCGCTCGCCTCCCGCCCGGGCAGCAGCATCGCCCGCCGCTCACATCCGGGCAATGCCCGCCGCCTTATAAACGGCGCCCGAGACAATGACGAGGAGGAGGAGGCGGAGGCGGAGGAGGAGGAGGAGGAAGCGGGTGGGACGGCGCGGCGGGGTTCACAAGATGGAGGGAGAGATGCGGCTGATCGCTGAGCGCCGCGTTGGAGCGGCGGGGCAGGGCGGGTCGGGAATGCCGGAGAGACGGGAGCGGGGCGGGGGGAGCGGCGCAACGGGGGGATTCGGTACAGCCGGGAGGGGTTCGGTACAGCCGGTACACCGAGTGGGGCTCGGCACACCCGAGTGGGGCTCGGCACACCCGAGTGGGGCTCGGCACACTTCGACACAACCGAGTGGGTTTCGCACACACGAGTGGGGATCGGAACCCTTCGGCACACCGAGAGGGTTCGGCACCCTTCGGCACAACCGAGTGGGGCTCGGAACCCTTCGGCACACAACGAGAGGGGTTCGGAACCGTTCGGCACACAACGAGAGGGGTTCGGAACCCTTCCGCACACAACAAGGGGTTCGGAACCCTTCCGCACACCGAGTGGAGTTCGGAACCCTTCGGCACACAAGGAAAGGGGTTCGGAACCCTTCGGTACACCCGAGTGGAGTTCGGAACCCTTCGGCACACAATGAGAAGGGTTCGGCACCCTTCCGCACACCCGAGTGAGTTCGGAACCCTTCGGCACACCCGAGTGGAGCTCGGAACCCTTCGGCACACAATGAGAAGGGTTCGGCACCCTTCCGCACACCCGAGTGGAGTTCGGAACCCTTCGGCACACAATGAGAGGGGTTCGGCATACCCGAGTGGGGTTCGGAACCCTTCGGCACACCCGAGAGGGGTTCGGCACCCTCCGGCACACCCATGACAGGTTCCAACCTCCAACCCCCTTAGCAAGACCCGACACGGCTTTCAGCCCTCCTCAGCAGACACTCGGCTGATGTCAGCCCCCTCAGCAAACACCGTGAGGGCTTTCAGACCCCTCAGACGACCCTCGAAGGGTTTTAGAGCCCTCACCAGACCCGTGAGGGCTTTCAGGCCCCTCATCCCGCCCAGCCCTCAGGGAACCCTGTGAGGCGTTCCGAGTGCCCTCAAGCCACGCTCGGATGCGGTGAACAGCTCGTTACCTGTGGGGTTTCAGCCCTCGCACACTCCCGCCGGTTTCCCGACCCTCCGCCATGGACAGGCGCCGTGAGGGGGTTTCGGCTGCCGTACATCCTCCAAGGGTTCCTCGGGCTCCCGGCCCTCAGCCCATCCCGCGAGGGGCCTGAGGGGGCTCACGCTTCTCCGACGGGAGGGATTGGCCCCGCTCCGCCATCAGGGAGCTTCGGCCCCGCTCTGCCATGACGGGGCCGCTCCGCCCTGAGGGAGCGCGCGCCATTTTTACCCTGACGGGCTCGCGCCTCGCTCTCGTGTGGGGCTTCGCGCCTCGTTCTCGTGAGGGTTTTCCCGCCTCGTTCTCGCGAGGCTTTCGCGCCTAGATCTCGCGAGGCTTTCGCGCCACTCCGCCCTGAGGGAGAGCCCGCGCCTCGTCCCCGTGAGGGAGCGTCGGCCATTCCGCAACGGAGGAGCCTCGGCCGCTCCGCAACGGGGGAGCGTCGGCCATTCCGCAACGGGTGAGGCGTCGGGCCATTCCGCAACGGGGGAGCCTCGGCCGCTCCGCAACGGGGGAGCCTCCGCCGCTCCGCAAACGGGGGAGCCTCGCCGCTCCGCAACGGGGGAGCGTCGGCCATTCCGCAACGGGGGAGCGTCGGCCATTCCGCAACGGGGGAGCCTCGCCGTCCGCAACGGGGGAGCCTCGGCCCCTCCGCAACGGGGTCCATTCCGCACGGAGGAGCCTCGGCCGCATCCGTCCGCAACGGGGGAGCCTCGGCCGCTCCGCAGTGAAGGGGCTTTGGTCTCTCCGCCGTGAGAGGCCTCGGCTGCTCCGTCTGAGGGCTTTGGCCTTGCCCAGGTCTCGGTGGCCCGGTGGCCCAGGTCTCGGTGTCTGTGGCCCAGGTCTCGGTGTCAGTGGCCCAGGTCTCGGTGGCCCTGTGGCCCAGGTCTCGGTGGCCCTGTGGCCCAGGTCTCGGTGTCAGTGGCCCAGGTCTCGGTGTCTGTGGCCCAGGTCTCGGTGGCCCTGTGGCCCAGGTCTCGGTGTCAGTGGCCCAGGTCTTGGTGGCCCTGTGGCCCAGGTCTCGGTGGCCCTGTGGCCCAGGTCTCGGTGTCAGTGGCCCAGGTCTCGGTGGCCCTGTGGCCCAGGTCTCGGTGGCCCTGTGGCCCAGGTCTCGGTGTCAGTGGCCCAGGTCTCGGTGTCTGTGGCCCAGGTCTCGGTGGCCCTGTGGCCCAGGTCTCGGTGTCAGTGGCCCAGGTCTCGGTGGCCCTGTGGCCCAGGTCTCGGTGGCCCTGTGGCCCAGGTCTCGGTGTCAGTGGCCCAGGTCTCGGTGTCTGTGGCCCAGGTCTCGGTGGCCCTGTGGCCCAGGTCTCGGTGTCAGTGGCCCAGGTCTCGGTGGCCCTGTGGCCCAGGTCTCGGTGGCCCTGTGGCCCAGGTCTCGATGTCAGTGGCCCAGGTCTCGGTGTCCTGTGGCCCAGGTCTCGGTGTCCCTGTGGCCCAGGTCTCGGTGTCCCTGTGGCCCAGGTCTCGGTGTCCCTGTGGCCCAGGTCTCGGTGTCCCTGTGGCCCAGGTCTCAGTGTCCCTGTGGCCCAGGTCTCGGTGTCAGTGGCCCAGGTCTCGGTGTCCGTGGCCCAGGTCTCGGTGTCCCGTGGCCCAGGTCTCGGTGTCCCTGTGGCCCAGGTCTCGGTGGCCCTGTGGCCCAGGTCTCGGTGGCCCTGTGGCCCAGGTCTCGGTGTCAGTGGCCCAGGTCTCGGTGTCAGTGGCCCAGGTCTCGGTGTCAGTGGCCCAGGTCTCGGTGGCCCTGTGGCCCAGGTCTCGGTGTCAGTGGCCCAGGTCTCGGTGGCCCTGTGGCCCAGGTCTCGGTGTCAGTGGCCCAGGTCTCGGTGTCTGTGGCCCAGGTCTCGGTGGCCCTGTGGCCCAGGTCTCGGTGTCAGTGGCCCAGGTCTCGGTGGCCCTGTGGCCCAGGTCTCGGTGTCTGTGGCCCAGGTCTCGGTGTCTGTGGCCCAGGTCTCGGTGTCAGTGGCCCAGGTCTCGGTGGCCCTGTGGCCCAGGTCTCGGTGTCAGTGGCCCAGGTCTCGGTGTCAGTGGCCCAGGTCTTGGTGTCAGTGGCCCAGGTCTCGGTGGCCCTGTGGCCCAGGACTCGGTGTCAGTGGCCCAGGTCTCGGTGGCCCTGTGGCCCAGGTCTCGGTGTCAGTGGCCCAGGTCTCGGTGTCTGTGGCCCAGGTCTCGGTGGCCCTGTGGCCCAGGACTCGGTGTCAGTGGCCCAGGTCTCGGTGGCCCTGTGGCCCAGGTCTCGGTGTCAGTGGCCCAGGTCTCGGTGTCTGTGGCCCAGGTCTCGGTGGCCCTGTGGCCCAGGTCTCGGTGTCAGTGGCCCAGGTCTCGGTGTCAGTGGCCCAGGTCTCGGTGTCAGTGGCCCAGGTCTCGGTGGCCCTGTGGCCCAGGACTCGGTGTCAGTGGCCCAGGTCTCGGTGTCAGTGGCCCAGGTCTCAGTGTCAGTGGCCCAGGTCTCGGTGGCCCTGTGGCCCAGGTCTCGGTGTCAGTGGCCCAGGTCTCGGTGGCCCGGTGGCCCAGGTCTCGGTGGCCCTGTGGCCCAGGTCTCGGTGTCAGTGGCCCAGGTCTCGGTGGCCCTGTGGCCCAGCACTCGGTGGCCCTGTGGCCCAGGACTCGGTGTCAGTGGCCCAGGTCTCGGTGTCTGTGGCCCAGGTCTCGGTGGCCCTGTGGCCCAGGTCTCGGTGTCAGTGGCCCAGGTCTCGGTGGCCCTGTGGCCCAGGTCTCAATGTCAGTGGCCCAGGTCTCGGTGTCTGTGGCCCAGGTCTCGGTGTCAGTGGCCCAGGTCTCGGTGTCAGTGGCCCAGGTCTCGGTGTTTGTGGCCCAGGTCTCGGTGTCAGTGGCCCAGGTCTCGGTGTCAGTGGCCCAGGTCTCGGTGTCCCTGTGGCCCAGGTCTCGGTGGCCCTGTGGCCCAGGTCTCGGTGTCAGTGGCCCAGGTCTCGGTGGCCCTGTGGCCCAGGTCTCGGTGGCCCTGTGGCCCAGGTCTCGGTGTCAGTGGCCCAGGTCTCGGTTGTCAGTGGCCCAGGTCTCGGTGTCAGTGGCCCAGGTCTCGGTGTCAGTGGCCCAGGTCTCGGTGTCAGTGGCCCAGCCCGGGCCCTCAGCACCCAGCAAACCGCGGGAGGGATTCCCGAGCCTCGAAGGTTTCCAGCCCGCTCAACCCTCAGCTGAAACAGAAAAGGTACGTTTGAATTATTCCTTTTTTTTAATGTTTTCCGGGTGCTGAGCCCATCACAGGGCTGGCGCACAAGCAGGTGGAAGGAATGAGGGAAGGCAGAGGGAGGGAGAGTGGTAGAAAATCGTGGAATGTTTTGGGATTGAAGGGACCAGGATGCTCCAAGCCCCATCCAAGCTAGCCTTGAACTCTTCCAGGGATGCTGCCTTCAAATTAAGGATGGATTTGGTCGATAACGGGCTGTGAGGTTTTATTTGGAAATTAAATAGGAAAACGGCTAACCTAACTGCCACCCTGGCCCCCGGTATTTTTAATTTCCCCGTTTTAATCCTGTGGATTTTCTCCTGTCCCCATATGTGCTGTTCTCAGCACGCCACATGGAATTCCGTGTGGACAATTGGCCAGGCAAGGGGGCACCTCCGAATTCACAGGAAATTTTATCAGGCTCCCCTGGAAGTGTGCGAGGCCAGTTAGGAGAGGGCTTGGACAAGTGGTCAAGGGGGATGGAGCTGGAGAAAATCCCAAAGCATTCCCTGATGCCATGGGTAATGTTTGGGAGCTGCAGTAGCTGATGCCATGAATGAATCCACAGCTGCCACCTTGGGTTTTGTGGGAAAACAGAAGTGGGACAAAGTTGCACTTAATACATTTGATAGGCTAAATCACCAAAGTGTTTGTTTCTCCATTCCCCCCCCAAAAAAAAAAAAAAATATAAGTGGGGAAAGTGGAGCAAAAATCCAGCTTACAATTTGCATGCAGTGCTTCCTTGTTATGGCGTCAGCGTGAGTTTGGGTTAGAGGGGAACATAAACTTGGTGATTTCAGTGGAGCTTTACAAAGGATGCATTTCATTCATTGCCTCAGAAATCTTGCAGATTTCCATGGGAAGGTACTCCTGGAGGTGGGAAAATATTCTTGTGCACACATCTGAATTCCGATTAAAATTTGGTTTGTTTTCTAATTCCCTAATGAAATAGGCTGTTTGATTTCAATTAAAGTGAAATGTCATCATTTTCCGTTCTGCTAATGGATATGGAATACTGCAGTCCATTAGGGAGAAAACAGTGGATTTGGGGAAAGGCCAAGAGGTGCGAGCACGTAAAGAGATTTTCCACGTAGTTTCAATTTTTGTAATGGGCATATGTAGGTCATTATGGAAAGCCATGGAATACAGAAAATACAATCGGGCCGTCTCTTAGCAAGGTTTCAGCAGGAGTCGTTTGTATTTCCTAAATCTGCAAAAAGGTTCGGGGCGACCTGGGCTAGTGGCATGCGTCCCTGCCCACCAGCGAGCCTTAAAATCCCTTGCTCCAAGCCCTGAGCAATTCCAGGGCTGGGGAATCCGCAGCTTCCCCGGGAATACCGTTCGGAGCGCCCCTCGGGGGAGAGTTCATGAGATTGAGCAGTTGATTCGCCCCTGTGGTCTTCTGGAAATCACTGAGCGTTCTCTGAGGTCTCTCCTCTGTTGGCAGACGTTTTGTTGGCGTGGTTCGAAATTTTTTTCCCGTCTTATTTCTGTTATTGCTGTTTGTTATTGAGCCTGTGGAGCCGAGTCCCGGGCGCTGCCGTCGTCGCTCGTCCTTATAATTGAATTAAAAGCTGCTGGAAAAAATACATGGGAATAAGAATAGCAGAGGGATGAAGAAGGGAATAATTGGGGGAATACACGGCTGGATTAGTTATTGTCCCAATTAGCTGCCTGAATTAGCTGCTTGACAAGGAAGGCAGAGGGAAGAATAAAGGGCTATCGGTGACAGGGCCAGTTTTTAGGGAAGCTGCTCCTCTAAGTGCATTATGATTGCAATATAAAGAGCTGCAGGTTTCACTTAAATGGATTGCGATTCTGCTTCTTTTTCCGACAGTAGATTGGTTTCACTTCCGTATTAATCTCCTTTTATTAAACCATAGAAACGCCGACCTTTGTTTTTCTGCGAGCAGCCTAGGACGTAATCTAACTTTACCAAAAAAAGAATCCGAGTGGTGGTGCTTGGTGAGGAGCTCGAGGTCGGGTTTCAGTCCTGTGGGCGCACAGTTATGGCATTTCCAGGTCTAGGAGAAGAGCACGAGCAAGGGAATTCCTTCTCCTTGAACTCATTTTCACGGCAGACGAATTTCTGTCTAAAGTAACGGCTCGAGGCTGTGCCAGGGGAGGCTGGGGTTGGAATTTCTGCCCAGGATGCCCTCCTTAGGGAGGGAGAGCTGCAGCCTCAGCACCTCCAGGTGCCTCCTGGGGCACCGGAGGTAGCAAACGGTTTAGGATCACTCATGGAAATGTGTGCAGCTCCGTCGAGGATGTTGTCTGCAACAACAAAAAAAAAAAAAAAAAAAGGGAAAAGGGAGAAAAACCCTCCGGGATTTCCAGCAGCTGGGTGTCCAAGGCTGTCACAAACGAGGAGCATTTCGGGAGAGCTCAGCTGTCAGGGACACTGGGAAAGGAAACTGCCCACAGCTTTAAGAGCCTTGTGAGGGTTTCATTCCCCCCAGGATGGTGAGGGGTGGCGGGAGGAGCAGCGTTTCCCCACAAAGCTGGAGGAGGAGGGACTCGGGCTCCTCCTGCAGAGCCCCGAGCAGCCCCGCTCGGATCTGCCAAGCACCTGTGAGAGAATGCAGCTGCAAGGCCCTGGGAAAACAATGGGAGCTGTGACAGCTCGTTAATAGAAGGCAGCCCCGAGATGTATTCGGGAATTCCACCGCAGCCCTCGGTGGCGTTCCCGAGGTGTGCCAGGGAGCGTGCTGTCAGGTAAACCCCAGCTGGGGAGCTGGGACAACTTCTGGCTCTGTCAGCAGCGCGACTGCTTCAGCCACTCCTGCCCTTCGGTTTTATTCCATATTCCTTTGATAGATTGGGATTTTTGTCCCTTGTTTTCTATTCTTTTTTTTTTTTTTTTTTTTTTTTTGGTAGTTTGCTCTGGCTATTTTTTTTTTCCGGTGAAGCAAGGGTTTGGAAAGTGCAGGCAGCATTTCAAACTGTGATCTGCACAGATGGGAATGAAGGAACATTCTCCAGGCGAAAATTGTTCTCGGAGACATTTGGATTGAGCAGGATCTGTGTGTGTGTGCGGGGTGGAACATCCTGATTTCCAGCGGGAGGGTGCTCGGGCAGCACAGGGCTGCTGGGGACAGGGCAGGGACACCTCTCAGAGCAGGGCATGGGAAAAGGGTGCTCGGGCCACCGAGGTGCTGTCCCCTCCCGAAGCTCCCGAAGCTCCCGAAGCTCCCGAAGCTCCCAAAGCTCAGCGCTTTTAATGAGCTCGAGGTGCGCGCCGAGCCCCGCGCTTGATGAAGAGTTTCTGTCAGCGCAGGCAGCAGTTACAAATGACAGGGTGGGCAGGCACGGGGCTGGGCAAATCCAAAACAATTTGCTTTGCATAGATTAGCAGCTCCCGAAGAGATCCCACATTCAGCTGGGAGAGGGTTTTCAGGGTGCAGTGTCACAGAGAGGCTTAGCTGTGTTTTTTTCCCCGCTTCCCTCCTCTGCCTTCGCCTTCTCCAAAACCGAATTTCCCCGTTTTCCAGATGCAACTGCACTAGAAGGTGGAAATAAAAGCAGGCAGTTAAATTGTCGGAGCCCATAATGTTTCCCAAAGAAAAAAAAAACAAAAAAAAAAAAAACAGGGGGGGATCATCCAAGTCCATTTCCCTGCTTATGGCTCCCGGTTGCTGTAGGAGCGGTAAATACACCAGGAGCTCAGCTCATCAAATTTTGAAGCACAGGATGCACAAAGGAAGCTCCAGAGTGTCTGGAAAAGCTGGTGGCATCGGTCAAAGGCAGCTCTTGGGGCTGAGGCGTTGCCAGCTCCCCATTCATCACCACTTGCCTCCCATCCCTGCGTTCCTTTTGTTCCCTAAATTTCCACAGTTTAATTTTCTTCCTCTCCTGGAATGGCTTTGCAAATGCTTAGCCTTAAGTAATAGTCAGGAAAGGCGAATTACCTTAAATCAAGCAGAGGGTTATCTAATTTAGAAAATAGGAAATAGAGAGAAAATCAAACTAAATGAAATGCAAACAGGATAATTCATATCTAATCCATGGGCTTGCTCAACAGGAGGAGAATTTTAGTTCTGCTCAGCTGAGCGCCCGTTCTTAGCACAACTCACAGGTCTTGGAGCCCAAACCAGCAGCCTCTTTAGAGCCCGCCCTGCCCAAACCCCAGAAAATGGGATTTCTCAGGGCCATTTTCGCTTTCACAGCAGCACCTCCAGCCCCGCTGCTGCTCCCCTCGGCGCTTTCCTTGGCACGCCCCCACTTACTGTGCTTTCTGTAAGTGCCAGGGCAGACGTTGCTGTGCCACAGGTGCCCCAGCACCCTGCCAGGGCAGAATCCCTCCCAGAGTGCCACCCTGACCTCCCCAGTGTGCCCACCCTTGGGTTCCCCTCCGCGCCTTTTTATTAACGCGCAGTGCAGCGCCGTGCCCCGGATTAATGAAGCTCTTTAGAGGATCCTGCCAGAAAGCTCTTCCAACTTCCTCCCAGTTAACACTCGGTGCTTCAGAGGGATCCTCGCAGTGCGGGGAGGTGTTTGGCAAGTGCAGGGCACCTTTTTCTGTCAGGCTGCTTCACTTAAGATGTCCTTGTTAGGTTAAAGGCTCCTCAGATGCTGATTACCCCTCCGGGTGGGTTCCTCATTGTTCCCCACGCCCAGGAGTCGGTTTCTGTGTTTTGTTGAGGTTCCAGCATGCAGGGATCCTCTGGGTTTATTAGGGAATTATGGAGTGCTGTATTGGGAGGGATTTGAAGGATCATCCCGTTCCACCATCCCAGGCTGCTCCTGGCCTGGGACACTTCCACATAGGGGAATTTTAGATTGGCGCATGAGACCAAGCAGAACATTCCCAGCAATGCAGCTGAGCTGCTGCTCCAGGGAGCTTTCCCTGAGGTTCCCAGCAGGAAGGGCATCCCCAGTCCTGCCCCTAATCCCTGGGTGATGCCTGGGATGGTGGAATGGGCCGATCCTTAAAGTCCCTTCCAAGCCAAACCGTTGCAGCGTCGATTCTGGCATTCCAGAACCCGGAGCCAGGGCACTGCCCAGTGACACTCTGTACCTGCTGGGGAAGGCAGGACAGGGCTGGGCTATGCTTTCCATGCTGCTCCACATTTTGTCCCCCTTCTCCCAGATTTTCACTCAGTTTAGGGGAAAATCCCACAATTTAGGAGAAAGGAATATCAGCAGGTCCCATCTTGCTTCCGGCGCGTCGGGAATTATTTTGGGGCAAGCAGGATTGGGGTTGTGCTCGGTGTTTAAAGCAAACAGACCTCGCTGTTAAATGAGACTGTGGAATGGGGCACCAAAGTAAAACAGTTAAATGACAGATAAAAGGGGGAAGAGTCCAAATTTTCCCAAATGTTCTCGTTTTTCGCTCTTTTCCTAACGACCGTCGTTATATTTTGATGCGGTTAATAATACAGCAGAGGTTAAATGAAACATGAAAAAGGGCTGTACATTAAAATTGAGATAACTCTTCCTTCAGTGAAGTGGAACCCAGCAGATGTAGCTGCACACTGTAATTGCTGCCTGTTTCCTGTCACTCTGATTAAGTTGCATTGTCCCTGCTCCAAGTGTAGGAATCAGTGGCTTCCCATAGGGCACAGCATGGGACAACTGGCTTCGGCAGGCAAATGACTCTGTGCACCTCCTGCTTGTCCTGGTAATGGTGTAGGCACACAATATCCATGGATGGCTCCTAGAATCGATAGGCTGTGCAGCAGGGGAGGCTCTGGGGCTGCCCTGGGAAGAGGGCTGGGCTTTGGGAACAGCTCCAGTCCCCGGGTCAGCAGGCCAGGGGAGGCTGCTGAGCCAGTCCTGCCTCTCAGGAGTTACTCAGGAGTTACTCAGGTTGTTCCTCTCCTCATCCCAAAGGCACACAATCCCAGAATCAGGGACTGGAACTGCAGCCCCTTCCAGGTGCTGAGCCAGTCCTGCCTCTCAGGAGTTACTCAGGAGTTACTCAGGTTGTTCCTCTCCTCATCCCAAAGGCACACAGTCCCAGAATCAGGGACTGGAACTGCAGCCCCTTCCAGGTGCTGGGTCAGTCCTGCTTCTCAGGAGTTACTCAGGTTGTTCCTCTCCTCATCCCAAAGCCAGGGAATTCCAGAATCAGGGATGGGATTGGAAGGGAACTGCAGCCCCATGCAGGTGCTGGGTCAGTCCTGCCTCTCAGGAGTTACTCAGGAGTTACTCAGGTTCTCCTCAGGTTGTTCCTCTCCTCATCCCAAAGGCACACAATCCCAGAATGAGGGATGGGGTTGGAAGGAACTGCAGCCCCGTGCAGGTGCACCCCTTCCTTCCCCGTGGAGCAGCTTGCTTCAGGGCACTGCTTTGGCACCCCTGTCCCTGTGCGAGCCTGAATCCCAGCGCAGAGGAGTCTTTGGAGCTCCAGGGCAGTGTGGGCAGGAAGATCTGGAGTGTTCTGGAGTGATTCTGAACCCAGGGAATGCTTCCCTTCCTGGCACTGTTTTGGTGGCTGAGGAACAGGAATGTTTTGCATCCTGAGTCATCGAATGAGCTTCGGCTGGGCAAGGAGGGCTGTGGGTTAGGATTTGGGATTTAGGCATCTCTGCCCTCCCTGGCAGTGTCCCAGGCCAGGCTGGATGGGGCTTGGAGCAGCCTGGGACTGTGGGAGGTGTCCCTGCCCGTGGCAGGAGATGGGCTTTGAGCTCCCTGTCAGCCCAACCCATCCCAGGATTCTATAAAATCCCATTCTGCCTGGTTCATTCCCAGTTGGAGCTGGGGCCTTGCTTTTTAAAAATGGAAATTAATATTAAAAGTCATTCCTTAACACATGTTTATTTTCTAATTTATAGAATGTACCTATTACATTCTCCAGACACATGTGCTTGATTATAATGATTATCATATGTATTTTCCAAGGCGCTCATCACCATAATATCAAATGTCATTAGAGAAATTAGGGAAGAGCAGCAGCATTCCTTCCAAGGAAAAGCCCTGGCAGCCACAATATTCCCTCTCTTTAGCCCTGATGAATTAATTAAAAGTGAGCATGGCCCGGTTGGTTCTGCCAACAGCGCCCGGCCCCAGGTCTGCAGCAGCTCCCAGGGATTTAAGGGCTTGGCTCTGGTCTCTGCTCGGCAGAGAGTCCCTTAAATCCAGTCTGTGTCGTGGGGGTGAAGCAGCAGCAGGGAGCTGCCTTTGGATTGCTGACTCCGACTAAATCCTTGGGTTTTTTCTTCCTTTGCGTCATTTCTGTGATTATTTTTGTGCTTCGTATGCTCAAAAATCCCTGGGGAATAGAGGGGGGAAAAAAAATCGCTTTTTATTTTTTATTTTTTTTTTATCTCTTTTTGCTTTGCAAGTCACTTTGTAAAGAAGCACTTTGGTGTCTCTGGAAGGTTTGAAACGCACCTGTATCCTGGGAGGAGAGGCAGGAGCGGCCAGCCCGCTGCATCCCAGTGGGAACCTGAGGGGAAATGAAATTCTCTTGGCCTCACACCTGGGAAGAAGAGGGATTTCGAGCAGGATTTTTCAGTGTGGAAGCAAAGCTTGCTTTCTCTTGCAGGGAGAGAGCTGGGAGAACAGAGCGTTCCTGCCGCTCTGGCAGGGATTCCACTCTGCCTCCGTGCAGCCCGGTCATGCCAGCAGCGCTCCAGGGAAGGGCCAGCCCGGGGGAAAGGGGCTGGAGGGGCTCCCCGTGCCTCCCACTCCCACTCGGGAGGACACTCGAGCACTCCTAAGGTCACTGGGATAATCTAATCCCACTCAGGATGCTATCTAGCTGCGGCAGGAACTCTTGGAAGGCTTTAAACAACATCCATCTTCATTATTTCCCACCCTCGTGTCTGGATGATTGATTCCTGCTAAATTTGGTTTAATTGCTCAGAAGGTCTCAAGGAATGACATTTGGAGAGAGCCAAGTGGGATGTCTGAGCTCCCCCTGCTGCTCCGCCGCACGCAGCCACCCAGCACCCGCCGGGCTGCGGTTCCCAAATCCCGGCTCCTTCGGGATCAGCCCCTCGGGCTGGGCTGGGCTGGGCTCCCGGTGCTTCCCTCGGGGCAGTGCCCCCCCGGCGGTGGCGTTAGCACGCTTCTGCTCTTCCTTAGGAGTCCTGCCATCCCGCCCCGCTCTGGCTGGGTGCTGCCCTAGCCCGGGCAGGGAGCCTTCCACGCAGCCTGCCCCGTGCCCCATGCCAGCCGGCTGCGGGGGACGCCAGGCTGCCACTCGCTCCACCTCTGTGCCCAACATTCATGGATAATCAGGCAGCCAGAGGCCGGCGGAGCAAATCCAACAGGAAACTCCTCGTTATTTACACTCCGGCACCGCCACGAGCCGGTGCGTGGCCACAAAAGCTGCTCCCCATTTCCAAGCAGAGTTTTAATTATTTGTAAAAAGCCTTCAATTGTTCACCAGATAATGTCATGGATTGGTCCTCCCAGTGTGAAGTGCAACCGTCCAGAACCCCCACAGTATTATAAATAGGCTTCGGAGCCGGGATTGATTGATGTTTGGCATAAAATCTATTCCTCGGAGCATGTGTATTCCTTCTGTTCACCAGTTTCATACAAATATACTTGGGCTGATTTTTTATTCAAATCTCCAATTTATGTCGGGTTTCAACTGTTAAATATTTAAAGGCTTTTTCATCTTGGTGTTGTTTTTTTTTTTGTTTTTTTTTTCCCCGTATCCCTCTTTTCCGTGCGAGGTAGGGAAATCTCGCGCCCAACACAGCCCAGAGTGGGAGATTGAGCGCGTTCCTGGGGGGCAGAGCAAAGCTTTGTTAATTACGTGGAGACTCCAGCGATAGACTTCGCCGACACTCGTGTTCCATCAGCTCCAAGCACGAGGCTGCTGGGGGATAGAGCCCTTCCCAGGATCGGGATTGCTGCGTTTATGACTCTCTGGAAGGAGCGGGTTTTGAGGGATCAAAACCGCAGCAGCCCCCGGGAGTTAGTGCAGGGAAACAGCCAAGAAAAGCCGGGCTGGGTGCTTTGTCAGGAGTGCCCATCAACATTCCAGGTTGCCGGGCTCCAGGATTCCTCCTCCTTGCACCTGGGCTGCCTCTGACAGGAGCGCTCTCCGAGGAGCCGTGCCTTTGGCACGTCTCCCTTCCCAAGGCTTATTTAAGTTTTCACTTATCAAATCAATACTCGGGAATAACTTTATTGGGGAATTTTTCTGACGTCGGGGCTTTTGTTCCGTCTGCCCTCTTCTCCCCGCGGAGTTCGCTCCGCTCACCCTGGTGGCTGTGATTAATTCATTTATTCATGCCTTTGGAAGAGTGGGAGTCGGGAGGCCAGACCCAATTATGTCTTATTTATTATTTCGTGTCTCCGAGTAAAATCTGGAGACACGGGTGAAACAATGGATGTGTGTTCCTCCTGCCACCTGCAATTCTCATTGCTGGGAAGAACCTGTTGCTCCAGCACCTGAACTGATTTGGGGGTGCCTGTGGGCTTGGTGAGGGAGGGCAATAAAGAGAGGCCAGGGCAGGGAATGTGCAGGAATGCCAGGGGGCAACCGAGCTGCAGGATCTCCAAGGCTCACCTAAACCCTCCTTTAGCATTCGGATAATTCAGCTGTATTTGAGAAGTGCTGTGAATTCCAGCAGAGCTGGGGAAGGCTCCCTTTTGCTGGAGGTGAGATTTCCACGAGGCTTCTGGGACACTAAAGGGTGGCTGTGGTGATTCCCCAGGATCAGTTTCTCTCTGGGTGTGGAACCTGCACAAGGTCAGGCACCAAAGCCAGGGGAGAGGGATGTTCCAGTGCTCAGTGGAAGCTTAAACTAGGAATTAATTTATCTCTGGTAGCACTTGACAAAGCTCAGCTCCTGATGCCTCAGCCTTTATAGTCACATCTGTTAGTTTAGAGCATTTATTGGAGGAGCCTTGACAAAGACAAAAACAGATGATGGAAATCTCATCTGTCAAAACTGTTATTAAAGCTGGGAACAGTGTGAGGTTTGGTTTAAATTGAAAGCATCATTTATATTTTATCCAGCGTTTTGCAAACAATAACACTGGGGAAGGGTTTGGGGGGCCCTCGGCTCGTTAGGGTGCTCAGGGCTGGGCAGGGAGAAATGGGAATGGGGAAACTGGAATGGGAAATGGGAAAGGGGAATGGGAAACTGGAATGGGAATGGGGATGGGAAACAGGAAATGGGGAATGGGAAATGGGAAAGGGGAATGGGAAACTGGAATGGGAATGGGGATGGGAAACAGGAAATGGGGAATGGGAAACTGGAATGGGAAAGGGGAATGGGAAACTGGAATGGAAATGGGAAAGGGGAATGGGAATGGGGAATGGGAAACAGGAAATGGGAAATGGAAAAGGGGAATGGGAAACTGGAATGGGAATGGGGATGGGAAACAGGAAATGGGGAATGGGAAACTGGAATGGAAATGGGAAATAGGGAATGGAAATGGGAATGGGGTTGGGAAACGAATGGGAATGGGGTTGGGAAACTGGAATGGGAATGGGGATGGGAAACTGGAATGGAAATGGGGAATGGGAAACAGGAAACAGGAAAGGGAAATGGGAAATGAGAAAGGGGAATGGAAATGGAAATGGGAAAGGGGAAATGGAAATGGGAAACAGGAATGGAAATGGAAAATGAGAAATGGGAAAGAGGAAACAAGAAAGGGAACTGGGAAACAGGAAATGGGAACTGGAACTGGGAACTGAGAATTGGAAAGAGGAAAGGGAACTGGGAAGTGGACATG
The DNA here is from genome assembly GCA_032173965.1 of Sitta carolinensis. Classification (NCBI taxonomy): domain Eukaryota; kingdom Metazoa; phylum Chordata; class Aves; order Passeriformes; family Sittidae; genus Sitta; species Sitta carolinensis. The sequence goes on along the minus strand of CM063313.1, from coordinate 3,034,218 downwards.
GGAAATGCAGGCTCTCAGCTGCCCCTGTGGGAGCTCCTTGCAGAATCCCAGAATATCTTGGGTGAAGGGACCTTCAAGCCCATCTCGTTCCCGCTCTGCCAGGCTGGGCAGGCCCTGCATCCCTGGCAGTGCCCAGCGCCAGGCTGGATGGAGCTGGGAGCCCCTGGCACAGCGGGAGAGAGCCCAGTGCCTCCCCAAACCCCACCTTGCCTGCAGGGCTCCGAAGGGAGCTGCAATGAGGGAGCCCAAGGCTCCCAGAAGGGAGCAGAGCCCTTTTCCAGAGGCAGCAGTTGTGAGCATTGATGGCTGAATTAAACTAATGATGGGGAGATCTCCGAGGAGGCAGCCTGGCAAGTGGGAACGGTGCTTTCCAGCCATTCAGCATTAACCTAACGCTGCTCCAGTGGAGTCAATCCCTGGCTGAGCTCAGGGGCAGCACAGCTCTAACATCCCTGCAGGAAGAGCTGCGATTCCCTGTGAGCCTTTCCTGACTGCTGGGCTCTGTGCTCCGAGTATTCTGAAAAAACCCAATCCCAAAACACCCTGCGATTCAGCTGTTCCTTGAATTGTTACAAGGGCTTCCACTGGAATAGTTTATCTAGCCTTGTTCCAAGCTTGGGTACTTCCATTCAAAACACTTCCAGGTCCAAGGGGCTCTGTTTGCCGCTTGGCAACTGGAAATTTGATTTTTTTCCACAGTTTAGGTCCTCCAATAAGGTTGTCTTCATTCATTCCTGGTCCAGTAATTTGGGGTTGTTGCAGCAGCACTTTATGGATTTATCGGATTTGTGGGATTTGGGACAGCTGACATTTCCTAAGGATACATGTACTTATGTATCCCATCCCTCTTCAGCCCTGGAAGTGTTCTAGGCCAGCCTGGATGGGGCTGGGGGCAACCTGGGATTGTGGAAGGGCATGGAATAAAAGGATCCTAAAGGATCCATTTTCACCCAAACCCTTCAGGGCTGCTGGGCTTTTCCAAAGGCATTGGTGCTGCTGGAATAAAAGGATCCTTAAGGTCCCTGCCCACCCAAACCATTCAGGGTTGCTGTGATTTTCCAAAGGCATTGGTGCCCCTGGAATGAAATGATCCTAAAGGTCCCTGTTCACCCAACCCCTTCAGGGCTGCTGGGCTTTTCCAAAGGCATTGGTGCCCCTGGAATGAAATGATCCTAAAGGTCCCTGTTCACCCAACCCCTTCAGGGCTGCTGGGCTTTTCCAAAGGCATTGGTGCCCCTGGAATGAAATGATCCTCAGGATCCCTTCCCACCCAACCCCTTCAGGGCTGCTGTGATTTTCCAGAGGCATTGGTGCCCCTGGAATGAAATGATCCTCAGGATCCCTTCCCACCCAACCCCTTCAGGGCTGCTGTGATTTTCCAGAGGCATTGGTGCCCCTGGAATGAAATGATCCTCAGGATCCCTTCCCACCCAACCCCTTCAGGGCTGCTGTGATTTTCCAGAGGCATTGGTGCCCCTGGAATGAAATGATCCTCAGGATCCCTTCCCACCCAACCCCTTCAGGGCTGCTGTGATTTTCCAGAGGCATTGGTGCCCCTGGAATGAAATGATCCTCAGGATCCCTTCCCACCCAACCCCTTCAGGGCTGCTGTGATTTTCCAGAGGCCCGTTTCCCCTGGGCAGCAGTTCGGGTCACCCGCAGCCCCCGTTTCCCCTGGGTTGGGGCCGTGCCCCGCCAGAGGCAGCAGCATTCCCATGCCCTGTTCCCGGATTCCCTCCCGCCGTGCTGCGTGCCCGCGGGCACAGCCGAGCGCGGTCGGGGCTTTCCCCGGGAGCACGGCACGCACCGATCCCTGCCGTGCCTTGCTTCCCGGGAGCGGCCCGTCGGAGGGAGCGCTCCAGTCCCTATTTCGGGAAGCAGGCTAGCAGATCCCAAGGGCACATCCCTGCCTGCCAGGCACTACCTTGCCTAGCCGTAAATCCCAGCCAAGATGAGCGCTCAGCTCGGGGCTGCTCGGGCTGGGCTCTGGCTGCCTCCTACTCGTGCCTTGCTATCCTTAGCAGGATTCACAGGCTTTCAGCTCCCTCACACTTCTCGCTCTCTAATCTTAGCGCCGCTGCCAGCTTTAGAGAGGCTTCGAGCTCCAGGGTCTCTCACTTGTGTGCAGGCTCTTTCTGGGACACGGCCAAGTAGGTGAAAAACTCGGCGAGGGGGAAGGGCAGAGCTGGGCCAGCTCTCGGATGTTGCAGGCTGGAGCTGAACCTGCCTCGGGATGCGTGCTGTTGATTTTTGGGGGCTTTCCCGAGATGCTCGGGAGCCTTTGGTCAGGAGGAGGTGGCGACTCCGCAATGTTCTGTGGGTTTTCCCCTCAGCCCGGGTGAAGATCCCCTCGAAGCACATTGCTGGTGTTTGGGAGCTGGCTGGCTGCTGCCAGCTTGGCTCATTGCGGGAGCCACAAGCTGCTCCTCTCTCAAGTGTCTCCTGCTTTGTCTCTGTTTGTTCCCAAGGCTGTCTGCGGAGGTTGGATCAACTTTCCAGAGCGAAACAGCTCTTCCTCAAATAAAACCTTCCACATGTTCCCCGCAGAGCCTCGGAGGGGGAAACCGTTCCTGCATTTCTGCTGGGAATTGTTCAGGGAGCAGCCTGGGAGGGTGGAAAGAGAGAAGTTCCTGCAGCTCTCTGCCTGACTGCAGCTAGGAGATAGATGGGTGGCACAGTCTGGAGCTGGGATGCTCCTGGCTGAGCTCTGGGAGAGTGACTTGCTGGATTCCCACCTCTCCTTGTTCCCATGCCTGGGATGAGTGGCACCATCCCCAAACCCAGGAAATCTTGCTGGGATGCTCCTGGCTGAGCTCTGGGACAGTTCCTTGCTCTATTCCCACCTCTCCTTGTTCCCATGGCTGAGATGAGTGGCACCATCCCCAAATCCATGGAAATCTTGCTGGGATGCTCCTGGCTGAGCTCTGGCAGGGTTCCTTGCTCTATTCCCACCTCTCCTTGTTCCCATGGCTGAGATGAGTGGCACCATCCCCAAATCCATGGAAATCTTGCTGGGATGCTCCTGGCTGAGCTCTGGCAGGGTTCCTTGCTCTATTCCCCCTCTCCTTGTTCCCATGGTTGGGATGCTCCTGGCTGAGCTCTGGGACAGTTCCTTGCCCTGTTCCCACCTCTCCTTGTTCCCATGCCTGGGATGAGTGGCACCATCCCCAAATCCATGGAAATCTTGCTGGGATGCTCCTGGCTGAGCTCTGGGACAGTTCCTTGCTCTATTCCCCCTCTCCTTGTTCCCATGGCTGGGATGCTCCTGGCTGAGCTCTGGGACAGTTCCTTGCTCTATTCCCACCTCTCCTTGTTCCCATGGCTGGGATGAGTGGCACCATCCCCAAATCCAGGGAAATCTTGCTGGGATGCTCCTGGCTGAGCTCTGGGACAGTTCCTTGCCCTGTTCCCACCTCTCCTTGTTCCCATGGCTGGGATGAGTGGCACCATCCCCAAATCCATGGAAATCTTGCTGGGATGCTCCTGGCTGAGCTCTGGGACAGTTCCTTGCTCTATTCCCCCTCTCTTTGTTCCCATGCCTGGGATGAGTGGCACCATCCCCAAATCCAGGGAAATCTTGCTGGGATGCTCCTGGCTGAGCTCTGGCAGGGTTCCTTGCTCTATTCCCCCTCTCCTTGTTCCCATGGCTGGGATGAGTGGCACCATCCCCAAATCCAGGGAAATCTTGCTGGGATGCTCCTGGCTGAGCTCTGGGACAGTTCCTTGCTCTATTCCCACCTCTCCTTGTTCCCATGGCTGGGATGAGTGGCACCATCCCCAAATCCAGGGAAATCTTGCTGGGATGCTCCTGGCTGAGCTCTGGCAGGGTTCCTTGCTCTATTCCCACCTCTCCTTGTTCCCATGGCTGGGATGAGTGGCACCATCCCCAAATCCATGGAAATCTTGCTGGGATGCTCCTGGCTGAGCTCTGGGACAGTTCCTTGCTCTATTCCCACCTCTCCTTGTTCCCATGGCTGGGATGAGTGGCACCATCCCCAAATCCAGGGAAATCTTGCTGGATGCTCCTGGCTGAGCTCTGGGACAGTTCCTTGCTCTATTCCCACCTCTCCTTGTTCCCATGGCTGGGATGAGTGGCACCATCCCCAAATCCAGGAAATCTTGCTGGGATGCTCCTGGCTGAGCTCTGGCAGGGTTCCTTGCTCTATTCCCCCTCTCCTTGTTCCCATGGCTGGGATGCTCCTGGCTGAGCTCTGGGACAGTTCCTTGCTCTGTTCCCACCTCTCCGAAATCTTGCTGGGATGCTCCTGGCTGAGCTCTGAGACAGTTCCTTGCTCTATTCCCACCTCTCCTTGTTCCCATGGCTGGGATGAGTGGCACCATCCCCAAATCCAGGGAAATCTTGCTGGGATGCTCCTGGCTGAGCTCTGGGACAGTTCCTTGCTCTATTCCCCCTCTCCTTGTTCCCATGGCTGGGATGCTCCTGGCTGAGCTCTGGGACAGTTCCTTGCTCTATTCCCACCTCTCCTTGTTCCCATGGCTGGGATGAGTGGCACCATCCCCAAATCCAGGGAAATCTTGCTGGGATGCTCCTGGCTGAGCTCTGGCAGGTTCCTTGCTCTATTCCCACCTCTCCTTGTTCCCATGGCTGGGATGACGTTTGCCCAGCATGATTCATGCTGTCGATTCCTGCCTGGAGCTGGAGCCAGGAGGTTATTTTGGGCTGCATACCTAGCTGGAGGATGAACCACTGCTCTGCCAACTGCAAAAGCAGGAATGGTTTGGCTCCCAGGGAGCAGTGGCCAGTGTTTTAGAACCACGTTCCAAAGGAGCCATCCCAGCAAACAGAAATAAAATATTTCATCGCTCGTTTTCCCCGTCTCGATAACAGGTGGGAATGAAATTAAAAGAACAACAAATGAACTTGGTTGTGTTTACTGAGGAGCTCAGCTGCTCCCAAACTCCATGGCCTGGGAGGAAATGCCTCAGGCAGCCTCGTTTTTACAATTGGGGCTGAATTCAGAGGATTTGGGCTGAATTTGGGGCCCATTTTGGGGTGAGTTAGGGGAATTTGGGGACTGAATGTTGGGGGATTTTGGGGTAATTTGGGACCCATTTTGGGGTGAATTTGGAACCCATTTTGGGATGAATATGAAGGATTTGGAGGTTCATTTTGGGGTGAGTTTGGGGTGAGTTTGGGGTTTATTTTTGGGGTATTTTAGGGCCCAGTTTTGGGCTGAATTTGGGTATTTGGGGACTGAATGTTGGGGATTTGGAGGCTCATTTTGGGGTTAATTTGGGGGAGTTGGAGTCTCAATTTGGGGCATTTGGAGGCCAAATTTGGGGCTCATTTTGAGGTGAATTGGGAGGATTTTAGGGCCCAGTTTTAGGCTGAATTTGGGTTGAATTTGGGGGATTTTGGGGTTGACATTTGGGTTGATTTGGGGGTAATTTGGGACCCATTCTGGGATGAATTTGAAGGATTTGGAGGCTCATTTTGGGTCAATGTGAGGGATTTAGGGGCTGAATTTTGGCGTGATTTTGGGGGGTTTTAAGGCCCAGTTTTGGGGTGAATTTGGTGGGTGTGAGGCTGAATTTTGGGTTGAAATTGGGGGATTTTGGGCTGACATTCAGGGTGATTTGGGGTAATTTGGGGCCTTGCCCCTGTCCCTGTATTTTATCACGGGGAGCTGCTCAGGTGAGCCCTGGAGTGTTGCTGTTTCTTAGGCACATCCATGCCCTAATTACTCAGCAAACAGGATCATTATCTGTGGAGTTACGGAGCACTTCAAACATTAATTGCCACCTAACTTGCAGATTTCAGCTCTGCTCCACAAACCTAATCATCAGTCATTAAGTATTAAAGAAGAGAGCACTGCAAATATATTAAATTACTGCGGATCACCGAGGAAACCAAATCCTGGGAATTCCTCAAAACCTCTGGGATTCACTGCTGAGTGACCATTCAGGCCTCAAAACAACTTGAGTGGCTTCGTGGAATTGGGTTAGGGTCAGGGTTTAGGGTTTAGGGATAGATTAGGGTTTGGGTTTAGGGGTTAGGGTTAAGGGTTAAGTTTAGGATTAGGGTTAGTTTTAGGATTTGGATGAGTGTTAGGAGTAGGGTTTGGGTTTAGAGTTAGGGTTTAGGGGTTAGGGTTAGGGTTAAGTTTAGGATTAGGGCTGGTTTTAGGGTTTGGACCAGGTTTAGGGTTAAGGTTTGGGTTTAGGGTTAAGGGTTAAGGTCAGGTTAGGGTTAAGTTTAGGATTAGAGTTGGTTTTAGGGTTTGGATGAGTGTTAAGGTTAGGGTTAGAATTAGGGTCTGAGTTAGGGTTCAGTATAGGGTTAGGGTTAGTGTTAGGGTCAGGGTTAGGATTTGGGTTAGGGGTTGGAGTTAGGTTTGGGTTAGGGTCACAGTTCAGTGTTAGAATTAGGGTTAGGGTTTAGTTTAGGGTTATGGTTACATTTAGGTGTTAGATTCAGGGTTATTGTTTGAGTTAGGTTTTAGAGTTAGAATTGTGGTTAGATTTAGGATTAGGGTTTGGTGTTAGGGTTAGGGTTCGAGTTCAAGTCAGGGTTTTTGGTTAGGGTTAGGGTTAATGTTAGGGGTTAGGGTTGAGATTGGGGTTAGGGTTAGGTTCAGGGCTAGGTTCAGTGTTCCTGTTCGCTTTAGTGTCTGTGAATGATTTGAGCGAATCCCTCAATGGTTTGGGTTTCAGGGATCTTCCATCTCATGCCATGAGCAGCACACCTTCCCCCAGCCCAGGCTGCCCCAAGGCCCCGTGCCATCCGTGCCCCTGGCGCCATCCCAATCCCTGCGTGCTGCTGCCAGCTGGGACGAGTCCCGGCTCTAGGACAGACTGGAATCTTCCTCCTTCCCTCCCAATTCCCCACTTTCCCTCCCGCCCCTGTCCCTGCTGTGCTCCGCTGCTATCTGTGCCATCCTGCCGTGGCACAGAGCAGCTTTCCCCGGGGGGCAGTGCCAGAGAGCGAGAGGAGCTGACACCCGGGGGCCACCGCCAGCAGAACTTGGCACCGGGGGCTTGCAGCTGCCGGCGGCGCTCGCCCAGGGCCGGGCCGTGCCAGCTGCCGGGGGCACGGCCACAAAGGGGGACAGCGCTGAGCTGCTGCTGCTCTGCTGCTGCTCTGCTGCTGCTCTCTGCTGCTGCTCCCTGCTGCTGCTGCTGCTGCTGCTCGCTCTGCTGCTGCTCTGCTGCTGCTCTGCTGCTGCTCTGCTGCTGCTGCTCTGCTGCTGCTCTGCTGCTGCTCTGCTGCTGCTGCTGCTGCTGCTGCTGCTCTGCTGCTGCTGCTGCTGCTGCTGCTGCTGCTGCTGCTGCTGCTGCTCTGCTGCTGCTGCTCGCTGCTGCCTGCGCTCGCTGCTCTGCTGCTGCTGCTCTGCTGCTGCTCTCTGCTGCTGCTCTGCTGCTGCTGTCTCTGCTGCTCTCGCTGCCTGCTGCTCTGCTGCTGCCTGCTCTGCTGCTGCTGCTGCTGCCTGCTGCTGCTGCTGTCTGCTGCTGCTGCTGCTGCTGCTGCTGCTGCTGCTGCTGCTCTGCTGGCTGCTCTGCTGCGCTCTGCTGCTCTGCTCTGCTGCTCTGCTGCTGCTGCTGCTGCTGCTGCTGCTGCTGCTGCTGCTCTGCTGCTGCTGCTGCTGCTGCTCTGCTGCTGCTCTGCTGCTGCTGCTGCTGCTGCTCTGCTGCTGCTCTCTGCTGCTGCTGCTGCTGCTCGCTGCTGCTGCTCTCTGCTGCTCTGCTGCTGCTCTGCTGCTGCTGCTGCTGCTGCTGCTGCTGCTGCTGCTCTGCGCTGCCTGCTGCTCTGCTGCTGCTGCTGCTGCTGCTCTGCTGCTGCTCTGCTGCTGCTCTGCTGCTGCTGCTGCTGCTGCTGCTGCTGCTGCTGCTGCTGCTGCTGCTGCTGCTGCTGCTGCTGCTGCTGCTCTGCTGCTCGCTGCTGCTGCTGCTCTGCTGCTGCCTGCTGCTGCTGCTGCTGCTGTGCTCTGCTGCTGCTGCTCCTGCTGCTCTGCTGCTCTGCTGCTGCTGCTCTGTCTGCTCTGCTGCTGCTGCTGCTGCTGCTCTGCTGCTGCTGCTGCTGCTGCTGCTGCTGCTCTGCTGCTCTGCTGCTGCTCTGCTGCTGCTGCTCTGCTGCTGCTGCTGCTGCTGCTGCTGCTGCTGCTGCTCTGCTGCTGCGCTGCTGCTGCTGCTGCTGCTGCTGCTGCTGCTCTGCTGCTGCTCTGCTGCTCTGCTGCTGCTGCTCTGCTGCTGCTCTGCTGCTGCTCTGCTGCTGCTGCTCTGCTGCTGCTGCTGCTCTGCTGCTGCTCTGCTGCTGCTCTGCTGCTGCTCTGCTGCTGCTGCTCTGCTGCTGCTCTGCTGCTGCTGCTCTGCTGCTGCTGCTGCTGCTGCTGCTGCTGCTGCTGCTGCTGCTGCTGCTGCTGCTGCTGCTCTGCTGCTGCTGCTGCTGCCTGCTCTGCTGCTGCGCTGCTGCTCTGCTGCTGCTGCTGCTCTGCTGCTGCTGCTGCTGCTGCTGCTGCTGCTGCTGCTGCTGCTGCTGCTGCTGCTGCTGCTGCTGCTGCTGCTCTGCTGCTGCTGCTGCTGCTGCTGCTCTGCTGCTGCTGCTGCTGCTGCTGCTGCTGCTGCTCTGCTGCTGCTGTGCTGCTGCTGCTGTGCTGCTGCTGCTGCTGCTGCTGCTGCTGCTGCTGCTGCTGCTGCTGCTGCTGCTGCTGCTGCCTGCTGCTGCTGCTGCTGCTGCTGCTCTGCTGCTGCTCTGCTTGCTGCTGCTGCGTGCTGCTGCTGCTGCTCTGCTGCTGCTCTGCTGCTGCTGCTCTGCTGCTGCTGCTGCTGCTGCTGCTCTGCTGCTGCTGCGCTGCTCTGCTGCTGCTCTGCTGCTGCTGCTGCTGCTGCTGCTGCTGCTGCTGCTGCTGCTGCTGCTGCTGCTGCTCTGCTGCTGCTGCTGCTGCTGCTCTGCTGCTGCTGCTGTGCTGCGCTGCTGCTGCTGCTCTGCTGCTGCTGCTGTGCTGCTGCTGCTGCTGCTCTGCTGCTGCTCTGCTGCTGTGCTGCTGCTCTGCTGCTGCTCTGCTGCTGCTGCTGCTGCTGCTGCTGCTGCTGCTGCGCTGCTGCTGCTGCTCCTGCTGCTGCTGCTGCTCTGCTGCTGCTGCTGCTCTGCTGCTGCTCTGCTGCTGCTGCTCTGCTGCTGCCTCTGCTGCTGCTGCTCTGCTGCTGCTCTCCTGCTGCTGCTGCTGCTCTGCTGCTGCTGCTGCTCTGCTGCTGTGCTGCTGCTGTGCTGCTGCTGCCGCTGCCGCTGCTGCTGCCGGGGCGGGCTGCGAGGAGCGGGATGGAGAGCGGCGCTGCCTGCTTTTACCAGGGATATCGCGATGTGCCGAACGGGGACAGCTTCCCACAGCATTTTGGGCAGCTGGGCAAAAGGCAGGAGGGAATAGGGAGAGGGGAAGGTCACCTCGCCAAAGTTTGTGCCCACCAAATAGTCAGTGAGGGGTTGGAGCTCCACACTGGTTCCTGGCCAGGCCCTGCTGCAACACATGGACAATGAGCTTCATTTCATGGAGAGCTTCATTATGGGCAGCAGAGCTGAGCGTTGCCTGGTCTCATCTTGAGTGTTTTTCATCCTTTTGTAGCCTGGCTTTGAACCCTTGCAGCAGTGGGGAAGCTGGGAAAGCTGAACTGTTTGCGTTAGAGTTTTCTGTCGATCCTTCCCAAGAACCCTCCCGCAGACCCCGCCAGCAGCTGATTCCTCTGGAATAAACAACTCCAGGTGCTCCAGCGGATGCTTTGGAAGCTGCAGCCTCGGAGCAGCTCTGCTCAGACATTTCCAGCTTTGACAAACGGCCCCAACTCCCCGGCTTTTACATCCTCCCCCTCGTGCCTTGCCAGTGTCACTTGGAGCAGGCGAGCGCTCGGTGACAAACAGCCCCGGTAAGGCAGCCCCTCTGCAGCCATCCCACCTGGCCCAGCGGCTTTACAGCAGCCTGGCTGCCCGGGGGGATGGCTGCCTGCTGCCAGGGCCCCTTGCAGAGGGTGGGAGCAGAGCCAGCAGCAGCTGGGGAAAGGCCCCAGGAGGGGCACAGAGCACCACGAGGGTGCTGGAAGAGCCAGAGCTGCCAGGCACCCACAAGGGACATCCTGGCTGGGATTGTGGGAGAGGATTTTCCTTTGCCCCCAGGAGGGGCTCAGAGCACCACGAGGGTGCTGGAAGAGCCCGAGCTGCCAGGCACCCACAAGGGACATCCTGGCTGGGATTGTGGGGAGAGGATTTTCCTTTGCCCCCAGGAGGGGCTCAGAGCACCACGAGGGTGCTGGAAGAGCCAGAGCTGCCAGGCATCCACAAGGGACATCCTGGCTGGGATTGGAGAGAGGATTTTCCTTTGCCTCCAGAGCACCCTGATAATGCTGGAAGAGCCAGAGCTGTGAGGCAGCCACTCCTGGCTGGGATTGTGGAGAGAATTTTCCCTGGGGAAGGGCAGGGAACAAGGGCAGGGCAAGAGGAAGCAGCCTCAAGGTGCTTAGATCAGATATTAGAGGACATTTCTGCATGGCAAAGAGCAATTTGGGCTATAAACGCCAGAGAGTTGGCTATGGGGAGATACACTGGAACTGGGATCTGTGGGATGGGGTTTGGGGAGTCAGGAACCATGGCTGGGATCTGGGATGGGGTTTGGGATCTGTGGGATGGGGTTTGGGTGTCACAGCTGGGATCTGGGATGGAGTTTGGGTGCCCCAGCTGGGATCTGGGATGGAGTTTGGGGTGCCCCAGCTGGGATCTGGGATGGAGTTTGGGGTGTCACAGCTGGGATCTGGATGAGTTTGGGTGCCCCAGCTGGGATCTGGGATGGAGTTTGGGGTGCCCCAGCTGGGATCTGGGATGGAGTTTGGGGTGTCACAGCTGGGATCTGGGCTGCAGAGCCCCTGCAGAGCCCCTGCTGCCCCAGCCCCGTGTCAGAGCCGTGCTGAGGAGCCACAAGAGTTTGGGATGTGCCACGATCCCAGAGAACAGCTCTGCTGCTGTTCTGCCAGCCCCAGCCCGCCCCACAAAGCAGCCCAGCTGCTGAATATTTCATGGGGCAGCTCAGTCTGCAGGGCTCCAGCCTCCAGAGCTCCTTCCCAGAGCCTCCCCTCCCCTCCCAGAGCTGCTTTCCCCTCCCTTGGCTGAGGAACAGAGCAAAAATCATTTCAGGTTACGGAGACGGGGAATTTTTCTTGGGAATTCCCAATAATTGCCCAAGGAGGTTTCTCTCCAGAGCTCCAGTTTGGAGCTGCACACTGAGGCTCCCACTCAGTGACTGGGATTTGTTGATCTTTGCTAATATTTGCAGTAGGAACAGCATCTCACTGAGATTAACCAACTTATTGGCAGCTTTGGAGTTTGGAAATGAAGGGGGAAGGCTTGGGAAAAGGGGACTGGGGATGATACACAGGGAAATAGAGTTGGGAGAATTTATCCTCTTCATTAAAAGCCACTAAGACCTTCATCTCTGGTATTTCATGTACCAAATTCAATATTCTCCGCAGAGTTTGCAGAGAAAAAAACCAGCAGTGTCAACTTTGGAAAGAAGGGAGGGAGGAGGGAAAGTTTGAGCTAAGCCTCACACATTAATAGCTTCCCTCCCTTCCCAAAGCCAGCCTCTGGGAAATATTTGTCAGGGAAGAACAAACTCCTGGCGAGAGCTGAAGGATTTTCTCCCGTGTTTGCTGCGTTTTCCTTCCACACAGAACCATTTGGGTTGGAAGGGGCTGTAAAGATCATCTCATCCCAACACCTGAACCAGGATTTCCTGGGCAAGAAAAATTCAGAGTCCTTTGGAAAAGCTCTGAGAGTTTTGAAAACCCTGTAAGGGGCTATAAGAGAAGGAAAAGCTTGAATAACAAACCCCTAAAATCAAATTAATTGGAGCAGATCAATCCATTTCTGCTGCTGGAAAAGAGGGAGGAAGGGGCAAAAAAGGGCAATGTGAGATTGTTGTGTCCTTTTCATTGGGTCTGGAAAAAAATCTCCACTAAGTGGAAAGAGATCCTGTATTTCTTGGGAGTTTCCTCCCGATTTCCTCCTGTGCATCCACGGGGAAAGCCCAGGACTGGCAGGGGTTGTGCAAAGCAGCTGCTGGCCCAGGGGACCCAGCCTTGTGCCACCTCCATCCCTGGCAGTGCCCGAGGGCTGGAAGGGGTTGGCATTCTGGGATGGTTCTGGAATTCCCTGTTGACATTATGGAAGGTTCTGGCATTCCCTGTGCTGCATTCTCCCAGCTGCTCTGGGCCCAGGGGAATCTCCTGCTCTCCAGCCTTGTGCCTACCTCCATCCCTGGCAGTGCCCGAGGGCTGGAAGGGGTTGGCATTCTGGGATGGTTCTGGAATTCCCTGCTGGCATTCTGGGAAGGTTCTGGCATTCCCTGTGCTGCATTCTCCCAGCACGGTTTTCCTGCTGGCCCAGGGGAATCTCCTGCTCTCCAGCCTCGTGCCACCTCCATCCCTGGCAGTGCCCGAGGGCTGGCAGGCTTTAGGCTCCCACACCGTGCCCGCACTCCGACATTCCCTGTGCTGCTCTCCTGGCGTGCCAGCACTCCCAGCCCCGGGGGGCTGCCGAATTCCCATTTCCCAATGCTGGCGGGAGGTGCCCGGCCCCAGCCCGCAGCTGCCCCTCAAGCAGATCCACTGTCAAAGCTGGGCTGCACGCCTCTCAGCCAATCACTCCCAAATAAATTAACCATGGCACTGCCTAATAGGATCCACCTGCTTTCTTCCAGCCCCTACCTGAACCCCCCTTTGATTAAATGTCAAAAGCCTGCCTTGTGCCTGCAGATTGCACTGAAGGCGGATAACAGAAAGGTTCCTCCTGTGACTCCATAAAACTGAAATAAATTCCACTGGCATCTTGTAAATTTTTATTTTCTACAATGACTGCAGGCCCCATCTGCGACCCAGCTGTTATTAGAAGGGAAAGCGTTGGCCCTTCTGCATTACAAAACAGCATAGAACAGTAATTGCCAGTGGAAGAGATTAAGTGTAGACACTAAAAATGTTTACTCGCAATGAATATGCATAACGATGGGTAGGAAACAGCCCTGGAAGATTAAAAAGAGAGAAGGGTTTGTTTACAAGGCTGGGAAAAAAAAAAGAGGGGAATGTCAGTTGGCCCCAAGCCTGAAATAGGAACGAAAAACCTTTGGGCAAGGCATTAGGGAGAAAAACAGATGGTTTGTGAACCTTTTATTAGATAGAAAAATCATTAATCAAGCCCAGGCTGGAAATGGCAGGGTTTTGGGTAGTTCAGAGCCGAGTTTATTTTTTCTTAAAGCGACAGCGCGGCGCTGCCGGCAGCACCTCCCGCTCCAGGTCCGCGCTGCCTGCCGAGGAAATCCCTCAGTAGGGTTTCACATTTCAGCACCTGTTTCGCCCTGCTGCAAAAAAAAAAAAACACGCGAAAGGAGAAGCAAAAGGGGGGGGAAAAGCACAGCCTGGGCTTTTTTTTTTTTTTTTTTTTGCTTTTTTTTTTTTTTTCTTTTTTTTTCACGGTTGTTCCGACTGGCGGCTGAGAGGGGGGGGGGGTGGAATTTAGGGAATACAACATTTCCATTTTTTATTCCTGAAGCAGGCAGCTTGAGCAATTAAAAAAAAAAAAAAAAAAAAAAAAAAAAAAAAAAGGCGTTCGGCGGCCTGCGCCTCGCGCCGATTTCGGGGCTAAACGCCTTTAAAAAAAGGATGGAATTCTGTCGGAAAGAAGGGGGTCGTGGCTAAGCGGGGGGGAGCCGTGGGATGCCCCCATTCCCTGCTGGAATGCGGGGCTTTGTTCGCTCGGCAGCCCCGAGCTGCGGGGTTTGGGGGGCGTGAGGACCGCCTGGAATTTGTGTTTACTCGCTTCGGGCTGGGAGCGGCAAAAAACGCGAAGCTGGAAAGCTTTGTCAAAAGTCGGAAGTCGGGAAGGAGCCCCAGCATTTTTAACAGCCAAGTCAGACCCCGAAATAAAGCCAAAACTCCTTCTTTGGGGAATCAAAGGGAACGGCTTCTTCCTCCAGTGTCTTTTGTAGCGCAGAGGAGCTGCCCACACATTTCCTAATTCTCCGCCTAATAGCTGGGAGATGAACTTCCTCAAACATATGAGCTCCATCCGAGCCGAGGGAGGCAGGGAAAAGGGAGGGGAAGGGGGAGAAGTACAAACTGATCTTTGTAAGAAAGAGTAGCTGGGCTTGCGAGCCTTTGCATATGTTACAGCACATCATTAATAACAGTGATCAAAAGCCCGGGAACATCTCGGCAGCTGCAGCGAATTATTGGAGAAATTGGAATTTTCAAATGAGCTCACGCTTGAGGAGGAGGGGGGGAAAATAAAAAAAAAAAAAAACCAACCCAAGGGCGCTGCGCGCCGGGGTCAGGTCACCGGGATATTCCCGAGAGGAGTGGGAAAGGCTTTTCCTGCTCGCATCCCCCGGGCTCGGGGCTGCGCTGAGGCCGGAGCCCGGCCAGGCTGGGCCACAAGGATCGCACGGAGGGCGAGCTCAAACCTCGCTGGGAGCTCACCCATTGCCAGGTGACCGCCCATCCCGGAGGAATCCGCTCGGGGAATTAATTGGCCGCTTCGCCCACGGCTCCGAGAGAGCAGCAGCGCTCAGCGGGAGCCGAAGGTGACGCGAGGAAAACTCTTTCAAGAGCGCGCCTTGATCTGGAAATAAAAGCCTTGCTTCCCCCACCCCATCTCCCCGCCGCCGCCTTCCTCTGCCAGCCAGGTTTTTCTAATTCCGAGCAGCTCGGGTTACACATCTGCGTGCCGCGTGTGATGCGGTAAAAAAAAAAAAAAAAAATAAAAAATAAAAGTACAAAAAAAGTACAGGTGGCTGCGCTGGGAAGGAGCCCCGGGCAGAGGGAGCGGCGGCCGGCGCCGCCGGGGTTTTAAACGGCAGAGAAGGGGCCGCTCGTGACTTCCCTGCTCTCCCATCTGCCGGGAAGCCTGAAAGCCATTTGGAAATGAATTTTTTACCGCAGCCCGCCCAGCCGAGGGTATATCCGTGTATATGCACATGGAGCGTGTACGGCGCTTTACGCCGTCCTTGGCGTCGCGTTGAGGCGGTAAATAATGGTGACACGGAGAGTGGCCGGCTGGCGAGGGGGAAAGCTCGCTCGGGAAAAACCCCTGCGAGAGCCTGCGAGGGGCTGCTGAACCCCCAATTAGAATAATGGAATGAGAACTCGGGAGGTTCGGTGGAAGCCGCTCTCGGGGAGAGGCGGGAGCGGCCCCAAAATCCAACCTGCGCTCCGAGTTCAGGGCAAAACCTGCGGGAGGAAGGCTGGGCTGTAGGAATTGGGGGGAAACAAAAATGTAAAAGAGCTGCTCCTTGTGTCCGTGCGTGCCAGCAAAGCTCCAGCTGCACCTTCGGTCAGCCCAGGGACGGCATTCCTGGGAATGCCCCGCTCCCGGGCCTCGGTAAAAACTCTGCTGCTGACACTGCTGCCTCTCAATCCCCGTAAAAAGGAGATGCTGCTGCGAGGAATTTCTATTTTTAGCCCGAAATTGCCCTTTCGGTCCAACAGCTGGATGCTTCCGAGTAGCCACTGGATTAAAGGACAAACCTGGGTATTTAACTGACAAGGCAAAAAAATGTTAATCCTGCTGGAGAGGAAAAAAAAAAAAACTGCTGGGAAAAAAAAAAAAAAAAAAAAAACAAACCAAAAAACCAACCCAACCCTGGCTCTCGTTTTGGGAGGTAAATCCGAGGGACTGGGAATATTGTGAGGCCCATAATCTTATTTACATTCAGAGCATGACTCCAGCTCCCAGAACATTGCAGACATCTGTCAGACAAACAGACACAGATATTTCAAATGCTCTTCCCTTAAAAGCTAGGAAGCTGTTTGGGGATTTTGGCAGGATAGCTGGGATCTGACATGTCTCTTTTTTTTATTTTTTTTTTCCCATTTGTTCTTTTGTGGGTTTTTTTTTTTTGGGGGGGGGTTTTTTTGTTTTGTTTTCTTTTTTTCTCTTTCCTCCCCCTGAAGCAGATGATTTCTTTGGCTTCCTCCGAGGAAGCTGAAGGAATTGGGTTTTGCTGGAGTATTTGTTATGAAAATTGAAGCTGTAACTCGTGGCCTGAGCTAATTTGTCAGGAATTTTCCCTTGGAAAACTCTCCATGTGCCTTCAGGTGCGTTTGAAGGAATTTCCTCCCTCAAAAAATGAACATAACCCGAGTCATGTCCGTGCTCCTCTTTCATCCCAGGGGCACACGTGGCTAAAACTGCGTGCTGAGAATCAGCATTTCCCAAAGATAACCAGCATTTCCCAAAGATAACCAGCATTTCCCAAAGGTAACCAGCATTTCCCAAAGATAACCAGCATTTCCCAAGATAATCAGCATTTCCCAAAGATAACCAGCATTTCCCAAACATAACCAGCATTTCCTGAGGATAACCAGCATTTCCCAAAGATAACCAGCATTTCCCAAAGATAATCAGCATTTCCCAAAGATAACCAGCATTTCCCAAAGATAACCAGCATTTCCCAAAGATAATCAGCATTTCCCAAAGATAACCAGCATTTCCCAAACATAACCAGCATTTCCCAAAGATAACCAGCATTTCCCAAACATAACCAGCATTTCCCAAAGGATAACCAGCATTTCCCAAAGATAACCAGCATTTCCCAAAGGATAACCAGCATTTCCCAAAGATAACCAGCATTTCCCAAAGGATAACCAGCATTTCCTAAGGATAACCAGCATTTCCCAAAGGATAACCAGCATTTCCCAAAGATAACCAGCATTTCCCAAAGGATAACCAGCATTTCCCAAAGATAACCAGCATTTCCCAAAGAATAACCAGCATTTCCCAAAGGATAACCAGCATTTCCCAAAGATAACCAGCATTTCCCAAAGGATAACCAGCATTTCCCAAAGGATAACCAGCATTTCCCAAAGGATAACCAGCATTTCCCAAAGGATAACCAGCATTTCCCAAAGATAACCAGCATTTCCTAAGGATAACCAGCATTTCCCAAAGGATAACCAGCATTTCCCAAAGATAACCAGCATTTCCCAAAGATAACCAGCATTTCCCAAGGATAACCAGCATTTCCCAAAGATAACCAGCATTTCCCAAAGGATAACCAGCATTTCCCAAAGATAACCAGCATTTCCCAAAGATAACCAGCATTTCCCAAAGGATAACCAGCATTTCCCAAAGATAACCAGCATTTCCCAAAGGATAACCAGCATTTCCCAAGGATAACCAGCATTTCCAAAGATAACCAGCATTTCCCAAAGATAACCAGCATTTCCCAAAGGATAACCAGCATTTCCCAAAGGATAACCAGCATTTCCCAAAGGATAACCAGCATTTCCTAAGGATAACCAGCATTTCCCAAAGATAACCAGCATTTCCTAAGGATAACCAGCATTTCCCAAAGATAACCAGCATTTCCTAAGGATAACCAGCATTTCCCAAAGGATAACCAGCATTTCCCAAAGATAACCAGCATTTCCCAAAGATAACCAGCATTTCCCAAGGATAACCAGCATTTCCCAAAGATAACCAGCATTTCCCAAAGGATAACCAGCATTTCCCAAAGATAACCAGCATTTCCCAAAGATAACCAGCATTTCCCAAAGGATAACCAGCATTTCCCAAAGATAACCAGCATTTCCCAAAGGATAACCAGCATTTCCAAGGATAACCAGCATTTCCCAAAGGATAACCAGCATTTCCCAAAGATAACCAGCATTTCCCAAAGGATAACCAGCATTTCCCAAAGGATAACCAGCATTTCCCAAAGGATAACCAGCATTTCCTAAGGATAACCAGCATTTCCCAAAGATAACCAGCATTTCCTAAGGATAACCAGCATTTCCCAAAGATAACCAGCATTTCCCAAAGGATAACCAGCATTTCCCAAAGATAACCAGCATTTCCCAAAGGATAACCAGCATTTCCTAAGGATAACCAGCATTTCCCAAAGATAACCAGCATTTCCTGAGGATAACCAGCATTTCCCAAACATAACCAGCATTTCCCAAAGGATAACCAGCATTTCCCAAACATAACCAGCATTTCCCAAAGGATAACCAGCATTTCCCAAAGATAACCAGCATTTCCCCCAGGAAAATCAGCATTTCCCAAAGATAACCAGCATTTCCCAAAGGATAACCAGCATTTCCTCCAGGAAAATCAGCATTTCCCCAAGATACCCAGCCTGTTTTCAGCTGCTCCACACAATATTGCTGCATAATTTGGAGTGTCTCCTCTCTGGGTTTTTTGGATGCGAGACTTAGCAACAGGGAAAGGTGCTAAAGAGAGACAAAACTCGTGTGGGTGGCTGGAGATTAGCCATTTGGAATTCTCTCTCCTTTGTGCCACGAGCTCTTTGCCTGTTCCCACTCCCAGCCCTGAGCCCGGGTGAGGTGCCATGATCCCATTGTGCCCCTTCCCACCTCTGGAACAGCTCCCAGCTGCCTGGCAGCCCTAAAGTCCTGGAATTGTTGAGGGTGGGAAGAGCTTCTCATCACCCCTTGAGCAGTGTTCACAGCCCTGTGTTTTCTGAATTTCCAGGGATGGTAATTCCAGCAGACTTTTCCCTCCCCAATGCAGCCCGAGGCTTTGCTGCTCCTCCTGGCTGCTGGGAGGGAGAGGAGTCCTCTCCTCCCCCCGGATTTTAGCAGCCAAATCCAGGCCCAGAGCTCTGGAATTCCTTCTTTCCGTGGCTGTGAATCCAGAGCTGCTCGTACACCGTGAAATAGGAAATATTCCCGACCCCAACCGAGCGGGGAGCGTGTGGAACTCATTGATTCACAATATTGAAATTCCAGCTTACCTCCAATTAGCCAGCTTCCCAATATTTGAACAGAAGACCATTTTAATGCAATTACAAACACATTTTCGACGTCGGAATTCTGGGTGTAATTAGCTCCCTATTAAAGTATTTATGGAGCCCTTTTTCCATCCGAACCAGCAAAAGCCCGAGCATTTTATTCCTTACTGTTACAATAATTAACTATGCAAGGAGAACAGCATATTAATAGAGGATAATTTGTTTACATTGAAAAGAAAATTGTGCTAGATTAGCATAGCAAAAGACTATTTCCATATCCAGGCAGGAATGTTCGGGCCTAATAGCAATTTCCAGTGTCGTTAAGGAATATTATTAATAAAGTAATCCAGTGTAATTCCCTTTGCCCCCGCCATATTTCACAATGTCCTTAATTACGGCTAATTCCGGCGGGACTCATTTGGGGGTGATTAAGCCGGAGACACGGGAATCTTAAACGCAACCTTCGCTAAACGGGGAGGCTGCAGAATTCCTGGGAATGGGGAAGGGAAGGGCCGGGCCGGCGGGGGAATCCTGGGAAAACGAGGAGTGCCGGGAGGGGCCGGACAAACTCAGCTCGTGCACAGTCCCGCCGAGGCAGCAGAATTCCAGAGGGGGAATTTGCCCAGCTTCTCCCTTCCAGCTGTTTGCTGCTCCCACGTTGGGACTTGAGCGGGATGCTAGGGCCAGAATCCGGGAATGGTTTAGGATCTTACAGCCCATGATCCCATGATCCCATGGCAGGAACCCCTTCCACCATCCCGGCCAGCTCCAAGCTCCAGGCACCAACATATCTCTGATAATTACCGACCCAAATTAATTCTTTTGGAGGACCCAGAGAGCCCAGCGGCTTTGCTCCAGCCAAAAACCCTAAAAAAACAAAAAAAAAAAGCAGGCGCGGCGAGCTGGTTAATATTGAAACTGCCACAGGCTCCCGGCTGTGCTTGGAGCATCCATGGGGAGAGGATCCGGGAGCATCGACACGGGAAAAGCTCCCGGATCATCCAGCGGGAGGGATCGGGCTGTGCTCAGAGCATCCATGGGAGAGGATCCGGAGCATCCACACGGGAAAGGCTCCCGGATCATCCACGGGGAGAGGATCCGGGAGCATCCACACGGGAAAGGCTCCCGGATCATCCATGGGGAGAGGATCCGGGAGCATCCACACGGGAAAGGCTCCGGATCATCCATGGGGAGAGGATCCGGAGCATCCACACGGGAAAAGCTCCGGATCATCCAGCGGGAGAGGATCGGCTGTGCTCAGAGCATCCATGGGGAGAGGATCCGGGAGCATCCACACGGGAAAGGCTCCCGGATCATCCACGGGGAGAGGATCCGGGAGCATCCACACGGGAAAGGCTCCCGGATCATCCAGCGGGAAAGGCTCCAGGCTGTGCTCAGAGCTCTGGGGAACGGGAAAAGGCTCCGGGCTGTGCTCGGGATCATCCATCGGGAAAGGCTCCGGGCTGTGCTCGGGATCATCCATCGGGAAAGGCTCCGGGCTGTGCTCGGGATCATCCATCGGGAAAGGCTCCGGGCTCTGGGTGGGCTCCGGGGCACTGTCTGTGGGCAGTGGGAAAAGGGGAGAGCCCCAGTCCTTCTCTCCCCGCCTTTTAGAGCCAGCCACAGGGTAATGGGAATGCTCTGAAGCTGAGGAAGCCCCGAATTCCTCCCTAATACCCCATGGACGCTGCCCTCTGTCCTGTCCCTCCAGCCCTTCCCGCTTTCCCAAATCCCTAGCTTGTCCCCATGTGGGAGGAATTCCGCGGCCAATTCCTTCCCCTCATCTCCTTTGCCGTGTGCCCCATCCCTCGGGACGAGCAAGGTGTTCCCGCAGTGCCGGTTTTTTTGGGAAGAAAAAAAAAAAAAAAAAAAAATTTGGCGCCCGTTGCCGTCTGGCACGACGCAGCCCAGGCTGGAGGTGGGATGCGAGTGCAGGAACAGGGATTCAAACGATTCCTTGTGCTTTCGGATTTCTGTCTACGGGGAGACAAATGGAGCGAGCTCTGGCGAACGTTGGCTTTTTATTGGGATTATCGCAGCATTATGCACACTCCCTTCCCGGGACCAGGGAAGGGCAGACACTTCCCTGGCCCAATCCTTGCCCTGCTGCCGGGGCTGCAGCATTCCCCCATTTTTTTTTTTTTTTTTTTTTTTTTTTTTCCCCAGGGATTCTCGGAGCTCTGCCGCCTCCCTGCCGGTGCCTCTGGCAGCAAAATGCCATTTCCCAACGGCTCGGGAAGAGCAGCAGGCCGGCAGCAGCTCCTCATCCCTCCAGCTTTTATCCCCCCCCCAAGCAGCCAGGCACAATTAGCACTCCCTAATTAACGTGCAGCCTGCAATGGCTGCTCCCAAATCCCGGCTGCGGCTCGGACGTGCCGATCCCCCCCTCCCAACAACAATGAAGCCTCTGTCTGCTCGCAGGATGTTTGTCATCTTTTGAGCCCGTGCCAGGAGAACGGGGAATTGTGGGAGAGCCAACCTCCCCACCCGATCCCCTGCTCGCCGAGCCAGTGGATTCCAGAAAGATCCACGCTCCCACCGGCGGGAATGAGCCCCGGACGGGAGCTCCGTGGGCTCCCAGCACAATTCCCCGGTGTTCTCAGCGCAGTTCCCTGCTGCTGGCCGGGCTGGCAGTGGTGATTTTCAACCCTTCCACCTGAAATCCCTGGCATTGCATCCCAAGTGGCTCCCAGAATCCTGGGGGGGGGGGGGGGGGGGGGGGGACAGCTGCTCCTAAATCCTGGAAAAATCCCAGTCCCTGGAATGGGGGAATCACCCCTGGGCTCTCCCTACCCCAATTCCCAGAGCTGCCTCCAGCCTGGCATCCCAGGACACTGAGATTTCCAAGGGTTCTTGGACAGCTGCTCCTAAGTCTTGGAAAAATCCCAGTCCCTGGAAAATAAGAAAACACGATCCCAAATGGGAAACTGCAATCCCAAAATGGGAAAATGCAATCCCAAAATGGGAAAATGCAATCCCAAAAAGGGAAACTGCAATCCCAAAATGGGGAAATGAAATCCCAAAAAGTGAAAATTCAATCCCAAAAAGGGAAACTCCAATCCCAAAACAGGAAAATACCAACCTGGCCAAGGAAGGGCTGAGGTTTTTTGGGAGTAGGAAAGGATCAGCCTGGCCAGGGAAGGGCTGAGGATTTCCAGGATGGGCCAGAGAAGGGCTGAGGTTTTTTGGGATAGGGAAGGGCTGAGGATTTCCAGGATGGGCCAGGGAAGGGCTGAGGTTTTTTGGGATAGGGAAGGGCTGAGGATTTCCAGGATGGGCCAGGGAAGGGCTGAGGTTTTTTGGGATAGGGAAGGGCTGAGGATTTCCAGGATGGGCCAGGAGGGCTGAGGTTTTATGGGATAGGGAAGGGCTGAGGATTTCCAGGATGGGCCAGGGAAGGGCTGAGGTTTTCTGGGCCAGGGAAGGGCTGAGGATTTCCAGCCCAGCCTCTGCTCCAGGTGAACATTCCCAGTTTTCCAGCCTGGCTCCAGAGCAGCTCCATGACCTCCTCCAGCTCCACCCAAGTCCTCTGCCCTAAATCCCCCAATTAAAGGAAATCTCTTCCCCTCCAGAAACCCAGGTGCTTGCAAGGAAAAAAAAAAAAAAAACACCAAAGTGACTTTGGAAAAATGTTTGAGGATGTCTGAGGGGTTCTGGCAGAATTTTCTTTGTGTTGCCATAAAAATCATTCCAGATGGGGCAGTAGAGGAATTCCCACTCGGGCCAGGTGCAGGAGAGTCTGGACTTGTTTTGTGGGATAGAGGGAAAAAGTTGTCCCAGGGGAAAAAAAAAAAACCAACTGCAAATGAAGGATTTCTTGACCCAAAGTGAAGTTACTAAGGTGCTGGGAAAAGGAATTAAAGCTTATTTACCCTGGGAAAAGGAGGAATTAGTGCAGTTCAGTGCCTGTGCCAGGCCAGGAGTGAGGGATGAGGGCAAATAGAGACAAGAGGGATTTATTATTAAATTAAAATCACTTCATTACAGCAAATGTTAAATGTGCACTTTCCTGGCATTTCCACCATGTTTTGCCCTCCAATGGCCAGGAATTGTCCACTTGGAATTCCCCCTCCTTCGCCAGCGGGTAAATGTCAGCCCTAAATTAAAGTTAACTGGGATCTGCTCCACCTCAGCAAAAAAATAAATTAAAAAAAAAATATTTAATTAGAATCAATAAAGCCCCTTTTATGGGAGTTTTACCAACACACAGAACCTGAAACCTCGGGAGCTTTTCACACGTCAGGGTCAAAGGGGAGCAGCTGGGGCAGGGGCTGGAATCCAGCAGGATTCCAACCCTGGGCAGTCTGGATGGGCTCCACCTTGTTTAAACTGTGCTTGGAAGGGATGGAGAGCAGAATTCCCAAAATTAACAACCCTGCTGGGCAGTCTGGATGGGCTCCACCTCTCCATCCCTGTTATAACTCCAATTGGAAAGGATGGAGAGCAGAATTCCCAAAATTAACCCTGCTGGGCAGTCTGGATGGGCTCCACCTCTCCATCCCTGTTATAACTACCCATGGAAAGGATGGAGAGCAGAATTCCCAAAATTAACCCTGCGGGCAGTCTGGATGGGCTCCACCTCTCCATCCCTGTTATAACTCCAATTAGAAAGGATGGAGAGCAGAATTCCCAAAATTAAGCCTGCTGGGTTAATTCTCTGAGTCATCAGCTCGTTCCCAGTTTGAATTTCCCAGTTTCAATTCCCAGTTTTATCTCCCCAATTCCCGTGATTTTCGAGGCTTTTTTTTTTTTAATTTTTTTTTTTGCCGGTGCCTGCGCTCAGCTGGAAAACACATTTCCTCTCCCCCGCCCGCCTAAAATAGAGACAAAAGCCTCGGCAGCGTCAGATTGCTGGGAATTAGTTGTAATTTGATTAGGAATCTCCCAGCAGGCTGCCCGAGTACACAGAGATCAGGGGGAATTAATGCCCTGATCAATTAGATCGGAATTGTGCGGCCGGCGACACCACGGGCTGGGATTGTCGGGCAGCGCTTCCCTTTAATGCTCCATAAAAGCTCCGGAATTAGGGCACGTCGGGGGGAAAAATCCCACTGTGGATCCGGGGGAGGGGGAATCCTCAGCCCAGGGGAGGAGCAGATCCCAAATTCCATCAAAACTCCGGAATTAGGGCGCGTCGGGGGGAAAAATCCCACTGTGGATCCAGGAGAGGGGGAATCCTCAGCCAGGGGAGGAGCAGATCCCAAATTCCATCAAAACTCTGGAATTAGGGCACGTCGGGGGGAAAAATCCCACTGTGGATCCGGGAGAGCGGGAATCCTCAGCCCAGGGGAGGAGCAGATCCCAAATTCCATCAAAACTCCGGAATTAGGGCGCGTCGGGGGGGAAAATCCCACTGTGGGTCCCAGCAGATCCCCAATTCCTCCCTGCCGAGCTCTCCTGATGAATTACCCGACCTCGTCCCCGTGGGATCCCGGCTTATTAGAGGAAAATTCAATTAGCTCTCTGGCTGGGAGTGAGGGTTTTTTCACATTTTCCAAGGAGAAATGCCCTAAAATCCCATTTCCCAGCGGCTGGAGCGCGGCAGGGTTTCCCGGCTCATCCCAAACCCCAGTGAGCCCGGGCACAGCTCGGGAGCGGATTTGTGAATATCTCAAATATCAAAATATCTCACGTGTCAGGCCGGCAGCTCAGGCAGGAATACCTTAAGGACAACGATTTCTTATTTTTCCCTGGCTGCCAGGACTGGGACATTCGCTCCCAAATTCCTCAGGAAATGGGATTTCCCCTCCTCCTCCTCCTCCTCTTTGGGGGATGCTCGAGCCCCGAGGGCAAGGGCTGGGTTCCCGCCGGGAATTCCAACCCCTCATCCCTCTGCTTTTGGAGATTCCCATTTCCTCCTCGATTAACCCGGATTATCGATGGCGGGCATGGGAATTCGCCATTTCCTGGAATTGTCACTGTGGGGGGCGAGCAGGGCACAAGCGTGGGGCGAAGAGGTGCAAATGTGAATTTTGAGGAATCGAGGCAGGCACAGAAAGGATTCTGGAGCCGGGATTCCCCCGAGGCCAATTCCTAATTCCCCTCCTTTGTGTCCCTCCCTCCGAACCGAGCCGCTCCAGCAGGAAATTGCATTTGCATCTTGTGTGGCACAAGCATGTTGTGAATCTCATAAAAACACATATGGTCATAGAGGCTGGGAGAGAAGGCGATAAAAGTGACATTTAGGGAACAGCTTTGGGAAAGGCAAAACATGTTCAGGGAGCTGCTTTCGTGCAGCTCCTCCCCGCCAGAGAGTCTGGGCTCTCACTCGAGGAGCTTTCCCTGCAAACTTCGGAATTTTGTGGCAAACTTCTTAATTTTGTGGCAAACGTCTTAATTTTGTGACAAACTTCTCCTTAATTTCGTGGCAAACGCCTTAATTTCCTGGCAAACTTCTTAATTTCTCGACAGACTTCTTAATTTCTCGTTGATTTCTCGTCGTAATTCGCCACGTGTTGGACGGGTCGAGGCGCGACTCCTGATTTTGGAATTCTCGTTCGGGCTGCTGAGAAATGGGATTTCATGCCCTGCAGCTCAGGAGTGCAGGCTGGGCTGGATGGGAATATCCCTGAATTCAGCTTTTTCCTGGCTCACCTGGCTTTGTCCTGCAGTTGGGCACGGCAGAACTCTGTGGCTCTCAGGAAATAGGAACTTAAAAAAAAAAAAGAAAAAAAAGAAATAACTGGGAAAAGACGACAGGGCCGAGGGCCTGGCTGGAAAACCTAGAAGTCCCTTCAAATTATTCCCAAATTTTTAGGTCTGGGATCACCCCAGAGTGTGTCCCACCCCCCTGAGCTCCTTCCCCACCCCTCTGTCCTGGGCTCAGCATCCCAGCGGAGAATCCATTCCAATTTCCCAACCCCCTTTTCCCTCCGGAGCCTCGTTAAGCAGGCTCCTGTGAGAGCAGAAATCCTCCCCAAAATGTTCCTCGCCTCCCAAAAGCGCCGGGGCTGATTCATGCTCCAAAGGCGGCTTCTCCCAGCTGCTGCCAAGTCGCCATGGCTCCCTTCTGCTCGCAGCGAGAGGCGAGGAGCTCTGCAGCATCACACGAGCATCAGGACCAGGAGGAGGAGGAGGACGAGGAGGAGGAGGCAGCTCCGACCCTCCCGCTTTTCCAGAGGGTTTGCGCTCGCACGCAAGCAGCCGCGCTTCCTCTCCGCTCCAAGGAGATTTTTATTCTCCCCCAGTTCTGTGCAAAGCTGGGAACGGCCACCCCAGCGTCCCCGCTGCTCCCGGAGGGCTCCGAGAGCTGCCCAGGGCTCTGCTCGCTTCCCCCTTCCCCAGAGCCCTTCCAAGGGCACGGGAGGAGCGGGACAAGGTGAATCCCGCCCTTAGTCCTGCCCGCCTTCCCCCAAAGGCTCCGCTGGCCCCGCGCCGAGCAGCCGGTGAGAGCCTGGGCAAAGAGGGGGAGCCCGCAGGCTTTGGGAATTCACAGCCTGGCAAAGTTGTGACTTGCAGAAGCACAAGGTAAAGGGAGAGAGGAGGAGGAGGAGCGGGGGGGAAGCAGACAGCAGCAGCAGCAGCAGCAGCTCCCTCGCCGCGCCAGCCGCCTTTTGCCGGCAGCTCGCATGCCGGGGAAATTCTTCCCCCTAGTTTCCAGCGCGGGAATAGTTGCCACGAAAAGCCGGGACTGGCTTTGGGCTGGAGGATGGGACCGAGATGGCGCAGCTGGCCCGGGAGCTACGTGCGTGTCTCCAGCGCTGCGGGATTCGCTTCCCAGCTGCTCAATGGCAGCGATTGTCGCTCGTGGCTGAGGAGGAGCCCCCTCCCGCTCCGGGTGCCTCCAGCCCCGCGGCGAACAAAAGGCTTTGCCCGGTGCCATCCCGCGCACTCACTGTCCCGACGCTCGTGTTCTTCCCGCCCCCTTTGCGGCTTCTCCCAGGAGCCGCTCCCGCCTCCCTTCACGCAGGTGGCGCAGGTGTTGCCGCGCCCCCGGAATTTCGGGCAGAGTGTTTGGACTGCGAATGCAAAGCTGTCATTCCTGGCACCTCCCTCGCCACTTAATTCCAGCGGCTTTCCCGGCTCCCGCTGCATTCCGCGGCTGCTGGCGTTCAAATAACGCCGCCAGCGCGGCCCGTTCCCCCCCTTGCTGTCTCAAATTCCAGCTCTTTCCTGCCGTTCTAGGAAGTGGAATATTTCCTCCTCGGTTTAGCAAATCATCTTCTCCTGAGGAGTTTGGGAGCGGGATAGGTGGTGTGGAAAAGTAGCACGGGGGAAAGGGGGAGGGAGGAAGAGGCTGTGCTGGAGAGGGGCTGATGCTCCATGGAAGGGGGAGCTCTCCTGGAAGGGGGCGATTCATTGGAAGGGGGTGATTCATCTGAAAGACATGATCCCCTGGAAGGGGATGCTCTTCTGGAAGGGGATGGTTTATCTAAAAGAGATGTTCCCCTGGAAGGAGATGATCTCCTGGAAGGGGATGCTCCCATGGAAGGGGGTGATTCATTGGAAGGGGGTGATTCATCTAAAAGAGATGTTCCCCTGGAAGGGGATGCTCCATTAGAAGGGGATTTTCCCCTGGAAGGAGATGCTCTCCTGGGAGGGGATGCTCCCTTTCTCCCCTGGCAGGGGATGCTCCATTAGAAGGAGATTTTTCCCCTGGCAGGGGATGCTCTCCTTCTCCATTAGAAGGGGATTTTCCCCTGGCAGGGGATGCTCCCCTTCTCCCCTGGCAGAGGTTGCTCCATTGGAAGGGGTTGCTCTATCTAAAAGAGATGCTCCCTTGGCAGGGGATGCTCCCCTTGTCCCCTGGCAGGGGATGCTCCCTTTCTCCCCTGGCAGGCAGGGGATGCTCCCCTTGTCCCCTGGCAGGGGATGCTCCCTTTCTCCCCTGGCAGGCAGGGGATGCTCCCCTTGTCCCCTGGCAGGGGATGCTCCCTTTCTCCCCTGGCAGGGGATGCTCCCTTTCTTCCCTGGCAGGCAGGGGATGCTCCCCTTGTCCCCTGGCAGGGGATGCTCCCTTTCTCCCCTGGCAGGGAGGGGATGCTCCCCTCGTCCCCTGCAAGGAGACCCCACCGCGGTACCCACGCCCCCCGGCTGTGCTGCAGCCCGGCAGCCGCTGCCTTTGCTCCCTGCCCCTGTCCTCGCCGAGGCGGCGATCAGCCGGGCTGTGCCGCACCGCCCGCGAGCTTCTGGAGCTGCTCCCTGCCCCACGGGCATTGCTGGGGTGTGAGCTGCAGGCAGGGCTGAGGGCCAGAGGCTCCTCCGTGCCCTTTCCCCGTGCCCGCGGCGCTGCAGACAATCCCAGCCCATCCATTTTTAAAGCAGCCCTTCTGTGCTCGCCTCTTTCCAGCTCGGCAGCTCCAAACGGAGGGAAAAATGTTCCCAGCTTTAGTGGGATTAAAAAAACCAAGTCCAGCCCAAATAGGCTGGCAGCACTTCCCCTAAAAGTGCCTGCCGCTGGAAGGGAGCTGGGATTTAACAGCAAATAAAAAAAAGCCCAGAGAACTGGTGCTTTGGAAAGGCTGTTCAGCGTGTGATGTGCTGTGCTGCGAGAAGGAATGCGTGCTGCACTCCGGGCTAGGGCAGCGGGGAGGGCACTATCCCCCTTCCCCAGGCAGGCAGTGCTGAGGATGGGAAGGCTTGCAGTGCCCAGCAGTCCCGCTCTCAGGGGCTGAGGACACGGCTGGACACGATGCTCTTGGAGCTCTTCCCCACCCCAAAGCACTGCGGGGTTCCTGGAGCTGCAGAGAGCCCGGGCCAGGGCTGCGAGTTCCTGTTTATCCCCTTTGTTTCGCTCTTGCCCGGAGCGCTAGCGTTTTCCCCCGCGGGGTCTCAGGAACTCCATGTGCAGCGTTCCCAGCGGCTCTGCTCTGCCCGAAGCCGCTGGAAGGGTCGGGGCCGCCGCTGGGCGGGGAGGGCCGGGCAGCGGCGCAGCCCGGCCAACCCCAGCCCACAATGCTCGCTCAGAGGCTCATAATGAAGCCATTGAGAACACGGAGTGAGTTGGAAAACTCCCCGAGCTGCCGCGAGGAATCTGCGCCTCTTGGGCTTGAGTCACGCCTTGGCAGCACAGATTTCCTTCTTTTCTAATTTATTTTTTTTTCTTAAGTGCGCTTTTTTTTTTTTTTTTTTTTTTTTTTTTTTTTTTTTTTTTTTCCAGATCCGCAGACAAGGGACCTTTATCAGCTTGAACTTCAGAAAAGCTGCACCCGGCCCTTGTCCTGCCCGAGGAAACTTCCAGAAGGCCTTCATGTGGGGACTTGGAGCTCTCATCCCAGTTGGAACTTTGTCCCCAGCCTGAAATTATTTGGCTGCAGCTTCCCCCCGTGGCTGTCAGTGCCTGCAGCAGTGAGGGATGCACTCCAACCTCTCCAGTGGCAGGTGTGTGAAAGCCTCTGGGTTCTCCTCTCTTTCCCTGTGCTTGCTGATAAAAGGACAGCTTTTCCTCCCTGGGGAGAACACCCCACGTGTTCCTTGGCTCCACCATGTCCACACTCAGTCCTGGGTGGAGCACGGGGGAAAGGGCTCCAGAGGGAGAACCCCCAGTTCCTGGGTGATCCAGAGGGAAAAGGCTCCGTGGGGAACACTCCCAGTTCCTGGGTGCTGCAGGGATCCTGCATCCATGGAGCAGAGGGAAAAGGCTCCATGGGGAGAACCCCCAGTTCCTGGGTGATCCAGAGGGAAAAGGCTCCGTGGGGAGCCCCCCCAGTTCCTGGGAGCTCACCCCGCAGTTCTGGCCGCCTGCTCCATGGGGGAGGCCCTGGCCCCAGTTTCCCATAGCGGGGCAGGGTGAAAAAGGCTCCGTGGGGAGCCCCCCAGTTCCTGGGAGCTCACCCCGCAGTTCTGGCCGCTCCAGGGGCCCTGCTCCATGGCGGAAAGTCCTGGGGCCCCCAGTCCGGGAGTACCCGCAGTTCTGGCCGCTCCAGGGGCCCTGCCCTCTCCCTGCCCGGTGCCTGGTGCCCAGCCCGAGGTCCGGCTGCTCCCTCCCGCCGCTGCAGCCGCGCTCGGGCGGCCGGCGCTCCTGCAGTGGGAATCGGCTGCGGAATGGCGTGGGGAGCGCGGGAGCTGCCGGGGCATTGTCGGGGAAGCGCTGCCGGGCTCAGGCACAGATGGGAGACACGGAGCTGTCAGAAGGAGCCGGGATTGGAAAATGTTATAATTGGGATGGTAAACAAGTTCACAAGGACCCTATTGAGGCAAGGCATTGCCATGGTAACCGCCCAGAAAAGTCTGGGAATGAGGAGGGCTCGGGGGAAGGGGCCGGGGCTGAGCCGGGGGTCCCTGCCCGGGGAACGGGGGCTCGGGGAGGGCTCCAAGGCTGAGCTCAGCGGGGTGGGCTCCTGAGGGGCAGGGCCTGGGGGGGAATTCCCAGTTTAGTGCCGGGATCGGCCTGTAGGATCCGGTCCGAGCTGCCTGGAGCTCTGGGGCACGGCTGGGACAGCGGCACCTCCCCGAGGAGGAATTCTGCTGCGCTCGGGAGCCTTCCCAGCTCGGGAAATCAGCAGGGACAGCGCTGCTCTGCAGCCCACACCTCCCTGCCCCGGCTTTAGGGGGAGAAGCGGGCCGTGAACAAAGGAGAAAAGTAAAAAAGTCCTGCGAGCAAACCCAGCTTAGCAAGGTTACACCGCACAATAGTATCTGGAAAGCCTCGCTTTCTAAATCACCTACTCGGCTTTAATGGGATAATGCTCCACATTCCAAGATGGATGCAGCAATTTTCCTGCCTCCCACAAAACGATAAAATTTGTTTATAGGCCCAAAGAAATGTTAAGGGCCCGGGGCCACCAAAACCCTCGGAACAAATCTTTTTTAAGTGGCAGGGCTGCAGCCCAGGGCGAGGGATCTCTTCAAATAATCGGGAATGGAGCTGAGGTGGGCCTGGGCTGCCTTCCTTCCGTGCCTAAATCAGGGGGGAAAAGAGGATTTTGTTCTCTGGGCATCCTTCAGGCAGCAAAGGGAAGAGACCCCTGAGTTTGCAGTCAGAATCCCAGCATCATTCCAGCTGGCACAGCATCACTGAGTCCAGCCTGGGCATTCCTTGGGCACCCCAAACCCACCCTACACCAGAATTCCTGCCTGTGGAATCCCATCCCTTTCCAGCCATTCCCAGCTGAAAGGAGCCACTGGAATCCTTCAAAAAAGTGTCCAAATCCTGCCTGGCTTTGGAGGCAGCCTGGAAGGGGCTCAGATTTCTCAGGGAGAGAAGATGTGAGGAGGAGATGTCTCCCAGCTGATTTGGGAAAAGCCCCTTGCAATCCTCCCTGGGGATCAGAAAGGGATGGTTTGATTCGGGAAAAGCCCCTTGCAATCCTCCCTGGAGATCAGAAAGGGACAGGTTGGTTTGGGAAAAGCCCCTTGCAATCCTCCCTGGGGATCAGAAAGGGATGGTTTGATTCGGGAAAAGCCCCTTGCAATCCTCCCTGGGGATCAGAAAGGGACAGGTTGGTTTGGGAAAAGCCCCTTGCAATCCTCCCTGGGGATCATAAAGGGATGGTTTGATTTGGGAAAAGCCCCTTGCAATCCTCCCTGGAGATCAGAAAGGGACAGGTTGGTTTGGGAAAAGCCCCTTGCAATCCTCCCTGGGGATCAGAAAGGGATGGCTTGATTTGGGAAAAGCCCCTTGCAATCCTCCCTGGAGATCAGAAAGGGACAGGTTGGTTTGGGAAAAGCCCCTTGCAATCCTCCCTGGAGATCAGAAAGGGACAGGTTGGTTTGGGAAAAGCCCCTTGCAATCCTCCCTGGAGATCAGAAAGGGACAGGTTGGTTTGGGAAAAGCCCCTTGCAATCCTCCCTGGGGATCAGAAAGGGATGGCTTGATTTGGGAAAAGCCCCTTGCAATCCTCCCTGGGGATCAGAAGGGACAGGTTGGTTTGGGAAAAGCCCCTTGCAATCCTCCCTGGGGATCAGAAAGGGACAGGTTGGTTTGGGAAAAGCCCCTTGCAATCCTCCCTGGAGATCAGTGGGTTGGGAAGGGACAGGTTGGACATTCCCAGGTGTGGGCACGGTGCTGTCGAGCCAAGCATTGGAGTTTCCCCTCCCTCTCCGAGCTGCACAGCGGCTCTATCCATCATTTTTCCCGGGGCTGCAGTGCCTTCCAATCCCAAGGAATTGCTGGGCCAGCTCTTTACTAATAACCAGCCACCAAGACCGGGGAGATTTTCCTGTGTTCTGGCACCAGGCGCGCGTTACCCGGCTGGGGCGGGACCATATGGAGCGAGTTCGGCAGAGTTACTGGGGCGAAACGAGGAGGAATTTCGTTCCTCGTCCTCTTCAATTACACAGCAAACTGGGAGAGCTCAGCAATCAGCCCCGAGGAGCCCTGGGCTGTGCCAGGAAACTCTCGCTGGGGCTGAAGAGCTGCGGATGGCCCCGAGCCCTCAGGCAGGGGAGGGGAAGCACAGGGACACCCATCAATTCCTTTGGGAATTTTTTTGGGAATTGTTTTAATTGCTAGCTCGCAGAGAATCTGGGTTTGGGATGACAGGACACCTTCCCCCCCCGTGCCAGGGTGTTCCAAACTTCTGTGCCCCAAAATGTGCCTGGCAAGGGCCCCCCCCAATC
This sequence comes from Sitta carolinensis, assembly GCA_032173965.1. Classification (NCBI taxonomy): domain Eukaryota; kingdom Metazoa; phylum Chordata; class Aves; order Passeriformes; family Sittidae; genus Sitta; species Sitta carolinensis. The sequence goes on along the minus strand of CM063313.1, from coordinate 3,001,975 downwards.
CCCTTTTTGGGGCCCGGGGCCTCATGGCAGAGGCCGTTTCTTGTTGCAGGGGGTTGCCAAAGGAATCGAGACGTTGATTGCGTGGGAACAGGCAGAGTGTGAGCCCTGCTCCTGCTTCTGCCAGCCATCAATAATAGAAGGGTTGCCATTCCCGTTCCATTATGGCTAATAATGAGTTATGGAGAAAGCCACCACGTCCTGTGGAAAAAAGCAGGAGCTGGGTTGATTATTAGAGGCTCCAATCAAGAGATTGATGCCCAAAGCCAGCCTAATTAGCGGGAGTCTATTGGAGAGGAAGCTGAGCATGCTGCTCCAGCACTGCCAAATGAAATTAAGGCCCAATTATTGATAAATGAAGAGTGGTTTGTGCTGGAGCCTGGCCTGGAGTGGAGGAAACGCATCTGTCACTCGGGCTGCCCGGGAGTCACTCATGTGTGCCACCGGCATCCTGCGCTGCAGCTGCAGGCTGGGGCTGAGGAGGCACTGGGGCTGTGCCAGGCACGGGGGGCACCACGGGGGGACAGGGACAGAGTGGGGACACGGGGACAGACTGGGGACATGGGGGCACAGGGACAGAGTGGGGACACGGGGGGACAGGGACAGAGTGGGGACAGGGACAGAGTGGGGACACGGGGGGACAGGGACAGACAGGGGACACGGGGACAGACTGGGGACACGGGGGGACAGGGACAGACTGGGGACAGGGACAGACTGGAGACACGGGGGGACAGGGACAGACTGGGGACAGGGACAGACTGGGGACACGGGGGCACAGGGGGGACAGGGACAGAGTGGGGACAGGGACAGACTGGGGACACGGGGGGACAGGGACAGACTGGGGACACGGGGACAGACTGGGGACATGGGGGCACAGGGACAGACTGGGGGGACAGGGACAGACTGGAAACAGGGACAGACTGGGGACAGGGACAGACTGGGGACAGGGACAGACTGGGGACAGGGACAGACGGGGCACAGGGACAGACTGGGGACACAGGGAGCAGGAGCAGCCAGGCACAGGGATCTGTCCCAAACCAGGGAGCAGCCAGGGCACAGGGATCTGTCCCCAAACCAGGGAGCAGCCAGGGCACAGGGATCTGTCCCCAAACCAGGGAGCAGCCAGGGCACAGGGATCTGTCCCCAAACCAGGGAGCAGCCAGGGCACAGGGATCTGTCCCCAAACCAGGGAGCAGCCAGGGCACAGGGATCTGTCCCCAAACCAGGGAGCAGCCAGGCACAGGGATCTGTCCCCAAACCAGGGTGCAGCCCCCTGAGCACAGATCTAGGCCGCTGCCTGTCCCAGGTGCCAGCACCTCCCTTCCTCCCCGGAGTGTTTGGGATCTCTGCCCCAGTTTGAAGTAGGACAGGAGCTGTCTTTTCCCTGCTTTCCCTGGTTTTTTTTAGCTGGTGTGTGAGGGGAAGGAGGGAGCTCCAAGGTTATATGGGATTGCCCTGAGCACAGCCAGGAGCTCCAGGGTTATATGGGACTGCCCTGAGCACAGCAGAATTCCCAGGAGCTGCCCTGACCACAGCAGAATTCCTAGGGTTTTTTGGGGCACCCCCAACCACAGCAGAATTCCCAGGTTTTTTTGGGGCAGCCCCAACCACAGCAGAATTCCTAGGGTTTTTTGGGGCACCCCAACCACAGCAGAATTCCCAGTTTTTTTGGGGGCAGCCCCAACCACAGCAGCATTCCCAGAATCTCCAGGGTTTTCTGGGACTGCCCCAACCACAGCAGCATGCCCAGAGCCCTGTGAAGGCCGATCCCACTGCCCCACTCAGCCACACTCTGGAATTTTTCCCCGTCTCATCACCACAACCCTCACTCGCCACGCCTCTGTTTGTGTGCCGGGCCAGTCCCACTGGCCGGCCCGGGCCGGGGTGGCCCTGGCCAGCCGTGCAGGTGGCCCGGCCGGGTGGCCCTGGCCAGCCCGGTGGCAGGTGGCCCGGGCCGGGGTGGCCCTGGCCAGCCCGGTGGCAGGTGGCCCGGGCCGGGTGGCCCTGGCCAGCCCGGTGGCAGGTGGCCCGGGCCGGGGTGGCCCTGGCCAGCCGGTGGCAGGTGGCCGGGCCAGGGTGGCCTGGCCAGCCGGTGGCAGGTGGCCCGGCCAGGGTGGCCCTGGCCAGCCCGGTGGCAGGTGGCCCATGCCAGGGTGGCCCTGGCCAGCCCGGTGGCAGGTGGCCCGGCCGGGGTGGCCCTGGCCAGCCCGGTGGCAGGTGGCCCGGGCCGGGGTGGCCCTGGCCAGCCCGGTGGCAGGTGGCCCGGGCCGGGGTGGCCCTGGCCAGCCCGGTGGCAGGTGGCCCCGCAGCTCCAGGCAGCCCCGCAGTGCCCGGGGCCGGCCGTGCCCGCGGGGCCGGTGCAGGCTGCGGGCCGGCTGAAGCGCGGCTGCCCGTAATGTGTTCTGACACACATCAGCTGTTGTTTTGCCGGCTCAAAGGAAACCTTGTGGAATCTCATTCCTTTGACTGGGGGAAATTAGCTGCAAATGTTGGCCTTTCACCGCCGACTCAAGGCCTTGCTGGGCTGGCAGAGCCCCGGCACAATCGCTTTCAAGGCATTGTTTCTTCGGAGCTGCGTTTACCTTTGGTTCCCTAACAAAGTAAATTAATAAATGAAGGGGTAGCGGAGTTGTTTCTATAGCAATCCCCATGGAAACATCAAAAATGCCACAAACACTCATCCTCAGCCTCCAGCTCCCAGGAGAGCAGAGCTCAGGGTAAAACACAGCCCAATTCCTGGTGCCCTTGCCCTTCAGCAGCTCCGCTGGCCCCAGAGCCCTAAAAATGAGAGTTTTCACCCCAAACCCACCGAGCACAACCCTGGAGCTCCACAGGACACCCTTCAAAGGGAGGAGCAGTGACTTGGCCACATAAAAACCAACAAAACCCAGCTCAGAGACCATTGCTGACTTCAATCTTGGGATTCATCTTAGGATTTCCCAGCGAGCCTCAAAGACCCAAAGGGACAGGGGGGGACAGGGCTTGGAGGAACCTGGGATTCTGCTGAGCCTCGGGGTCTTTTCCAGCCCTTCCAGTCCCTCGGGTCCCTTCCAGCCCAGCAAGGCAGAGCTGAAGGAGCACACGGGGAGCAGGGATGGGCTCTGGAGCACAGCCACATTCCAGGGCTCAGCATCCGGCCTGGCTCTCACTCAGGGCTCACAATTGGGCCGTCCAGTGAATATTTTTACAGCTGTTCTCCTTCATAACACATCCCAGGCACCCAAGCCAGGATTTGTTGGAGACACCTCAGGAAAAACGAAGGCTGTAAATAACAGATGGAGGCACGAGAGAGGCTTCCAAACAGGCACCGAATGGAGACAAACAGGCAAAGCCAGGAGCACAGGGGTCGTGGAGCTTTTCCCTCACAGCTGAACCCCGGCAGGGGTCAGTGCCAGCCGCCGGCATGGAAATGGTTAATGGGGACAGCTCCGACATCCTTAACCCCGCCCTGGCCGGCTCCACTTTGCTGCTTTGTCCCGCGGGGTTTGGGGGGCAGAGCAGCGAGGAGAGAAGGGAATATGGCCGGGAAAGGAGGGGTTTGGTTTGGGGAATGATCCCCAAAAATCATCCCTGGCCGGGGGATCATTTGGACCGCGGGGCTGTGTCCGGAGCTGGAAGTGGAGATGAAGGCTACAGGAGGAGAGAAGGGAATGGGGGATATGGCCAGGAAAGGAGGGATTTGGTGTGGGGAACGATCCCCAAAAATCCGGGGATGTTTTCCCCGCGGGGCTGTGTCCGGAGCTGGAGGCGCAGCTGCGGGAGGAGAGCAGTGAGGAGAGAAGGGAATATGGCCAGGAAAGGAGGGATTTGGTGCCTTTTGGGAATGATCCCCAAAAATCATCCCTGGCCGGGGAATCATTTGCCCCGCGGGGCTTTGTCCGGAGCTGGAGATGCAGCTGTGGAAGGAGAGAAGGGAATGGGGGATATGGCCAGGAAAGGAGGGATTTGGTTGGGGAACGATCCCCAAAAATCCGGGGATGTTTTCCCCGCGGGGCTGTGTCCGGAGGTGGAGGCGCAGCTGCGGGAGGATGTGCGGGCTGGAGAGAAGGGAATGGGAGATATGGCCGGGAAAGGAAGGGTTTGGTTTAGGGAACGATCCCCAAAAATCATCCCGAGCCAGGGAATCATTTGGACCACGGGGCTTTGTCTGGAGATGCAGCTACGGGAGGAGAGAAGGGAATGGGGGATATGGCCAGGAAAGGAGGGATTTGGTGTAGGGAACAATCCCCAAAAATCCGGGGATGTTTTCCCCGCGGGGCTGTGTCCGGAGCTGGAGGCGCAGCTGCGGGAGGATGTGCGGGCTGCACAGGGGAAGGCTCCGAGCCCAGCTCCGAGCCCTGCCCGCGCCTCGGGGGGCTCGGGGGGGCTGCGGCAGGCACGGAGAGCGGCTCGCCTTTCCCCCCCGCTCCCTGTCGGGCTATTTCAACATCGGCAGGTGAGGCGAGCGCCCCGAATCGCGGCAGAGGGGAGCGGCAGCTGCGGCGAGCGAGCTGTGAGAAATCGCAGCCTCGCACGCCTCCTCGGCTGGGAAGGGCGGCTCTGCCGGGGGAGCTCTCCACAAACACGAGAGCCTTTTGCAGCCCCGCGGGGCTGAGCGAAAGCAGCGGCCATGGGAAGCCTGAAAGGCAGCCCGGAGCGGAGATGTGGAGCTCTGCCTCCTCGGGAGAACGCGGAGGGGCATGGCAGAGGGAAATCCTCGGTGCTGAAGGGATGAGCAGCATCACTGGTCTATCCCAACCCTAAGAATTCCCCGAGTACGTCCTGGCGTTTTGTTTACCGTCGCAGGTTTAGAAACTTCCCGAATTTCCCCCTAGGACCGGAGCTGTCCCGGGCCAGGCAGGAATTCTGTGCAGAACCCTTCAAGGAGAGAAAGTGGAGGCAGGGATCTTGGAGAGCTCACACATCAATTTACCGATTCTTACTGTGTTGCCCTTTTCTGGGAAAGGGTAAAGGAGATTTGTAGGAGCACTTAGCACGTGGAAATCCGCACTGCTTTAAGGCTAAATGGGGCTGTAAATATCCCGAGCATCCTGGCCTTTTGGGAATGGGCCCGTTTGCTCCTCCTCGGCCTCAATGAAACCCGAGCCTTGTCCTGACCCACTGGGGCACAGGGGATCCAGAGGTGCTCAGTTAAACCCGAGCCTTGTCCTGACCCACTGGGGCACAGGGGATCCAGAGGTGCTCAGTTAAACCCGAGTCTTGTCCTGACCCACTGGGGCACAGGGGATCCAGAGGTGCTCAGTTAAACCCGAGTCTTGTCCTGACCCACTGGGGCACAGGGGATCCAGAGGTGCTCAGTTAAACCCGAGCCTTGTCCTGACCCACTGGGGCACAGGGGATCCAGAGGTGCCAGCAGAGGATGTTGAGGGAGCAGGAGCTGCACGCCAGGGCTGGGGGTGTGGCAGGACCTGCAGCCCCGTTCCAGCCCTGACCATCCCAGCACCTTTCCAGCCAGGAGAGCTCTGACAATGCCTGAGCTGATCCCTGACAATCCCTGAGCTGATCCCTGACAATGCCTGAGCTGATCCCTGACAATGCCTGAGCTGATCCCTGACAATGCCTGAGCTGATCCCTGACAATGCCTGAGCTGATCCCTGACAATCCTGAGCTGATCCCTGACAATGCCTGAGCTGATCCCTGACAATGCCTGAGCTGATCCCTGACAATGCCTGAGCTGATCCCTGACAATGCCTGAGCTGATCCCTGACAATGCCTGAGCTGATCCCTGACAATGCCTGAGCTGATCCCTGACAATGCCTGAGCTGATCCCTGACAATGCCTGAGCTGATCCCTGACAATGCCTGAGCTGATCCCTGACAATGCCTGAGCTGATCCCTGACAATGCCTGAGCTGATCCCTGACAATGCCTGAGCTGATCCCTGACAATGCCTGAGCTGATCCCTGACAATGCCTGAGCTGATCCCTGACAATGCCTGAGCTGATCCCTGACAATGCCTGAGCTGATCCTGAAATCCAGTGATCCTGACGCTGAGCATCCTGACAATGCCTGAGCTGATCCTGACAATCCCTGAGCTGATCCCTGACAATGCCTGAGCTGATCCCTGACAATGCCTGAGCTGATCCCTGACAATCCTGAGCTGATCCCTGACAATGCCTGAGCTGATCCCTGACAATGCCTGAGCTGATCCCTGACAATCCTGAGCTGATCCCTGACAATGCCTGAGCTGATCCCTGACAATGCCTGAGCTGATCCCTGTGACAATGCCTGAGCTGATCCCTGACAATCCTGAGCTGATCCCTGACAATGCCTGAGCTGATCCTGACAAGGCCTGAGCTGATCCTGACAATGCCTGAGCTGATCCCTGACAATGCCTGAGCTGATCCTGACAATGCCTGAGCTGATCCCTGACCAAGGCCTGAGCTGACTCCTTACCATCCAAGCACCTTCAAATCGCTGAAATCCCAATTTAAATCCCAAATGGCTTGAATCCCCAAGGGTTGGAGATCCACTGACAAATCCTCACTTCAAATGGCTTCAAATCCATGGCTTCAAATCCATGACTTAAATCCCCATCGCTTCAAATACACATTTCAATCCATGGACTTCAAATCCATCTTCAAATCCATGGCTTCAATCCAGGCTTCAAATCCACGATTTCCAAATCCAATCTTCAACCATGCTTCAAATCCATGGCTTCAAATCCACATCTTCAAATCCATGCTTCAAATCCAGGCTTTCAAATCCACGATTTCCAATCCATGACTTAAATCCATGTCTTCAAATCCATGACTTCAGACCCATGCTTCAAATCCATACTTAAATCCTGGATTTCAAATTTTGACTTCAAATCCATGACTTCAAATCCATGACTTAAATCCATGGCTTTAAATCCATGACTCAAATCCATGCTTAAATCCACGATTTCAAATCCATACTTAAATCCATGTCTTCAAATCCATGACTTCAGACCATGATTTCAAATCCATGGCTTCAAATCCATGGCTTTAAATCCACAACTTCAAATCCATGACTTCAAATCCATGGCTTTAAATACATGACTTCAAATCCATGATTCCAAATCCATGACTTAAACCCTTGACTCCAAATCCACAACTTCAAATCCACGACTTCAAATCCACGACTTCAATCCACGATTTCAAATCCACGACTTCAACCCCCATGGCTCCAGTCCATGATTTCCAATCCCTCGGGATTCCTAAAGTGGGATGGTGGAGCAGGCAAGGAGGAGATCCCTGGCATTTCGGGAGCCTGCTGGCAAAGCTGGTTTTCCTCCAAGTTTGGAAGTTTGCTCCCACCCCCTGGCCGTGCCGCATCTCCCGGTGCATTTTGCCGTTGCTATAGCAATTGATTAAATAAAATAACACACACACACCCCTCCCTCCCTCCCCTGGTAAACTCCAAATCCTAATTGTGCCGCCAAGGATCTCAGTGCGGCGGGAGCAGTGAGTCACACTCCCGATTTCCATCTAACGAGGCAATTATTGCAGCGCGGTTAATTCCGTACCCTTTGATTAAAGACAACGTGCAGGAGGGGCTGGAGCACCTCTGCTGTGCCGGGGAGCAGAGCCCAAACCCGGGCTGCAGCAGGGGCTGGAGTTCCCAAAATCCCCAGAATCCAAACCCGGGCTGCAGCAGGGGCTGGAGTTCCCAAAATCCCCAGAATCCAAACCCGGGCTGCAGCAGGGGCTGGAGTTCCCAAAATCCCCAGAATCCAAACCCGGGCTGCAGCAGGGGCTGGAGTTCCCAAAATCCCCAGAATCCAAACCCGGGCTGCAGCAGGGGCTGGAGTTCCCAAAATCCCCAGAATCCCAAACCCGGGCTGCAGCAGGGGCTGGAGTTCCCAAAATCCCCAGAATCCCAACCCGGGCTGCAGCAGGGGCTGGAGTTCCCAGAATCCCAAACCCGGGCTGCAGCAGGGACTGGAATTCCCAAAATCCCAAACCCGGGCTGCAGAAGGAGCTGAATTCCAGCACCCAAAATCCCGACCTGCAGCAGGGGCTGGAATTCCCAAAATCCAGACCTGCAGGAGGAACTGTAATTCCAGCACCAATCCCAAAATCCCGACCTGCAGGAGGGGCTGAAATTCCAGTGCCCAGCCCAAAATCCCAACCCGGGAATGTCCCACAGCCTTGGGGTGATTTGGGGTGCTCACAGCTCGAGGATCACCCTGGGAATATCGTGTTCGTGTCCCCAGGACTGTGTCCCACAATCCCAGAGCTTTTTGGGGTGCCCACATCTCGAGGCATACCCTGGGAATATCGTGTTTGTGTCCCCGGGATTGTGTCCCACAACCCCGAGCTTTTTGGGGTGCTCACACCTCGAGGCACACCCTGGGAATATCGTGTTCCCGGGATTGTGTCACAGAGCCTTGGGGTGATTTCCTCGAGGCACGCCCTGGAATATCCCAATTCCACCGTGCCCGTGTTCCCGGGAATGTCCCCCACAACCCCGAGAGTTTTGGGGTGCCCACAGCTCGAGGCTCGCCCCCTGTCCCTGCCAGCTGCCCGGAGGAACCGAGTGCAATCTAAAAGTCCCTGCGGGCCGCGGTTACTGACCCAAGAACCCGCGGAATGCCCGAGATCAAACCGCGCTTCCCCCGCCTGGGGAGCGCACCGAAAGCACGCAAAGACAATCCCAGTTCCTTCCCTGCTTTCTGTTTGCCCCTCCGCACGGCGTAAATCACATTCCGGTTTCGTGGGATCTCTACTTTCTAATAAATGCTTTTTATCGAATTTTTTAAAATTTTTTTTTAATAGTGCAGCGCCAGGACTTGACTAAACCGCGGGAGGACAAAGCGGGATCAGCATCTTTCCAAGGTAAAAATCCCGATCCTCAGGAGGATTCCCCTGGCTCGGGAGCTCCTGGGGGATTTTTTTTCCCTTCTAAGTGCCCGAGGAGGAGCTGGAAAATCCACAAATCCCAAACTCCAAAGGGTCCCGGGAGCTCCCAGCCTCGGGCAAGGGCAGCTCCCCCCGGTTTGAAAAAGGAGATGGGAAAAGGATGGAGTCGTGCTCTGCCTCCCAGAAAGGATTTTTGGGGTTTTCTGCTGCTGGAAGGGTTCGGGGTTATCTGCACTGGGGATGGGGTCAGTCTGGGGAAGGGAGAGTGGGGATGAGGGGAGCAGGGACCCCCTGGGCAGGTTTGGGGTCTCAGGGCAGGTTTGGGGTCCCCAGGGCAGGTTTGGGGTCTCAGGGCAGGTTTGGGGTCCCCAGGGCAGGTTGGGGTCCCCAGGGCAGGTTTGGGGTCCCCAGGGCAGGTTTGGGGTCTCAGGGCAGGTTTGGGGTCCCCAGGGCAGGTTGGGGTCCCCAGGGCAGGTTTGGGGTCCCCAGGGCAGGTTTGGGGTCCTCAGGGCAGGTTTGGGTCCCTGGGACACTGACCTCACCAGGGCAGGTTTGGGGTCCCTGGGGCAGGTTTGGGGTCCCTGGGACACTGACCTCACCCAGGGCAGGTTTGGGGTCCCTGGGCAGGTTTGGGTCCCAGGGCAGGTTTGGGGTCTCAGGGCAGGTTTGGGGTCCCCAGGGCAGGTTTGGGGTCCCTGGGGCAGGTTTGGGGTCCCCAGGACAGGTTTGGGGTCCCTGGGCAGGTTTGTGGGTCCCCAGGGCAGGTTTGGGGTCCCAGGGCAGGTTTGGGGTCCTTGGAGCAGGTTTGGGGTCCCCAGGGCAGGTTTGGGGTCTCAGGGCAGGTTTGGGGTCCCCAGGGCAGGTTTGGGGTCTCAGGGCAGGTTTGGGGTCCTTGGAGCAGGTTTGGGGTCCCCAGGGCAGGTTTGGGGTCCCCAGGGCAGGTTTGGGGTCTCAGGGCAGGTTTGGGGTCCCCAGGGCAGGTTTGGGGTCCCTGGGGCAGGTTTGGGGTCCCCAGGGCAGGTTTGGGGTCCTTGGAGCAGGTTTGGGGTCCCCAGGGCAGGTTTGGGGTCTCAGGGCAGGTTTGGGGTCCCCAGGGCAGGTTTGGGGTCTCAGGGCAGGTTTGGGGTCTCAGGGCAGGTTTGGGGTCCCTGGGGCAGGTTTGGGGTCCTTGGAGCAGGTTTGGGGTCCCCAGGGCAGGTTTGGGGTCCCTGGGGCAGGTTTGGGGTCCCCAGGGCAGGTTTGGGGTCTCAGGCAGGTTTGGGGTCCCCAGGGCAGGTTTGGGGTCCTTGGAGCAGGTTTGGGGTCCTTGGAGCAGGTTTGGGGTCCCCAGGGCAGGTTTGGGGTCCTGGGGCAGGTTTGGGGTCCCCAGGGCAGGTTTGGGTCCCAGGGCAGGTTGGGGTCTCAGGGCAGGTTTGGGGTCCCCAGGGCAGGTTTGGGGTCCTTGGAGCAGGTTTGGGGTCCCAGGGCAGGTTTGGGGTCCCCAGGGCAGGTTTGGGGTCCTTGGAGCAGGTTTGGGGTCCCAGGGCAGGTTTGGGGTCTCAGGGCAGGTTTGGGGTCTCAGGGCAGGTTTGGGGTCCCCGGGCAGGTTTGGGGTCCCCAGGGCAGGTTTGGGGTCCAGGGCAGGTTTGGGGTCCCCAGGGCAGGTTTGGGGTCCTTGGAGCAGGTTTGGGGTCCCAGGGCAGGTTTGGGGTCCTCAGGGCAGGTTTGGGGTCTCTGGGACACTGACCTCACCCAGGGCAGGTTTGGGGGGTCCTTGGGTCAGGTTTGGGGTCCGTGACATCCCTGTCATTTCCCTGTCCCAGGGGATCCCCAGAGCCCTGGAATCCCCAAAAGGGTTTTTGGGATTAAATGCCCAAAGGGATTTTTGGGATTAAATCCTCCAAGGGGGTTTTGGGATTAAATGCCGGAAGGGGGTTTTGGGGATCTTTTGTCATTTTTTGGAGATTTTAAGGGGATTTTTAAGGGGATTTTTAGGGGGATTTTTAGGGTCTTTTATGGATTTTTATGGGATTTTTTGGTGATTTTCCAGGGATTTTCCCAGGATTTTTCGGCGATTTTTGGGTTTTTTTTCCGGTGATTTTCCAGGGATTTTCCGGGGTGTTTTAGGATATTTTGGGGGGATTTTCACAGCCTCCCCGGGGTTAAAGCCCTGCTCGAGACTCTCTCCCCTCTCCCCATTAATTAGCGCGTGGCCACTGCGCCAGATCCCGAGCCCCAACTTCATTTGTTCTGTTCAGCCAAATGCACGAGTAGCTGCGCAGTAATTATTTTCCAACATCATCTAATACCTCTCTGCACATCAATTAAAAATCCTCTTAACAAGGAACCGCATTTTGTTGGAGATCAAATGCCTCGTCCAAAGCTGTATCAATCATGTACAGCTAATTAGGGGCTCTGCTTTCCATCATTTGTTTTACTTTATTATTCTATTATACACTTCCTAATGAAACCAATTGAACAAGTTGGAAATCTTTGTTCAATTAATTGAAGGCTTCAAGGCCGGCTCCTTCTTCTTTTTTTTTTTTTTTTTTTTTTTTTTTTTTTTTTTTTTTTTTTTTAATTTATTTTTGGGGGGAGATTTAAAAAAGCACGGGGATGAAATTCCCGCCGTGGTTTCTGGGGATTTCTTCTAAGAGGGGGGAAAAGCAGCTTTGGATGCCTTCCTGTTGGAAAAGGAATTCCTGTTGGAAAAGGAGTGGATCCAATTCCCTCTTATTAGATAATTAATTCCTATTGGAAAAGGGGTGGATCCAGATCCTTCCTGTTGGAAAAGGAGTGGATCCAATTCCTTCCTGGGAGAAATGGAAGGGGCTGGAGAATCCCTGAGTGAACTGGGCAGGGGACTGGAGAATTCCCAAGGGAGCTGGGCAGGGGCTGAAGAATCCCTGGCAGGGGCTGGAGAATTTGTGATGGAACTGAGAAGGGGCTGGAGAATTCCTGATGGAACTGGGCAGGGGCTGGAGAATCCCTGGCAGGGGCTGGAGAATTCCTGAGGGAACTGGGAAGGGGCTGGAGAATTCCTGAGGGATCTGGGCAGGAGAATCCCTGTCAGGGGCTGGAGAATTCCCGAGGGATCTGGGGAGCAGGGAGGCTTGTGCCTCCAGGCGAGAGGGACGCTCAGGCAGGAATTTCTGGACAGCTGCTCAGGAGCGCCCCGAGGGAGTGCCGAATTCCGGACACCCGAGCGGCGGGACGGATGGGATTTGGATGGAAGGCGGGAGGAGCGGATGAGCGGATGGGAGGGGATGGAGGGGGAATGGAGAGGGGATGGGAGAGGGGACGGGGGAGGGATGGGAGCGGAATGGGAGGATGGGAGAGGGGATGGGAGAGAGCGGGGATGGAGAGGGATGGGAGGGTGGGAGAGGGGATGGAGAGGAGGAGGAGCGGAATGGAGGATGGGAGAGGGGATGGGAGGGATGGAGGGGATGGGATGGGAGCGGGAATGGGGGGGATGGGAGGGGATGGGAGAGGGGATGGGAGAGGAGCGGGGATGGAGGGGATGGGATGGGAGCGGGAATGGAGAGGGGATGGGAGGAGGGAATGAAGAGGGGATGGAGAGGAGCGGGGATGGGAGGGGGATGGGAGAGGGATGGGGAGGGGATGGGAGAGGGATGGGAGGAGCGGATGGAGAGGGATGGAGAGGCGGGATGATGGGAGGAGCGTGCGGGGGGAGCGACGCGGCAGCCGAGCAGCAGCGAAGGCTCCGTCACTAACTCCAAGTGACAAACCAGCAGCTGCTGCCCAGGGGCCCGCAGCGAACAGCCCGCGTTTCCTCTCTCGGTAATGCAGCAGGAGGGTCAAAATAAGAGCGGCTTTCACACGCCGCCAGCTTGCTGGGGAGGAACCGAGGGCTGTCAGCGAGGCACCGGAGCAGAGGGAATTCACGTTTGGATTTGTGGGTGGCACAAGGACTCCTCCTCGCGCCGGCTCGGCACGGCAGGGTGCGAGCGGGATCCAGCCGGGCACTCGGGCCGCCTCTTTGTCCCGCCCGCGGGTTCTGCCCCCGAACAGCTGGAGCAGATGTGCGGCCAGCGCAGCCCCCGGCGAGCCCACGCCCAGGTAGGAAAAGCTTCGCCGCAGGACATGTGGGAGCCATTAGGAGTCCTCCTCCCTGTTTTCCAGTTTTTTCGGATTAGCCCCGCTTCCTGTTTGCCGAGGGCTGGCCGGAAAAAGCAGCTCCCAAACAAAAGCAGACACACACACAGGCACATCCCGGGGGCTCTGGTGTCAGGAGGGAGCTGAGCCCCCCTGCGTCTGAGGAAAAACCCCACTGCTCCTTGGGGTGCGGCGCCCAAAGGCACCGAGAGTTGGAAAAGCAGTGTGGAAGTGCCCGTGGCCAGCCGGGCTGGAGCTGGCTCTGTGCCGAGGGGGTGACTCTGGACATCGAACCCCGTTCCCAGCGTTCAAAGAGGGGCTGAAGTGGGGCAGCAGTGCCGCTGGGCTGGTGCTGCCGGCAGCTGAGTGAGCGCTGATCCCAGCCCGCTGGCACCGAGCCCTGCGCTGGGTTTAACCGGGGATGGGCACGGGATGGGCCTGGGATGGGCACGGGATGGACACCGGGGGGCTGGGAGCCAGCCCGGGGTGAGCACGGGATGGGCCTGGGATGGGCACGGGATGGGCCCGGGATGGGCCTGGGATGGGCCCGGGATGGCCTGGGATGGGCACGGGATGGACACCGGGGGGCTGAGCCAGCCCGGGTGTCAGGATGGGCCCGGATGGGGGACGGAGGACCCGGGGGGCTGGAGCCAGCCGGGGTGATCCAGCACGGGATGGGCTGGGATGGCCCGGGATGGGCCTGGGATGGGCACGGGATGGACACGGGGGGCTGGGAGCCAGCCCGGGGTGAGCACGGGATGGGCCCGGGATGGGCCGGGATGGGCCTGGGATGGGCCTGGGATGGCACGGATGGACACGGGATGGACACGGGGGGCTGGGAGCCAGCCCGGGGTGAGCACGGGATGGGCCTGGGATGGGCACGGGATGGGACCCGGGATGGGCCGGTGGGCCGAGATGGGCACGGGATGAGCACGGGATGGTTGGGAGAGCAGGGGATGATCCTGGGATGGGCCCGGGATAGCCAGGAGTGAGCCCGGGATGAACCCAGGAGCGGCCCAGGAGCGAGCCCGATGAGCAGAGCGAGCTCGGGATGGGCCGGGATGAGTCCCAGGATGAGTCGGGATGAGCCCAGGCGAGGCCCGGGATGAGCCCAGGAGCGAGCCCGGGATGAGCCACGGAGCGAGCCCAGGATGGGCCCGGGATGAGCCCAGGAGCGAGCCCGGGATGAGCCCAGGAGCGAGCCCGGGATGAGCCCAGGAGCGAGCCCGGGATGGCCCAGGAGAGCCCGGAGGAGCCCGGGATGGGCCCAGGAGCGAGCCCGGGATAGGCCCGGGAGAGCCCGGGATGGGCCCGGGATGAGCCCAGGAGCGAGCCCGGGATGAGCCCAGGAGCGAGCCCGGGATGGGCCCAGGAGCGAGCCCGGATGGGCCCGGGATGGCCCAGGAGCGAGCCCGGGATGGGCCCAGGAGCGAGCCCGGGATGGGCCCAGGAGCGAGCCCGGGATGGGCCCGGGATGCGCCCAGGAGCGAGCCCGGGATGAGCCCAGGAGCGAGCCCGGGATGGGCCCGGGATGCGCCCGGAGCATCCCGCGCCCAGGGCGGGCGGGCGGGCGGGGAAGGCTGCAGCCGCAGCTTCGGCCGGCTCCGGCTCTGCCCGTGCTCCGCTCCGCTGCTCCCATCGCGTCCTGCCGGGCTGCTCGTGGTGTCTCCATGAACCCGGGCAGAAGCGGGCGGGGAGGAGGGAAGGACCCGCTCCGGGTGCGCGCTGCCCGGGATCTTCCCCTCCGCCAGCCGCGCCGCGTGGAACGGAATGTCGGAGCAGAGCGGGGAAAAAAAGGGGAGAATATTTTTGCGATCGACTCCTGTAAGGTCGCGTTATTTCGTTTGTCGCCACGAAGGCGGCGGCGCGGAGACAGATGCGGGAGAGGGCTGGAGAGGCGGCGGGGACATTGTGGGGCTGGGCTCCTCTGAAGAGCCAATTATTGCCCTTCAAGCCCTTGAGTTTGAGCGAGTTGCAGGGAGAAAAGCGGGAGCCTTTCATTCGAGTGCCAGTCCTCCAGGCACACCAAAGCCACTCGGCTTCTTTCCCTCCTTCCTGCATTATTCTGGGATTATTAAACAGCAGTGAATGGGGAATTTAAATTTGCGGCATGGACAGCTGATTAATTAATTAATATTATATTTTTTTAAGCGAAAAAAATAATTAGCTGATCATCAAAAATATAAATGAAACCTTTTAAGGGAAGTTCCAAGGAAAACCACAGTGGGTGCTGTTCTCCCTGAGTCTGAGGCTGCGTTCTGTGATTCTGCACTAAGGGGGAATTTTTAGCTGCCCAATAAAATGCAAATCCCAATCCCTGAACTCAGGAAACTGGAGGTGTCCTGCCCCATCAATCCCTCAGAGCCGGTGGCAGGGAGCACATCTGGAATTCCCCATTTCCCTGGCACATCTGTATCCGTTCCTGCTTATCCAGAAATATCCAAACCCATAAATACCCATCCATACCCATCCATATCCATAAATACCAATCCATATCCATCCACATCCATCCATACCCATCCATATCCATAAATAAGCATTTGTCACCTGGAGTTTTCTCTTTCCGGGGGGAAATAAAATTTTTTAAAAAAGGATGTTTATTTCGGCTGCACCTCGGGAATGTTGGATGCCCCCAGGGCGCAGTTAAGCTCGGCTTTAGCCGGGGCTGGAAGGCTCAGGCTCAGGTTTAGGGCGCTAAATAAGAACTCAGCTAGGAAAACGTGACATCCCAAAAAGCACCCCGAGGTCTCACCTTTTCCTGGGATTTAGGGGCTTAGTGGGATAAATCACCCCCAGGATTCACCGGGACCCTGAGTGGCGCTCAGGCGCCCTAACGACCACCGAGGCTTTTTATCAAGCTCCGAACAGCAGCTGCGTGTCCCCAGCAAAGCAAAGAGGGAATTCTGGCCTTCCCAGGGATTGCCCAGCGGGGAGAGCTCCGGGGGGATCCTTCCCCAGGCAGCTCCGAGTGCTCCCAAAACTCCACAGCTTTTCCCCAATTGCTGATCCTCCCCAAAACTCCACAGCTTTTCCCCAGTGCTGATCCCTCTCCAGGAACTCCACAGTTCCCCTGCTGATCCCTCCAATCTCCACAGCTTTTCCCATGCTGATCCCTCCCAGAACTCCACAGCTTTTCCCCCAGTGCTGATCCTCCCCAGGAACTCCACAGCTTTCCCCCAGTGCTGATCCCTCCCAGGAACTCCACAGCTTTCCCCCAGTGCTGATCCTCCCCAGGAACTCCACAGCTTTTCCCCCAGTGCTGATCCCTCTCCAGAACTCCACAGCTTTTCCCCAGTGCTGATCCCTCTCCAGGAACTCCACAGCTTTTCCCCCAGTGCTGATCCTCCCCAGCATCTCCACAGCTTTTCCCCAGTGCTGATCCCTCTCCAGCATCTCCACAGCTTTCCCCCCAGTGCTGATCCTCCCCAGGAACTCCACAGCTTTTCCCCCAGTGCTGATCCCTCTCCAGGAACTCCACAGCTTTCCCCCCAGTGCTGATCCTCCCCAGGAACTCCACAGCTTTTCCCCCAGTGCTGATCCCTCTCCAGGAACTCCACAGCTTTCCCCAGTGCTGATCCTCCCCAGGAACTCCACAGCTTTTCCCCCAGTGCTGATCCCTCCCAGGAACTCCACAGCTTTCCCCCAGTGCTGATCCCTCTCCAGGAACTCCACAGCTTTCCCCCCAGTGCTGATCCTCCCAGGAACTCCACAGCTTTTCCCCCAGTGCTGATCCCTCTCCAGGAACTCCACAGCTTTTCCCCAGTGCTGATCCTCCCCAGAACTCCACAGCTTTTCCCCCAGTGCTGATCCCTCTCCAGGAACTCCACAGCTTTTCCCCCAGTGCTGATCCCTCCCCAGATCTCCACAGCTTTTCCCCCAGTGCTGATCCCTCCCCAGATCTCCACAGCTTTTCCCCCAGTGCTGATCCCTCTCCAGGAACTCCACAGCTTTTCCCCAGTGCTGATCCCTCCCCAAAACTCCACAGCTTTTCCCCAGTGCTGATCCCTCTCCAGGAACTCCACAGCTTTTCCCCGATGCTGAGCCCCTCCCCAAAGCCTGCACAGCTTTTCCCCGAGTCTCCTCCGCCCTCCGTAAGTTTCCAGCCCGAATTAGCAGCGCAATCATGAGCAAAGGACTCGGAGCCTTCTCCAAGCTGTCGAGTGCATTTTGCTGGATGATTAATTGGCAGAGCTCCGGCCAAGCCCTGGGTCCTGCTAAAGGCCATGCCCTTGACTTGCACCTGCCACTGATTGCAGAAAATGGATGTCTTCACTTCTCCCTTTTTTATTTTTTTTTTTTTTTGCCTCCCAGTTTTTGTTGTTGTTGTTGTTGTTGTGGGGTTTTTTTTCGGTGCAGCTGTTAAACCGCTTGAAGGAAATCTTATTTATCTCCACCAGAAACTTGAACTTCTTCTGTAATCTCAGGAGGCTGGAGTGAATGTAATTCTCTGCCTCAGCCTGACTTATGGAAGCAATATTTTAGGGAGTTTGGGAAAAGCTGGGATAATTGGACACGGTGTTTGGGTGTTTTCCCTTGTTTTTTACCCGGAGAGCCGCGGCGCGTGCCCGCGCGCTGGCAGGGCTTTGGAGGCTCCTCCGGGCCACCGGGAGGGGACTCTGGAAGGCAGCCGAGGGCAGGGAATGCAGGGAATGTCCTTCCAGGGGACGCCTGGCCCGTCCCTTATCCCGTTATCCCGTTATCTCACCCCGTTATCCCATCCCATTATCTCACCCCATCCCATTTTCCCACCCCATTATCCCACCCCATCCCGTTATCCCACCCCATCATCTCACCCCATCCCATTATCCCATCCCGTTATCCCATCCCGTTATTCCACCCCATCATCTCACCCCATCCCATTATCCCATCCCATTATCCCACCCCATCCCGTTATCCCACCCCGTTGTCCCATTATCCCATTTCCCCACCCCATTATCCCATCCCCGGGAAGGGAAGCACACGTGGCAAAGAGCCCGAGCTGATGGAGAACCGCGACTCCAACAAATTGAGTGTGACAGAAAAAAAAAAAAAAAAAAAAAAAAAAAAAAAAAAAAAAAAAAAAAATCCAAGGCTTGACTGGATTTGCTTGCTGGGAATGCCACGAAGTCAAGTATCTTATTAAGTTCAAGAGAATTACATTTTCCATGCTCCAGCGAGAGACACGGGCCCTTTGGAAAATCCTAATGAGCGCCTTTCTGCCGCCCTCATTTCCATAGCTCTGATAAATGGCTGTAACCAGATTAGGCAGATAAAATAACCAGTCTATTAATTACGATGATTATTATTTAATAGAAAACGGGACGGCGGCCGGGCAAAAGGGAGGCTTAGCAATGCATTAGATGGATGTGGTAGTTTCTCCTGGCGAGGGAGATAAGTGTCCGGCGAGCCCGGGAATGTGTTCATTACCTGGGCCAGATTTATAAATCTAATTGAGGGGAAGAGTTGAAAGCGCTTCGCCTCCTTCGCTGGACGAGGCGGGCCCGCCGCGGGAATGCCTCGGGGAAGTTGGAATTGGAGGTGGGAGAAGTTTGGGGAGATGGAACGAGCCCGCTGAGGGGGCTCTGGGTTCTTCGGGACGGGGGATGGAGCTGGGGAGGGGATGGGACCCCCGGAGATGGGAAGGGGCAGGGAGGGACCGGGAGAGGCCGGGGAGAGGCCGGGAGGGATCGGGAGAAGATGGGGAGAAGCCGGGAGGGATCGGGAGAAGCTGGGGAGGAACGGGGAGAGACCGGGGAAGGACCGGCGAGGAGCCTTGGGGTTAAACCAAGAGTTTTATCTTGGGATAAACCCAAGAGTTTTCCCTGGGGTAAACCCAGAGTTTCCCTGGGATAAACCTAGAGTTTCCCTGGGGTAAACCCAGAGTTTTCCCTGGAGAAAACCCAGAGTTTTTCCTTGGGGTGAACCCAGAGTTTCCCTGGGATAAACCTAGAATTTCTCCAGGGTAAACCCAGAGTTTTTCCTTGGGGTAAGCCCAGAGTTATAGTGGGATAAACCCAGAGTTTCCCTGGGGTAATCCCAGAGTTTCCAGGTTAAACCCAGAGTTTCTGCAGGGTAAACCCAAGCACTGCCAGGTGTCCCCTGCTCCGCCCCTGCCCATCCCCGGAATTCCTCAGGAATGCCAATGAAATCCCTCCCCTGTTGAAGCTCTGATCCCTTCGCACCCCAAACCCAAACTAAAATTTCCCTCCTTTACTGGATTCCCCGGCTCTGAGGGGGATCCCGACCCTCTGACCCCCAAAAAATCCACTGCCGACCCCAGACATCCCCCGGGGCGTCGCTCCCCGGCGCGACGCGCGGTTAATAATAACCCAGCAGCAGGGGAAGAACAGATTGCAGTGGGAATTACTGTCTTTCCCGACATTTCAGGGGCCGGGCGGGGCTTTTTTTGGGTTCGTCGCCGTCGTTTTTAGCTGCGAGATCCCAGCTGGGCCTGAGAATTTATGTGTGAGTGTGTGGGGAGCTATTTTTCCTCCTCGGGATGCTCGAGCAGCTCAGGGCGCTTCCCCCGACCAGGAAAAAATCTGGGAGAGGAGCTGGGACAGCAATTTGAGCAACCCCCCAAAAAAACGGGAGAAGCAAATTGAGGGCACGCGAGTTCAAGCAAATAAATCACGGAAGGCAAGCAGGGGAGAAAACAATCGCAGCATTTCCCACTGGGAATAGCCAGGGGGAACAGCCTGAGCCGGCTCCGGGTTGGAAATCAGGGGGAAATCCCTCGTGGGATGGAGGGAAATGCAGAGTGAAGCGCTGGGGAGGAGATAAAGTGAAAGCCGAGGGGGGCGAGGCCAGAACGCGGCGATAATGAAAGGTCAGCGTTAAAAGAATCAGATCAACCGCGGTCATTAGGAGATAATCGATAAAGGGATCGCTCCTGGGATATTTATTGTGGGTACTGCGGATCGGGGCAGGGCTGGCCTGGGATTGCCGGAGCTCCCGAGCTCGGGGAGCCGCGAGAGGCTGCGAATGACCCGGGGGTGGGAAATTCCCAGGAGCTGTTGGAAAAAAAAAAACCAGAAAAAACCAAAAAACCCCGTGGGCATCCCCAGCAGGGTTGAGGGCTTTAATCCCTGAGCGGGAAATCCCAGCTGGGAAAGGAGCAAGCAGGGCTGGGATTGGATCCAGCTAGGATGGGATGGGGGGATCCTGAAGGGCTGGGATCAGGGATCCAGCCCCTCTCCACCCCAGCAGGGCTGGGATCAGGGGATCCAGCTGGGATGGGATCAGGGGATCCAGTTGGGATGGGATCAGGGGATCCAGCTGGGATGGGATCAGGGGATCCAGTTGGGATGGGATCAGGGGATCCAGATGGGATGGGATCAGGGGATCCAGCTGGGATGGGATTAGGGGATCCAGTTGGGATGGGATCAGGGGATCCAGTTGGGATGGGATCAGGGGATCCAGCTGGGATGGGATGGGGGGATCCAGCAGTGCTGGAATCAGGGATCCAGCTGGGCTGGGATCAGGGGATCCAGCAGTGCTGGGATCAGGGATCCAGCCCCTCTCCCCAGCAGGCAGATCCCCCTGCAGAGGCCAGAGCTGCCCATTCCCTGCGGGATCCTCGCTCCCCAGTCCCTTCCAGAACGTTCTGCTCCGCCGGGGAATCCCGGATTTCCCAGCTCAGGAGCAGCAGCTGAGGGGCCCCAGGCTGGGCTGAGCAATTCCAAAGTGCCCAGAGGGAATCAGGAAAGTCAGGACTCTGTGATCCTCCTCCTAAAACAGGCCGGGGGAGGAAGGAGCATTCCCATTTCCTCGTTAGAGCTGAGGAGGGGAAAAAAAAATTGGAAAAACAGGTGCTCTCCAATCTTCCTAGGCGCAGCCCAAATGACAAAACGCAGGAGCTTTTCATTGTTGGAGTTCGGAATAAAAGGCAGATAATTAGGAAATTGGGAGTCGATTAATTTCCCAAATTTACTCAGGCACGAAGCACTGAGCGCTGGTGATATTTGCTTACCTCGTCATTATGCAAAAATATATTAGCTAATTATTTTGACTAATGCAATTAAGATATGCATATTTAGCAGAAACTCCACAATAGAAACGTTCCAGTCAGCAGTTGCCGGGTTGCACTCGTGGGCAGCGGAGAGGGAAAAAGCGAGCAGTGTTTAGTCCTGCCCATCTTTAACTCTGTGTTTAGTCCGGGATCAGCCCCTGCCCATCTTTACCTCTGTGTTTAGTCCGGGATCAGCCCCTGCCCATCTTTAACTCTGTGTTTAGTCCGGGATCAGCCCCCGCCCATCTTTAACTCTGTGTTTAGTCCGGGATCAGCCCTGCCATCTTTAACTCTGTGTTTAGTCCGGGCAGGAGCGTTCGGAGAGGGGCAGGAGGGTTCGGGGAGGGGCAGGAGGGTTCGAGGAGGGGCAGGAGGGTTCGAGGAGGGGCAGGAGGGTTCGAGGAGGGGCAGGAGGGTTCGAGGAGGGGCAGGAGGGTTCGAGGAGGGGCAGGAGGGTTCGAGGAGGGGCAGGAGGGTTCGGGGAGGACAGGAGGGTTCGAGGAGGGCAGGAGCGTTCGTGGAGCCGCCGATGTTCGGGTGGCAGCGGCTCGGCCGAGCGCTGGCTGTGCCTCCAGCGGAGCCGCTTTGGCTAATCGCTGCCGAGCCATGTGGGCTGGCAAATGGCTCCTGCTGTATTTTGTTGCCCTTTCAAATATTTCTCCGCGAGTGGGATGTACCATCTGCTGGCCAATCTGGCTGTGTCGGCAACAGCGCGGCTCCCAGCGCCGCGCCCATGGGCGCGCAGCACCCAGCGGCGGGCAGCGGGGCCAGCCGGGGGGCCCAGCTGGCTACCAGCCCCCCAGGGCTCTCAGCTGGCCACCAGCCCCCAGCCAGCCCCCCCGGGCCCTCAACTGGCCCACCAGGGCCCCCAGCTGGCCACCAGCCCCACGGGGACCTCAGCTGGCCACCCGGGTCCTCAGCTGGCCCTCAGCCTCCAGCAGGTCCCCCAGGGAATCCCAGCTGGCCACCAGCCCACAGGGACCCCAGTTGCCCCCACAGGGTCTCCAGCTGGCCCCAGCATCCAGTGGGCCCCCCCAGCTGGCCACCAGCCCCCCAGGGACCTCAGCTGGCCTCCAGCTGGCCCCTAGGCCCCCCAGGTCCTCAGCTGGCCCCCAGGACCCCCAGCTGGTCCCCAGCCCCCCAGGACCCCCAGCCGGCCCTAAGGGTCTCTTCTCCCCAGCTTGCCCAGCCCCCCAGGACCCCCAGTCGCCCCCCCGGGAGCGCTGCAGGCCCCGGGTGCCCAGGCTGGGAGCCGGGTGATCTTGGGGCGCTGCCAGGGCCGCAGGGCCAGGAGCCCCCCCTGGCAGGGCCCGGCCCGAGCGGGGATTCCCCGGGCGGGGAAGCTCCTCCCCGGCCTTTCCCAGGATTTCTGGTTGCGTCCTGCACGTGGCCCGTTCCTGCTGACTCCGCAGGGCGCTGCGAGCGGATTAGAGACCGCCGCGAAATCCTCGCTGCGACGGCGGGCACGAACAGGCTGGGCTTAGGGAAATCGCCGCCGTAATTCCCGGGGGATTGCGCTGGGCTTTGTCATCCAAAGGCGGGGATCAGCAGGGAAAGCAATGCTATCAACGCTCGCCTCCCAAATAATCTCCTTAAAGCGTGGCCGAGCCTCCGGCTGCGTGTGGAAAACCACACCTGACCCCCCCCCACGGCACCCCGAGTCTCGCTGCTGACTTGTCACCCCCAAAATCTGCTCCTCGCCAAAGGCACCCGGCTGTGCTTCACCTCGGGAAATTCCTGAGCTCCTTTTGTCCCCGAGCAGTATTCACCCGCCCCTTCCCGAGCGGTTTCTGGTGCCGGGGGAGCCTTTGCCAGGCGGGGGCGAAGGGATCGGGGGGGATTTACAGGTGGGCGCAGAGAGCAGAGCTAAGAACGGGGAATCGTCTGCCGGGTCTTATTTTGGGTTTCGGGGAATTTGGGGCCGTGGCGATACACAATTTAAATAAAAAAGCAGAGGGGTTATAAAATCAAGGTGTGCCCGGGGAAAAAAAAAAAAAAACAAACAAACCGCTGTGCTCCCAGCACATCCCAGCTCCTCGGCCGGCAGTGATTTTATCTCTCCCTCCCAGCGCTTGACTTTGCTTCCTTATTATTTGCGAGCCGCTTTAACAAGTGCTCTGGGAAGCGCTCGGGGGGCAGATTAGGGATTCGCAAATCCCATTAAGGTTCCGCCGGAGCTGTGGCGCACATCTGACAGGGCGAGCGCGCAGCCTCGCTCGGCCCGGCGGCTCCCGCCAAGAAACTTAATCGGGAATTACACCCTCTAAATACCCGCCGAGGAGAGAGTGGACTTTGCAAACGCAAAGCTCTTAATCTTCTTAGGTAATGAGGGGGAAAGCGGTGGAGCGCCGAGGGGCAGCCGGTGATGGGGGGCTGCGGGAAAAGCGCCCCTTCTCCCCTTGGCGCCTCCGTGACGCGCCCGGATCCAGCCCGCTGCAAAAGGGGAAAGCAGCTCCGGGCAGCCCGCAGGAACGGCTTTTTGCCTTTAATTAATTCCACGAGGGTGGCAGGAGGGAGGGGAGCCCGGCGCGGAGGGGAGGGGGATCCCGGGAAAGGGCAGGAGAGGCCGGGGATGCTCCGGGGAAAAGGCAGGAAAGGTCAAGGATGCTCCTGGGAGGGGGATCCCGGGGCAGAGTCGGCTCCAGCCGCAGCTCCTGGAGTTCCTGGAGTCCCGGTGCGCTGGGGAGAAACCCTGCTGGCCAAGGGGCTCTCTAAGGCAAAGTCCCTGCTCCCCAAATCCCGGCTCTCCAATCCCTGCTCTCCAATCTCTCCAATCCCTGCTCTCCAATCTCTCCCCAATCCCTGCTCTCCAATCTCTCCCATCCCTGCTCTCCAATTCCTGCTCTCCAATCTCTCCAATCCCTGCTCTCCAATCTCTCCCCAATTCCTGCTCTCCAATCTCTCCCATCCCTGCTCTCCAATCCCTGCTCTCCAATCTCTCCAATCCCTGCTCTCCAATCTCTCTCCAATTCCTTCTCTCCAATCTCTCCAATCCCTGCTCTCCAATCTCTCCCCAATCCCTGCTCTCCAATCTCTCCAATCCCTGCTCTCCAATCTCTCCCCAATCCCTGCTCTCCAATCTCTCCAATCCCTGCTCTCCAATCTCTCCCCAATCCCTGCTCTCCAATCTCTCCAATCCCTGCTCTCCAATCTCTCCCCAGTCCCTGCTCTCTCAGGAATTGGAATCTCAGCCACCTGAGCCTGGGGGTGCCCACAGTCCCCTGGGCAAACTCCAGAGTTTGGGAGAAGCCAAAGGAGGCCAGGCTTCGGGAGAGCCTTTTTCATGCGGGTTTCCATTGCAATTTTGCCTAATTAGTCTCCAATAATTAATGCTGCGAGTGCGAGGGAGATGGAATCCGACAAAACGCCAGTGAGGAAGCCCCATGGAAGCCATCCGTCTTTGGGTAGTAATGATTATGTTCTTTTTTATTATTAAAGATCCCATTAGAAAGAATTTATGATTTTTCCCCTTTGCGAGAGAAATCATCAACATTCCGTCGGCTGCTCCCGGTTTTTTCGGTGCGGCTCCGTAATTAGGCACAGTTAAAAAGAGATTTCGCCTGAATGGCTTTTGGGGGAACATTACATCCAAATTACGGCCCCGACGCTTTATTTCCAGGGGAAAAAAAAAAAACAAAACAAAACAAAAAAAACCGCTCCCAATAAATAACTCAAATCCGCTCGGTGTGAAAACACAGGAGGGCAAGGAGCATCTCCCACCTCCCGTGACGGGGGCCAGCAGCTCTGCTGCTCCCACGGGGATTCGCTCTGGGGACATTCCCGACACCCCGGAGCCAAAAAAAGCCGATTTCTGCCGGCTCGGGGCGCGCTCTCCTCTCCGCAGCTGCGCTTTAATGGGAAGCCATTACCAGAGGAAGTCATTTCGGAGCTCGTTCCCACGCTGGGAAATTTTTGTTTCCGGAGCCATTTCATGCAAATTTCAGGCCGGGCTTGTTGGGAGTTGATGAATTCCGAGGGCGGCAGAGTGGCTGCGGATCTTCCCCAGCAACGCCGGCCGCCACTTCCGCGGGAGGGAATTGGAATTTGCAGTTTTTTTGCCTGCCGCAGTTTGGCAGGCAGCTGCCTCCCAGATCCAGGCGGGCTGGAGCTTTTGCAGCCCCCCGGTCCAATGGAATCGGTGATTTGCATTTGCACCTTTGGAGTCGGAATCAAACGGCGGCCCCGGCTTGGCCCCCGTTTAATTAAAATGATGAGAAGGCGCGATAGGCTTTTGGTCTGAGGCAAAAAGGATGCACAGCCCTGGAATTTGGAACAAACATAAAAAAACCCGCGCAAGGCATGGTTGGAAGTGATAAGAAATGCCAAGACTATGTATTACATGGGATCACGGGGATGAAAATAGAAAATATCCTTTAAAAAAAAAAAAAAATCAAAATGCCGGCGTGCCGTTGTAGGAAAAGGGCTGGATTGGATTCCAGGCTTCCTGGAGAAGGGGCTTGGAGAGGGAAGGGCACGGGAATTTCCTCCTGCATCCGGGCTCTGATCTGCATTTGGGAGCACAGCCCTGTGTGTTTAATTGGGAGCTGGACACAGGGAGAGGAGTGGGGAAGCAAGGGCTGCATCCTAAATCCTCTCTGCCGTGCCCTTCCCGCTGGCTCCGGGGATTTTGGGGAGGAATTGGGGATTTCAGCCTTTCCTCTGCACGCCCCACTCGTGCTCGGGGCACGTTTGAAGAACAGGTTTTCCCCTAGCAACCCACCCCCAAAAAAAAAGTTTATTTTACAAACTGAAATCTCAAAAAGAGCGGGTTGAAATAGAGTATGGCTTTCCCCAAGGGCAAACTGAATGGGAATGGGGATGGGAATGGGAATGGGGATGGGGATGGGGATGGGGATGGGAATGGGGATGGAAAAGGGAATGGGGATGGGCATGGGGATGGGGAATGGGAATGGGGATGGGGAAAGGGAAAGGGAATGGGGATGGGGATGGGGATGGGGATGGGATGGGAATGGGGATGGGAATGGGAATGGGGATGGGAAAAGGGAATGGGAATGGGGATAGGGACAGGAATGGGAACATCAGGGGCCAAGCAGCAAAACCTCAGAGAGGAGGGAGAAGCAAAGCATCTGAGCTGGATGGGGAGCTGAACCTGGGGATCTTCGCATACTGGCGCCACTGTCACCATCCATGGATCCATCATCCATCCATGGATCCATCATCATCCATCCATCCATCATCCATGGATCCATCATCCATCCATGGATCCATCACCGTCCATCTCCATCATCCATCATCCATCCGGATCCATCATCCACCATCCATCCCATCCATATCATCATCCCCATGGATCTCATCCATCCATGACCCTCATCATCATCATCCATGGATCCATCATCCATCCACTCATCCGATCCATCATCATCCATCATCCATCATCATGGATCCATCATCCATCCATGGATCTCATCCATCCATCCATCATCATCCATCCTATCATCCTGGACTATCCATCCATGGATCCATCTCCATCCATCCATGGATCCATCTCCATCATCCATCCTGGATCCATCATCCATCCATGGATCCTCATCAATCCATGGATCCATCATCCATCCATGGATCCATCTCATCCATGGATCCATCATCCATCCATGGCCATCATCCATCCTGGATCCATCACATCCATCATCCATCCATCATCCATCATCCATCCATCCATCATCCATCATCCATCCATCCATCATCCATCCATCCATCATCCATCCATCATCCATCCATCCATGGATCCATCATCCATCCTATCCATCCATGACCATCATCCATCCATCATCCATCCATCCATCCATCATCCATCCATCCATCCATCTCATCCATCCATGATCCATCCATCCATCCTATCCATCACATCCATCCATCCATCCATCCATCATCATCCATATCCATCATCCATCCATCCATCATCCATCCATCCATCCATCCATCCACATCCATCATCCATCCATCATCCACATCATCATCCATCATCCATCCATCCATCCATCCATCCATCCATCCATCCATCCATCCATCACATCCATCCATCCATGCATCCATCCATCCATCCATCATCCATCCATCCATCCATCCATCATCCATCATCCATCCATCCAATCCATCCATCCATCCATCCATCCATCCATCCATCCATCCTCCATCCATCCATCCATCCATCCATCCATCCATCCATCCATCCATCCATCCATCCATCCATCCACCCATCCATCCATCCATCCATCCATCATCATCCATCATCCATCCATCCATCCATCCATCCATCCATCCATCCATCCATCCATCATCCATCCATCACATCATCCATCCATCATCCATCCATCCATCATCATCCATCCATCCATCCATCCATCCATCCATCCATCCATCCATCCATCCATCCATTCCATCCATCCATCCATCCATCCATCCATCCATCCATCCATCCATCATCCATCCATCCATCCATCCATCCATCCATCCATCTCATCCATCCATCCATCCATCCATCATCCATCCATCCATCCATCCATCCATCCATCCATCCATCCATCCATCCATCCATCCATCCATCTCATCCATCCATCATCCATCCATCCATCCATCCATCCATCATCCATCCATCCATCCATCCATCCATCCATCCATCCATCCATCCATCCATCCATCCATCCATCCATCCATCCATCCATCCATCCATCCATCCATCCATCCATCCATCCATCCATCCATCCATCCATCCATCCATCATCCATCCATCCATCCATCCATCCATCATCCATCACCATCCATCCATCCATCCATCCATCCATCCATCCATCCATCCATCCATCACCATCCATCCATCCATCCATCCATCCATCCATCCATCCATCCATCCATCCATCCATCCATCCATCCATCATCCATCCATCCATCCATCCATCCATCCATCCATCCATCCATCCATCCATCCATCCATCCATCCATCCATCCATCCATCCATCCATCCATCCATCCATCCATCCATCCATCCATCACCCATCCATCATCACCATCCATCATCCATGGATCCCTCATCCCTTCCCGGCCCGTTCCCCCTTTCCCCTTCACTCCGCCGCTAGGGGGCGCCATTTCCCGCCCTTTCCCGTCTTTCCCGCCCTTTTCCCTCTCGCTCCGCCCACCAGGGGGCGCCGCTCTCCCCCCCTCCCTTCCCTCACGGAGCGCGGGCAGCGCGGCCCGGGACACGGGACACGGACACGGACACGGACACGGGACACGGACACGGACACGGGACACGGACACGGACACGGACACGGGACACGGACACGGGACACGGACACGGGACACGGACACGGACACGGACACGTCTCCAGGGCCGCCCCCGCCGCGGGCACAGCCCCCTTCCTCCGCCCGGGTAAGTCCAAATTGCCGCTGCATCGCTTCCACCCGCTGCGCCTCAGCCGCCTCGCAGGCCGAGGGTTCTGCCCCCCATCGCAGCCAAAGCCGGCCCCTGCCGAAGGGAGAGCCTTGCTTGGCACTGCACGCCGTGCCCCACGCTCTCCCCGAGCGCTTTTAGCCCCTGGAAGGGTCCCCAAGGCTCCCCCATGCCGGGCGCTGAGGGAGGGGAACATGGGCCCTCCGTGACTGGAAGGAAATGGATGACAGATGGCTTAAAAAACCCCCCTAAAAAAGCAATTATCAAAGGGGAAGGGTTTGGAACATGTCCTTTGAAATCCAAATTTGTTTAGCATTTTTAGCAGCTGAAATAATTTTCGGAGCATCTGACGAGAGCTTTGAGTGCTTCCTTCCCTCCTCTCCCCGGCCAAGCCATCCGTTCGAAGGCTGCCACTGGCACAGCGAGTTCCCTGCTTTATTGCTGCCGGGATTTCTCATTGCAGTGAGGGGACGAGCCGCGATATTCCCGGCTGAATGTCCTTTTGAAATGTTCCGGGGCTTTACAGAGAGGCTGGAGGAACCGCTCTCTGTGATTCTTCAAACATAACGATGGGGGAATGTGGCTCATTATAGCTTTCCTCGCTCTCTCCTCATCTTCTGTTCTGCCTCCACCAAAAAAAGAAAAAATAAATAAAAGGGAATTGATCGTTCCCCTTGTCCATTATCCATAGGAAGTACCAGATCACTGGAAAAAATCAATGCCGTGCCATCCCCGAGGGGTGAAGGAAGCACCTTTGTGGAGCAGCAGGCAGCTGCTCCAACGTTTTGAACTGCTCCCAGACATTGCGGCTCCCCCAGGGCACGGGGACGGGGACCAGTTCCGTGGTGTGCGGCCCCAAACAGCTCCCTCAGAGCACATCCAGGTCACGGAGAGGTTTCCCAGGGCCAATTCCCAGCTCCCCCCGCCGGGAACCTCTGGAGATGCCTCGCATCCAAGGGGATGAGTCTCAGAAAAGAGGATAACAAGGCCCTGGAGGAGATTAAAGTTCGCTCCTTCTGGTGTGAATCTGGAGGACAAACACCCTCTAATCCCGCTCCGAAGGGGAGAGCCAAGGCCTTTAAGTCCCTTAAGCCGCGTTGGGGTTGGGCTCAGCCGGGAGCTGCCCCGGGGCTCGGCAGCTCCTTCCCGCTGCCAGGCGGGGGCCGGGGGCGCACGGCAAACCCCAAATCCAGCTTTTGCTCCGTTTCAGGTCAGTGGGACGGGGATGGCAGCAAGGCCGCCTGCTTTGGATGAGGGGCTCTCAGGCTCTGGGGATTCCCAAGCCAGAGCTGCGCTTAGAATCCAGCACCATCCCTAGAAAAAAATCTCAACTCGGTCTTGGAGCAGCTTCCCAGGGCTGCGGCTTGTTTGGTTCTTTCGTTGGGACTGCCATGGAGGCAAATCCCGGGTTTCCTAGGATGGAGCTGTGAAGCAAGGCTGGTTTAATTCAGCCAGGAACGCGGAGTAGGAAGCGCGGGGGCGAGTTCGGGAACGCGCTAAATCTTTGTGGATCTTGGGTGGGGGGGTGACCCAGACGTGACTCGGGTTCTCCTTCCATCCGAAATTCCACAATTTTCCCCCACCGGAGACCCCTGAGGTGCAGCAAGCATCGCCCTTGTTACACAGCCCCGAACCCCCCTGGCCGTGCCGAGGCCTCCCGTGTCTGCTGGCAGCGGTCCCAGCCGCGCTGGGAAGGCAGCGGCTGCCCTCTGGAAGAGCACCCACCAGGCTGCGAACGGGGGCTAGCGCCCAGGGAGCCGCGAGGTGCTGCCAGGTGCGCGCCGCCGCCTGGCGCGGGGACAGCGGGCTGGAAAACGAGCCAGGGCCGGCAGCACCGGGGGCCGAGCGAGCGCGGCCGCCCAGGCGTGGCTAACGCAATTGCACCGGCGCGCCTGCTGCGCGGCCAGCCGAGCGGCACTAACGGCAGCCGCACCGGCGGGGCACGGCCGGCAGCAGCTGCGGCCGAGCCGGCGAGGGCCGAGCCCGCACGGGCCGCGGGAGCCGCTTCCATAGGAGCCGCTTCTGCGGGAGCCGCTTCTGCGGGAGCTGCTTCCATAGGAGCCGCTTCTGCGGGAGCCGCTTCTGCGGGAGCTGCTTCCATAGGAGCCGCTTCTGCGGGAGCCGCTTCTGCGGGAGCTGCTTCCATAGGAGCCGCTTCTGCGGGAGCCGCTTCTGTGGGAGCTGCTTCCATAAGCCGCTCATAGCCGCTTCTTGAGCGCTCATAGGAGCCGCTTCTGTGGGAGCTGCTTCCATAGGAGCCGCTTCTGCGGGAGCTGCTTCCATAGGAGCCACTTCTGTGGGAGCTGCTTCCATAGGAGCCGCTTCTGCGGGAGCTGCTTCCATAGGAGCCGCTTCTGTGGGAGCCGCTTCTGTGGGAGCCGCTTCCATAGGAGCTGCTTCCATAGGAGCCGGTTCTGCACGGGCCGCTTTTGCGGGAGCTGCTTCCATAGGAACCACTTCTGCAGGATCCGGTCTCACAGACTACAGTCCCTCAGGCCCCGGTTCTGCAGGCTCCGGTCCTGCAGGTTCTCCAGTCCTGTTCTCCTGTCCTGTTCTCCGGTCCTGTTCTCCATCTGTCCCAGTCCTGTTCTCCTGTCCTGTTCTCCGGTCTGTTCTCCAGTCCTGTTCTCCGGTCCTGTTCTCCAGTCCTGTTCTCCGTCCTGTTCTCCAGTCCTGTTCTCCGGTCCTGTTCTCCGGTCCTGTTCTCCGGTCCTGTTCTCCGGTCCTGTTCTCGTCCTGTTCTCCGGTCCTGTTCTCCAGTCCTGTTCTCCGGTCCTGTTCTCCAGTCCTGTTCTCCAGTCCTGTTCTCCGGTCCTGTTCTCCGGTCCTGTTCTCCGGTCCTGTTCTCCGGTCCTGCAGGTTCTCCGGTTCTGTTCTCCGGTCCTGTTCTCCAGTCCTGTTCTCCGGTCCTGCAGGTTCTCTGGTTCTGTTCTCCAGTCCTGTTCTCTCTGGTCCTGTTCTCCGGTCCTGCAGGTTCTCTGGTTCTGTTCTCCAGTCCTGTTCTCCGGTCCTGTTCTCCGGTCCTGTTCTCCAGTCCTGCAGGTTCTCCGGTCCTGTTCTCCAGTCCTGCAGGTTCTCCGGTCCTGTTCTCCAGTCCTGTTCTCCGGTCCTGTTCTCCAGTCCTGTTCTCCGGTCCTGCAGGTTCTCTGGTTCTGTTCTCCAGTCCTGTTCTCCGGTCCTGTTCTCCGGTCCTGCAGGTTCTCCGGTCTGTTCTCCAGTCCTGTTCTCCGGTCCTGTTCTCCGGTCCTGTTCTCCGTCCTGCAGGTTCTCCGGTTCTGTTCTCCAGTCCTGTTCTCTGGTCCTGTTCTCCGGTCCTGCAGGTTCTCCATCCTGTTCTCCAGTCCTGTTCTCCGGTCCTGTTCTCCGGTCCTGCAGGTTCTCTGGTTCTGTTCTCCAGTCCTGTTCTCCGGTCCTGTTCTCCGGTCCTGCAGGTTCTCTGGTTCTGTTCTCCAGTCCTGCAGGTTCTCCGGTCCTGTTCTCCGGTCCTGTTCTCCAGTCCCTCAGGCTCCAGTCCCCCGGCGCTCTGCCCGCCGCGCTGTAGCAGCTGGTGCTGCTCGGTCAGGAGTTTGCCCCGACAGGGCGCTGCCGGCCCCGGGAGCGCGGCTCTGACGGCTTGGAGCGGGCTCTGCTTCCCCAGAGCCTCCGGCTGCGGCTCCCGGGCCGCCGGTGCCTGGGCTTTGGGAGCCCAAAGTGTCTGCTCCACTGCTGGGTTAATGAGGGAAACGGGGGAAAAGCCAAATATTGCTGGTGTCCGCCTCCAGCCAGCTTTCCCAAAGGCACTTCCAGAGGGTTTTCAGTGCCTGCACTTGTCCCAGACTGAGGGCTCTGGGTGAGCAGCAGCTCCAGCCAAATAGCTGGGGATTGATAAAATTATGGTGTGTCTGTAGGGGTAATGAGGTGTCTCGATATAGTTATATAGAATGTCCTAGATACTGTACAGCTACCTGCAGTGAAAGCCTCTGTGTTACGAGTTTATATGTATTATAACTTGGTTAGATATTTATTTTTCCACCGGGAAAGCCGTGGCTCTAGGTCAGGGAAGCATCAATCCCAGCGGAGCGTGCTTTTTTTAGCAGGGCTCTGATCCGTTCAGCTACAGCTGAATTCTGAGGGAATGCCTTCCCAGACGTGTGTGCTGCTTTCAGCTCTCCTGCCTGCCCTCCACAGGGACAATTCCGAGGGAATGGGGGTGCTTTCAGCTCTCCTGCCTGCCCTCCACAGGGACAATTCCGAGGGAATGGGGGTGCTTTCAGCTCTCCTGCCTGCCCTCCACAGGACAATTCCGAGGGAATGGGGGTGCTTTCAGCTTCCTGCCTGCCCTCCACAGGGCAATTCCGAGGGAATGGGGGTGCTTTCAGCTCTCCTGCCTGCCCTCCACAAGGACAATTCCGAGGGAATGGGGTGCTTTCAGCTCTCCTGCCTGCCCTCCACAAGGACAATTCCGAGGGAATGGGGGTGCTTTCAGCTCTCCTGCCTGCCCTCCACAGGGACAATTCCGAGGGAATGGGTGGTGCTTTCAGCTCTCCTGGGCCTGCCTCTCACAGGGCAATCCGGGGAATGGGGGCTTCAGCTTCCCTGCCTGCCCTCCACATGGGCATTCCGAGGGAATGGGGGTTTCAGCTCTCCTGCCTGCCCTCCACAAGGACAATTCCGAGGGAATGGGGGTGCTTTCAGCTCTCCTGCCTGCCCTCCACAGGGACAATTCCGAGGGAATGGGTGTCCCGGGTGTGCTGCTTCCAGCTCTCCTCAGGCACGCCGTGCTGCTCGAGCCGGCCCTGACCCTGCGGGCAGCCCCGAGGCCCAGCCCCGCTGCTGCTGCTGCTGCTGCTGGGGATGCAGGTAAGGCTCTGTTCTCACGGGGTCGTGGGATCCCCGAGCGGTCGGGGCGGATCGTCTCGTTCCACTCCCCCCGGAGCACGGCCCCCTTTGTACCCCGGCACTGGCCGGCCCCACCCTCCCCGCGCCGATAATGACTCCCATTAAAGCGTTCTGTGCCGGGGAATGCGCGCGGGATAAAGGAGCCATTTAGACGATGGCAAACTAATTGGTTTAAGAATCACATTTGACAAATGCACCGTCTTCCTGGAGCTGTGGGAGCGCAAACCCTCCGCCTCTAACGACGCGCCGCGTTCCTGGCGCTGAGCTGGCGTTGGGAAGCGGCCGGGATGGGAACAGTCGTTACCCGCTCCCCCCGATCCATTGGCTCCTGGGCGGGAGGAGGCGGCGCTGCCGCGGGCCGGGCGTGCGGCAGCCGGGCCCGAGCAGGTGCTGCGATGGCTCTCCAGGAGCTTCCCGCCATGGATGCCGAAGGAATTGGGGACCCTCTGCCTCCCGGTGGTTTCTAATGAGCCTCATTTACCGGGGCAAACATCTTCCCCTCATTATTCCTCTGGAATTCTGCGGGCGTGCTGCGGCTTCGGGGGGAGGGACAGCCATCCTGGGACCCTGGGTGTGCCGCTGGGAGCAGCATCCCGGCCTGGGGAGGACATCCAGCGGGAGCAATCCACCCGGACATCCGCCTGGGGAGGAATCCACCCTGGGACATCCCGGCCTGGGGAGGGAATCCCGACATCCCAGCCTGGGGGAATCCCCCGGGATCCCGGCCTGGGGAGGGAATCCACCCCGGGACATCCCAGCCTGGGGAGGGAATCCACCCCGGGACATCCCGGCCTGGGGAGGGACAGCCACCCCGGGACGCTGGGTGTGCCGCTGGGAGCAGCATCCCGGCCTGGGGAGGGGAGCTGGGAGCCCCAGCTGCGAGCTCTGGTAATCGATTCCATTGGGATCCTGCCTGTCTTTCCTTACCCAGTGGCAGCGTGGCTGCCCGTGTGACCTTGGGGAAGCCCGGTGGGATGTGCAGGGGTTCTATCTGTACAGCTGCATCCCAGTCGATCCCAGTTCCCACAGGTCACTGCCAGTATTCCCTGCCATTCCTGTTGGCAGGCAGGGAGCACCTGCCAGGTGCCTCGGAGCATTCGGGAAGCTGCTCCTCCCTTGCCCTCCTGGTCAGGGAGCACACGGGTCCCTCGTGGGCTCCAGCAGCTGGAGCTGCCGAGCTCTCGGAAAGGTCAGAGAATACATTAAAGTGTCTCCCGGCCACCTCGGCAGATGCCGCCGGCTCTTCCGTGGCCGGCACAGCCCTGCACTGCAGAGTCCCTTTGGGGGCACGGGGCAAAGCAGGCAGGGATCTCCGGAGCAGCCCTGAGCGAGGGTCCCTCCTGGCACAGCTCCCAGCCACGGCCCTGCTCGGGGTGGGCACCCCTGGGTGTCTCTTTGGGGTCGAGCCCCAGGAGCACGGGCTCCCTGTGCCACAAGTCCCAAAAAAGCCCCCGAGGAGGGGCAGGGACCCTGCCCGGCACCGCCCAGTCCTGCCTCGAGCTGCTGCTGCTGGAGGAGCCCCTTGCTCCTGCCACAAAGGCAGCTGCCAAACCGCGGCTGTTCCTTTAGTCGGGATGAAGAGTTACGGGCTCCGAGCAGAGCGAGCCCAGAGGCTGCTCGAGGTAAAGGAGCAGGGGGAACGAGGTGAGAATTCCCGCTGAGAAGGAGCCCGCTCCCTCACAGGCGTTCCCAGTGTTGGTGTGGGGATCCATCCCACGGAAAGGGAAATCGATCAATCAATCACTCGATCAATCAGTCAGACCGCGGGGCTGCCGGAGCTGAGGGAGGCAGCCCTGGTGCTGCCCTGGAGAGCCCGCAGAGCCGCGGCTCGGCACGGCTTGCCGGGATCCTGTTCCACCCGTGCCCACGCGCGGGTGGCCCCGAGCCGGGCACGGCGGGAGAGGCTCCCGGCGTGGGCAGCGCCCTGCAGAGGTGGCCGTGGCACCCCCGGGCCCTGAGCCCCACGGCTCTTTGTGCCAGCCCTCCCAGCTCCACGTGTTTACATTCCTTCTGCTTAATATTTCTGCGATCTTCTCTGGCATCATCCACTCGGAATTCTTCTCCTCCCACTTCACACCTCGGCGGAGCCTTCTGGTCCCGCAGCAGATGCATTGTGAGGCTTCTCCTTCCCCGGCGCCCGCATATGCTCCATTAAAAGTGTTTGTTTCCTTGAGCAGCTCCGAGTTGGGATGTGACAAAAAAAAAAAAAAAAAAAACCAAACCCTCCCAACTTTTCCTGGCCTGGTCTCGGCAGCCCCCGGCCCCGGGAGCCGCAGGCGCGGGGTGCCCGTGTCACCCGCCCGCTCCGTGCCAGCGATCTCCCGGCGCTCCGCCGTGCACCCAAAGATAGAACCCGGGCCCTGCAGCCCCTGCGCGGCAGGAACATGGTGGGAGGTGCCAACTGGGAGCGCAGAAATCGGCATGGAGCCGTTGCCTAGCGATGGGGGGAGCGCGGGCAGGCTGGCATCTCCCGCGGCAGGCAGGGATGGCAGCGCCCAGCTGGCACCGGCGCGGGGTGCGCCGAGGGCACCGCCGGGGAAACTGAGGCACGGCGGCTCTGCCGGCTCCCGCCAGGAACTGTTAGCGTGACACAGAGCCCGCACCATTCCTGCCGAGGTTTTTAGGCAGCTGGCCGCCATGCAAGCCCTCGGCTTGGTTACAATTCCTCCAAAGGCGGGTGTCGAGCCCTGCTCGCCTCTCTCTGCGGGACCTTCCCGGGAGCGCATCCCCGGCTGCCTTCCCGGCTCCCAGCGCTGCTCCCGCCCTTTCCCTGTGCCGGGGCAGACCCCCTTGGCGGGCGGGTCGGGGGATGCACGGCACGCTCCAGGAGGATTCCCGAGCGCGCCGAGGGGAGCACACCGTCCTCGGGCGCTTCCAGCGGGGGCTCCGTGCCCTGCCCGCGGCTCCCGGGGCTCTGCCCGCGGCTCCCGGGGCCCCTCGGGAGCGGCTCCCGGGCCGGGCTGGCATGAAAAATGCGGCTGCCGCCGAGCCTCCTGCCCCGCCAGGTACCGCTGTCGAACACGTTGCCTTCTCAACGTGACACCGAGCCTAAAAACTCACAGAGAGACTAATTACCGCCGGCAAAACGGGCGGGCGAGCCCGGGAGCTCCCGGGAGCGCCTGTGAGCCCGGCGGGCTCGGCAGCGCCTAAAATCCCAGATTGCAACCTGCGAGGCCTCCTGTGCGCTCCGCAGCCTGCCCAGGAAACGGATCCAGTGCTCCGGCAAGCCGGGATTCCCTTCGTGCCGCCATCGCGGCGACTAAATGCTGTGCCTGGGCGAGCGGAGCTCAGGGAAAATACGGGGGGATAACTGAGCTGGGGCTGAGGAACTGGCTCGCTTTTACCTGAGGGCGTGGAAGGAATGCAGCCTTTGTGTCGGGGGTTTCGGATTGTCAGGAAATAATGCCTCAGGGATGTCCCTCAAAAGCCGTTTCTCCCGGGAGAATTAACCTGGGAGAGCACGAACGAGAGGAGTCATGCCGTGCTCTGAGCAGAACCGAGGAGGAAAACTGCTTGGGAGGAGTGTCAAAGGTTTAAATTCTGGGGGTCAGAAAGGGGGGATTCCATCAAATGCCTGTTCTCCCTGTTTTACAGTGACATACCAGTGTAATAAAAGAGAAACCACCTGAAGCTTTCCCTTTCCCTGTGAGTTACTCGAGCTGATCTTGATCTGAATAAAAATGAAAAATAAACCATTAAAAACTAGCCAGGATTTCAGCCCTGGGATGGAGACTTGGAGGCGTTTTCTCCATCCCTGGCACTCTGCAGCAGCTCCAGGACCTGCAGGTAAGAGCGGGGTCAGTTCTGCACACGTTCGGGGTTTAAATGCCGTTCCTGCCGGGCTGTGACATCGGCGACATTGGCGACATTGCGACATGGCGAGCCGCGGGTGACACAAACTCGGGTCCTGCAGCGCCACCGCGTGGGGCCGCGCGGGAAGGGCCCCAAAAGAAAGGATAAATAAAATAGAATATAAAATAAACCAGCAGAAAATAAGAGCAATTAAAATGAAACAAATAAAGTAATAAATAGAATAAAATGCAAAATAAATTTAAAAAAAATCCGCATACCAAAATAATAAAAAACCCTCTCCAACGAAAATGAAGCAAACCTAAAAAGCACAAGCCCCCCCCAAAAAAACTGTAAAAAAAACCCCCAAGCAAACAAACAAATAAAAACCCCACCAAACCTTTAGGGAGGAGCCAAAGCGACCCCAGAAGTGCCCAGCCCAGCCAGGACACAGGCAGGGATTAGAGCCGGACAGGCCAAATAAAAATAATACAAATATAAAATATGAGAAATTAGAAATCGCTTTGGGGGTTTGCCACAGGAGCTTCCAGCCCAGCAGAAAATTGAGGAATTGAGGGAACAAAGGCAGCAGCAGCAGGTTTTG
Source organism: Sitta carolinensis (assembly GCA_032173965.1). NCBI lineage: Eukaryota > Metazoa > Chordata > Aves > Passeriformes > Sittidae > Sitta > Sitta carolinensis. The sequence continues at coordinate 2,964,391 of CM063313.1, read as the reverse complement.
TAGGAAAAGTTCTTTATTTCATCCCTGGGCACGAGGAGCGGCCGCTGCTCTCACCTCGGGCCGGTGCCAAAACCCAACAAAAACAACCAAAAAACCCCCAAAAGCCCAACCCCAAAAAACCTCTGGGAGCATCCTGGATATGCAGGGACAGGGAAATCGGCCCTGGTGCCTGCCAGAAATAAAAGGGTTTCTACACAATTCCCAGTTTTGCTCAGCAAAAAAATTCCATTTTAGCGGGCAAGTCACTTGGGATGAACATCCAACGGTGCCAAGGCAGACAAGAACCACCCCATTGTGTCCTAGGAACAGCAATTAGGCCAGGATTGAAGTTTTAATGGGATTTATGTAATTAAAAACGCGGTAAATTTCACTTTACAAAGAGATTAATTATGGCAATTAAACACTTAGCAAGTTTTCCTGGGAATTTACAGAATTCCGTGGCTGTGGTGCTGATCCGGGCCTGATTTACCAACAGTCATTTGGTACATTTCCTCAGAAATTCCAATTGGGGTGGAAAACCCGACATTTGCAATAAATATTGCCTTCCTCAAATCCGAGCGAGGGAGAACATCCAACAAAAGGGAGGAACACCATCAAAGCCTGGAAAACAAGCTGGGGAATTTCGACCATGGAAAACTTGGAATGCTCAGGAATTTGGGGGAAGTTCATGGAATGAGGAGTTAAAAAATCGGCTTCCCCTGCTCTGATTTTAAAGGGAAGTGAGAAGGAAAGAGGGGAAGAATTATTATCTGTATTTTGTAGGAATACCAACCCAAAGAAAGCCCAGCCTTACTTGCATCTGAAACTTGCAGAGTTGAGAGGTTTCACTGGAACAAAAGAGCCTCGAGTCCTGGAATAAGGAAATTCCACTTGGCCAAAGTCAGGGATTTTATTTACAAATCCACGGAGGAGGAGCAGGAGGAGAGCGGGAGCAGCCTCCAGCTGGAAGCAGGGATCTCCTGGGGCCGCTGGAGTCCAGGGGCAGCCTCAGCTGGGGCCAGGCGATTCTCCAGGGGCAGGGCCCTCCGCGGCTCGGCCTCCTAATGGCTCTCGCCTTTCTTGCCAACTACCTGCGGGGAGAGAGCGCGGTGAAGTGTGGCAGGGCTCCGGGAGCCCAGGGCTGGAAGGGCTCAGCGGCACCACCCCTGCTGGCACTGCGGCACGGCGCCGCGGGCCGGCTCGACGCTGCTTAGAACTGTGTCACACCCAGCACTACAGCCGGCTTAAAACGGCCTCTCACCCTGCCCTACAGCCAGCCTAGAACAGCCTCTCACCCTGCCCTACAGCCAGCCTAGAACAGCCTCTCACCCTGCCCTACAGCCAGCCTAGAACAGCCTCTCACCCTGCCCTACAGCCAGCCTAGAACAGCCTCTCACCCTGCCCTACAGCCACCCTACAGCCAGCCTAGAACAGCCTCTCACCCTGCCTTACAGCCAGCCTACAGCCAGCCTAGAACAGCCTCTCACCCTGCCCTACAGCACCCTACAGCCAGCCTAGAACAGCCTCTCACCCTGCCTTACAGCCAGCCTACAGCCAGCCTAGAACAGCCTCTCACCCTGCCCTACAGCACCCTACAGCCAGCCTAGAACAGCCTCTCACCCTGCCCTACAGCCACCCTACAGCCAGCCTAGAACAGCCTCTCACCCTGCCCTACAGCCACCCTACAGCCAGCCTAGAACAGCCTCTCACCCTGCCCTACAGCCACTACAGCCAGCCTAGAACAGCCTCTCACCCTGCCCTACAGCCACCCTACAGCCAGCCTAGAACAGCCTCTCACCCAGCCCTACAGCCACCCTACAGCCAGCCTAGAACAGCCTCTCACCAGCCTCGCCACCCTACAGCCAGCCTAGAACAGCCTCTCACCCAGCCCTACAGCCACCCTACAGCCAGCCTAGAACAGCCTCTCACCCTGCCCTACAGCCACCTAGAACAGCTCTCACCCTGCCCTACAGCCAGCCTAGAACAGCCTCTCACCCTGCCCTACAGCACCCTACAGCCAGCCTAGAACAGCCTCTCACCCTGCCCTACAGCCACCCTACAGCCAGCCTAGAACAGCCTCTCACCCTGCCCTACAGCCACCCTACAGCCAGCCTAGAACAGCCTCTCACCCTGCCCTACAGCCACCCTACAGCCAGCCTAGAACAGCCTCTCACCCTGCCCTACAGCCACCCTACAGCCAGCCTAGAACAGCCTCTCACCCTGCCCTACAGCCACCCTACAGCCAGCTAGAACAGCCTCTCACCCTGCCCTACAGCCACCCTACAGCCAGCCTAGAACAGCCTCTCACCCTGCCCTACAGCCACCCTACAGCCAGCCTAGAACAGCCTCTCACCCTGCCCTACAGCCACCCTACAGCCAGCCTAGAACAGCCTCTCACCCTGCCCTACAGCCACCCTACAGCCAGCCTAGAACAGCCTCCACCCTGCCCTACAGCCACCCTACAGCCAGCCCTAAACCAGCCTCCACCCTGCCCTACAGCACCCTCACAGCCAGCCTAGAACAGCCTCTCACCCTGCCCACACCCTACAGCCAGCCTAACACCTCAGCTTAAACCCATCCTACAGCCACCCTCCACACCCACCCTACACCCATCCCCATCTCCCAGCCCTAACACCCATCCCACCACAGCCATCCCCACAGCCCCCAGGGGTCCCCAGCCCCAGCCCAGCCCCAGCCCTGCCCTGCTGGAAGCTCCCCCTGCTCCTGCAGGGATCCCCTGCAGCCCACACCCCTCGGAGCCGCCAGGAGAAGCCTTGTGCAAGCCCAGTGCCCCAGTTCAATCCAGCACTGCTGTCAATGTGTTTATTCCTGCCGGGGCCCCAAACCGTGCTCACACAGATTAGGCACAGAGGTGAGGGGAAGCAGGAAAAGCACAGTTAAAGGATTAAGGAGTCAGCGAGCACAGAATACCAAGAGAAATCTTCGATACCAGTCGGAGGCAGAGAGGGACAAGTGGCCCATGTGTATTATCTGGAAAACCCAGCAGACAGACATGGAGCTCTCAGATCTCAGGCCCCCTGCCCATCCCATTATCCCATCATCCCTCCCCAGGGAAACTCCAGACTGCCCCGGGGTGATCCCTGTTCCCCCCTCCCCTGATCCAGGACTGCCCAGAGTCACCTCACAAAGGCAGGCTCAGCAGTTTGGGGAGCAGGAGTGCTGCAGGCAGGGTCTGGGGCAGGCACAGGAGGGCAAAGCTGAGCCCCAGAGGCAGGAGCTGGAATCTGGGGGGGAGCAGAGCCAGGCCACACCCAGGCCGTCAGTAGTTTTAATTTGCCTGCCTGTTCTGTTCTCTAGGAACCGGGAGTCGAGCTGGGAAGCAAAGAGGAGAGGCCCAAGGAGCAAAGCAGCAGCACGGGGTGCAAAGGAGCAGGCCTGAGGGGAAAGCAGGGATTTACAGCCAGGGGACACCAGGAGAAGCCCTCGGGCAGCCGGGGCTGCTCCCTGAGGACACGAGCTGCACGCTGCCCTTTCCAGCAAAGACTTCATCTCCACGGCAGGAAGGAAAGCAGCATCGTTAGCACTGCAGTGTCCTGAGGGTGGGGCTGAGGCAGCAGCAGCTCCCCATCCACTGCTGCTCTGGATCTGCAGCAGCTCCTTCCCTCCTGCCCTGCCCAGGCTGCTCAAAAAAAACACAGAAACTTCAAAAAGCAAAAACTGATTCATGTGCTTCTAGCTGGGGGAGAGTGAGGGACGGCTAAAATCTGTCTTTATTTTAGAGCAGTACAGCAATTTTTAATGACCTTGAGTGGCAGTGAAGGGCAGCAAAAGCTGTTAAACTCCTTTATTAACTTATTAGCAGCAGAGAAATTAACTTTTAAGTTTAGTTAAGATCAAGTTTCGCTGCTAAAAATTAAGTAGGTGCCATGTTGGTGTTAGTGCTTTTAACCTTCTGAAATTAGAGGGTATTTGTACCATAAATCCATGACTGAAGCAGTTTATATTAAAATAAAGTTGCCAATGAAGAGAGCCCCAAAATCAAGATCAAAATCTCTCAGCTATTAAAAAAACTTTACTTCTGCTGTGTATAACTTGCCAGCCCCTGGAGTTTTCAGCTCTTCCCATTTAGTTTTCCCAGGGTGACCATTGGAACCTGGCAGAAAGCTCTGCAAAGCCCAGGAGAGCAGCCCCCCTTTCCCCAGAGCTCCCCGAGTGTGGAACTGTGCCCCCCCGGTGTTGGCTCGGGCTGCAGCTGCCCCCAGGGGGCTCAGCACGGCACTCACTCGTTTGAAGTCGTTCATGTTGGTGGCCTGCACTGGGGTGCCAATAAATGTGAAATACGTGATTCTCGTCGTCTCTTCGTCGCCGTGATTGGACTGCACGAACAGCTGTAGAGGGACAGGAGCCAGGGCAGGGCTCTACCTGCAGCCCTGCAGCAATGCTAAAGCATCAGCTGCCCTCTTAGAAAGGTGGTGCCTCTTCATTTCACTATTACTGCTGTTCAATGGGATTCCACTGCCGCTTTCCTGGCAGCGTTCAACCCCCCGGCTGGGATGCACCCAGCTCCCACAAGCAGGCAGCAAAGGCAGGACCTACCCAGCCCAGCCTCGCGGGGATCTGAGCAGGAACTGAACCAGGGCGAAGGACTGAGGGTGCCCAAGCCCCCCGGGCACTGAGGGGCACCCAGAGTGACCCTGCTGGCACTGGGGGCACCCAGAGTGACACTGCTGGCACTGAGGGGCACCCAGAGTGATCCTGCTGGCACTGGGGACACCCAGAGTGACACTGCTGGCACTGGGCGCACCCAGAGTGACCCTGCTGGCACTGGGGGCACCCAGAGTGACACTGCTGGCACTGGGGGCACCCAGAGTGACCCTGCTAGTACTGGGGGCACCCAGAGTGACCCTGCGTCACTGAGGGCACCCAGAGTGATCACCAGCTGGCACTGAGGGCAACCCAGACTGACCCTGCGGCACTGGGGGCACCCAGAGTGACCCTGCTAGTACTGGGGGCACCAGAGTGACAGTGCCGGCACTGAGGGGCACCCAGAGTGACACTGCTGGCACTGGGGACAATCAGAGTGACCCTGCTGGCACTGGGGGCACCCAGAGTGACCCTGCTGGCACTGAGGGCACCCAGAGTGACACTGCTGGCACTGAGGGCACCCAGAGTGACCCTGCTGGCACTGGGGGCACCCAGAGTGACCCTGCTAGTACTGGGGCACCCAGAGTGACACTGCGGCACTGAGGGCACCCAGAGTGACACTGCTGGCACTGGGGACAACAGAGTGACCCTGCTGGCACTGGGGCACCCAGAGTGACACTGCTGGCACTGGGGGCACCCAGAGTGACCGTGCTGGCACTGAGGGGCACCCAGAGTGACCCTGCTGGCACTGGGGGCACCCAGAGTGACCCTGCTGGCACTGGGGCACCCAGAGTGACAGTGCGGCACTGAGGGGCACCCAGAGTGACACTGCTGGCACTGGGGACAATCAGAGTGACCCTGCTGGCACTGGGGGCACCCAGAGTGACCCTGCTGGCACTGGGGCACCCAGAGTGACACTGCTGGCACTGGGGGCACCCAGAGTGACCCTGCTGGCACTGGGGGCACCCAGAGTGACCCTGCTGGCACTGGGGACACCCAGAGTGACCCTGCTGGCACTGGGGACACCCAGATGATGCTGACGGACCGAGTCCCCTGTGACTGGGGGCACCCAGAGTGACATGCTGGCTACTGGGGCACCCAGAGTGACACTGCTGGCACTGGGGGTGATGTGACTGGGGCACCCAGAGTGACCCTGCTGGCTACTGAGGGGCACCCAGAGTGACCTGCTGGCACTGAGGGGCACCCAGAGTGACCCTGCTGGCACTGGGGCACCCAGAGTGACCCTGCTGGCACTGGGGACACCCAGAGTGACCCTGCTAGTACTGGGGGCACCCAGAGTGACCCTGCTGGCACTGGGGGCACCCAGAGTGACCCTGCTGGCACTGGGGGCACCCAGAGTGACCCTGCTAGTACTGGGGGCACCCAGAGTGACCCTGCTGGCACTGGGGGCAATCAGAGTGACCCTGCTGGCACTGGGGGGCACCCAGAGTGACCCTGCTAGTACTGGGGGCACCCAGAGTGACCCTGCTGGCACTGTGGGTGTGCAGGGGCACCCAGAGTGACACTCTGGGCACTGTGGGGGCTCTCCCAGTGCCCCTGCTAACTCTCTGGGTGTACAGTGGCACTCGCAGTGCCCCTGCTGACTCTCTGGGCTCTCCCAGTGCCCCTGCTGACCCCGTGGGCACTGCCCAGGCACTCCCAGTACCCCTGCTGACTCTCTGGGCTCTCCCAGAGCCCCTGCTGACCCCGTGGGCACTGCCCAGGCACTCACAGTGACACTGTTGACGTTCTGGAACTTGACGTAGCGCAGCTGCACGATGCCATCCTCCCTGATGTCCTCGGGGCTCAGCTGCAGCGCCTGCGTGGGCTCGCTGCGCTCGGCCTCCTCGAAGTCCATGGAGCGCGGCAGGTTGATGAAGATCTTGATGTACTTGGGCCCTTGCCCTGGGGGAGGAGACAGGGCTGGGGGTGCCTGGGGCAGGTACTGCACGGGGAATGCAGAGAGCCCACCCCTCTGTGAGATGTGTGCCACTGCAGCGTCAGCTGAGCCACTGGGAGAGAGCAGGGGCTCTGGCTTCAGCCTGGATTTTCGGCCCAGGGCCTCTGCAGGGCAGCTCACTAGACACAGTTACAGTTGTACCAAAGTGCACTAAATGCTTTGTGTATCAAACCACAATAAACATTTCTATTTCTGTATGAACTGCAATAAACACTTTCATTGGTGTATCCAGCGATAATCTCTGCACATCCAGCAACAACCCATAATTCTATGTTGCACCACTCACCATTGTCTGGCCCCTGAAGTTTCATGGAGTAAAGCTTGACAGGCTGACTAAAAGCTACAGTGATCAGCAGCTGGGGAGGGAAAAATCCAGAATTAGGCACTGAAACTGAAATCCTCCATCCGAAAGCACAGGAAACAGGGAGAAAGGAGCACTGCAAAAAATCGGTGTGGGCACTTCCCCCTGCTGCACACCCAGCCCAAGCTGCTCTGCTTGGGCACTGCCAGCTCTGCGTGCCAGCTCTGTGTGCCCCCCCAGCCCAGCAGTGCTGCCACACCTGCTCATCACAGTCAGACTCCAGGTAGGAGGAGTCCTTGCGCAGGCAGTTCTCGAAGCCGTGCTCGTCGCTCTCGTTGAGGCACTCGCAGCCGGCCTTGTTGATGAAGGGCAGCAGATCCATCTGGGGACAGAGCAGGTGCTCACAGCTGGGACAGCACGGGGCACACACAAACCCTCAGCTGCTACCGACCCCAAAATGGGGCGCAGCTGTACTTCCCCAGCCCTCCAAGGCATCGTTCAAAGGAGGGAGTTCTGGCTGAATGACCAAGGAATCAATTCAGTCAGCAGGAAGGAATTCCTGTGTGCCACTCAGGGCAGGCCCAAGGATTCCTGTGGCACACAGTGAATTTTTCAGTTTTAATTCTTTTAGGGGCACATGGTGAATGTCTTTAAGACCATGCACCCCGGCAAACATTAGGAAAAGAAAGAATGAGTCTTTTTTCACTTTCAGAAATGTTCGGGAAGACAGGCCAGGATGGTTGAGAAGGAAAAAGTTTATCACAGGAACTAAATTCATTTTAATGCCCAGGGAGATTTTTCATTCTTAAACCCCACGTAAATGTCACTCTTTTAATTCTGCCTGGAAAAGAAGGCCCGGACAAGTGACTTTGCCTAAACCCCAATGGCTTTTCTCCGAGCAGCCCTGCAGTTTGTTTTCCCCCTGAGCTGCAGGAGCAGTGCAGCACAGCCCCAGGGAGATACCCACATATCCTTTGGGGATGTCGGTGTCCTCGCTGCTGCCGGGGTCGTTCTCCAGGTGCTGCTTGATCTTGTCCTCCAGCCCCACGGCGTCGGCGCCCTGGTACTGGTCGATGCGCACCTTGTTCCGGAAGAACAGGAACGTGGGGGTGGCCGAGATGTTGTTGGTGGCAGCCGTGCCCTGGAGCACACAGGAGTCACTGCCTCGGCTGGGGCCCACCCACCACGCCACTAACAAACAGAGCCACTCCTTTCCTTGCTGCCCTCCCACCAGTATGGGGCTGGAAGGCTCTTTCATTCTCCCGTGTGCTCAACACCCAAAAGCGTTATTGTAGCAGCACGGGCAGCGGGGCTGCGAATTAATCACTACATTCCATTGACTCGGGTGCTTTTGCACTGCTCCGAGGATTAGCTCCCGAGAGAAAGGCAGCCTTTCCTGTGGGCACCCACCTGGCACTGGTGCACATCCACCTCCAGGAAGGTGGCCTGCGGGTATTTGTTGCTCAGGGCGCTGAAGGCGGGCGCGATCCGCAGGCAGGGGCCGCACCTGAGGAGAGAGGGACACTCAGCCCCACCTCTTCAAGCAGTGAGCCACTGAAAGATGGCATTTAGGAGTCTGCAATTGAGTCCCTACGCTTCACAGTCCTGCAAACGCTATTGACAAAAAACTCCTATCGTTAGCCCACGCTACCTCCTGGGGAAACATTATATTTACACATAACTGAAATATTTAATGGTCGACACGTATCGAAGCTTCAGGGGTCATAAAATTGTCCCCACGATAAACTTCATTACACCTGTGATCAGTTATTGCCGTATTTTTGTGGCCCTGGGAGGACAGAGCCGGTTTCTTTTGATTTAACTGCGTTGCCTTGGCTGAAAATGTGTATTTTTTATTTATTCTGTGTCAGCAGTGCTCGGCTGCACAATTCCTGTAAAGGGAGTTTCTCGAAGGGAAAGAGAAAAGAAAAGGGAAACAAAAACCCCTCGACTAAGAGGCAGCAGCCAGACAACGAGGGGGGTTTTGTTTCAATGAAAGTATATATATATATGAAACCTATAAACTATGAAGCCCCCGAGATCACCACTATTCTCCCTCATTTCCCAGATTAACAGGGATAACTCAGATGTCGAGGTTTCTTTGGTGACAAACTCATCCCGGTTTCACCGCAGCTGCACCTCCCTGCTGAGCAGGGGAAAAGGGACAACCCCACTTGTCCTGGCGAACGCGGTGCGGAGCCAGGCAAGTTTGCTGGGGAAAAAAAGATGGTTTTTTCCAAGTTTTTAGGTGTTTTTTAGCGTTTTTCCATCGGCTTCCTGCCCTTTAAGTGGGCTTTAAACCAGCGCAGCCCCTCAGAGCGCCCGAGGGCTGGCGGCTCCGGCGGGAAACTGGGAAAACCGGGAGTTTCTTGCAGGAATCAAGTGTTGAAAACAACCGAAGCGCTCTCGGCGCCGCTGCCGCGCCCGCAGTGAGGCGTTCCGGAGCGCGCCGAAGGCTGCGCGCCGCGCTCGGCTCGCAGCAAGCCCGACAGCAAAGGCGGCGAGAGCGGAGCCCTGGCCGGGAGCGCCGGGAGCCGCGTCCCGCCCTCACTCACCCCCTCATGGTGAACTTCACCACGGCCAGGCGGGAGCCGGCGGCGCTCAGCTCGGGCTGGAACTCGGTGTCGTTGGCGATCACCTTCACGCCCGCCATGGCCGCGGGCCCCGGTGGCGGTGCCGGGTGCGATGTGCAGCGTCACGGCGGGCAGGGCGCCCGGCATGCACCGCCCGCACCGGCGCAGGCGCCGCCGCCATCTTGGGCAGGGCAGCGCCGCGCCGGCCGCCATTTTAGGAACGGGCAGAGCTGAGGGCGCCGGCCGCCATTTTAGGAACGGGCAGAGCTGACGGAGTGATGCCACCGGCGGCCATTTTAGGAACGGGCAGCGCTGACGGCGCGATGCCGCCGGCGGCCATTTTAGGAACGGGCAAGCGCGGGAATTCCGTGAGGGGAGACGCGCCTTGAAATTTTAACATAAAAATGTAACACCGGTGTCGTCATTAACTCGTTTTTTGGTGACGTTATGAGGATGACCCTTCTGTCTTCCAGGCAGAAGCGATGTCAATTTTTATCACCTTACTTAAAATACGTGTTTTATATAAAGCCGATTATTAAATTGTCGCGATATTGAATTGTGAAATAAGGCGAAAACGGGGTAAGTAAGACACGAATAAATGCCTGTAATAACTACAAAATAAAATCGAAATTAAACCCAGGATTTTCTCTGACCCCGTTTGCAGCGTCATTCCTGACAACTTCCCAACGTACTTTACAACGCCACATAATAAACGTCACGGCGAGACGCCTCCTATTTCCGCTAAAGAACAGCAGTACCCGCAGCATTCCGCTGTCATTTACAAGCCTTAGCTAATTAGCGAATGAATTAATTAAGGAAGGCAGCACCGGCGCGCCCTGAGCTCAGCCCAGACGTTGCCGCGGCGGCGCCGCCTGCCGTCAGGCGCGCAGGGCGGCGCTTTGCGGCAGTGTCGCGCGAGGCGGCGCGGCGGCGTCACCCGGCAGCTGCCGCACGGAGCGCGGCGGGGCCGCGGAGCCCGGAGCAGCCCCGGCCCCGAGCAGGTGAGACCGGCGAGGGCTGAGCCCCCGGCTGGCCGGGCCGGGAGGGCTGAGCCCCCGGCTGGCCGAGCCGGCGAGGGCTGAGCCCCCGGCTGGCCGAGCCGGCGAGGGCTGAGCCCCCGCTGCCGGGCCGGGGGGCGGGGGGGGGGGGGGGGCCGCGGCCGGGGAGGGCTGAGCCCCCGGCTGGCCGCGGGGAGGGCTGAGCCCCCGGCTGGCCGCGGGGAGGGCTGAGCCCCCGGCTGCGGCCGGGGAGGGCTGAGCCCCCGGCTGGCCGGGGAGGGCTGAGCCCCCGGCTGGCCGGGGAGGGCTGAGCCCCGGCTGGCCGGGGAGGGCTGAGCCCCCGGCTCTCCGCGGCCGGGAAGGGCTGAGCCCCCGGCTCTCCGCACCGGCAGCGTTCCGGGCTGCGGGGAGCCGGCTGGCCGGGAGCTCAGGGATTCGGCTGCGCGGGGATCCCGGGACAGCGGGGCCGGCCGCACGCTGGGGGGGTTTACAGTTTACAATCAGCGCCAGGTTATCGATGGCTGCTTTCCGTTCTGCTGTCGGAGCCTTCCCTCAGGGCAGGCTCCGCACGCTGAATGCCCATTTTTGCTACCTCGCAGCCTTCCCCAGTTTTTATTTCCCTCCCGTGTGCAGGGATGGGCTCCGGGTTTCTGCAGGTGCGTTGGATAACTGTGACATTAAATTCCCGTGAGTTCAGCGTGTCAGCGGAAGCAGCAGCGAGTGGCTCCTAAAGGTGTTAATTACCTGCGGTCCCGTGTCCCACATCAGCGTTCCCTCCTCTGCCTGGCCTTGGAACCTCCTGCGTGTTCTCGCTGTGTTCTCGCTCCCTCAGCGGTCCCTTTTCTCCGTCCCTAAATCATACATGGGAAGGAATTCAATTGAAAATCCTCAGATTTTTCTACAATGCACAAATCGCCCGTTCCTAGCTGTTTGGTGCTGTTTAATTGTGTGTTGGGGGCAGATCATTGCAGTGTGCACGCGTATCTTGAGATTTTAATGGAAACAGAAGTGTTTGCCAAGAGTTACTCTGGTGTAACAAAGGTGGGGTTACTTTGGCTTTACCTCTTCCTCCCACGGATTTGTTCTGCCTGGGGGCTTTTCTGGCTGTAAAACTCCGTATTTTTACACGGATTTCTGGGGAGACAACTCGAAAAGGTGTTTAGTCGAGTCTCGCCTTCGGTATGTAATGCCTTGTACTTGAAAAATCACTTTAGTGGCTTTACTGAAATAGGAATTGATCCGGGATTATTAAACGTGCCTAAATCCCACCTGCAGGCAGAGCAGTTCAAGGAGTCGCCGGATTATTCTGGCAGGTTAACACATTATTTAACGTTTTTTGTTTTGTTTTTTTTTTTTTTTGTTTTTTTTTTGTTCGTTTCCTCATTTAAATAATTGCTTTCTGTTTAAGTGTTTTTAAAATCCTATTTTTGGGGAAACACCTCTGCATTTGTTCTGTTTATTGTATTCCCGCATCCCTGCGCTTTATGTATAAGCTTGGAGTGATTTCTGTATTATTTATTATTCTTTGCAGGGTTTCATGTTAGAATATTTAAAGTGAAGGAAATAAACACAAGGATGATGAATAGCTGTGTGTATATCCCTAGGTACACGGAATAACAGAATAATCTGCTTTATTGTGCGTTGGGAAGAGAGCCAGGATTCTGGCACTTGTGGAAGTGACAGAGACAAATTTACCCCATGGAGACAGAAGTGTTAAGAGGAAGAACTTTACTCGTGGCACTTTCAAGTTCCCTTTTTTTGCAGTACTGGGAGTTCTGGGTGGCTGGAATGGGTGTGGGATAATTCCCTGCCTGCTTTTGGGCCCCTTTGGCGCCGGGGCAGCGTTGGTCTGCTCCTGTACTTTGTCATCGCTGATGTCAAAAAATGGAATTATTGATCGTTTGCAGACAAAAAGGGAGTTCGGTGCCGGCCGGGGCTGCAGTCGGTGTTTGCCGGGGCTAAGCTCTGGAATCCAAATTCCTGGGGGATTAAAATGTGGGTTTTCCTGAAAAGGAGGTTTTTTATGAAGGCCTTGCGCTGCCATAGTCAAAAGCTAGAAGGAAAGAGGTAGTTTTTCTTTTTCCTCTCCCTCCCAGGGCTTTGCTGTGAGAGCTGGGTTTGAGGTGGGACTGTCAGGGCGTTGATAAATGTGTTTTCTGCATGGGAAATCTGGAATCTCTTAGGTCAGTTGTGTGTAACGCTCTCGATTGTTGTACGCTCCTTGTGAAAATTCCCTTTATTGCGAGCGCTATGGGTTCACAAGGAGCTGTGAACGCAGAACCATTAACTGCAGGATCTCGGGCAGTAATTCTGGGCCCCGGGAGGGGAGTTTCTGTGTTTATTAAAAAACGCAGCTGCTTTTGACAGCCAGGTGACACGGGAACACTGTGACTCGTTCCCTGAGCTGGGAGCACTAGGGCAGCAGAGGAGTGGGGAGGGATTTTTGTGTTGCTCATTAGTGTTTTTCAGCTCTGGCTTAGTCATTTTCGGGTTGTTTCCTCACAGAAACCGGGTGGATAATTCTGTCTGCCGTGGGTGGTTTTGTACTTGTTGTTGATATTTGCATTTTGTTCTGTTGCATCTGGACACTTTATTCCTGCTTTTATTCCATTTTTATGCTGCTTTCCCCGCAAATCAAGCCTGTTTTAATTGTAGCTCTTTGTTTGTCCCCTCGGTTGTTTAAAATGCTGAATTAATTTCTCTTTCTGTGCCGTGATGGCCCAGACAGAGCGATTGATCCAGCATTGCATAACAATTAACTCTGCAGGGCCAGGTGTGGTTCGCAGTGTGGAGAAAAGACTGGATTTTTGGTCTTTATCGATCCTGAGCATTAAATCTGAGCTCTTAACTAAATAGCTTTTAATGGAGATGGAGCAGCGGGCTGCCAGAAGGGAGCCGCGTTCCCGGGCAGGGTCATTTGCTGTGATCTTCCCGATTCTGTGCTGTGGATTTGGTGGGAACCCCACGATTGATCCCTGCCTTGTCAGGAGCCTCCCGGGAGCAGCCGTGTGCAATCCTCAGCCATTCGCTCGCTCCCTCCCTCCCTCCCCCTTTTCTCCAGTCGTGCTCCGGCTCTCCGGCCGCGGCCGGGGGGCAGCGCTCCTCAACTGCGAGAGCACTCGCCGTGGGTTTCACACGGCTGGGAGATGACGGGAATTCCGGTTGGGATGGGCTGTGCGGGGATGCTGTGGGTGCCCCGTCCTGGCACGCTGCCTGGCTGCTCCAAGCCCTGGCCAGGGATACCCGTGCTTATCCCAGCCACTCTTATTCCCACTCGCACTCAGGCTCACCTGTACTTTCCTGTCATAGCTCAGATTTGTTCTCTCTGAAGGGCTGTGGCGCCAGGTTTAAAGACCTGTGAAAAAATGCAAATATTGCCGGGTAGCTCAGGGTAGAAGAATGTGTGCGTAGCTATAAAAAAAAACCAGGAAAACACACATATTTTAAAAGAGTTCTTCCGTGAATCCTGCCTGTTTCGGTGTGTTCATGCTCCTCTAAATCAGAGCTCTGGTGAGCTCAGAGCATGATCCTCCACAGGATGATCCACAAGGAGTGTTTGGTTATTTATTTAACACAACCTTTTCACCGATAAGAAAACCTCGGTTTTAAAATAGTGGCGGTGCTCGGCAAGCCGGGAATGTTGCTACCACAAACAGAGCGTTTAAACCTTGTGCAAAACCCAAGTGGGTTTTATTGCCACAACTCGAGTTTCTATTCCCAGCCATCGAGAGCGCTTTGGCCTGGGGACAATTGAAATTCCGCTGTGTTTTTTGTGTCAATACGTTCGGAAGAGCTGAAATATTGCTGTAAAGATAGGGCTGGACCTGTTTCCTGCTGGAGAGTGGCCAGGATCCAGTTTATCCGTGGTTTATACAGGGTGGATTTCACCTAAGGCAGGATATTCCATATTCCAGTGTGAATGGCTGCGTAGCAAGGGACATCATAACAGCAGGGATATAAAACCAGCTTTGCTCTCGGGGCTTAAAACATGTTTTACTTCTAAACTACTCTAAAAAGAGGGATTTGGGCAAAAATCCTTGTGTGCATAGGGATGTGCTGTTTGGCCCCCGCCTTTTTACTCCCTTCCCCTCTTGGTTTGAAGATGATATTTTGGATTTTGGGAGACTGCAGCCGCCCTCACCCGTGTAAATAAATGGCACCGTTGCCTCATACCTGAGGGGTCACGTCTGTCTGTCTGTCTGTCCATCTGCTGCCTCCTGGGACCCCTCAGATGTGAGGGGGAAAGGGTGGAAATACCAGGGGAAAGGGCAGGGAAAACAGGAGGGGACAAAATGGCAGAGACAGGAGACAGCACGGGTAGGAAACGTGAGGGGAAAAGAGTGGGAAACATGAGGGGAAAACATGAGGGAAAAAGGGCAGGAAAAATGAGGGGGAAGGGGTAGGAAACATTAGGGGAAAACATGGCAAAAACATGAGGGGAAAAAGGCAGAAAACATGAGGGGAAAAAGAGAAGGAGACATGAGGGGAAAAGAGAAGGAGACATGAAGAGAAAAGGGAAGGAAATGTGAGGGGGAAAGGGCAGGAAATGTGAGGGGAAAAGAGTGGGAAACTTGAGGGGAAAAAGGGCAGAAAAATGAGGGGGAAAGGGTAGGAAACACGAGGGGAAAACATGGCAAAAACATGAGGGAAAAAGAGCAGAAAAATGAGGGGAAAAGAGAAGGAGACATGAAGGGGAAACACTGCAAAAACATGAGGGGGAAAAAGGCAGAAAACATGAGGGGAAAAGGGTAGGGGAACATGAGGGGAAAACATGGCAAAAACATGAGGGGAAAAGGGTAGGAAATATGAGGGGGAAACAATTGCAAAAACGTGAGGGAAAAGAGTGGGAACATGAGGGGGAAAGGGCAGAAAAATGAGGGGGAAAGAGGTGGGAAACATGAGGGGAAAAGGGCAGGAAAAATGAGGGGAAAAGGGTAGGGAAACATGAGGGGAAAAATATTGCAAAAACATGAGGGAGAAAGGCAGAAAACGTGAGGGGAAAAAGAGAAGGAGACATGAGGGGAAAAGAGCAGAAAAATGAGGGGGAAAGGGTAGGAAACGAGGGAAAAAACAGGGAAAAAGGGCAGAAAAATGAGGGGGAAAGGGTAGGGAACATGAGGGGAAAATATTGCAAAAACATGAGGGAAAAAGGGCAGAAAACATGAGGGGGAAAGAGTGGGAAACATGAGGGGAAAAGGGCAGAAAAATGAGGGGGAAAAGGCAGAAAACATGAGGGAAAAAGACATGAAGGGAAAACACTGCGAAAACATGAGGGGGAAAAGGCAGAAAAATGATGGGGAAAGGGTAGGGAATATGAGGGGGAAATATTGCAAAAACATGAGGGGGAGAAGGCAGAAAAATGATGAGGAAAGGGTAGGGAACATGAGGGGAAAAAGGGGGAAAATATGAGGTGAAAATAGAAGGCGGCATGAGGGGAAAAGGGCGGGAAACGTGAGGGGAAAGGGCGGGAAGGCGGGAAAGGTGAGGGCACAAAATGTCGGAGGCCGGAGGGGAGCGGGCGGCAGGAACGCGGGGGGAAAAGGTGCCAGGGCGCCGAGCCGAGGGAGCCGACCGCGGCTGACGCTGCGCTGCCATTGCAGGCGGCCCGCGGCCATGGCCGGCAACAGCCTGGTGCTGCCCATCGTGCTGTGGGGCCGGCGCGCCCCCACGCACTGCGTGTCCTCGCTGCTGCTGGTGGATGGCGCCGTCATCGTCACCGGCTGCCACGACGGGCAGATCTGCCTCTGGGACCTGGGCCCCGACCTGCAGGTAAGCGGGATCGCCTTTTCATTTTAAACTCACGCTCCTTGAGGGTGCGCCCTCTGCGCACGGCTGGGTGGCTGCTCCGAGTTACAAAGAGGCGCTTTGGCTTCGGGGCTGCTCCTGGAGGAGGGGTTTTAGAACTCGTTCCTTGCCCTAAAGCGGTTTTCTAGTTGAGCTGCTTAATATTGTGTGGTGAAAAGGAATTCTTTCCCAATATTCCCTCTGGTAGTGGGAAGCCGTTCCCCCTTTT
The DNA here is from genome assembly GCA_032173965.1 of Sitta carolinensis. Classification (NCBI taxonomy): domain Eukaryota; kingdom Metazoa; phylum Chordata; class Aves; order Passeriformes; family Sittidae; genus Sitta; species Sitta carolinensis. The sequence continues at coordinate 2,947,962 of CM063313.1, read as the reverse complement.
CCTGGCATTCTCCTGGAGAATTCCGTTTGGCACTGGAAGGGGCTCTGAGGTCTCCCCTTATTTATGGTCATTCACAAATTCAGCTGGAGAAAACTCTTATTGTGCAACACAATCTTTTTTTTTTTTCGTTCAGCCAAACTCGATTTAAATGGAATTGAGCTAAATTCAGCTCGTGGTTTGTAAATATTGAGAGGAGTTTGCAAAATGCCTTTTTGCCCCCAAATTCTCATTCCTGTGTGAAGTAGAAAGTCTTCCAAGATGATGCAGCCGCTGCCGTGCTAATTAAATGTGTGTGCACGTATTAATGGATATATAACACATGAAGTAGAAAGCTGGGATGTGGCTATTCTGGTCATTGGAGATTTTGAGTCCCTGTTTTCTTTCCCTGATCCCAGATCAATCCCAGAGCTCTGCTCTTTGGCCACACAGCCTCAGTTACTTGTTTATCCAAGGCCTCAGCCTCCAGTGAAAAGCAATATATAGTGAGTGCATCAGAGAGTGGGTGAGTTTCTAAGTGTTTATTGATGTGCAGAACTGCAATAATGGGAATCTGTCCCCAGTTTATCCATATATTCAACACTGTGTTTAATTTTTATCCTCGAGAAAAACATTCCTCAGGAAATACATTTTATTTTTTGATTGGTTTTATTTATTAATCATAGAGCAGCAGCTTGGAGGTAGAAGCAGGAAGGATTTCTTGTGCAATTGATATCCAAATAGAGATATTTTTTTTTTATCTAGAAAAGGCAGGGAATGATTTGCCTAAATAACTTTCTAGCAAGCAATTTGGGGGGTGAGTGGGACAAAATTTAGAATTTCCACCTTGGGCTGATTTCAGGGCTAGGTAATCTCTTCCCATTGGATTTAAAATGTGTTTTCACTGGGAACTTACCTATGTGATGGAAAGCAGAAAGCACCTCACAGATTCTGTTCTGATTAAATTGGAAGCTTTAAATTAAAAAGTACTGTGGAGGGGGTAACAGCTGCTCACCTGGACCCCTGCAGGTGCTGTAATTTGTCCTCCTAGGGAGCAGAGGTCGTGTGGATTTAGGAGGATGGGACAGTCCAGCTAGAGTTTCTCTAGAAACAATCCACAGAATCCCCCTAAACGTTTCCAGTGGGGTTCCTCCCAGTGTGAAGGGGTTGAAGTGCCTGGGGCCTGGCCTGTTCTGCACGTGCTGTTCCCCTGTTTCAGGGAGATGTGCCTGTGGGATGTGAACGATGGGAGGTGCATCGAGTTCACCAAGCTGGCCTGTGCACACACGGGCATGCAGGTGAGTGCTGGCAGGGAGGCTTTGGGAGCCACCCGGAGGGAATGCCAGTCCTGCAGGGATTCTCACCCCGGGTGTGTTCCCACCTCTGCAGTTCTATCAGTTCACAGTGGGCACGCAGCGGGAGGGCAGGCTCCTGTGCCACGGCCATTATCCTGAAATCCTGGTCGTGGATGCCACCAGCCTGGAAGTTCTTTATTCTCTGATATCCAAGATCTCTCCCGACTGGATCAGCTCCATGACCATCATCCGGTCCAACAGGACGCAAGGTGATTACTTCTTGTGGCAGGGCCTCCTTCCACTGCCCCAGGGTGCTCCAAGTGTCCAGCCTGGCCTGGCACACAGCTGGATTCCCTGGGAATCCTGCTCCAGCTGGAGCACAGACCGGGTTTGTTCTGTTAGTTGGTGTTAATTTGGTGTTTAATTAATTCTGTGTTCCCGTTGCGGGGACTGGAATTCCTGAGAGGTTTGCGGAGTGCCGAGGAGAAAATCCTGACTCGAGGCCTTCTCTGTAGAATTAAGGCCCAGCAACAGTTGTGAACTGGGCATTCCCAAAATCCTGGGGTGGGGAAGCTCAGCTCTTATCCCACAACAAATGAATTGCTGGAACAGCTGGAAATGAGCTCTGCTCTGAAGTGTTCCCTGCTAATGCCTTTCATTTATTCCTTGCTCCGTGCCCATCTTGGCAAACAACCGTTGCACTCAGAGCAAAGGCTGCGGGAATGCTGGGCTGGGGCTTTCATTTATGCCCAGGGATGCACAGGTGGGGAAGCCCTGGTGCCTCAGGCTGGTTTTTGTGTTTTCCCAGAGGACACTGTCGTGGCTGTGTCCGTGACTGGCATCCTCAAAGTGTGGATCATCACCTCGGAGGTCAGTCGGATGCAGGTAGGCAGAGGCTGCTGCTTTAGGGACAATTCCTCCTTGGGTGGGGGGTTCTGTTCCTGATATTCTGCTGCTGGTAGGCTTTTTCTTCTTTGCCAGAGGAAAATCCACTTACTGAGTTCTCCTTCCCCGAGTTAAGTTGCTGTTAGAATCCCTAGTGCTTCTCAGAGAACTGATCTCCAAATTAAGTAGGATTTTGTCCAGTTTTTCCAAATCTGTTTTTCATTTGTACCATGGAGTGATGTGGGTTAATGTTTTGCTGAGCAGACCATACGATTTTTAGGAATATTCATTATATGGGATTATCCCCAGCTCCCTGTTATTTGGCATTTCCTGGCTACTAATGTGTAACAGGCTTAAAGGAGATTTGTCCCAGGTCTCAAACAGCTCTTCACAGAAACCTCTTGTAAAAGACATTTATCACCCAAGGAAAAACCACCTTCTCTTTGGGAGTGGAATCTCCTCCCTCCCAGCCTCCTGCCTGGCTTCCAGGTCAGCCCCACTGATGTGGGGAATCTGGGAGACTGCAGTGCCCAGAGAGAGCCCCCGTGCTGCTGCAGGTTAACAGCCTCAGCGCTGCTCCCAGGGCTGGGCTTGCAGAGCTGCACCGGTGCCCCAGGCCTTCTCCTGAGCTCAGCTGGAGCTGGGAGGAGCTGCCTGAGGCTCTCTTCTCGTTTCTTTAGGACACCAGCCCCGTGTTTGAGCAGGAGTCCAAGCCCATCTACTGCGAGAACTGCCAGAGCATTTCCTTCTGCGCCTTCACGCAGCGCTCGCTCCTGGTCGTGTGCTCCAAGTACTGGAGGGTAAGGCAGAGCCCCCCGGCTCCTTCTCCCTCGGGAATCTCAATCCACCTGTGGGAAAACGTGCAGAGCAGCATGCTCCACGTCTCTCTAATGTACCTCTGCCATACATTTAATGTAATTCTAGGTGTTTAATCCAAATCTCTGCCTGTGGCGCAGAGCAAGATGACCCTTAAGGTCTTTTCCAGCCAAACCATTCCATGATATTCACATCCTGTGAGATTGGACCCAAAATCAGCTGCTGCCTGGGCATTTTAATGTGTAACTAATTGGTTAATGACAACACACTTTGTTTCTTGTTTCAGGTTTTCGATGCTGGAGATTATTCCCTCTTATGTTCCGTGCCCAGTGAAAATGAGCAGACCTGGACTGGTGGGGACTTTGTGGCAGCTGATAAAGTGATTGTATGGACAGAGGATGGACAAAGTTTCATCTACAAGTTACCAGCCAGGTACTCAACAAAAAAATATCCCATTTACTTAATTTTGATTAACTTGAACTGAAGTAATTGAAGAACTACTGAAGTATTGGTCCAGTAAGGGAAGACATGTAAATACAAAACTATAATGTTAATTCAATATTCAGCATCAAAGACAAAAAATGACAAGAGTCAAATCCCAGGCTTTCTTTCTGACATCTTCATGGAGTGCCCACGTGCTTGTTCTGGGTAGAGATAGTGTTTCAACTTGAATATTCCCACACAAATCCTGTGGGAACTCCGTGATCAGAGCACGAGGATGGGAGCAATCTCCATGTCCTCCCCTGGGAATCCCTCTGTAAATGCAAGGGCTTTGACTCCTTTCCTTGTGCTTACACCCAGCTGCCTGCCAGCCAGTGATTCGTTCCGCAGGGACGTGGGGAAAGCAGTGGAAAGCTTGATGCCCCCTTTATTGTACAGCGTGCTGGACAGAGCAGAGAAACAGGTAACTGCCTTTCTTTGGAGCTTTGTGGTGGGCTAGGCTTTGTTAGGGTAGGATTTGCTGCTTCTGTGTTAGGTTTTGGCCTGTTTTCAGAGGAAGGGAGCACGTGCTTTGTGCGTGGCCTGAGGCTGTTCCTCTTTTTCCAAACAGCTCCTCATATGTCCTCCAGTGACTCGGTTCTTCTGTGGCCAGAGAGAGTTTTTCTACAGGCTCTTGATCCAAGGAGACTCCTCAGGGAGGCTGTGCATTTGGAGCATGCCTGACACCCTGGACCAGCAGGAGGGTGCAAAAGGTACCTAATTAACAGTCTGTTAAAAACTCTGTGGTTCTGCTGGATAAAGCCCCGTGCTGCTTCTCCCACAGATGGTGAAGTTGGGGTTTAATTGTTACCCTCCTGTAGGAGTTGTAGTATCTCCATCTTACCCAATACACTCAAAATCTGAACTGGCATTATTATTGTAGTGAACTCCTTTCCAGCAGAGGGTTGGGAACAATAAATCTCCAAACCCAACTCCCCTTGTAGGAGCTGTAGTATCCTACCTGATACACTCAAAACCTTACCTGGTATTACTCTTGTAGTGCACTCCTTTGCAGCAGAGAGTCCCCCAGCGGGCTGGCAGCGATCAATCTCCCATCCCACCTCCCAGCACCTCACACCAGCCGTGGCTGCTCCTCCCTAAGGAGGGCTCTCCTCCCCGCTCTCCTCTCCCTCCTGACCTTCTCCCTCCTTCTGCCAGGCCTGCCGAGCACCACGTCCATCTCCCTGCAGGAGGCCTTCGACCAGCTGAGCCCGCGGCCGGCGGGCATCATCGACCAGCTGAGCGTGGCGGCGGGCGAGCCGCTGCGGGTGACGGCCAGCGTGTACATCCCGGCCCACGGGCGCCTGGGCTGCGGCCGCGAGGACGGCAGCATCGTCATCGTGCCCGCCACGCAGACGGCCATCGTGCAGCTGCTGCAGGGCGAGCACATGCTGCGCAGAGGTACAGGCACCGGTGGTGGGGAGAAAACCCTGGGGACCCGCTGGGTCTGCTGCGCACAGGTACAGGGACCTACAGGTGGGGAGAAACCCTGGGGACCCGCTGGGTCTGCTGTGCACAGGTAGGGGTACATCCAGGTGGGGAGAAACCCTGGGGACCCGCTGGGTCTGCTGTGCACAGGTATGGGTACATCCAGGTGGGGAGAAACCCTGGGGACCCGCTGGGTCTGCTGTGCACAGGTACAGGGACCTACAGGTACAGGGACCTGCTGGGTCCGCTGTGCACAGGTACAGGGATGAACCTTAGACCCACCAGGCTCTGCTGCACAGAGGTACAGGGATGAACCCTGGGCACCCACCAGGCCCTGCTGTGCTGGCAGTCCCTCAGCTCTCGGGTGTTTCTCTGGGCGTGCTGAGATGCAGGAGCAAAGATAAGGCCAGGGAGCATCTCCTGTCTTCTCCAGAGCTGGTCCTGGCACTGATGTGCTGGTAGAAATCTCCGTGGCAGAAAGCGCCCAGGGTTCCTGGTGGGGCCAGGAGCTAAGGGTTCTAAGGCTAACAACAAGCATTGCTTTAAGCAAGTGTCTGTGTACTTGGCTACTGTCAAGTGTGCTTTGGCTTTCTGCTCTTGGCTGCCAAACTTTTCAATGCATTGTAACACAGCGTCTGCTGCTGGGGACGCAAGCCGCTGCCACCTTCTGTTGTCTCAGTCACATAATGAGGCTTTGGAAAAGGAAAAGTTGGGGGATGTGGGTTGCAGAGCTCTCAGGAGTCGATTGCTCTGTTCAATTGCTCTCTCTCCTCTCTTTCTGTGTGCTTTTCCCCCCGTGCTCCCCCGGCCAGGCTGGCCCCCTCACCGCACGCTGCGAGGCCACCGGAACAAGGTCACGTGTTTGCTGTACCCTCACCAGGTGTCCTCCCGCTATGACCAGAGGTACCTGATCTCAGGTGGGGTGGATTTCTCTGTCATCATCTGGGATATCTTCTCGGGAGAGATGAAACACATCTTCTGTGTCCACGGGGGAAAATCACCCAGCTGCTCGTTCCACCAGAGAACTGCAGTGTGAGTGCTCCAGGAGAACCTTTCCAGCCCCTCAGTCCTCCTTGAGGATGGGAGTGCAACGTGGAATGCTGGGCATGTAGCACTGACCCAACTCTTCTGAGAGCTTGGCCAAAAAGAGCTTGATTATTCTGTTACTTAGGGTTTCTTCCATCGTGCTTTGATTGTATAAAGGAAGGAAAATAGGGGCTTTATTAAACCTCTTAAAAATAGCGTTTAGAGACAATTTTGCCTCTAAATAGAATTTAATGAACAAAGTGGCATTGATTGAAAACTCTGGGGTTCGCTGAGCAAAATGGGGTTTCACGCCCATTTTCTCTTTATAATGTGCAAAGAATGGATTAAAGGGAATTTCTGGTCAGGGAACTCTGTTCCCAGTGACCTCAGTGAGTTTGAACATGGATGTAGGTGCCTGGGCTTTGTTCACTAGAGAGGCTTTTTACCCACTGGGGGAAAGGTTTTTAACACCAACCGCATTATGATGAAGCTTTTTCTCTTTTCCCCTTTCCTAGGCAAGAGTCCAGCACTGTGTTTGCTCCGTGGCCAGCGATCACTCCGTGGGGCTGCTGAGTCTGAGGGAGAAGAAATGCATCATGCTGGCGTCCCGCCACCTCTTCCCCATCCAGGTGATCAAGTGGAGGCCGGCCGATGACTACCTGGTGGTGGGCTGCTCCGACGGCTCCGTGTACGTCTGGCAGATGGACACTGGTGAGCCCAGAGCTGTTCCTTAATCCTGGCTTGCTGAGAGGAATAGAGAGAGCTGCCCTTAGTGCTGCCCGAGGGGAGAATCGGGCACCTTTCTCTTGGGAGCTTACCGCTCCGGGTGTTCAGCCCAGAATTTCGGGGAAATTCCATCCTGGTAGAGGCCAGCTGTGGAAGCCTTGCGATGCTGGCGGGTGTTGAGCTGTGCCCTGTCCCTGCTGCTGCTCCAGGGGCCCTGGACAGGTGTGTGATGGGCATCACAGCCGTGGAGATCCTGAGTGCCTGCGACGAGGCCGTGCCGGCCGCCGTGGACGCGCTGAGCCACCCCACGGCCGTCAACCTGAAGCAGGCCATGACCCGCCGCAGCCTGGCCGCCCTCAAGAACGTGGCCCACCAGAAGCTCCAGACCCTGGCCACCAACCTGCTGGCCTCGGAAGCCTCGGAGAAGGTGGGTGTGGCTTCCCTGCGAAAGGCAGGACGTTTCCATCTCTCACGTTCTCATTGTTTTCAATACCTGACTTTGAGTTTGTCGCTGTCTCGGTGAGAGTTTCTGGTTCCCCCAGCCCAGAGTCTGAAGAAGAGGTTGAGATGGTGTGTTCTCTTGTTTTCCAAGGATTGTTTATTCCTTCTTAGCTATTGCTTTCTTTCTCTGGCCTGCTGAGGTCCATCTTGCAGGTCAGGTTGTGAAAAACTCCCCGCCCTGGGGACAGCATACTAAAAATTGTGTGTGCTTTATTTACAATAACTCTATCAACCATATTAAACAGTGTCCTGTAAACCAATTAAAAAGTGCCACCATCACAGCAGAAGGTGGAGAACAAGAAAGGGACACACCCTAATTCCTCCATCTTTGCCCCTTAAGCTCACATTCGAAACCCCCAAAATTCTACTTTTTCGCCCTGTGTTATGTTAGCTATCATTCCACCAAAATTCTCGTGACCGATAAATTTTCCAGGACGAGTCAGAGGGATGTTCTGGATTGCCACATCTATCCCTGTAGCCACAAGGTTCTCAGCCAGAAAAAAGCTAAGGGTGGTTCTTTGCCAGTTTGTGGTGCTGTCCGTGATACCCCTTCCGTGTGTGTCCTGCTCTGGGGTTTTATTGGGGTTCAGTTACAGAATCTGGAATCATGTGATGGTTTAGGCTGGAAAAGCCCTCTGAAATCAGATAAAAATGTACAAAATATAAAAAAATAAATACAATACAATATATAATATATTAACATAGACAGTATTATTGTATATATATATATATATATATATATTATATATATAATAAAATATAGTATTAATAGTATTAAATAAGTAGTGGTGGCCTTGCCAGTACCCCAGCTGAGGCCACTGCTGTCCCATGTCCCCAGGTGCCAGTAAATCCCCCCAGGGATGGGTCGGGACAGCCCAATCCATGAGGAATTGTTCAGTTTCCAGCCTGGAGCTCCCCTGGCACAGCTCGTGGCCAGCAGAGCGCAGCAGAGCTCCGTTCCCAGCTCCTTTCACTTCGCCCTTTCTTTTGCCTGGGGCTCTCACCTTCTGCCCTGGGGAGAACCCCAGCAGCTTTCCATGAAAACCGAGTGCTCAGGATTTCTGCTGCCTCTGGATCCAGGCAGAGCTGGGAATGTTGCATTTGTGCCTGCAGTGTTCTGTGTGAGGGCTCCTCACGGGGGGAAGGTGTTAGGGAGAATAATGCATAAAAACTTAGGTTGATGTTCTCCTTTCTGACATGCTTCAGCTTTTTTCCCACAGCACCTTCATTCCCTGCCTCCTCCCTTTTTTCCTTGCCCCTTGGGAAGGAGGAAGAGCATGGGCTGAGGGGGGATGACCAAGTGGTGCAGTTATTGCAGGTCTGGGTGAATCTGAGCAGATTCCGGATCAGAATCTTCTTTTCCAATGGCGTATATCCATTCCATAGCTCACCCTCCAGATAGGGAATATTTCATGTGTCTTAAGCTTACTAACAAAAGCTTGGCATCTTGCTGTTCCTTGGAGTGTAACTCTGCTCTCCTAGGATTCAGGAGAAAGAACCTGAGCACCTGGAGAGCTCAGGTTGTCTGTAAACCGGATCGAACTGTAAACTGAATTTCTGCTGTTCGTGGGCGTGTCTCCAACTGGAAGTTTCACTTTGCTCTCCCGTTTTTCCAGGGGAATTTACCCAAATACTCCCACAACTCCCTGATGGTTCAGGCCATCAAGACGAACTTGACAGACCCGGACATCCACGTGCTGTTCTTCGACGTGGAGGCGCTGATCATCCAGCTGCTGACCGAGGAGGCCGCCCGGCCCAGCGCCGCCCTGGTGTCCCCAGAGAATTTGCAGAAAGCCCAGGGGGGCTCAGACAAGGGAGGCTCCTTCCTCACGGGCAAGAGAGCGGCCGTGCTCTTCCAGCAGGTCAAGGAGACCATCAAGGAGAACATCAAGGAGCACCTCCTGGACGATGAGGACGAGGACGAGGAGGCCGGGAGGCAGAGGAGAGAAGACGGCGACCCGGAGTATCGCTCCAGCAAATCCAAACCGCTCACTTTGTTGGAGTACAACCTCACCATGGATACAGCCAAGCTCTTCATGTCCTGCCTGCACGCCTGGGGCCTGAACTCCGTGCTGGACGAGCTGTGCCTGGACCGCCTGGGCATGCTGAAGCCTCACTGCTCCGTGTCCTTCGGCCTGCTGTCCCGAGGCGGCCACATGTCTCTGATGCTGCCTGGCTACAACCAGCCCATGGGCCAGGCAGGCGTGGAGCAGCCAGGCAGGAAGCTGTCAGTGACAGAGGGCCTGGGCAAGGGCACCTACGGCGTGTCGCGGGCCGTCACCACGCAGCACCTGCTGTCCGTCATCTCGCTGGCCAACACGCTGATGAGCATGACCAACGCCACCTTCATCGGGGACCACATGAAGAAAGGGCCCAGCAGGTATGGCCAGCACGGCTCAGCTGCCCGCTTCAGTTGCTGCTGGTGGGCTTGGGGCTGCCTGCAGCTGATGTGTGTCTCTCTCTCCCCACGGCTGTTGGGTGTTTAGGCCGCCCAGGCCAGGCACCCCGAGATGGCCAAGGCGAAGGCGCCGCCGCCTCCCGTGTCCAGTCACGCAGCACAAGGGCAAATCAAGCAAGGTAAGAACCACTTTGTGCAAGCCTTGGGTCTCTTATTGCAGCTCGTTGAATGTGGCACCGTGTTCTCGAGGGTGGGAGGGAAAAGTGAGGCTGTAATGTAACGTTAACCTTGATGAAATTATTGGGGATTAGGACTTGTTTCGGAATCAACCTGACGTGATTTTGCCTGTTTCAAGTGCTCCCAAACATCCTGGTTTTGAGGAGGCTTAAAGCCTGGAACTAAAGGTTCTTCACACTCAGCCCAAAGTGGTTCTGTGAGAACAATCCCAGCTAGTGCCAGGATGGTTAGAACTCCTAATGTTGGAAGAGAGCGAGCAGCTCCGGCAAAAACCAGGCAAAAAACTCCGGAGCAAAGCTTTAGTTTCAGTCTGGGCTGGGTTTGTGCAGCTATAATTTATATTTTTCCTAAATGGTGCACTCTGTCCCAGTGGGGTTGGGAAGGGATTTACTCCAGCCACTCTGGATGAAAGGGGCTGGCTGCAGATGACAAAAGCAGTTTCCAAAGGCAGTGCTTGATCCCATTGTTGTCCACAACGGAACAACGGCCAGGGATTAAGTGGAGGATGCTCTGCAGGACAGCTGGGCACTGCTGAGGGAGGAGGTGGCAGCCAGTGACCCCCAGCCCCACAGTGGATTTTTTTAAACACAGACAAAGCACAAGAAGAAGCAGCAAAATTCCTGGGTTTGGGATTTACAGTCAAGCACGAAGCCAAACCAAACCCATCTGCCTAAAAACACATTTAAAACCCCTCGGTTTAGGTGTGCTTCAGTCTTTTCAAAACATCCCAGTTTCTCTTGCTGTCTCCATGTTCCTCTGCAGTTGCCTCTTCCTTCTTGGAAAACCTGGAATTCTCATTCCGTTGAATATTAGTTTTGAGTATTCTTTTGAGTTGAATATTATTTGGCAGCCGAGTGTTTATTTTTAAGTTGAATATTTCAGTTGAAGGTCATCTCAGCCTCCTCTTGTTTTCCATTCCCCAGTGATACTAATCCGTTTTTCTGCTGCTGCTCTCCTCACTTCCCTCTTTTTTTTTTCTCTCTTTGATTTTTTTTCCTCTTTCCTCTCTGCAAGTTGCTCCTGCTGCTGCTTCCAGCACGGAATCTGGGCACTCTGACACTTCTGCTTTCCATTCCTGTTTCTTAGTCAACGAAGGTATTCCTTCCTCACTTTTCTACTTAGCCTTTACTCCAGCTAAAATCCTTTCTCATTGTTATTTTTTATTTGATTTCCAAAGGAATTCTTCTTTGAACGTGGGGTAGACTTCCCTGTTGGATTTTAACCAAAACCAAAAAAAACCAAAAAACGCTTAAATCTGAGTTTGGGTGCTGATGGAGATTTGACTATGATATGGAGTATTTTACCAGTATTTACACAGTGTATTATTTGAACTCTGTATTTCTCTCCTGGTTTTAACCTGTGGTAGGAATTCCCCTGGGTATTAAGTGTGTTCAAATAAAAACCCAGCCTAGCAGGCAAACCATGCTGGGATGTGTTTGCCCAAGAGGAAATCAGCACAGAGCCCCCCGTGCCAGCCTGGCAGGGTCATTCTGGGGGTTTGCTGTCCCTCAGCTCGGGCATGTGCCCACAAGTGACCAATCCTGGCCTCGGGGGGGTTCATTCCTCGTGTCCTGCTGTGTCCTGCCAGGCTGGAGCCAGCTGGCCGCCATGCACTGCGTGATGCTGCCCGACCTGCTGGGGCTGGAGAAGTTCCGGCCTCCCCTGCTGGAGATGCTGGCCCGCCGGTGGCAGGATCGCTGCCTGGAGGTGAGTCCAGCCGCAGGGCTTTGGAATGGCTCTGGCAGCGGGAAAGCTGCCCTTTGCATGGAGACCCCAGGGCGTTCCCTTCCGGCACCCGGGACGGCACCCGTCCCGCGGTCTTTATTGGGGAGTGTTTCCTGGTTAAAGCCCAGTTTAACCCTGTCAGGAACGACATGAAATCTGTGTGTACTTCCTGGTTAAATCCCAGTTTAACCCTGTCAGGAATGACATGAAATCTGTGTGTATTTCCTGGTTAAAGCCCAGTTTAACCCTGTCAGGAATGACATGAAATCTGTGTGTATTTCCTGGTTAAAGCCCAGTTTAACCCTGTCAGGAACGACATGAAATCTGTGTGTACTTCCTGGTTAAATCCCAGTTTAACCCTGTCAGGAATGACATGAAATCTGTGTGTATTTCCTGGTTAAAGCCCAGTTTAACCCTGTCAGGAACGACATGAAATCTGTGTGTATTTTCTGGTTAAAGCCCAGTTTAACCTGTCATTCCTGCCATCATGTCTCAGTGTACTCCTGGTTAATCCCAGTTTAACCCTGTCCGGAATGACATGAATCTGTGTTGTACTTCCTGGTTAAAGCCCAGTTTAACCCTGTCAGGAACGACATGAAATCTGTGTGTACTTCCTGGTTAAATCCCAGTTTAACCCTGTCAGGAATGACATGAAATCTGTGTGTATTTCCTGGTTAAAGCCAGTTTAACCCTGTCAGGAATGACATGAAATCTGTGTGTATTTCCTGGTTAAAGCCCAGTTTAACCCTGTCAGGAACGACATGAAATCTGTGTGTATTTTCTGGTTAAAGCCCAGTTTAACCCTGTCATTCCTGCCATTCAGTCTCAGTGTACTTCCTGGTTAAATCCCAGTTTAACCCTGTCAGGAATGACATGAAATCTGTGTGTACTTCCTGGTTAAAGCCCAGTTTAACCCTGTCAGGAATTACATGAAATCTGTGTGTACTTCCTGGTTAAAGCCCAGTTTAACCCTGTCATTCCTGCCATTCAGTCTCAGTGTATTTTCTGGTTAAAGCCCAGTTTCACCCTGTCATTCCTGCCATTCAGTCTCTGTGTTTATTTGGGTTTTTCCCCCCTGAGCTGTCCCTGGGTGCCCTGCAGGTGCGGGAGGCTGCACAGGGACATTTCCCAGTTGAAGCCCAGTTTCACCCTGTCATTCCTGCCATTCAGTCTCTGTGTTTGTTTGGGTTTTACCTCCCTGGGGCTGTCCCTGAGCTGTCCCTGGGTGCCCTGCAGGTGCGGGAGGCTGCACAGGCGCTGCTGCTGGCCGAGCTGCGCAGGATCGAGCAGGCGGGCCGCAAGGAGACCATCGACACCTGGGCTCCCTACCTGCCCCAGTACATGGACAGTGTCATCTCCCGTAAGGAACACCCCAGGAACTGCCCCCTCCCCAGGGGAACGGGGGAAAGGGTTTGGGCAGCCCCACATTCCAAATAATCCCAAAACTGGCTCCTGGAGGTGTCCCAGCCCTCCGGGGAACACACAGGTGCTTCCCGCACTGAGCACATCTCCAGGGGCTCAGCTTCCTCAGAAGGAGCTTTTTTCCACCTGGAAAACTGGTCTCTTGTTGTTGAGCAGCTGATTTTAGGGTGTCTGCTCACTGGAGGAAATCTGATTGGAATGCAGGAATTCCCTGGATGTTAAGATGTGCTTGGAGTTTCTCAGTTAGGCTGGATGCCTTTCCAGTGGGTTCAAATTAGCACATTGGGATTAGGGGTTTATGGTAAATGTGGGAACTCTTGGAATTAGGGCTGCAGAGTTGGAGGAATTCAAGGGGATGAGAATTATTTGGGATATAGCAGACCTTTTCTGCAAGAATGAGAGGGAGGAGAATAGGAAAGATAAAGAAATATTCCTTCTGTCCTACATCCTCCACTCCTCCCAGTTCTGCCATTTGATATTGGGGGGGCATAAATTATTAATTATAAATTAATTAATATTGATACTATAGGGGCAAAAATCAGCCAGTTTTTGGGTCCAGCAGTTCCACCTCAGTGTCAGAGTCTGCAAATGGAACTCTCCCTTGGAAGGGATCCCTCTGAATAACAAATTCCTGGTTTGCTCCTCTCTGGATTGGGCAGTGCAGCGTGGCAGCACAGGACCGAAGGGATTTGGTGTTCCAGGGGGCAGGGCCATCTCCCAGCACACCAGGCATGGGGAATAACCCAGGCTAGCCCCAGAAAACCAAATAAACCTGGGATTCTGCAGTTTCTAGAGGAGGTTGGAGGCGCCCAGAGCAAGGCACTGAAGCTTGGCTGCTGCAGGGAGTGCTTTCCCCAGTGCCTGATTCTGATTTTCCCTGCAGCTGGAGTGCCCACAGAAGCCCTGCAGACTGCCACAGCCAGCCCAGATCCCTCAGGAGCAGAAGGCAAGGTCCAGGAGGAGGAGCACGACCTGGCTGATGATGACATGGCAGCAGGTGAGCTCATTAACCTCACCAAGTAATTAATATGTCCCTGTTGTAATCCCTTGGGAGCTCTGAAATCTGCCCACCACAGCAACAGTTCTTCCCAAAGAAAGGAGTTCTGTCACTCTTCAGAATTCTTTCTAATTGTTCCTAAAATCACTGATTCTCTGGAAGATCTCAGCCAAGGGTGCTGCATCCTGAATTTTGGGGTCAGCAGGGGAATAGAGGCAAAAGTCAGAATTTTGAGACAATTTCACCTCAGTTTCTTTCTTCCTCATTAAGATCACTATTTGGTGTGGGGTTGCTGGTGGGTGGTGCTCAATGGGATCTTTTCCACCTTGGGATTCCCAGAAGCTTCCAGTTCTCCAGATCATTTGCAGGGTTCAGGGAGAGGGAAACAAACATTTTAGCTGAGCTGGCTAGGGATTTCCTTGGAAATCTTCACACACTCCAGTGGCTTTGAAACATTTCAGGAGTTATTTAGAGAATTGGGGCTGTCCTCAAATCTCCTTTTAAACACCCAAAGGGGTTTTTTTTGGTAACTAAAAATAGAACAAATGTTTTGTTTAAATAACCCACACATGGGCAGCAACATTTTTTCCCAGCTGGAATTCTCCTGGCTCCAGTGGGCAGAATTTGGGAATTTGGTGACTTGGCTCATTCAGAGGATATTTTTGAATCCCTTTTTATTGTGTAACTTACAGACTTTCTGATTTTGCCTCCACCTCACTAATCTAAAAATTAATTCCAAAGCGATTTATTATTTGTTCTGTGTCGTGCTACAACTGTTTTACACTCCAAGAAACCAAATATTTCGGAAGGAAATGCCACAACAAACGGCGAGTTGCTTTTTTTCATTTCAGCTGCTCCTGTTGAGCTTTGAGCAGTTAATTTTTAATAACCCAGTTCTGCAGCTCCTTTGGAAGTTTTCCCTGCTGGCTGCTGGAGCTGGAGGGATTGCAAGGGCCAGCAGCAGGTGCTGTTTGCCAGCCCACACCCAACTGGCACCATCTGTGCCACCCCACATTGCTGCTGCCTTGCCTTTGAGGAGCTCCCAGTGGAGCTGAGCACCTCCCCAAGCCTGAGCCAGGCAGCTTTTCCTGCTGGGGAAAAGCTTTGCATTTCTATTGAGCCTTTCATTTGTATTTAACCCCTAAATTTAAATGGGCTGGGCTGTTGTGTGACAGGAAAACCAAAAATAAAGCCAGGGTTTGTCCTCCAAACCTTGGGCCCTTTCAGCTGCTGAGATTCAGCCCTCTGCTGGCTCCCGTGGAAAAGCTGGGCTGGAGGGAGTTCTGGGGTGGCCTGACAGGAATGGTGCCTCTGAGGGAACAGCCAGGGGCTGATGGTGGCCCAGTTACCAGAGGATTTGGGTTCCTGCTGTTGGCAGGCAGCTGGCATTTGTGTGTCCCTTATTCCTTTTGGAAAGGCTCAGGGAAAAGGGTTCCAGCCCAGCCTGGGCAGCTGCTGTGTCCCAGAAAGGCTCATTCAGCTCCCCTTTGGGGCTGGAATTCTGTGGGATCAGCACCTGCCACTGGGGATTCCCTAGGGGATTGCCAACGCCCCAGGAGCTCTGTAAGCTCTCCCTGCTGGCACTGGGGCTCCCCAGGCTCCCTGCATTTTCCTGGCAGAGCTGGGATGTGTGTGTGGGTGTGTGTGTGTGTGCAGCTCCCTGCCATGGGTGCTGGCATTCCTTCAGCTCCAGGGGTGGGGTGGGATGGGAAGGAGAACTCCTGATGGCACAGGTGGGGAAAAAAACAAACTCGTGGTTCCTTACTGGCAGGGAAATGGATGGCTTTATTCCATGAAATCTCGTTGGAAAGGGGATTTCTTGATCTGTGGGTCCGTTTTTGTGGGTGAATTTTCATAGGTAAATCAGTGCCAACGACTCTGAAAGCTCCAAAATTCCCATTCCTGCACGTTAAAAAGCTGGTGGAGGTTTTTTTAAAAAAAACAACAAAGCCTTATTGTACTGGAAAGTGCTTTTTTTTTTTCATTTTTGTCAAATTAAGTTTGCTCATCACTGTTTGTTCCCAGTGATCCTGGTGGGAAGTGGTCACTGAAGTTCAAATCCAGTTTATTTAAGTGTTAAAGACCACTGCTCTAAAGGCTCTTTATCCTGAGATCCTATTAGCAGTAAACAGCTCTTTAAAAAATGGAGATTATCATGCCTTAAATGTCCCCTCTGAGGGGAATTTGGATGGATGAGCCCAGAGCTTTCAGCCTGGATAAGAGGTGCCTGATCCAAGCAGCACAGGATCCATTTTGTCTCTGCCTGTTTCCCTGGGAAAGGCTGCAGCATCCTCACCCATTTTGTGTTCCAGATGCTGCAGCACAGTGAAATATTCCCTCATAAAAGGGAGCAGAACATTCCAGTAAACTGCAGGAGGTGGGAATGGCTGCAAAAATACTCACTTGATGTGTGGAAAAGCCCTTCTGCCTGCAATTAAAGACACTGAATTGTAATTTCTAATAATGCCTGACAGCTCCCAGCACTTCAATTGAGCTCTGCCATGAAACTGTTCCCAGTTTAGAATTCCAGATAGTCCAGAGCACTGATTGTATTGAAATGAATATTTGGCACTGAACTATTATGGCAAAGATAATATTTTCAGCAGGAGCTGTTAATGAGGTGTAATAATTAATTAAAAAGAAATTCCTTGCTGAATTCCAGGTCTGTTCTGTTTGGGACCAGGGAAAAGATGAGGAGGAAATGGTTCAAATCCAGGTTTGGGGCTCCCTCCTCAAAGCACGAACTCCTGGATGGCAGAATTCCCAGGCAGGGGGAAGGGCTCCTTAACTTCCCACATTTCCCTGGGTTTCCAGGAGGGGCTGCCAGGGGGAAATTCCCAAAACTCCTCTTGGTCTTGGCTCTTGCAGGCAGGAATTCCAGCTGCCAGCTCTTCCAAGCAGGAATTCCCTCTGCCCAGCCTCTTCCCTGCTGGGCCAGCTGAGGGAGCTGTACATGTAGGAATGGCCCCACTTCCAAGCAGCCCTGACACTTTTGGGAACAGGAGGTTGCTGATGAGTATCCACGGGTTTTAGGAATGCTTTTCCTGTTTTCCTGCCTTTTCCTTGTGCTCGCTGTCCCTGGGGTTCCTCGATAATATTTCCCCTCCTGATTTATTTGGGGAGAGTCCCCAAGATTCTCTGTGTGTCAAACAAGGAATGCACCCATCCCAAACCTCTGTGTGTGGTGTTTCTGTATTTCCAGGTGTCACTTCATGCCCAGTGCTGAGCCTCAGGGAAGCTTTGTGTAGCTGATCTGGGATTCTCCAGGGCTCCCTGGCTGCTCACAGCAGGGCTGGGCACAGATTTGGTGGGTTGGATTTTGGGGTCCCTCTGTGCCCAGCTCCTGCAGCAGGGACTGCACCTCCCATCGATCCCTGGGCCACTTAAACCTGCAGAACTTCCTCGGCCTCTAATCCTTTTATTGTAAGCTGGGCTGAAATTAATTTTGCCCCAGAAGTGTGCAAAGCCAATTAGCAGGAGCTGTGCCTGCAGCCTGACCCCGCCAGGGATGGATCCCAGGGCACTTTGGGGCCACCTCTGCACCCCTGCCTGCAGCACATCTGGGGCTTTGCTGCCCACAAAGGTGGGCACAGCCAGGAGCCTGCTGCCCCTCCACCTGCAGGGGCTTTTTCCAGCTGAAATCCCCCCGGGTTTTTGTCCTGCTGTTTTCCACACGCCCCTCCTGGAGGTTATTCATTTTCTGCCCGTGATAGGGTGATCAAGAGTCCTGTCAGGAAAATGGATCTGTGTGTCAGCCCTGGCTGTGATTAAAGGGAGAGGTGAAGCGGGGAGAAAATACCAAATTTTCATGGGAAAAATAAAAATAAAAAATCCCTTTCAAAGCCAGGGGCTCCTCAGCCAGGCGCTGTTCATCAGAAATTCAGCCTGGGGAAAATCAGTCCCATTAATTGGGGGCTTCCCCTAGTCATTAAAAAAAAAAATAGAAGCACCACACCTGAAACAAATCCAATCTTGAGGAGTTTTGATGCCCCTCTATTTAAGCAGGTTTTCCCCATCCAGAGGTTTCCAGAGGTCAGGATTTTGCTGTGTTCGAGGGGTTTGCTCGGTTCGCTTTGAATGTCTCAGCGTTTCGGCAGGGCTGGTGTTTTGGGGAGGCAGGAAATCCTCCCCTGCAGCTGTGAGGCTCAAACTGTCACGTTCCAGATTGCTGCTGGGACACTGTGGATCTTCTCCTGGGGGCTGGAATTTTTGGGGGTTAACAGGGAGAGCAGCAGCTCCTTCTCCCCAGCCCAGCCCTGGGAGCTCTCCCAGTGGCTGAGCGTCAGATCGAGCTGGAGCTCGTGGATTCCCAGCAGGCATTTTTTTGTGGCCGTTCCAGTTGATACATGAAAATTCTCTCCATACAGCTTCTGTTGCCCGGAGAGAGCTCGAGGATTGCCCATCCCTGGAAGTGTCCAAAGCCAGGCAGGGCTGGTGGAGGGGCAGGGACAATCCCTGAAATCCCCAGCAGCCCGAGCCATCCTGTGAGCCTCCCTGGGGCTGCAGCAAGGGTTAACTCAGGCTGCTGCCCTCGCTGGCTGCCGGGGCAGGCCCTGCAGCAGGGCAGTTGCATTTCCTGCTGGAAGCAGCACACGTGCAGTGCTCAGGTGTCTCCTGGGCACCCGGCATGGGCTGCAGCCCTCTACAGAAAACGGCTGTTGGGCGATTCCAGCTGTTCCTTTCCCTGCTTTGTTCCAGCCCCTTTTCATCCTGCTTCCTCCAAAGGCAGTGGCTATCGATTTTTTCCCTTTTTTTCCCCTCCCTTCCCATTGTTAAGCTTTCCCTTGGTTTTCTCTCCCTTTGGGCTGGCAGGCTCACCTGAGCACAGCTCCTGAGATTTGGTTAACTTCCCTCTTTTCCTCTGGCTGTCGTTAACAGTGCTGTGCCACGCACTTCATTAATCCCCCCTTCATTAATCCCCCTTCGTTAAGCCACCAGCCTCAGCCCCTGTCAGGTGATGCAGTGTTGGGGAAGGATTAAAACTTCCTTATTTTGTTAGAACAAAATTTCCCAGCGTGCTGGAGATAGCCAGCTAGGTAAGAGTGGATTTTATTTGTCAGAATAAGTGACTGTGGTTTCATTCTGATCATTTCTTCTAAGACAGTGGGATTTTACTCCTAATTAAAAAAAAATGCTCTCAGCTTAGTGGGAATTCAGAACCCCTGGACTATGTTGCACTGAAAGCAGGTATTTCACTTTTATGTAAAATTCATGATGATGGTTTTGTCCTGTTGTTCAAATTCCAGAGGCAACATTTTACTGTGTAAAAATATCGGTTTGGTTTAATGGTGTGTACTGCTCTTCTGAAACTTAAATATCTTGAAACTGAAATGCCCTGACATTGAAATACCCCAACATTGAAATAGCTGGACATTGATATGCCCTGAAATTGAAATACCCTAAAATTTAAATGCCCCAACATTGGAATACCCAGACATTGGAATACCTGGACATTGAAATACCCTAAAATTGAAATACCCTAAAATTTAAATGCCCCAACGTTGAAATATCCTAAAATTGAAATACCCTGACATTGCAATACCCAGACATTGAAATACCCCAACATTGACATACCCTAAAATTGAAATACCCTAAAATTGCAATATCTGGACATTGAAATACCTGACATTGTAATGTCCTAAAATTGAAATATCCTGACATTGCAATACCCAGACATTGAAATACCCCAACATTGAAACATCCTAAAATTTAAGTGCCCCAAAATTGGAAGACCCTAAAATTGCAATACCCTAAAATTGCAATACCCGGACATTGAAATCCCCTAAAATTGAAATACCCGGACATTGTAATACCCGGACATTGTAATACCCAGACATTGCAATCCCCAACATCGAAATACCCTTAAATTTGAAATCCCTAAAATTGCAATACCTGGACATTGCAACACCGGATATGGAAATACCCGGACATTGAAATATCCTGACATTGCAATACCCTAAAATTTAAGTGCCCCAAAAATACAAATCTCCAACATTGCAATACCTGACATTGCATATACCCTAAAATTTAAATGCCTCAAAATTGCAATCCCCAGAATTGCAGTCCCTGACATTGCAATCCCCCCCACCGAGCCGTGCCCCGCTGTCCCGCAGGCTGCCCGCAGCCGCGCAAGGCGTTCCCGTCCTACGAGGAGCGGCGCAAGCAGGCCACGGCCATCGTGCTGCTGGGCGTCATCGGCGCCGAGTTCGGCGCAGAGATCGAGCCGCCCAAGCTGCTCACGCGGCCCCGCAGCTCCAGCCAGATCCCCGAGGGCTTCGGCCTCACCAGCGGCGGCTCCAACTACTCGCTGGCCAGGCACACGTGTGAGTAGCCCTGCCCTGCTCGGGAAGGGGCGGGAGGAGGGCGGGACCGGTTATTTGTCACCTTCCACTAGCGCAGGCTGCTGCTGGCCCTTGCAGGCTTGGGAGTGAGCAGCTTGGGTGGGCAGGCTGTGAGCCCATCCGTGCAGGTGCCTCCCAGTGAGGTGGGACTGTTGCGGCAGTTCTTCCCACTGTTGGGAAGAATTCCTGCTTTTGCCCTTTGCAAAAGTGCTTAAGGGAAAAGGCAAACGGGGACTCTTGGTTGGTCTCCTTCTCCGGGTTGTTTGTTGTTTTCTTATCAGCAATCTCTGCACAACGGGCTTTACACCAGCTCAGCCTGAGGGAGAAAAGGCACCAAAAGGCTCCAACACACAGAATCAGGGTTCTCTTAAAAGACACCAAAGGCTCCAACACACAGAATCAGGGTTCTCTTAAAAGACACCAAAGGCTCCAACACACAGGATCAGGGTTCTCTTAAAAGGCACCAAAGGCTCCAACACACAGGATCAGGGTTCTCTTAAAAGGCACCAACACACAGAATCGAGGTTCCCTTAAAGAAAAGGCACCAAAAGGCTCCAACACATAGAATCAAGGTTCTCTTAAAAGGTACCAAAGGCTCCAACACATAGAATCAAGGTTCTCTTAAAAGGTACCAAAGGCTCCAACAAACAGGATCAGGGTTCTCTTAAAAGGCACCAAAAGGCCCCAGCACACAGAATCAAGGTTCTCTTAAAAGGCACCAAAATGCCCCCTACACAGGATCAAGGTTTTCTTAAAAGATAATTCACCCAGTTATCACCAAGAATGTTCATTATCTCTGCTTTTCTACCAATAACCAACTCAATTTCTGTTCACATCACTCTACACCGTAGCAAATTGTGACCAATGGTCCTGTGTCCCAAACACTGCAGAACAGGGAGGGGATGAAGGAGGAGGAATCCTAAAAACAAGGATCCTCCATCTTCACCTACTTACCATCCTAACAGACCCCAAACATCTAAATTTCTCACCCTGGGATAAATTACATATTATGTTGCTGTCTGATTTACATCCTTGAAAATTCTGATTCATCCCAAAGCCTGGGAAGTCCTTTCCATGGACACAGGTTAAAAGTAGTAGTGTTTGTCAGAGGGTTTGGATCCTTCCAAACATGCAGAGGAATATTCCAGCCCAGGTCACTCCAAGCCAGCCTGGCCTGGAGCAGTTCCAGATGGGAGGTGGTTGTACTTGGGGGGAAAAAAAAAAATCTGATCATCATTATGCAAAAAAGAAGTCATTTTTAATTTAGGCCTGAAAATATCTTGATTTGATACTGGGGGAGAAGATCTGGAATAAAAAGACTAAAAATTCACTGGGTCAGGAGCAGAAGGAGATGAAGGGATATGGAATTTTAACCCAGCTCTCCAAATTTCTGTCTCTCTGTGGACAACCAGGGCAAGAAAAAATCATCCAGAAAGGGTCACAATCAAGTTAAATCCTATTCTTGGAGTCCATCATTTGGATTTAACTGGATCTTGATCAGAGTTCTCAGTGTCTCATTCCTGCCTGGGCTATTGATTTTCCCCAGCAAATAATTTCATTTTTTAAAATCCATTGGCAAACTGGGGATAACAAGGCTGCCTTGGAGCCGTGTGCTCGGCGAGATTTCTGCAAGGAAAGACATTTTGGGAATCCAGGGCTTTTCTGCACGGTGCAAACAAGTGTAGAGTGAAAACGAATTTTAACATTTTCCCTAAAGCTCCGCGAGGAGCCCGGCGTGCCGGTGTGGAATAAAATCCCATTTTAATGCCGCTTTAGGGAGGCTGCCCGGGGAGCCGTGTGATGAGCGGGTCATCCCTGGGATATTCCCTTTCTGTCCCGGGAATATTCATGGCAAGCAGCAAACCCACGGGATCATCCCGGGCCGGCCCTAATTACCTGCTGGCTGCCCTGACTCTAATGTGACATGTTTATTGCCCTAACGAACAGCTCATTAGCGCCGGCATGTTTTTGTCAATATTAATTCCTTCCTTTAAGCCCGGGCGAAGCTTTAAACAAAGATATCCCAGAGTTTGGGAGTTTGGGTGGGTGCTGCTGCTGCTGGGATGCTGAGGGGAAAGCTGGGAGTGTTTTACATCTTGAGGAGGTATAAGGTTTATTTTTATTGTTTTTAATAAGGTTTGGCTTTTGAGGCGTAACGTCAACCAGAAGGGATTTTGGGGGATGCTTTGCAGGGATCAGGATGGGTTGGTGTGAATGAACTGGAAAAGCTCTGTCGGCTTTTCCCAGTCCTAAAACCTGCAGGAGGCTCGTTTGAGAACCAAAACAACAAAGCAACTTGTTGAGGACAGTTCAAGAAAAACCTGATAAAATCAGTAATTATCTTTCGCACAAGAAACAGCATTGAGGGGTAATAAATAATGATGGAGAGATAACGATAAATTACCGGCAAGCCTCACTTGGTTTAACCCTCCTCCTTTTATGTGTCCATAATTACTCCCCTTTAAAAGCGGGCTGTTAAGTGAACTATTAACGAGTCTTTCCAGACTGGGATGGGGATTCGGGCTGGGCTGGATTGTTCGGGATGTTTCTCAGAGACAGTTCAGCATGTCCAGTTGTTTTTCCCCCCGAATCAGTTGGTGCGTGGCACGCAGGGTGTCCGAGCGGGGCTCGCAGCAGCCTGGGCTGGCAGAGGGCATCCTGCCCGCGGCAGGGGTGGGCCTGGGTATCCTTAGGGTGCCCCCCGTGCTGTGCCCGCAGGCAAGGCGCTGACGTTCCTGCTGCTGCAGCCGCCCAGCGCCCGGCTGCCGGCGCACAGCACCATCCGCAGGACGGCCATCGACCTCATCGGCCGCGGCTTCACCGTCTGGGAGCCCTACATGGACGTGTCTGCCGTGCTCATGGGGCTGCTGGAGCTCTGCGCCGACGCCGAGAGGCAGCTGGCCAAGTGGGTACCGCGGGGGGACGTTCGGGGGGCGCTGGGCAGGCATTCCTGGCTCGGGGGTGGCATTGCCGCAGGAGCTGCGGCCGCCCCTGGATCCCTGGAAGGCTCCGTGCTGTAGCCTGGATCCCTGGAAGGCTCTGTGCTGTAGCCTGGATCCCTGGAAGGCTCTGTGCTGTAGCCTGGATCCCTGGAAGGCTCTGTGCTGTAGCCTGGGTCACTGGAAGGCTCCGTGCTGTAGCCTGGATCCCTGGAAGGCTCCGTGCTGTAGCCTGGATCCCTGGAAGGCTCTGTGCTGTAGCCTGGATCCCTGGAAGGCTCCGTGCTGTAGCCTGGATCACTGGAAGGCTCCATGCTGTAGCCTGGACCCCTGGAAGGCTCCGTGCTGTAGCCTGGACCCTGGAAGGCTCCGTGCTGTAGCCTGGGTCACTGGAAGGCTCCGTGCTGTAGCCTGGATCCCTGGAAGGCTCCATGCTGTAGCCTGGATCACTGGAAGGCTCCGTGCTGTAGCCTGGATCCCTGGAAGGCTCCGTGCTGTAGCCTGGACCCCTGGAAGGCTCCATGCTGTAGCCTGGACCCCTGGAAGGCTCCGTGCTGTAGCCTGGACCCCTGGAAGGCTCTGTGCTGTAGCCTGGATCCCTGGAAGGCTCCGTGCTGTAGCCTGGATCCCTGGAAGGCTCCATGCTGTAGCCTGGACCCTGGAAGGCTCCGTGCTGTAGCCTGGATCACTGGAAGGCTCTGTGCTGTAGCCTGGACCCTGGAAGGCTCCGTGCTGTAGCCTGGATCACTGGAAGGCTCCGTGCTGTAGCCTGGATCCCTGGAAGGCTCCGTGCTGTAGCCTGGATCCCTGGAAGGCTCCATGCTGTAGCCTGGATCACTGGAAGGCTCCGTGCTGTAGCCTGGATCCTGGAAGGCTCTGTGCTGTAGCCTGGATCCCTGGAAGGCTCCGTGCTGTAGCCTGGATCCCTGGAAGGCTCTGTGCTGTAGCCTGGACCCTGGAAGGCTCCGTGCTGTAGCCTGGACCCCTGGAAGGCTCTGTGCTGTAGCCTGGACCCCTGGAAGGCTCCGTGCTGTAGCCTGGATCACTGGAAGGTGGCCCCTGCCCGTGGTATCCTTAAGGTTCCTTTTGACAAACACAGAATCTCCGTGGCCCCTACAGTAGGGCCCTTTGAAGCCCAGAAATGTGTTGCCACCTTATTCTAAGGTAGTTATCGCTTGTTTTAGGTAAGTTTGAATTTGCTCAGCACACACAGAATCAATCCTTGCCCTGTGTTGGCAAGGACAAATTGGATTATTGTTGTTTTTTGTCTGAACTCCAGTTATTCCTTGTGGTGTGACAGGAGGCCCCAGCACCTTGTCCCTTGCCAAAGCCTCTCCTAAGCCCCGTTTGATGTCAGTCCCGACCCTCCCAGGATCCCAGTGTCCACGGCTCTTCAGCAAGTCCTTCTGCTCGTGCCATTCCACCCTGAGCTGTCAGGAAGATTAGTCTGCCTCTCCCTCCAAAGAGCAGGGAATAAATGAAGGGATCAGCGTGGAGCCTTGAGGAGCCCGGCGCAATTTTCCTCATGATAAATTGCATAATAAGCGCGAAAGCGTTTGCTTATTAATCCATAACAAGATTTAGATTGAAAATGGCCTGTTACCTTCCTGACAGCTCCAGGATGGAGGGAGATGGAAAGAAATGGAGCAACAATGTGTGCAGGGGTTAAGTGTGGCTCTCACCCTGCCGGAGCCCCGCTGAGCTCCCGCTTTGTGCCGGATTTGCCGTGCACACAATAACGGCACACAGCTGCCGGCGCCTCTCCCGGAGGTTTTATTAAAGAGCTTTTATGTCAAGCTTCTGCTTTTAGATAGAAAAGAAGAAATCACGTTTATTGACCAGGAAAACGAGTGGGTTTCTTTTTTCCCTGCTGAATCAAGGGCGTATCCGAGGTGTTAGGCAAAAACTCGGGTGTTTGAAAACTCCTTCGCTTGCCTGGCTCGTCCTGGTTCCCGAAGGTTAGACTGTGCCAGGGGCAGCTGCTCAGCTGGGAGGGTGAAGAGTGTTCTCCCAGCATTTTTAGGCTTGGATGGTGATAGGAATCATTTTTGCTGTATTTTTGCTTTGTGAATGAAGCCACGTTTCACACATTGTCATGGAGTGGTTTGGGTTGGCGGGTATTTTAAGGATCATCCCATTCCACCCCTGCCATGGGCAGGGACACCTTCCACCATCCCAGGTTGCTCTGGGTCCCATCCAGCCTGGCCTGGAGCCGTTCCAGGGGTGGGGCAGCCACAGCTGGGGTGGGCACTGTTGTGCTCTAAGCTCCCAAACCAGCACCCCACCTTAGGATCAGCCCATACATCGTGACCTGTGCCCTGGAGCAGTGGGAGCTGCTGGAAGGTGGAACAGGGTGGTCTGGGTGCTTCTGTGCTGGCTGCAGTGTGCCATTCCCATCCCCTGTCCGGGCTGGCCACATCCCCACATCCTCCAAAGCAAAGGAATTCACTACAAGCCTGTTGCTTTCCAGCAAAATCCCCACTTTGCCCAACATCCTGTAAGGAGAAACGCTGCTGGCGTGGCACAGAGCCTTTGGAAAGCAGCAGGGGTTTGCTGGCTTTGGGAACCCCCCAAAAATTAACTGGGATAACTCCTTCCCTGGCCTGTCCCTTTTTCATGGAACAGGAGTTTTGAAGTTACATCTAAACGTGGCTTTCCAAGGAAACCTTCCACCTTGTGGAAGAGATTTTATTTAGTTTCACATTTGGACCTTTTAATTCAGAAAGGAAAATAAACTGGTTGGGATTATAAACTCCTGCTATTCTCTTCCCCAAAAAATCAAAGAGCACAGGGTAGAAGGAGGAATCCCTTCCACAGGTTATCCAGAGAAATATGTGGCTGCCCCATCCCTTGCAGTGTCCCAGGCCAGATTGGGGAGGGCTTGGAGCACCCTGGAGGGTGGAAGGTATGGAATAGGTGATTCTTAAAACCCCTCCCAACCCAACCCAGCTTGTGATTCCATGCTTCTACATTTTGGGGATTTTTTGGATAGTGTGCAGAGCACGTAGAAATTTTATTTTTGCAGTTACCGGGCACTTAGCACCTTCCTGCTTTTTGCTTTTATTTTGTCCCAGCAAGTAACAAGCCTTGAGTTAAAGAGAATTCCTCTGGCACGGGGGAGTTCTCGGGCTGTGTTTAAAATACTGTAAAAGCCCAAACCATAAATCCTGGGGAAGACGCTCTGGGCCTCCGTGGGGTGATATGTATTCAGCACATACAGATAATTTGTTAACAAGGCCTTTTGCCCACTTTGGACAGATGCACTTACTGTTTTCAATCTTCATGGTTAATTATTCGATTTGGGGTTGATGCTGGAACACCCTGACTCCTAATCACCGCTCTTTGTTGGGAGTCCATTATCCTGGAACTGCCGGAGTGCTCCCGCTGACCTTGAAGTGACATTATAAGCTGGTTCTAATCTTGCCACTCTATATTTCCACGGCGGCCGCCGCCTTTGTGCGGCTCCCGTTTAGCATCACAATGGGGCTGCCCCTGAGCCCCGCGGCCGACTCGGCGCGCTCCGCTCGCCACGCGCTCTCGCTGATCGCCACGGCGCGCCCGCCCGCCTTCATCACCACCATCGCCAAGGAGGTGAGCGCTGCTGGCCACCGGGGGGGCTTTCGGGGGGGCTGCGGGGCGAGCAGCACGGGGTGATGGTGGCAGCTCAGGGGGCTGGCCTCCATCACCAAGGAGGTGAGTGCTGCTGGGCACTGGGGGGATTTTTGGGGGGCTGCTGGGTGGGCAGCACGGGGTGATGGTGGCAGCTCGAGGGGCTGGCCTCCATCACCAAGGAGGTGAGCGCTGCTGGGCACTGGGGGGATTTTTGGGGGGCTGCTGGGTGGGCAGCACGGGGTGATGGTGGCAGCTCGAGGGGCTGGCCTCCATCACCAAGGAGGTGAGCGCTGCTGGGCACTGGGGGATTTTTGGGGGGCTGCTGCGTGGGCAGCACGGGGTGATGGTGGCAGCTCAGGGGCTGGCCTCCATCACCAAGGAGGTGAGCGCTGCTGGGCACTGGGGGGATTTTTGGGGGCTGCTGCGTGGGCAGCACGGGGTGATGGTGGCAGCTCAGGGGGCTGGCCTCCATCAGCAAGGAGGTGAGCTGTGCTGGGCACAAGGGGGATTTCTGGGGGCTGCAGGGTGAGCAGCACGGGGTGGTGCTGCCGGCAGCTCCGGGGGTCCAGCCACCACTCCTGGCTCAGCACTCAGCAGTGGCAGGTTGCAGGAGGGGCTGGCTGGCCAGAAAGGCTGTGCCAGGTGCTGCCCTGTCCCTCCCCGTGCCCAGGTGCACCGGCACACGGCGCTGGCGGCCAACACGCAGTCGCAGCAGAACGTGCACACCAGCACGCTGGCCCGCGCCAAGGGCGAGATCCTGCGCGTCATCGAGATCCTCATCGACAAGATGCCCACCGACGTGGTGGACCTGCTGGTGGAGGTGAGGCACCCACCCTGTGCCACCCCGTGCTCCAGGAGCTCCTTTCCCTTGGGGTTTTGGGTGTGGAGAGCGTTCGCTTTGTGCCCAGTCCGATTCTTGAGCTCCTCAATGGCGTGAGAGGAACCGTGCCGGTGGGGAGAAGGCCCTGAGCTAAAGAAGGTCAAAGCCAGGCTGGCTGCAGCTTGGAACAAGCTGAGCTGCTGCAAAGTGGCCCAGGGGTGACCTTGAGAACTTTAATTACAGAACAGAAAGCGCAGATCGTCGACTGATGGTAATTTTTGTTTCCAAGGTGATGGACATCATCATGTACTGCCTGGAAGGATCTTTAGTTAAGAAAAAGGGTCTTCAGGAATGTTTCCCAGCCATCTGCAGGTGAGCTCTTCCTCTGGGAATACTGTGAGGTAAATGGTACAGGAGCACCAGCAGGATATATTTCCTAATTAAGAGTGAAACAGTCTTTTAGGTGACACAACAAAGAGTAAAAGGTGATTTATAAATGGGAGCGTTTCCAGTATCTTTAAACGTGGATAAATATCACAGTCATCCTCTTAAACTGGTTCCAGCCAATAAATTCTAATAATCACCTGTCGGCCATTACATTTTAATTTAATAACCTATTAAAATATTGAATAGTTTCAAGGAAAGAACAATTATCCTGTTGCCAGGTTGGATACTGATGGAGATGATCTTCCTCCTTCCTGATGCTCTAAGTGGCTTTCCTTAAAACATAAAGGGAAGGATAAATGGGACTTAGTGCCCAATCTCCCTATTCCTGTGTATATTTATAGCCATCCAGCATTTTAAAATTCTCTGCAATTACTGGCAGTATTTTCTACTTATAGGCAGTGTAAAAATGATCCAGCACCCACGAGGAGCCCAGGGGAAATTTGCCATCAGGTGGCAGCAAACAGGGAAATCTCTGGAGAGATTCCCAGTGGAAGCACGTGTACAGCACCCCCTCGTTAATCCCTTTAACATCCCAGCCTTCCTCGGGCTGGACTGTAAGGTGTGGCCAGATCCTTGGAGAGAGGGATGGGGAGAGCAGACCGAGGGGAAGGACAGGCAGCCCCTCAGGGAGGGATACAGCAGGATGCAGAGCTGCCCCTGAGCTGCAGGCTCCCTTCTCCCTGCACAAACCCCAGGGGTTTTCTTCCTCCCCTTTTACTCTGTGCTGGTTTCCCCCCTGCTTTTCTTCCCACCTGCCATGCTGCAGTGCAGAATGTGTCTGGGCCCTGAGATAGCAGTTGCTGTGGCACTGGGAATCCCAAAATCCCAAGGATCCAGGAGAGATGGGTCATTTGAAGCCTCATGTTCTTTGAGGTTGATTCCAGCCAGTCCTGGCAGATTTGGGGAGAGGAAGATTTCACTGCAGATTTCCACCGTAATTCAGAATGCAGTGGGCCCTTGCACAGGTCTGCTGTGCCTGGGATGAGGCACAGGGCTGTCCCCAAGGATTTGGATTGGCAGTAAGGCTTTAGTGGTGGGAGTCCTTGGATTTCACAGCTGTTGGAACTCCAATAAATGGAATTTATTCCATTCCACGTGCTCACACTGGGTGTTGGGGACTATTGCAGGCTTTACCCCAAGGGTGTTATTGGAGCAGAGAGTGTTTGATGGCGAATTGCCCTCCTCGTTTTTCTTTCTGCCCATCAAAAATGGATGACTTTCCTTATTTCTCCTTCAGCTTTGCTTCCTTTCCATTTGGAAATGGAAAGGGTGTTTGCTGGGCACTTAACCCTTTGACTCCCAGCTGTGCTGAGGTGTTCCAGCACAAAGAGCAGACACCCCTGGCCTTCCAGGGACTTTTATCCCACCTGTGGCAGATAGTAACATTCTGTTTCCAAACATAAATGAGATGGGGTGGCCACTGTGGCTGTCTTGAAGCCTATTTTTATTATTCCTCATTTACACAGTTTCAAGCAAAAAGCTTCCGCCACCACAGAGCAGCCAGCTGCAGCTTCCTGGCTGCAGTACATTTTTAAAACTTTTTCAGCCCATTACAGATGGCAGAAGCTTGACAAGCAGCTGCTCTCACCAATTGCTGCAAGCTCAGGGATGCTTTCCTCTAACAATGCTGTCCTGTAAGGGTCACAGACAATAGGCAACCATCCTTTATTCAGCTTACATATTTCTAGTCCCTAACATAACAGTTTTTTCGAGGCCATCCTTAATTTTGCACATAGCCCTATCACTTTATATTATTACATCTTCTCAGCCTTGCTGACAGCTGACTTTCTCACATTTCACAGATTCACTTTTCCCACAGCTTTCTGACAGCTTCGTGGCCTTTCTATTCCCCACAGCCAGAGACTATTCCCAAATAAATAAAGGAATCTGATCAATAAACCTGATCAGGTTCCATGGTAACTTCAGTTGCTTTTGCCAGGTGTTTTGAACAGCGAGCGGGTTTTCAATCCTCAAACAGGCGATCACAATAGATTACAATAATAGATTATTATTATAATAATGATTGCTATCTTAAATAAAAGCTTGCCTCCCAGCCCTTTAACTGCAGCTGCAGTGGGAGCCCCGAGGAGCTCGGCCTCACCCTGCTCTCCCCTCAGGTTCTACATGGTGAGTTACTACGAGCGCAGCCACCGCATCGCCGTGGGCGCCCGCCACGGCTCCGTGCCCTCTACGACATCCGCACGGGCAAGTGCCAGGTAAGTAGGGCAGCCAGCCCTGCCCAGCCCGGGGAGCCAGCCGCAGCCAGCCCAGCCCAGCCCCGGGCAGCCAGCCAGCCCACAGCCCAGCCCAGCCCAGCCCCGGCCCAGCCCAGCCAGCCCAGCCCAGCCCAGCCCAGCCCAGCCCAGCCCAGCCCAGCCCAGCCCAGCCCAGCCCAGCCCAGCCCAGCCCAGCCCAGCAGCCAGCCCGCCCAGCCCAGCCCGCCCAGCCCAGCCCAGCCCAGCCCAGCCCAGCCCAGCCCAGCCCAGCCCAGCCCAGCCCAGCCCAGCCCAGCCCAGCCCAGCCCAGCCCAGCCCAGCCCAGCCCAGCCCAGCCCAGCCCAGCCAGCCCAGCCCAGCTCCAGCCCGCCAGCCCCCAGCCCAGCCCAGCCCAGCCGCCCAGCCCAGCCCAGCCCAGCCCAGCCCAGCCCAGCCCAGCCCAGCCCAGCCCAGCCCACCGCCCAGCCCAGCCCAGCCCAGCCCTGCCCAGCCCAGCCCAGCCCGGCCCAGCCCAGCCCAGCCCAGCCCAGCCCAGCCCTGCCCAGCCCAGCCCAGCGGCAGCCAGCCCAGCCCAGCCCAGCCCAGCCCGCCAGCCCAGCCCAGCCCAGCCCTGCCCAGCCCAGCCCCGGGTCGCCAGCCCAGCCCAGCCCAGCCCAGCCCAGCCCAGCCCAGCCCAGCCCAGCCCAGCCCAGCCCAGCCCAGCCCAGCCCAGCCCAGCCCGCTCGGCCCAAAGCCCAGCCCAGCCCAGCCCAGCCCAGCCCAGCCCCGGGGCTGTGGGCACAGCAGCATGGAGAGCGCAGCAGGGCTTGCGCTCTGCCGCCCGCCCCTGCCGCTGGATCAACAAGGGAAAGCTCAGCTCATGTCCTGGTCTGGAACTCTGGGGAGTTCTTTCCCTCAAAGTTCAGAATGGTTTACTCAAGGAAGCACTTGGTTCCTTGCTTTGCTTCACCCTGCGGTGAGCAAAGGGACTGCCAGGATGATTTTAGGGCAGGTCATTTTCGGTTTAATTATTATTCAGGAGGTACAGAAT
This sequence comes from Sitta carolinensis, assembly GCA_032173965.1. Lineage (NCBI taxonomy): Eukaryota > Metazoa > Chordata > Aves > Passeriformes > Sittidae > Sitta > Sitta carolinensis. Next base: position 2,916,645 of record CM063313.1, on the reverse strand, counting down.
TTTTCCAGATCCATTGCTGTTGGGCAGCACCAGCTGTTGGATACAGGTCCCTACCTCCAAAGCCGATTTTGTGTGTAATTTGTCACAACACCATGCCCAAAAACATGGAATAACTTGAGGATGGTGCAGCTGAAAAAGCTGTGTCATCAGAGAAAAGCTCAGGTTTTTAATTTCCTTTCCTGTGAGGGGTTATGGGATCCTGAAAAGCATCTTGGGTTTGTTTCTTTGTCCCCTTCCAGGTAGTTCTAATTTTTTAAAGAAAGGTGGCTGTGTTAATTCCAGGGGATCTTTGGTGCCTGTTAATCCCAGGGCTCTTTGGTGGTTCTGTGTTAATCCATTGGATCTTTGGTGGCTCTGTGTTAATGTTTGGTGCCTCTCTGTTAATGTTTGGTGCCTCTCTGTTAATCCCAGGGCTCTTTGGTGGCTCTGTGTTAATCCAGTGGCTCTTTGGTGCCTCTCTGTTAATGTTTGGTGCCTCTCTGTTAATCCAGGGCTCTTTGGTGGCTCTGTTTAATCCAGTGCTCTTTGTGCTCTTGTTAATGTTGGTGCCTCTTGTTAATCCCAGGGCTCTTTGGTGGCTCTCAGCCCTCCCAGGTCTCAGTGAGGCAGAGGTTAAACTGCAGCAGCTCCCAAAAGGCAGGTGGAGCCTCCCTGGCACCTTGCAGGACCCCATGATGAGTATTGATCCCTTCCTCCCCTCTGCCTGGCTCTGGCCTCCCAGCTCAGGCAGGCTCCCTCTCGATCTGGGCTGAGATGAGATCCTGGGATTTGATAAAGATAATTGATGGCTCGCAGGGAATTGGAAAGCAGCAGCTCCACCTGGAAATGTGCCCTTTGTTTTTCCCTCCTTAAACCCCACAGCCACGGGCCCCGAGCCAAGCACGCGGGGTTAAAGCACAAATGGTGATTTTTATCCCAAAATGAACCACTTGGATTAATAATTCCAGCTGTAATGTAACAATAATTATCACGATAGCAGAACAGGATTAAGGTGTCGTTGAGCACGAGCTCTGTTTGCCCAGCTAAACACTGAAATAATATTACCTTCCAACCGAATTATTAAAATGTTGCCTAAGAGTCCTAATTGTTAACACACAGTTAAAACCCCTGCACTTAAAGGTGCAGTAGCACAGGGAAATACTGATGCTGTGAAATGCTGTTTTGTGTCAAATTAAACACTAAAATCAGATTGCAGAGAACTGAATTTTAAGATACCTGATAGTGGATTTTGGGGATGGTCAGTTCTTGCTGAATTCTTTCTGAGCCTGGCCCAAAATCCCCCAATTAATTCCCTCAGTACAGGTTGTTTAATTATCTTCTTTTCCTTAGGAACATACTTGGCTCTGAAATATTCCATTTTTATTGATTAAATCTCGGGATTCATCATAAATATTTAGAGCTGCATTTCAGAAATACATGTAATTTTTGTACCTAAAACCTGGGTCATTTGCACCCAGGAAGATTAAAGAGAAACCTAAGTTATTTTGGGTTTATTTCAAAGCAAAAACTACTTTTAAGCCTGGGCTGGAATCAATAATGTTTGGTCCTGGGTCCTTCCAGAATTAAAATCCCAGCAATCACAGCATTAATTGGATTGTGAGGGGCTGATTTTATTTCAGTGCTGGATGCCTTGGCCAAGTTTGATTTATGTGGAAGGCAGAAAAGGATTTAATATTCCGTTTGGAATGAATTGTGGCTTGGCTTAATTAATGACAGAGGAAGAGCTGCTGTAGGAATAGCTCAGTGTGGGGTTTTTACATCACTTTAGTGGAATATTGCAGTTCAGTGGGACATTCCCAATGCTGAGCTGGAATTTGGTGTAGGAATAGCTCCAGTGTGGGGTTTTACATCACTTTAGTGGAATATTGCAGTTCAGTGGGGACATTCCCAATGCTGAGCTGGAATTTGGTGTAGGAATAGCTCCAGTGTGGGGTTTTTACATCACTTTAGTGGAATATTGCAGTTCAGTGGGGACATTCCCAATGCTGAGCTGGAATTTGGTGTAGGAATAGCTCCAGTGTGGGGTTTTACATCACTTTAGTGGAATATTGCAGTTCAGTGGGGACATTCCCAATGCTGAGCGGGAATTTGGTGTAGGAATAGCTCCAGTGTGGGGTTTTACATCACTTTAGTGGAATATTGCAGTTCAGTGGGGACATTCCCAATGCTGAGCGGGAATTTGGTGTAGGAATAGCTCCAGTGTGGGGGTTTTACATCACTTTAGTGAATATTGCAGTTCAGTGGACATTCCATGCGAGGATTTGTGTAGGAATAGCTCCAGTGTGGGGTTTTACATCACTTTGTGGATATTGCAGTTCAGTGGGGACATTCCCAACCCTGGGCTGCAGGAATAGCTCCAGTGTGGGGCTTTTACATCACTTCAGTGGAACATTGCAGTTCAGTGGAGACTTCTCCCAGCCCCGGGCTGCAGGAATAGCTCCAGGGTATCCTGTGGTGCAGGGGGCAGGTGCACAAGCCCAGCAGTGTCCCCTCCCCACAGAAATCCTGGGCAGAGGGGAGCTGGCAGCAGCTGTGTTCACTCCCACCGTCCCTGTCGGACAGAATTAAGCCACATCTGAAGTGGAATCGGGCAGATTTCCCCAGAATTTCCACTGAGTGTTGGCACAACTGCAGGGGTGACTTGGAGTATTTGGGCTGAGCAGCAGTGATCTGCTTCCTGGAGGAAAACACAGAGCTAACCCCACAAAAATCCTGGCTGGAAAGGATTAGCATCAATTAGAGAAGCACTTCCTTTAAATAACAAAGCAGCTGGATTCCCTGAAGGGTTTGTACTCCTTGGAACGTGTTCCAGGAGTAAAAAGAGCAACAAGTGTGCTGCTCCTATTGATTTCTACCTTTGTCTCACCAAAACATATTTTATTGACAAGTGTTCCAGGCTTGTTAAGTGCTGAAGAGCGGGACGGGGATAAATGTGGGATCAGCTAATTAACTGCGGGGATCCCATTAAAGAGGGAGATTTAGGGTTCACTCACCTTTGCCACGAGGAATAAATGAATATATTAATGGGTTCTTAATAGATGAGGCTCATTGCACTGAGCAGGGCTCTTAATAACTCGGTGTTGAGCACGGGAACGCTGCTAATGGGGTTTGGCTGCTGCTGATCCAGGAGGGAATGGGGTTTCCCCCGAGAAAATCGGCTGGCATCTTGGATTTAGTGCAGACTGGGGCTTTTCGAGCCGTTTCGGGGGTGCTGCTGGGGGAGAGGAGCTGCCTGGGCAGGCGTTCCCCTGGGCTGCTCTTGTGTTTGGGGGCGGCTCTGCCGCATCGCTGCTCTCTGCGCTGTTCGCAGACCATCCACGGCCACAAAGGGCCCATCACTGCCGTGGCCTTCGCCCCCGACGGCCGCTACCTGGCCACCTACTCCAACTCGGACAGCCACCTCTGCTTCTGGCAGGTAAGGCCCTGCGCTGCCCCCGGGCAGGCTCGCATCGGGGGAAGATCCCAAGGGAGGATCTCGTCCCTGCCCAAGGCGGGGGTGTGGAATAAGACGAGCTTTAAAATCCCTCCCCGCCCAAACACAAGGGGTTAAACATCCTCGGCGCAGTTCTCGTGGCGCCGGTGATTTTTCCCTCCCGTGTCCCGTTTGGCACGATTATTAATGCAGGAAAATCAGGAGCATTAGTCATCCTAAAAGGGTTATTACTCAAGATGCTTTAAATTGTGGCAGCGGGGCTCGCGGCTCCGGGTGCCGTGATTTACACCCGCGGCACGGAAACGCCCCGGGCTTTGCCAAGGCTTCCCGGGGACAAATCCCGGGGGTGCCGCGCCCGTGGGAGGCGTGGAGAGCGCGGTCCCGAGGGCTCGGCTCGTGCAGAGCTCCGGAGTTTGGAGCTGGGCTCGGGGAGACGGGCGAGCGCGGGCGGGCTCGGGAGCGGCCCGGGGCTGAGGCGGCCGTGCCCGCAGATGAACACGTCCCTGCTGGGCAGCATCGGCATGCTCAACTCGGCGCCGCAGCTGCGCTGCGTCAAGACCTACCAGGTGCCGCCGGTGCAGCCGGCCTCGCCCGGCTCGCACAACGCGCTGCGCCTGGCGCGCCTCATCTGGACCTCCAACCGCAACATCATCCTCATGGCGCACGACGGCAAGGAGCACCGCTTCATGGTCTAGGTGCGCCCGGGGGCCGGAGGGGCGAGGTGGGGAGCCAGAGGGGCTGGCCGGGGCCGGAGGGGCGAGGCCGGGGACCCAGAGGGGCTGGCCGGGGCCGGAGGGGCGAGGCCGGGGGACCCAGAGGGGCTGGCCGGGGCCGGAGGGGCGAGGCCGGGGGACCCAGAGGGGTCGGGCCGGGGGACCCAGAGGGGCTGGCCGGGGCCGGAGGGGCGAGGTGGGGAGCCAGAGGGGCTGGCCGGGGCCGGAGGGGCGAGGCCGGGGGACCCAGAGGGGCTGGCCGGGGTCTGGGGCCTCAGTCGAGACCTGAGGGGCGAGGTCAGAGGGCCCTGCCGGGGTCTGAGGGGCTCCCTCAGGACCTGAGGCGAGTCCGGGACCTGAGGGCTTCGGCCGGGGGCCCAGAGGGGCGAGGCCGAGGTCTGAGGGCTTCGGGTGGGACCTGAGGGGCTCGGCCGGGATCCGTGGGCCTCGGCCGTGTCCTGCGGGGTGAGTCCGGGCTCTGAGGGGCTCGATCGTGTCCTGGGGTCTCGGCCGTGGTCCCAGAGGCTCCCGCGGGGCTCTGCCGGGGTGTTGGCCGGCGCTGCGGCCCTGACAATCTGTCGGTGCCCGCAGGAGGAAGAGCGCCTGGCCCCGGGCTGGGGGACAGGAGCCGGCCGGGCCCGGCCCCTCCGCGCCCGCTGCCGTCCCGTTCCATCCACCGCCGCTGCCCGGGCGCTGCCGGACCGGCGGGGGCCCCGCAGGGCTCCCGTTTGCACGGCCCAGCTCCCGGGGAGCGCGGCTCGCTGCGGAGCCCCGGAGCCAGGGCTGGGGCGCGGCCCCCGTGCTCATCCCGGCGAAGCTCCGGTGCCGAGGGGCTCGGAAGCGCTGCCGTGCCCAGGCCGGAAGGAAAAATGATAGTCCACGTGTAAATAAATAATTTAAAAATCCTGCGAAATGGCAGACTGGGAAAAACAAAGCAGTATTTATATCGAAAGGTGGTTTTTGCCACCGGTGCAGGTATTTATTTAAATAAAGGACAAAGGGGGGCATTTTGAATGGAAAAAGGATCAAAATTACGGAAAAAAATTGTTGACTGGATGTACTGAAATATTTCCTTCAGTAGGAATATTCCTGTGTGATGCTCGCTGTGACTGTGTTTCCTTCTTACATATCTGATGTTGTGGAATATTTTGTGTGCAATTTGCTGGTTTCTGCTCATGGGAAAGAGAAAAACTATCTCTCAAATCCTCTTTTATTTCAATATCTGTGTTTTGTGCAGCTTTTCCTTGGCTGCAGAGCTCGGACCTGAGGCTGGCACTACCCTCTAAGCTAAAAATGGTACTTGGAGTCCAAAACTCAAGGAATGACTTTTTCCCGTAGCTCCAAAAGAGAAAATAAATGTGTTCAGTTGCGATTCAGGTTATTTGTGCAGTGCCCAGGTGGGATTTGCAGCCCAGCAGCTCCCTGTCTCTGTGCTGTGACAATTCAGTCAGCAAGCAGGAGGCTCAGAACCGTAGGGGTGTTGAGCACAAGCTGCTGGCAGTCTGTCTGTCTGTCTGTCTGTCTGTGCCGCTGCTCTGCTGTGAGCTTTCCCTGCGTGTCCCTGAGGCTGCCTGGCCCGGTGTGCAGGTGTCACTGTGGCAGCCCCAGCTGGCTGACAGGGGGTCAGGGTTCCAGTGTCCTCCTGCCCTCTCTGGCTTCCAATCCCTGGTGTAAATATGCTTCTGGAATAAAACTGCACTGAAACGTGGTGGCTCTCGTGGGTGTCCATGATCTCCTGGTTCTCTGCCCAGGCATCAGGACTCTGTCACTCTTCCACAAACTGCTCCCGTTTCCTTTGGAATGAGGGCAGAATCCTGGAACGGTTTGGGTCGCAGGGATCTCGAGGGTTTGTCCCCAGTGCCCCTGCAGCTCTCCTGGAGCCCCTCAGGCCCTGGCAGGGGCTCTGAGCTCTCCCTGGAGCCTTCTGCTCTCCCGCTGTGCCGGGCTGGCTGCGGAGCAGGTGAGTGCCCCAAGGAATTCACTGCCGGGGATCGTGGCTGTGCTGCACTGGCTGGGCTGGAAGCCGCTGGTTTAAGGAGTGGCAGCCACGGGCCTGCAGAGGAAGCCCCTGTGCCACGGGATGCACGGGAGCAGGTCAGCCGTTCTCGGGTCAGTCTCCAGACACAAACCCCGCAGGAACCGTGCGACTTTGCCCCTTCCAGGGTGTGTGGGCGTGCCCGCCCTCTGTTCCCTGGAGGCTGGCCGGGCCGTGCCAGGCGGGATCCGGGGAGGGACGGGGCAGAGGCAGTGCCTGGAGAAGCCTCTCCTCCTCCAGCTGCCCGCAGAGCTGAGCCTTGGCAGATCGATAGCTGGGAGCCGGCCGGGAAGCGCAGTCAGCTGAACCCCGACACCTCGGGGTGTGTGTGGGCGGGGGAGCCTCGGGGCAGCCACAGCCCGGAGGCCACGGGGCAGAGCCCGCAGGATTCCCAGGCGGGGCTCTGCTGCTGCTGCTGCCGCCGCTGCCCCAGGCACAGAGAGAGCGCAGTGCTCGCTGCGTCCTCTAAGGGGAACGACAGCCCAGGGTGCACCTGGAGCCCTTCTCCTGCTGCCCTCGGTGTGTGCTCACCCTGCTTCTGCTGGCTGTGCCCACTGTGCTCACCCTTCATCCTGGAAACCCCCCGTGTTCCCATGCACACAGCCATTGTTCAGTTCCATTTCCATTGTCCTCAGCCCGGGATAATGCAATACCCACACAGAACAGCCCACGGCCCTTCTGCTCTGCCTGTGAGCTCACCGTGCCTTCAGGGGCTGAGGAGGCTTTGCTTCTGTCCCGGCTCTTGCCAGCTTTTAGGAAACTTCACCAGCATTAATACTTTTGTCTGAACAAAACAACAACAAAAAAAAAAAAAAAAACAGGAAAAATCTGGATGGGAGCCTCCGGTGTGATAAATTGACACTCGATCCAGCGGTTGCCTGGAGCGCGCTTTGAAGCAGGAGAGGCTCCTGGGGAACTTCCCCCTCTCTCTGATGTCTGAAAATTAAAAATTAATCCGCTATGAAAAATTAAAAGGTGAAACTTTCTGCTCTTTCAGCAGCAGAGCTTTTGGAATGCTGATGTGAGGCTTGGAATGGAGGCTGAGTGACATCTCCGGGAACATCACCGTGGGCTGGTGCATTCTAATATCAGATTTTAATTGATTTTTGTAAATTGGAAACCTGTTTGCAAAGGACTCGAGACGTTTAAAAAGGGGTAAATATTTATTTATTGATGTAAATAACCTTAAACAGGCATTTACTCACTCCTGCAGAGCTACTCACCGTTTACCACACAGTGAAAGGAAACCGATGCTTCCAGCTTGGCAGCGGTGCTGGAATCCGCACAACTTGCAAGGTTTAATTTGGCTTTTTTATAAAACAACGGATTCAGACAGAAAATGGGTTAAAATGCTCTTCATTGCAGGACCAAACAGCGAAGGTGCTGCTGGTGGGGGCAGGCAGAGGCAGGAGGATCCCAGGGTGCTGAGGGGATCCGGGCTGTTTGTGCAGCACAGCTCTGTGTTCCACAGGGACACTGAGGGAAATTCTGCTGGGGGAGAAGAGAACTTCCCTGGGGCGGGTGGGACACACGCCCTGCCTGGGCAGAGCAGCGGGAGCGGCGCTGGGCCGGCCCTCCCAAATCTCCCTGCGGGGACGCTCCCGCTTCCAGCCGTGCCCGCAGCAGCGCCAGCCCGGGGCCCCGGCGCTCGCCCCGAGCACGGCAGAGGGGCGGCGAACTGCCCGGCATCCGAGCCCGGGCCTGGGGCTGCTCCCCAGAGGGGCCGCTCGGGCAGCAAACACGCCCGGCTGCCCGGGGACAAGAGCGGCGGGCGAGCCGAGGGAATCGGAGCGAGCCCAGCTCCGGGCTGGGAAATGGATTCCGGGATTCAGCCGAGCCGAAAGCGGCCGTGTCCCGCCCCGGGGATGGCGGGGAGCCGTGGGCAGCGAGAGATGAGTTCCCATCAAGTGCACTGGCTTGGAAAATGGGCAAGGTTTAGGGTCAGGCGCACACGGTCCCGGGGGAGGCTTGGCCAGGGGAAATGGGAAGAGCCGCAGCCGCCGCCGCTGTGATTGCTCCTTTCAGTGACAATTTTCCGTAGTTTTCAGTTTTCCAGAGCCGTCCACCTGCTCCTGGAGCACCGGCTGCGGGGAGGGGGGATATAGAATCCTGGGGTGGTTTGGGCTGGAAGGGACCTTAGAGCCCAGCCAGAGACAGCAGCTCCCTGATGGAATTCTGTCAGACACATGATGCGGGATTGGGAAGGAGGATAAATGGGACTTGTGGGCTCAGAAGCACACACTGCCTGTCAGGGACAGCTTATGCATTCCCTCTGCAGCTGCTGGCAATTGTCACTACACACTGAGGCAGGGAGGGCTGCAGCGCCAGCCCCGGTGGTGTCAATCTCCCAATTGTCCCAATCTCCCAGGGTGCTCTCAATGTCCTTCCCAAGCCAAACCCTGCAGGGACCGAGCAGGGGGCAGGTCAGCTCCTCCCAGGATGGGTTTGGAGCCCACCTGCAGAGGCAGAGCTTACCTGGGCAGCACATCCTGGCATACAGGGAAGGGCTGGTTGCAAACCACCAGCCCTCTGTGCCCTCCAGTCCCGTGGGATGTGGGAGGCCGTGGAGTCCAGGTCAGAGGTCCAATTCCTGAGGGATTAAATGAGATTAAACGTCTTTTTCTCCCAAACTGGAGGTTTGGATAATTTATTGCAACCTGAACATGAAAGCTGGAAATGGTCACCCTCCATCTACACCAGATTCCTTCTGCTGCTCTCCCTGGTTGTCTCGGCAGGGGAAAACACACACGGAACGGAACAAATATCCCCTTTTATTGGTAAAAACTGCATTATTCAGAACGGGGGCCAACTCTGTTCCTAATGGTGCCTACCTGGTTTTCCAAACCAACATTTGAACTTAAGAATTCCTACAAATTCCACCCAAACTGCTTGGAGCAGCCAGAGGGGGTGCCTGAGGGGGACAAGGGCAGGCAGCCACTGGTCGGTTTGGAATGCCGTGCCCTGCTGGGAAGGGCAGAGAGGGGGATCCAGGTGGGATCAGGGAGGGGGATTCAGGCAGGGCCCGGAGCTGGGCAGGGCGAGTGCCCAGCCAGCCCCAGGGAGCCCCCCCAGCTTCTCCTCGGAGCATCTTGTCCAAGTCCGCTAAGGATTTAAACACCCGTTGAAATTAATCTGCTGGATAAAACCTTTTCTTCATAGTCTTCATTAATCACCCGTCCTTCCCGTAGTTCCTTGCAGGAAAATAGATTTTTAAACCTGTCAGCTGTGGTTTTGTGGGATTCATTTCGTGCCTGCTCTGTCTGTTCTCCCGCGCTGCCGGGGAGGAGGCAGACAATTAACCCAGGGCTTAAAAACTCCGAGTGCTCATTGCCGGAGCTGGGAATTATGTAACCACTGGGTGGGCTGGGGGCATTAAATACAGAGTTCGGGTCGGGGACTTGGGGTTTCCAGGCAAGCCAGGAGATCCGGAGGGCTGCAAATCCGTCCCGAGCCACCTTCCTGGGACAGCGGGGGCTGCCAGCCGCGTGTGCCCGGGGATTGGGGAGGGGAGGGAGGCTCCGGCGCTGGCCACGGCACCCGCACGCCTCGGGATGGACAAGGAGCTCGCAGAGGGCAGGGTTCCGTCCGAGCGAGCCCATCCCTGTGCCCCCGTCCCGAACAGCGGCACGGCGGGACGCCCGTGGGGGGAATCACGCAGCATGTTCCACCCCAAATCCCAGCAGCGCGGCCAGAAATCCCACCCTGGCATCAATAATGGATTGAGGCGGAACTGCAGGGGCCCGAGGAGGAAACGCTTCCAGGAAAGGCAGCGGCGGAGCCCCCGGGGAGCGGCGCTGAGGGAGCGCTCCCTAACGAGCCCGAGCAATTAGCGGCGGCGCTGCCGGGAAGCGCGGCCGAGCTGCCGGCCCCGCGGGGGCCGAGAGGGGAACGGCCCCGGGGCCGAGCTGGGGCCGAGCTGGGGCCCTGCTGGGGCCGTGCTGGGGCCAGCCCGGAGCCGGGGATGCTGCGGGCACGGAGCTGGCAGTGGCCGGCGGAGCCAGCAGCGCCCAAAGCCGGGTTGGACAGGGCTTGGAGCAGCCCGGGACAGTGGAGGTGTCCGTGCCATGGCAGGGGTGGCACTGGAGGGGCTCTGAGCTCCTTTCCAACCCAGCCCATGCTGGAATTGTCTGACTTTCAGCACAGCCCACACCCTGGCAGAACATCACCAGGTGGGGAGGGCGCTGAGGCTGCTCCAGCAGAGACAGAGCCCATCACCGTGCTCGTTTCCCGTATGGAGAAATCCATACGCTGGTGACATTTCTAGGGCACGCTATTTTTGCCTCGTGAGGGGGCTGGAAAAATCAGAATGGCTTTCAAGAAATGAAAGCACCTTATTTAAGCTGAGAAAATTGTTCTTGCTGATTAACCTCAAGCTTTTCTGCAGTGTCTCTGGTGACAAAATCCCACAGGATCTAAGGTGAAAAGGACAGGTTTAGTGGAGCTGTTGGAATATGCAGAGGTGAAGGGCCCAAATGGGGTTTGGAAACCTCTCCAGCTGCTCTGTGGTGATGTGTTGGGGTGCTGTAAATGGTTACCCTGAAAAATAACGCCCCCCAAAACTGGGGGTCAGAGGCTGCTCCTCAGCAAAGAGCAGTGGGACACGATAGCCTGGAAGTTACAAAAGTAAATCCCTGAGGGAAAGAAACCATGGATTTAGGTGGGCAAAGGGACAAAAAGGCAGAAAATAAATCCCCCCAAACTTCTCGTACTTCATTCGTTCCAGAGTTTGCAAAATTTCTCAAGTTCATCGAATTTTTTATGCAGGAAATTCCATGAAATTTATGACAACTCTGGGAAGTTAAACCCAGCGCATCTCCGGGGGTGTAGATGCAGCGGGGGGGGGGGATTTAGCTCTTCCAGCCTAGAGACACACCAACTGCAGTGTGGAGAGGCTCCCAGACTTTCTTTCCCTTTCTTTTTTCCCTTTTTTCTCCATGGGGATAATAATAACAGTGTCAAGGACACCATTCAAACTGATGCCTGGAGAGCTATTCAGTCCAGGCCTATTTACGGCCATTATAAAATGCCTGTGGATAGTTCAACGACCGATTTTCAAGAGTCTTTCTCTACCTTTTGAAGGCTCAGGAAAATCTATCAAACTGCAGAAATTAAGCTATTTTTCTTCAGGGGAAGAGAAACAGAGCAGGGAGCTTCTCACATTAAAATGCTGCCGTAGATTCCCGATGAATGAAAAATTGCCCGGCATAATAATGAGCCGGGAGATGGATTTTGAACCAGCTTAAACCCCCTGTCCAGGCTCGGTGGCAGCAGTGCTGGGGATTTGGAGGTGAAGGATGGAGCTCCTCAGGGTGCTGCTGTCCCCCCCTCCATGCAGGGGTGTGGGCAGGTTGGCAGCCAGGCACGGGCTGGGCCCCACGGCTGGCGTGATGCATCCAGGGCATCGCCGTGGCACAGCATGGGGTGCAGCTGTGCAGGACAGTGCTGCTCATGTCCCTGCAGCAGCTGCCGGGCTCTGCATCCACAGGGACAGGGAAGGCCTCCCTGTCACAGGGAAGGCGTCCCTGTCACACCCTGGTGCCCTACATGCCCAAAATCCACTCAGGAAGCAGCGCACCCCAGTGTCCTCACTGCCACCCGGCATTCCTCGTGTGCCTGCTCCAGCCACTCACCTGCGTCCCTGCAGAACAGCACAGGGAGCAGTGTGCTCTGGAAAATGGGGGGGTTGAGTGCTGAGTGTTAATTGTTCACACAACAAATGCCCTCGCTGTGCTGAACAAACGGCTCTCCCCCAGACGGGCTCCCAGCACTGTCTGGTTCTCAAAGCCCTGCCCTTCCTGCCATCCCAAAGCCATAAACAGAGTCCACTGGCTTCTCCAAACCTCCGGTGACATTTAATTGAGTGGGAACCGTTTCTTTTTCCCTTACAAGCTGCCAGCTCCCCCTGTGTGTAACCACAGAGCATCTTCTCCCCATCCTCCGGGCAGGACGGGAGCCACGGGCCCAGCCTGCTTCCCACCGACCCATCCAGGGCCACGTCCTTGCTTTGGGCAGCAGCTCCTGCAGCTCTGCCCGTCCCTGCTCCCTGGGAGCAGAGCCCCACGCCCGCCTGGCTCCACCCTGCCAGGGGAGCTGTGCAGAGCCAGCAGGGCCCTCCTGGAGCTCCTTTCCTCCCTTGCTTGTGCGCGCCGGAGCCCGGGGCTGGAGGGGGCACATCGCGGCCTCCCGGGGCTCCTGGCAGGCTCTCCCCCTGCTGTCCTGCAGCCCTGGTGCCTTGGGGGGACTGCCCCCTGCCCTGCCCTCCTGCCCTGCCCTGCCAGGGACGCTCCTCCCTGCACACCCACATCCTGCTTTGCAAGACTCCTGCTGCCGGTTTTCCCTCCCTTCCCAGGTTCTCCTTTTTTGTGCTCTCTGAGCGATCGATTGTGTCTCGCCCGAGCCCCAGTCTGTACAAGGGGAATATGAATAAATAATGCCGTGGGGATGAAGGGGGTTTGGAGCTGCCCCGTGCCCCGTGGGTGAAGCCCTGCCCTTTAAACAGCAGCCGTCGCCTCTGCCGCCCCTGCGTTTCTTTTCTGCTGCCGAGGCTCCTGCTTCCCGTTACACCAGGAACTGTGTCCAAGGCGTTCCTGAGGGACAAGAGCTCGGATGGCGCATTTCCCCAGCTGACACGATGCTGTCAGCGCTCCAGGACCCTTTGCTGTGGGGCGGTGCTGCAATGCAGGGATTGGCTTACACCCGCCCAGCAGGGATTTGGGATTGGCACCCAAATTGGGGAGCGGCAATGCCGAGTCCCTCTGCGGGGACGCTCCTGGGTGCCCGACTGCGCCCGGGGTGCCCCGCCGGGGGCCAGAGGATGGCACACACCTGGGACACACCCCAGCGCTCCGAGCTTTCCTCCAGCCTTTCTCCCCGGCTCCGGAGCTGCTCTGCTGCCCACGCTCCTCGCCCGTCCGAGCCGCAGAGGCGGGGAGAGCCCTCGGCTCTCCGGCCCAGGGCAACGAAACGTCCGAGCGAGCCGCTGGCTGCCAGGCGGGAGGCAGGAGCAGCCCGGGCAGCTCTCCCTGCTCCCGGCCCGGGCTCCCCGGAGCCCCCCGTGCCCGGTGCGCCCCGGGCTGCCGGCGGGGCGCCGCGGCCGGCCGGTCCCCGCGGGCAGCAGCTGCCCGCTCCCGTGGGAACGGCCCCGGGCCGGCCCTGCGCCGCTCCCGCCGCCGCAGCACTTTGTTCTTTGTGAAAAGCCCGAGCTGCAGCCGCTCTTTGTGCCGCCGATTTGAATTTGACCCTTTCCAACACCAAAAATCGATATTCCCGGGGAGAAGCAGTGGGTGCTATTTTTCCAAGCCCTGTTTACAGCGGAGCAGTTCTCGAGGCAGATGTTATCTCGCGGACTTTACCAAATTTTACAAAGCATTTTCTGAGCACATAATGACAGTATTATCTTTGTCCACCTGCTGAGAGGAGCGGTGGGCTCACAATAAATATCGGCTTCCGAGCCGGGCGAGTCAGAGTCCGTCTTATCTGTCCAGATGGGGGGAAAAAAGGCCCTAATTTACATCCCAGAAAGCACTGGGGTGTGACAAAGGTCATCGGCTGACACTGTACCCTCAACTGGGATGAAAAATATATGAGTCGAGGCTGCATTGTCTGAAGGAGACACGGTCCCTTCCAACGGCTCCTGCCGCCTGCTCTGCACCACCTGAGCCATGGCATCCCTGGCTGGGACAGTCCTTACCCAGGACAATCCCTGGCTGGGACAGTCCTTACCCAGGACAATCCCTGCCTGGGACAATCCCTGCCTGGGACAATTCTTACCCAGGACAATCCCTGCCTGGGACAGTCCTTACCAGGACAATCCCTGCCTGGGACAATCCTTACCCAGGACAATCCCTGCCTGGGACAATCCTTACCCAGGACAATCCCTGTACCCTGCCTGGGACAATTCTTACCCAGGACAATCCCTGCCTGGGACAATCCTTACCCAGGACAATCCCTGCCTGGGACAATCCCTGCCTGGGACAGTCCTTACCCAGGACAATCCCTGCCTGGGACAATCCTTACCCAGGACAATCCCTGCCTGGGACAATCCCTGCCTGGGACAATCCTTACCCAGGACAATCCCTGCCTGGGACAATCCCCACCCAGGACCATCCCCACCCAGGACCATCCCTGCTCCTCCAGGACGTGCTCTAGCTCCTTGCTGTGCTGAAATCCCAGCTGCCCTGGGGGCTCACACCTCGGCAGTGCCATCCCCTCACAAGGGACCTGGCCCTGCCAGAATTCCTCTAGCGTTCCCAGCTCAGCCAGGAGCTCTCTCCTATTGCTCCCCTGGGTTCTCAGCTCCTTTCCCCTGAGGAAGCACCTCCACATCAGTGACAGTGGCGATGGGGACAGATCCAGGGGGTTGGGTCCAGGTGCCACCTCCCATGGAGTCTCCTGGCTCCCTCCTTTTCCTCCCTTTCCAGGAAATTGTCTGGGTTTTACAAATACCCCACAATTAGTGAGTTAAGGAGCTAATGAGGGAATTCTAGCCAGCTTCTCTCTCATCTGAGACCCCACAGGATCCTCCCTGGTCTCAGCACAACCTCCCTGGCGCATCCCGGAGTGAGAGATTCCTGGAATTACTCATTAGGTACATGGTCCTGGAATTAGCAAAGGCATGTGTGGTGCTAAGGGAGGGCTGAGGGCTCCAGAGGAGCTGAGTCAAAGCAGGGGTGAGTGCTCTGCTCCAAGGGGCCACAGAGGCTCCGGCCTGGCATCCTGTCACTGTGGAACATGTCCCACTGCCCCATGAAAATGACAAAAAGACAAAGAAAAATGAGTGGGCAGTCAGAAGGGAATATAAAATCATTAACACAGCGCCTAATACAGTGGGAGAAATGTCAGTGGGGACGCTGAGCTAATGGGCTAGCCTCCTCCAGAATTTTATTATCCCTGAAATTTTAAATAATGCATCACATTCGGATCCCTGAGTCCCTCCTGCCGTCAATCCGTGATTCCGCAGTCCAGCACGAGGAAGTGGCAAATCAGAGACACTCACCCGTGTCTACACATTCTGCAGGTAGTGATGGAGCCAAGATTTATTTATTAGTCGAGCTGTGATTGATTTAGAGGGGATTTGCTTGCTGGAGTTAATTACAAGCAATAACTGGCTGCTGGCTGCCCGGGAAGCCCAGCTGCTGCTCCAGGGACATCCTGCTTGTGCCTGCTTCCCCCTGTGCTTTGGGGCACAGAAAGCACCTGTTGCCAAGAATAACCACCTGGATTTAACCAATGTCCTATCCCTGGAGGTGCTCAAGGCCAGCTCGGAGCAGCCTGGGCCGCGCAAGTGTCCCTGCCCATGGCAGGGGTGGCACTGCCAATGCTGGGAGGCTGTGAGACTCAAATTAACTAAACCGGGGAAATCTGGATTGGATTTTTTGCCCCAGGGCCTCCCAGAGGTTGTGCAGGGGAACAAGGAAGCCCCTCTGGGAGCGGGATGTTGTGCCAAGGCCCGGGTGTGCTCCCTTGCCTGGCAAAGGGAGGCACAAAGGGGCAGCCACGGCGCCCCGGGCCGCAGGCGTTCCTGTCCACACCCTGCCCTGTCCCCGGGGCACTGCCAGCGTGTCCCTCCCTGTCCCGGGCCCGGCCCTGTGCTGCTGGCTGGGGATGGAGGGGCCCGTGTGAGCAGGAGCTGCTTGGTGTCCGTGCCACGGAGCTCCTGCCCTCGCTGGAACCAGCCAGGGATGGAATGATGAGCCGACACAGACTTGTCTGGGAGCCAAACAGGACACAGACAGCTCCTCCGAATGGAAAAGGGACAAACCACTAAAAAAACCCAAACAAGCAAAAAAACCAAACAAGTAGAAACCCCAACCAAGTAGAAACCCCAAACCAAGCTCTTTAAATTTCATCTCCCAAGGCAAATGCTTTAATGTCAAGCAGTCCCAGGGTTGTTTTGTGCCCATTATCACCCTGTAAAGTCCCTGCTAGAGGGATGTTTCCTGCCCGGGCAGTGGGGTTTCTCATGGAAAAGCTGACCCAGCCAAGAGGGAGCAGGGCTCCCGTTGGGAAAACATCCTGGCCGGGGCATTCCAGGGCTGGTGGCACAGCCTGAGCATGCCCCAGGTGACCCCGGGAGTGACACACACACACCGTGCCCCCCCCGGTGGCTCTCAGGGGCGTCACTCTCTCACGGGGTATTCATTAATTAAGTAATTAATTAACCAATCAATCGTCTCTCCCTCGTTGGCTGTTTGGGTCAGGCTCCCAGTGCCGATCACAGTGAGGGCACCCCGGGGAGCCCTTTGTTCCACAGAGGTGAAGAATTGTACCACAAAAAGAGTTCCCCCTGCGATCAATTCCCTCTAACAACTTTATTGATTAGCTGCAGTAACATCTCCCATTTATTAATTATGAAGAAGATGTTCCAGGGATTCCTTAAAGTTAACTGTTGTGCTTTGCCTCTGCCCTCAGGCCCCAGCCCAGAAGTGCTGCCCAGAGTGCAGTCCCTGTCCCTGGAGGGGTTTGAAGCCCTGTGCACGTGGCTCTTGGGGACGTGGGTCAGTGGTGGCCTTGGCAGTGCTGGGGGACGTTTGCTCTCAATGAACTTGGAGGGCTTTTGGAGGTTCTGCAATTCCTCTACACCTGTCTTGTTGCAGGATCCCAGAGCTGGCACCTGGCCATGGATTTGTGTCCCTGCAGCACCAGGAGCAGAGGGGTGCTTTGTCCCAGATCCTGGGCCCAGGGAACAACCAGGATGTCTCCATGGCTTTCGTTGTTTGGAATGACTGACAGCAGGGGTGGCAAATGCCAGTGCTGGGATCA
Organism: Sitta carolinensis; assembly: GCA_032173965.1. Classification (NCBI taxonomy): domain Eukaryota; kingdom Metazoa; phylum Chordata; class Aves; order Passeriformes; family Sittidae; genus Sitta; species Sitta carolinensis. Next base: position 2,899,703 of record CM063313.1, on the reverse strand, counting down.
AGAGTCCTACACAGAGGGAAGGGATGCTGGGGTCAGCCATTGTCCACATCCTTTGCTGTGGAGCTTTTCCAGCAAAGTGCCCAAATGCAGCCTGGCAAGGGGCTGCTCCCACCTCTGCTCCAGCCTCAGGAACGCGCCACCCCAAAACCCCAGTGTCACCGGGGCTGAGGGCTCAGCCCATAAATTAAATGAAGGAGTCAAGCAAGGGCAAGGAAGCCCAGGAGCAAGCTGGGAGCAGGGGTAAGGAAGGAAAAGGAAGGTCAGAAAGAGGGTAATTAAGGAAATGCAGCAAAGAGAAATTATACAAGAGAGGATTAGAAATGTACAATTGGTGTCGCTACCCGGGGCCATAAATCACCTGCAGTGGGAAGGAGATGCTGAAGGAAGCCGAGGGTGATGCTGGACTGATTATGAGTTTGAAATATGGCACGTTGGCAAAAAATCCACGGCGATTTATCTTGTGTCACCGGCCATCCCGGGAAGGTGGCAGCCGTCCCCACACAGCTCTTCTGAGACTGCAACTCCGGGGCTGAATTGATTTCTGAGCCTGCCAGCCTGCGCTCATCTGAGCGGGTAACAAATAACACAGGGAGGAAAAACTGGGAAATCAGAGATCACAGTCACAGCCAAACAAATGGCTGGGGTGGAGGACAGGGATTTGGATACCCCAGACTCTATTTACACCCTGTAAGCAAACCCCAAATAAGCCTTTATTGCCTGGTGGCTATGTAAAGATTTAATAACTCAGATTTGCAGTCCTACCCACACAGAGTGATTGCCAGCCTGAGAGAAGAGTGAAAATCCACACTTTTAGAAAATATCTAGATCTAAAAATAAAAGGGGGATACACATGCTAGCAATACAGAGGGGTTAGTTGGGAGGTGAATTAAATCCCTGGATTAAAATATGAACATGTGCTGTAATCACAAACCCGAGCCCGACCTCCCCAAGCGCCTCCATGGGCACAGGGCAGGAGCAGGGCCAGGGCTGCCTGGGAGCCAGCCAGGAGGGCCTGGGGAGGGCTGGAGATGCTGCAGTGCCGGTGGGAGGCAAAGCAGGAGCCTGAGAAAAGCTCCAGAAGGATCTGCTGGCAGGAAGCATAAACCAAAAATAGGCAGTGGCAGGAATCAAGGCGAGAGTGGGGAAAATGGAGACGGTGATCAATACCTGGAGACCAGAAACACAGAGGATGTGAACAGTTCTTATTCCCAACCTGGGCAGCCAGGGGCTGAGCTGAAAACCTGATTTTCTCCTCGAGAAATCATAGGCATAGTTCCAAAATGTCTAAAAATGAATCATGTAAATGAGGGCATTGCTGCTGCTGCTGCCCCTGCCCGGATGGTGCTGCAGGGGCACAGTCTGTGGGTCCAGGGCATCCAGAGGGGATGGGAAGCATCCATTCACCAGCTCCCCCGTGGTGACAATGAAATGGGCAAGGAAGAGCCCAGAGCTGGAGATGCATCATCCCACAGCCAATAATCACCAGGATCAGCCCTGCTCCCACGGCAGGACACTTCAGCACACTCACCATTAGGAACACTGCCCTCATTTCCTAAAAACATGATCCGAATTCGCCCTTGCCCTTCATTTCCCCGTGAGAGCCCAGCAGCAGCGCAGCACCCCAGTTTTCCTGCTGCTCTCCTTCCACCCTGGGAGACAAGGAGGTCAGGGGAGCGCTGGCAGGGCCAGGATTAGAGCCAGGGAGTCCCAGGGTTCAGGGGCCTCCCCCAAGCACGGGAGTCCTGCTGGAAAACAGATGGTAAGGAAAAATGATTGGAGGAGGAGATTAATAATAACACTGATAGAAAACTAGATCGAAGGGATCAGGGCATAGCAGAGGGGCTGAGCGATAATTTGGTGCCTTGTGGGAAATGAGGAGGACAGATGCTTGCCTAAATTTGGGGATTAGATTTTGTAGCCTAAAGAAGATAATAAATGAAATGATTATGGCATTAAAGTGCTGGTCCCTGTGGGCAAGCAGGTTGGGAAGACCCTTGGCATTAAGAGCCAGGGCTGAGGGGACAGGTCAGGTTTAGGGCACCCTATCAAAGGTCATCTCCCAACTGCTGAAAGCCCAGGGAAAATTCCTCCTTTGGGGGATCCATGAAGCACAGGACAAGGATCCTCTGGTAATAATTTCCCAGGGAAATTCAGCAAAAAATTGCCATTTTTAATTTTTTTTACCTGGCTCATGCACTATTCAGGCTTTGGGAAAGTCATGGCATTTTAGTGGGACCGAGTTCCAGGGACATCTTATGGGGTAGCTGGAAGGGCAAGGATGTGGGGAGCCACCAGGCCCAGGCTGCACTGGCAGGGGCACCCTCAGCTCAGCTGGGAGGAGGAGAGGAGGAGGAGGAGAAGAGGAAAGTGCTTTACGAGGGCAGCCTCTCCTCTCTGAGCACAAATATCTAAAAACTATTAATTTCGGGCAGCAGCTAGGAAGAAATACATGAAAGGGAAATTGATTTCTATTTAAATGGTATGTTTTCATCACCTTTTTTCAGAGCATGAACATTCATCTCTGAGTACCTGTGCTAATTGATTTCAAATGCAATTCAACACAATCACCGTGGAATAATAAATCTGGGGGCGAGAAGGGAAAGGAGAGAGATCAGCATGGGCTGGGCAAGGGAGAGCCCACGGGCACAGGGAGCAGGGCTGTCCCAGACACAGGGGGGACATCCAGCCTGGAAAAGGTGGGCACAATCCCATTACAGCCCTCCTCGGGGGATCAGCGGGGTTTATGGATAACACAAAGGGACCTGCTAATCCACATAAACTCTCGGGGACAGGGGGATTACAAGGGAGAGGCGGCACAAGCCAGGAAAGGAGCCGAGCACCCCCGGGCTGGGAGGGGCTGGTTTGGGTTGGGAAGGAGTTTACAGACAATCCAGTCCCACCCCGGCCCTGGGCAGGACACCTGCCACTGGGACAGGCTGCTCCAAGCCCTGTCCTGAACACTTCCAGGAATGCAGGGGCCAGCAGGAGCAGCAAGCAGAGAAAGGGGAGACTGCAGGAGCTGGGAGAGCCCCGCAGAGGAGGCCACTCCGGGAGCAACAGCTCGGAAAAACATCCAGCTTTTAGGTGTTTATCCTCAAATAAATAATGGAACATGATACCCAAAAAGCTGCTGTGGGAAAATGGGCTAATGGAAGCCCTGGGTAAATGCAGGTGAGGCGGAGGGGAGCTGCTCCTGCCTCAGCATGGGGCACTTGTAGGCAGATATTGCAGTGCTACAGCCTGTTGTGGTACTCAGGGCTCGAACGGAGGCTGGAAACTGGGGGGAGAACAGAAAATAGCCATCGAAATTACCTGCAGCCAAAAATACCCTGCACAGCAGCCAGCTGAAAGAGCCTGACATGTTTGGCTGATCGAGGAAAGAGGGGAAAATGCCCTGCTAGCTGGATATGGGAACTTCTGCAGGGAAAATGAGGGGGTAACAAGGAGCCTCTCACCCGAGGCTGCTCCATAAGGCAAGAGTGCCCAGACTGGAGCAGGGGAAGCTGTGCAGGCCCTTCCCCACTGACACAGGCTCTTGGGCACGAGCAGCATTGAGGAGAGACGTTCCAAGGCCCTTGGTAAATGAGCAACCTGTGAATTCAGTATGGCACTGTAGGAAAAAGCTCAATGGCAATATTCACATGGAGTTATCCCCATTACGCTGACTGCTTCGGCTCCCAGCTAATCCCAGCCATTCCACACATCCCTGGAAAGGGAAGGGGATGTCTGTGGACACTGCCCAAACTGGAGATAATGCTGCAAATTCTCTGTTCTTTTGCTCTCTCCACTGCTGGGAGAGAGACAGGCATTTTTGCTGGACTTTTCTGAAGCAGTTTTTATGGATATCATCTTTTTCCAGGACTTGTAACCTTGCCAGGGAGAGGGTTGGAGCTCAAAACCCACCTCCAAACCACTTGGAGCTCTTATATTGATGCAGCTGGGACTGTAAGCAAAATAAACCCAGTGAAATAATGGCCAGTGAACAGGCAGAGACCGTGGAAAGGATATTGATTGGAACAGGGTCTCTGTTCTGCACAGCACAGTGAGCTCCGAAGGGCTGAGCTTCAGGTAATTTCTAGCAAATAATGTGTTGTACACTGTTATTTGTGGATCCTGGAAATCAAACTGGAGCATCCAGGGCTCTTGTCTAACAAGTCCCTGTAGCTAGAGCCAGTGCCTTGAGAGAGGAATAAAAGCATCAAATCAGAAATAAGGTGGAATAAAATAAACCCCAGCATGTCTGGCAGTGGTGGGACATGGGGTGCACCTTCCCAGAGCCCGAATGTGAACCCTGCCAGGAAAACCCCAGGGAACCAGGACGGGATGAAGTTTCCCAGGCGGGAATGGGACACACGGCCACAGGCAGGGACAGCAGCTCCTCCCTGCCATGCCTGCACCGGGGCCATGGAAACAGATGCACTTATTTACAGCAGTCGCTCGAGCTGCCAGCACTTGCTGCTGAAGGATTTGGGGGCAGAACACACCTGCCCATAGCAGAAGGGATGTCAGGAGCCCTGCCAGCCCCGGCACCCTGGCTGGCTTCGCTCTGCCTGCCTCCTGCACGGGTAACAAAGAGATTCCAGCACCGGTTCAGAGGTGGGGAATTTGATAAACTGGCTCATATTTTTAAATGAACAAATGACACTTCATCGTGGCCATGACAGAGGGCTCGGCGCTGCTTTACAGTAATCTATGCCTTCTTTAACACACGGCTGCGATCCCGGCCGCCGGCAGATGAAGGATGGAGGAGCAGGCAAAAGGTTAATAGAGCATTGGGCCTTTTTTAATTGAAAAAATGACTGAGGGACCATGTAGCAGAGCGAGCAGTAATATTATTACAGGCTGTAAGTACTGTTCCAGAGACTTACTGTTCATCTGGGAGCAGAGTAATGAGCGCCGGGCTGTGGCTCCCGCCTCGGCCAAACGCCGCTGGCTCGCCAGCAGCAGCCACTGCCTCGGCAAGGGGCCGGCAGCGCCAAAGGCTTCTCCCCCTCTGCAAACCCTGAGCCTCCCCAGGGAGGAGCACCCTGGGTGCCTGGTTAAACTGGGTCCGCCACGCCATGCCTCAGCACTGCCACACCGGATCGGCACCGGCCTGCGAGGGGCTCCAGCGGGCTGGGATCTGTGCGGGAGGGGAGAGGCTGCAGGCAGCTGCCTCCTAACGCAGCCTGTGTGGCACAGGGTGTAAATCGGCACGGCCGTGTGCATCTCAGGGGCTGACAGACCTTTACACCACCATGGAGGGGGCCCGGGGTCCTTCCCTGGCACTGCTGGTGCACCCTGCTGCGAGCGGGGCGCAGGGCACGGCACGGAGCATCCCTGTGCCAGAACATCCCTGTGCCAGGTCCTGCACTGGAGAATCCCTGTGCCAGAACATCCCTGTGCCAGGTCCTGCACTGGAGAATCCCTGTGCCATTTCCTGCACCAGAACATCCCTGTGCCAATTCCTGCACTGGAGAATCCCTGTGCCAGTTCCTGCACCATAACATCCCTGTGCCAGGTCCTGCACCAGAACATCCCTGTGCCAGGTCCTGCACTAGAGAATCCCTGTGCCAATTCCTGCGCTGAAGCATGCCCGTGCCAGGTCCTGCACTGGGGCATGCCCGTGCTCCTGCCGTGGGTGCCCTGTCTGGGGTCCGCAGCACAGCCCCTGTGCTCAGCTCAGACATCCCGGGGAGCTCCGTGCCCCGCAGGGCCATCTGCTCCAGAGGTCAGGAACAGGGAGAACTGGCCCATGGGGGAGCCTGCAAGGAGGCAGGGGGCGAGGGGAGGAAGGAGCCGGCGGACGGGGAACCTGGGGCAGCCCACGCCCGGAGGAGGTCTGTCGGGAGCCGTGCCCACAGGGCTGAGTGATGAGGGGCTGCCAGCGCAGCGCTGTGTCATCCCGAGGAGCTCAGCTCGGGGCTGGGCAAGCAGGGCTCTTAAACAGCCTGTGGCAGCACTTTGGGCTGCCAGGATTTATGCTCCGCAGGAGCAGCTCTATCTGTCATCTGTGAAAAGCCTCATTTACAGAGAGACTCCGTCAGGAAAGGCAATCAGCCTGGAACCTGCTATGCTGGGAATTTACAACTGCTCTGCCAGGATCAGCTCATCCCTCCCTTCCCAGGAGGCGCAGGAGCTGCGGGGACCCGGCCCACACCTAGGAATGGGTGCTGGTTCCCGCAGGGAATGCCCCAGCACTCCCTCAAAGAGCTCCTGCTCTGGAGAGGGAGCACGGGGATGGGGACACCTGTCTGTGGCACAGCCGGGAGTGCTCCTGTCAGGAATACCACACCTGTCTCCGGTGGGCAAAAGGGGATTCTCATGGAAAAAAAGCAGGGGAGAGGCAGGCAGGTTTTGCCTCACCTCTGGGTCTGGGGTGCAGGCGGATTCCAGGAACGGGAAACCACAGAATCCCAGAATGGTTTGATGTGGAAGGGGGCCTAAAACTTATCCAGTGCCACGCTGTCACAGGCAGGGCGAACTTCCCCTAGCTCAGGTTGCTCCAAACCTCCCAGCACAGCCATGCCTTCTCCATCCCTGGGAGCCCAGCAGGGCACAGCACCGGGGGATCTGCTGGGTGACAGGGAGCAGTGCGTTACGAAGGCTGCACATGCTCCTGCACCAGCAGAGCCCACGCTCCAGTCCTTCCCCGCTGGCCCTCAGAACAAAGCCCCTGACTGAGGGATGGATGGCTAACATCACCATTTCTGCTGCATTTTCCTCTCCCGGGGAGGATGAGCTCCAGTTACTCCCATCCATCTCATTCTTTCAAGTCATCTTCATTCTGCAATTTCCCCTCACCCCGAAAAGAGTCCAAGATCGATCCATTTCTTTCCAATTTCAGCCGGGGAGAGGGAAGGAGCTCTGTGAGAGGCAGAGGATGCCTTCTGCCTCCCCCAGCACGTGCCTGCCCGCGTTCCTCCCCGTTCAGGCTGGCTGGGTATTGATCCCTCCCTGGGAAGTGCTGCAGCCTGTGCCCTGACCTCCTGCTCACCTGCCGGAGCCCAAACCCGCTTGTGTGAGGCACAAAAGGAGTTCCTCCCCTCCAAAAGGCAAAGGGTGTCCCAGCCAGGACAGCAGCCTGCCAGCCCAGCCACGCCACCCTGCAGCAGCACGGAAAGGAGTCGGGAATAAATCCCGACAGGAGGAGGCTGAGCCCTGCCCACATCTGCAGTGAGCTGGGTTTGGTCTCAGCTGCTCTGCTCCTGGCCAGGTGGGACCCCAGGGATGGCAGTGGGGGACGTGGCACCCAGATAAAAAATGGAATTCAGACACCCACCACGAAACACCACAGACCTGAGCATCTCTGCCACAGCACGGTCACTGTCCCACTAAATCCATGCTCCAACACGTCCCTCTTGTGCCCCTTGCCATGTCCAGAAACAAATCTGATTTCAGGTGTCATGCAGCAGCTGTTTAATTATCAGAGACAGGGCCTAATGGCATTTGTGTCCCAGCAGGGAGCAGTTTGGATGCGTTTTGGCTCCAGGAGCTGCTAGTGCTGCTTCCCAAACTCCCTCTCTGATAACAGGTGCTTTTACAAACATTGTTAAATGAGATGGATTCAAAATAGGCCTGGTTTTCCCACCTGATCAATAGATCTGAAAGGAAGGATGCCAAATATTTGGAGTTATTGTGCAGCACTGATGGCTGTCAGGACAATGGGCAGAGCAAAGACAAATACACACCTTTGCCCGGGTTATTACTTTAAGCCTGTTATTATCATTATTATGGGTGATTAAAAATCCCATTAATCAGATGCTAAACAGATTAAGCCCTATGAATTAATTTTCTGGAAATAACTAAGACAAACATTCTGTGCAGAGCTCATTTAATGAAATAGAAGCTGTTTATCTGCAAAATTAGGGCTTGAGCGTAGCTGAGCTTCGGCTGGAAAAATCCAGCACGGTGTGGGCACGGCGGGCACAGGCTGGAGCCAACGCCGATTTTTTACCCATTCTAAGTAAAAGAAAAATCTTGCTGCAAGTAATTTATGATACATTACACAAAGAGCTCATTAGCGAGAGCTACGAAATAAAATTACAGTCAGTTAGGAAGTAATTCCTTGATTTAGTGCGTAGGGAGAGGAGGCTGAGGGACAGAGTGCTCCGATGGCAGCGCTGAGCTCTGCTGGGGAGGGAGCCCGTCTGTTCCACGGGCCAGGTGTGCACACCTGAGGCAGCTGGGCCCCTCCTGCCCCCACTCTGCACCACCCCGAGGGACCTGACCCACCCGGGGATGTGATGGCAGCAGCAGCAGCACGAGCACCTGGCAGAGGAGATTTCCGAGTGGTTTTCCTGGGAGCAATTCCATTACCGTGTCAGCTCGTTATCGTGACTAATTGCTGACACTTTTTTAACGGCTGTGTGTCACACAGTTCCCTCTGCTGCTGGGTCCAGACAACTTTAGGCCTGTTCTGCAATGAGGACCAAGAAGGATGAGCTGGAAGGAGAGCCCTAAGGTTGAATTAAGAATGTAAGATATCAAATTATAAGAGATAAATAAAAATATGTTAGCAAAACATGGCAGAGATCTGGAGCCAAATGGGATTTTCTCCTGGTTTATGTGCCCCCCTGCAGTACACACAACCTCCACCATTTCCCTGTGAGCAGGAGGCCACCGGGAGCCAAGAGCCCTGGAAAACCATTTTCTCCTACTAACAGTTCAACAAGATGGTTCTTATCAGCTTTGCCATTAATGACAATGATAGAGGGAAGGGACATTAATTGATTTTTCACTACCATCTTTCCCTGCCACAATTATGGGGTTGCTTCTGAGAGCAAAATATTGGAACCGATAGGGTAAAGAAGTTTCACTGTGGTGAAATAAATATGAGAGGCAATGTCCTCATCCTGAAATCATTCCTGCTGCCATCCCAGCCCTGGGGTGACCAACACCCCTATCTCCAGGGCATTGCTCTGGCTCCTTTGCTGTGAAAAGGAGCTTCACAGCCCAGTACCCAACCCCTAAAGCATCACCAGGGACAAGTGGACCTTCCCTTTGCATCCATTTATAGCCTTCCCCAGAAATTGCCCACGGAATTGCTGTTTCTTGTGTCTGTTTTAATAAATGGGTGTGTTTGCTATTGCTGTTGAAAGTTCCGTGTTTGGCCTTTTTAAGTCATTTGATTAGGAAGTAGAGAGAATATTTCAGCAGCAGAGAAGGCTCTCGCAATCAGCACTAGGAGGAATAATCCAATTTTCTTGGCAAAGAAGGGCAAGGGTCCTCCTAGGAGGTCAAAGCTCCCTTAGCACAATTAGAACTTTAATTAATGAAATTGGTTGAGCCTCCACCAGCAGAAGCAGCGTATTTGTGGAGCTCTGGGAGTGGAGACAGCAGCTCCTTACTGTGCTCTCCTGAGCACACCCCAGGCCCCCAAATGCACCCAGACCCCACCGTGGAGCGCATTTATTCCAGAGATACAACTTTGGGGCTCTTGGTTGAACATCAAGAGCCAGATTGGCCTCTCCAGCAGCTCTGTGAGGAGCGGCACGACTCACGGTGTGTCGTGCTGTTCAGACATGCTGTCTGCAATTAATATTGCATAATGGCCTCCTGATTCCTAAATTATGTATTTCTCCTTCTCAGCATCGTGTGGTTTTTTTACAGGGTTAATTATTTTCCATCATTCTGCCTTTAGCAACAGTCGTCTTAATTAAGGGGGCCAAGTTCCGCTCCCATTCCTGCCTGGCAGATCCTAATGAAATCAATGGAGCCGTGCGGTGTAAATGGGAGGCACGCCGGCCATCCAGAAAAGTAAAATGTTCCCTCTCTTGTTGATTAACGCATAAAATTAACCCGGGCTCAATCTCCGCCTCCTGACGGAGTGACTCAGTGCAGAGCCCCCTCTCGGGGAGGTTTCCCACGAGCGGTTCTGACCGGGCTCATCCCGTGTGCACAGCAGCACTGCTCTGTCCTGCCTGCCCCGGCTCTGCTTTTGGGTTTGAGAAACACGGCAGGAGTTTGCAGCAAGACTCCAAGTCGCTGTCACCTCTCCCTCCAGTGGCTCCCAGACAGGGCTGAACGGGTGGCTCCTGTCCCTGTGCTCATGCCAGCAGGCAGCTGCCCCAAAGCCATGTTCTGTTCAGGGGATCAAACAGCCGAGGGAGCGATTTCAGTCAGCCCAGAGTCCCATCTCTGGCACAGCCCCCTGGCTCACTCCCTGCCTCTCCCCCCCACCCCTTTGCCTGCTGGCACCGAAAGGGCTGATCCCCCATTATTCCTCGCTGGCTTGCATTTCCTGACAGCCCAACATTAAACCAGGCCCAGGCAGCCATGCAGGGGAGGCTCCAATAAGTGGATCCACATGCAATATTCATGGATGGGTTCAGAATAGTTACAGATCCATCACACTTGGCAGCGGGATGGGGATGGCGTGCTCTCCTAATGCTGGGCTTAAGCACCTTCTTGAACCCGAGCCCTGAGGGGGGATGACCGCCTGGAGCCGGGGGTGCTGCACGGTCCCGCTGCGGCGTGTCCCCCCCTGTCCTGCCAAAGCCCCCTGCCCGCTCCACAGTGCCCCTGCCCCCTCAGGGAAGCCCTGGAAAGCCTTTTGGCCCCTGGGCCTGTGGGCATCCCTGGCCACGCCATGACCTGCTGCCCCTGCACCCAGCTGGAGCTCTGGATAAAGCCCCTCAGCACTGGGAAAACAGGGGAGCCACTGGAGCTTAATTCCCTCACTCCGGGAAGGGTTTGTTTACCAGCTTCTGGCCAGCACCACGCTGCAGCTCCAAACCTGATCTCATCCCCCAGGATTAATTTTTACACAATCATTCTGCAGTCTATGATAATCACTCCATAAAAAAATGAAGAGATTTGGGATTTTTTCCAGCGCGGAGGATTAGGTCTAAAGACAAGTAATCTGCAGGAAGCTCAGCTGCATGCACACCACTAATCGCTCCGTACTCTCCCCAGCTTTAGCTCTTTCATTAGGATTTTCCACAGTGGGGCTGGCTGTGCTTGCTGGGCTGGGCTGACACAGACAGGCAGACACATCCTGAGGGACATGGCTGTGTGCCAGCCCACAGGAAAAATCCCCCACAGGGGCCACGGCAGCACTTGGGCAAGTGGCAGTGCCATGAGTTCCTGTATTGCCATGAGTCCCTGCAGTGCCATGGATCCCTGCAGTGCCATGAGTCCCTGCAGTGCCATGAGTCCCTGCAGTGCCATGAATCCCTACAGTGCCATGAGTCCCTGCAGTGCCATGAGTTCCTGTATTGCCATGGATCCCTGCAGTGCCATGAGTTCCTGTATTGCCATGAGTCCCTGCAGTGCCATGGATCCCTGCAGTGCCATGAGTTCCTGTATTGCCATGGAATCCCTGCAGTGCCATGAATCCCTCAGTGCCATGAGTCCCTGCAGTGCCATGAGTTCCTGTATTGCCATGGATCCCTGCAGTGCCATGAATCCCTGCAGTGCCATGAATCCCTGCAGTGCCATGGATCCCTGCAGTGCCATGAATCCCTGTATTGCCATGGATCCCTGCAGTGCCATGAGTCCCTGCAGTGCCATGAGTTCCTGTATTGCCATGGATCCCTGCAGTGCCATGAATCCCTGCAGTGCCATGAGTCCCTGCAGTGCCATGGATCCCTGCAGTGCCACGAGTCCCTGCAGTGCCATGGATCCCTGCAGTGCCATGGATCCCTGCAGTGCCATGGATCCCTGCAGTGCCATGAGTCCCTGCAGTGCCATGAGTCCCTGCAGTGCCATGGTCCCTGCAGTGCCATGGATCCCTGCAGTGCCATGAGTCCCTGCAGTGCCACGAGTCCCTGCAGTGCCATGATCCCTGCAGTGCCATGGATCCCTGTATTGCCATGAGTCCCTGCAGTGCCATGGATCCCTGTATTGCCATGAATCCCTGCAGTGCCATGGATCCCTGCAGTGCCATGATCCCTGCAGTGCCATGGATCCCTGCAGTGCCAGAGTCCCTGCAGTGCCATGGATCCCTGTATTGCCATTGAGTCCCTGCAGTGCCAGGGATCCCTGCAGTGCCATGAGTCCCTGCAGTGCCATGGATCCCTGCAGTGCCATGAGTCCCTGCAGTGCCATGGATCCCTGCAGTGCCATGAGTCCCTGCAGTGCCATGGATCCCTGCAGTGCCATGAATCCCTGCAGTGCCATGGATCCCTGCAGTGCCATGAGTCCCTGCAGTGCCATGGATCCTGCAGTGCTCCTGGAGTCCCTGCAGTGCCATGGATCCCTGATTGCCATGAGTCCCTGCAGTGCCATGGATCCCTGCAGTGCCATGAATCCCTGCAGTGCCATGGATCCCTGTATTGCCATGAGTCCCTGCAGTGCCATGGATCCCTGTATTGCCATAAATCCCTGCAGTGCCATGGATCCCTGCAGTGCCATGAGTCCCTGCAGTGCCAGGATCCCTGCAGTGCCATGAGTCCCTGCAGTGCCATGGATCCCTGTGGTGCCCTCCATCCCTACAGTGCTGGGCTCATCATCTCTTTCTCCACTACAAAGAGAAGCCTGTGGAACAGGCTCCCCACTCCAGGAGCTCTCCAGTTTCCTTGGGAGGGAGGTGAAACAATTGGCATGGGGGACATTAATGCAGCACAGCAAACCAGGTGGTGGGATGGTTTTAAAATGTATTAAACTATTAAAAGAAATTATGAGCTTAAGTCCTCAAGCCTTTAGTAAATTCCTGGTGGTTTGACTAGGTGAAGAGTGAATAATAACCTGGGAACTGGCAATTTCCCTGTTCCAGGGACAGCTGTCTCTGTGTTTTCCTGAGTCTCCAAATACCTCCTTCAGATGCCAGTCTTGCCAAGCCTGGCTTAATTTACCCGGATCCTGCACTAGGAGCAGCAGTGAGTGGAGGAGGTAGCAACACACCCCCGAAACCCTCCTCATGGGCACACCAGGATTATTCCCATTGTTTCCCGCTGAGGCTTGGGACTGAATTCCCAAAGATTCCTGATGGGATGTGACCCCGTGCCTGGGGCTCAGCGGGCTCCTGGCACTGCCAGAAGGGTGGGAGCTCACAGGCCGAGAGAAAACACTGCACGTTTTAGAGTCGGAGGGAGAGACGTGCCCGTTGTGCCCAGCAAGCATTTTTCTAAATATAATTAAAATAAGTACATCTCTGCGACGGCTCTGACCGCGGGGATAAGGATGCAATGCCAGGTTTTTAAAACAAAATAACGTAAGCACTTAGAAAAGGACTCGAGCAGACTTTGGGTACTTACGTTCAAAATAATTGTCCCAGGAAACCCGATTCAGCAGCCACACAGGCTGAAAGCACTTAGGCACACGCGGGCAGGCGTTCAACAAAGCATTTAGTGACCCCGGCGCTGCCTCAGCAGGAACGCGGGGCTCCGGGCAGGGAGGGAGTGACTCAGGGAATCCGCGGGGCTCAGGCGCACGGGGACGGCCGGGCTTCCCCTGGGTCCTGCCTGGCTCCTGCCAGGCTCCCACTGCGCTCCCGCCTGGGCCCCATTGCGATCTTCTAGCCCGAATCCTGCCCAGCCCTCCCCGCTCCCACTGGGGTCCCGGTCTGGCCCCAGGCACCCACGATAGAGTGCCCGCTGTGCCCCCCGTGTGCCGCTGGCTCCCGCCCCTCTGGCTGCTCCCACTGCCTTAAGGGCCGGGATGTGAGGGTTCCTCAGCCCAGCAGGGTGGCCCAGGAGCCGCAGGAGCTCGCTCCTCACACCCTTTCCCCGGGAATACCTTGGCAGTCCAAGCGGAGCTGCTGTAATCCAGCAGCCTCGGCTGAGGAGGGAGAATGCTCGTGGTAATAAATTCATGGATCTTCACACCCCAGCAGGCTGACAAGCACCTGGTTTTAAAGAGACTTTAAAACCACTTGGAGTGCTGTGAGGCAGACCGAGACCCCCTTACTTGGAGACCCCAGACACCAGCTTCAAAGGAGGGAGGGAAATTGCAAAGATAGCCTGGAAAAAGTGGATTTCAGTGGGGGCAAATCTTCAAAGCACAACTTTCCCGTACTGTTATAAATATGGTGTACCTTTTGCATGAATAACTCAAGAAGTGGGAACCTTTTCTAAAGGCATGCCCAACCCGTCAGGCTATTCCTCCGCTGGGCTGCCAAGTGGATCGGTGCTTCTGGCTCCTTCCACGTGCTGTGGCCGTGCCTCTCCTCGATGGGAGATCCCTCCTGCAGGGCCATCCCTGCTGCCCGGGGGGCTCTGCCCCAGGACAGGCTGGCTGTGCGTGTCTGGAGAGCAGGGTCTGTCCCACTGCCAGCCGAGAGGTTTCACACACAAGGCACACTTCCCCTTGGAGAGCCTCAGATCTCAGCTAACCACATTTCCTGACACTGCCGCTGCTGGATTCTCCTGACTTTAGGGGCGGTGTTTCTCACCAGCTGAGGGCTCGGTGCACTTGGGGCTGTCCCAGGGAAGGTGCTGGCAGCCTGGGACAGGTCCTCGTCCTCAAGGCAGCTTGCAGAGCACCTGTGACCAGTGGAAACAGGGGCTCCCAGCCCAGCGGCTCCTTTGGAGCTGCCCACAGCCCCGAGCTGCCTAATTGAGGCGGGAGTGGTACCTGGGCCTCCCCGCTCCTGCCGCAGCCTCCGGCGAGCCGAGCTCTGTGTCAATTACAGGAAAATCAATGAAGATACTGTTCAGGACTCCTTTTCACCATTCAGCACGGATGATATCCTTCACTTTCTAGCACTGATTCATTTACTTTCAGCCTCTCCAGGGGCTCCTGACATATTGCTATCTCTGAAGAATCTGAAGCAAGAACTGCCTTTGTTTCCACTGCAACTTGTTGGTGGGGCTGGGGCTCACTGAGGGTCAGGGGAGAGGCTGCAGCACACGGCAGGGTTTACACATTTCTTACCAAAACACCTTCCCATGGTCCTCCCAAATCTCTTTTGCATGGGCAGAATCAGGGGAAAAATGTGTCCAAACATGGGACCAGAGTGCCATCGATGTCCTTGCTCCAGCTCCAGGCTGCTCTGGCTGAGCTGTCCCCAAAAGCGGTGACACCACAGTAGTGCTGCTTCTCTTGTTGGCCATCCTGGATGGGGCTTGGACCAACCTGGTCCAGTGGAAGGTGTCCAGGGCAGGAGCTTGGAACTGAATGGTCCTTCTCAGTCCAGCAGCTGTGATCTCTCCTGAAAGAGAAAAAAACGGGAGAGTGGACAGGACTGTGACACCAGGGCTGGACAGTCTCACTCTGGGGTTTATTCCCACACGCAGGACTCAAGGTCAGAAACCACAGGAGACAATATTAAATGGTACAGAACTGATTTCTAAACTATTTAAAGCAAAAGTCTGCAGTTGGTTTATCCTGGCAAGCTAGGGTTTCACAGGGACAATGCTATCCATGTTGAAGCTGGGGACACCATGCACTGGGTGGACAATAACGGACAGCAGGTGACAGTTCCATAAAATGCCTATGTCCTGAATCAAACCACTGCCATTTCCTGCATTCCCAGCCTTTTCTGTCACTCCCCCAAAACCACAGACACCCTGCAGCAGTCAGATATAGACTTTACTCTGGGCCAACTCCCACTGCAGGCTGAAGAACTGCACTGAGGCAAACCCCAACCCTGCGAGCTCCTCGTGTTCCTGCTCTTCAAAGAGAGCTCTGTGCATGGAGAGCGGGTAGGAAATAGCCCAGAGCAAGGACGGGGCTACAAAGCCAGAATCTATTATTTATGAGGCACTTCAGTGAACTCGGGGCTCGGAGGCAGAGTGGGCTGGGGGGAGCTTTGTGAGGGGAAAAAGGGAGTTTGAAGAAAAGCTGAGAGCAATGCAGCACACAGGGGTCGTGTTCATGACAGACATCCCTGGGAGTGCAGAAGGCTCTCTTGGAGTTCACATGGGATTTGCTCTGTGGTTTAGGGGGCAGTTTAATGACCCGTGCTCCAAACACCAGGCTTTTAAAGAGTGAGGGGTCTTCTGAGCCAGCACAGAGTCTGCACTGCCCAGAGCAGGCTCCCACAGCTCCATACATGCCACCCGTGATCTACAGTGTCACAGAGAAATGGGAGCTGGGGGTACCGTGCACCCATCCATGGGTCCCCAAAAGAGGCACGGGGTCCCCAGCAGCCTGGGCCCCCCATGGCTGAGCCACGCTCAGCTCTGATGTGTATCTGGAGGCTCCCTGCAGCCCTGGGTTCCAGGGGAGGCCTTGTGGCTGCCAGGCGGGGCCACGCCAGGTTTTAGGGGTGTCACTTGGGCACCCCAAGGCAGTGGGAAGGGCGGTCTGGGCTGTTGGGGGACACACTGGGGAGAGAACTGCTGCCGAGGAGACCCCGGGGCTCTTGGGGGCTACTGGGGCTTTCCGGGTGGCACTGGGGCTTTTGAGGGCAAACTGGGGAGAAAGCTGGCGTTGTTGGTGGCGCGCTGGGGCTGGGGGTGGCACGGGGGCTAACCGAGTGGCTCGCTGAGCCTGCCGGCAGGGAAACCCGGGGGTGCGGGGGTCAGCCGGTGCTGTCGGGGGTCCCCGGGGCGCTGGGCCGTGCCCGCCCCGTCCCGCCGCGGGAGCGGGGGGGGCCGTGCGGGGCCGTGCGGGCGCTCCCGGCTGCCATTTCACCGCCCCGTCCCTCCATTTTCCTGCGAGCGCGGCGGAGCCGGCCCGGCCCCGGCCCCGCCGCCGCCCCCAATGTAGCGGCGCGGCCGCCCCGCACCCGCCCAGCCGCGGGGCCGCCTCCGGCATGCGGAGCTGCAAGATGGTGCGGGTGGCCAGCGTGCTGGGGCTCGTCATGCTCAGCGTGGCGCTGCTCATCCTGTCCCTCATCAGCTACGTCTCGCTCAAGAAGGACAACATCTTCGGGGCGCCCCGCGCCGCCGGCGCCGCCGGGCCCCGCATGTACATGTTCCACGCGGGATTCAGGTGAGGCCGGCCCGGGCACTCGGCAGCGGGGCCGGAGAGCGCCGGCAGCGGGCGGGCGGAGGGGCCCGGGGCGGCCGCAGCCCCGGCGGCGGGGCCGGCCGCTCTCCGTGGTGCTGATGGCGGCGGCCGCGGGGCCGGGCCCGGCTGGCAGCGGGCTGCGGCGCCCAGAGCGGGCTGTGCGGGGGCCGTGCGGGACTCTGTGTGTGCCTTGTGTGTGCGTGTGTCTTGTGGGCTTGCGTGGGTGTCTCTGTGTCCGCGTGGGTGTCCTCACGTGTGCTGTGTGGAGCTCTGCGTGTCTCCATGTGTGCTGTGTGGGTGTCTGCAGGTGTGCCCGTGGCCGTGCACGGGCGTCTCCATGCGTGTGCATGGGTGTCTCCATGTGTGTGTGTGGCTGCCTCTGTGTCTCCATGCGTGTGCATGGGTGTCTCCATGTGTGTGTGTGGCTGTCTCTATGTCTCCATGTGTGTGCATGGGTGTCTCCATGTGTGTGTGTCTGTCTCTGTGTCTCCATGTGTGTGCATGGCTGTCTCCTGTGTATGTGTGTGCATGTCTCCCTGCTGTTACTGTGTCTCTATGTGTGTGTGGCTGTCTCTGTGTCTCCTGTGTCTGCATGTGTATGCACGCTGTCTCTGTGTCTCAGTGTGTGTGCATGGCTGTCCCTGGGGTTCCTTCCCTGTGTCTCCATGTGTGTGCATGGCTGTCCCTGGGTCTCCCTGTGTCTCCATGTGTGTGCATGGCTGTCCCTGGGTCTCCCTGTGTCTCCGTGTGTGTGCACAGCTGTCCCTGGGTCTCCCTTTGTCTCCATGTGTGTGCATGTTTGTCTGTGCCCATCTCCAGGTCCCAGTTCGCGCTGAAGTTCCTGGACCCCTCGTTTGTCCCCCTCACCAACTCCCTGGGCCAAGAGCTGCAGGACAAGCCCTCCAAGTGGGTGTTCAACCGGAGCGCCTTCGCCCACCAGAGGTGAGCAGGCACCTGGGCACGGCCCAGGCTGTCCCCCTTCCCACTGGCAGTTCAGGGAATGCAGCACTCTGCTGAGTACTCGGAGCTCGGAGACAAAGGCTGAACCAGAGCTTTTCCCCAGACAGTTGCAGCTGTCCTGAAAGACTTGATTATTTCAGAGCAGGACACCAGGCTGCAACACACATTCTCATACTGGAACGTGACCCAGTTTCCCGGTGTGCAAGTGGAATTGTCATTACTCCGGGATAAATAGCTGTGGTTGAAGACTGGAAACACTTTGGGCTGTAACAGCCATGAAAGGCTGTGCTCATGGAGGCCAAAGACACAGAGAAACTTCCCAGCTGCTGGCAGTTCTGAGCAAGTGCAGTGCTGCTGCTGCCTCCAGCTCTGCTCCAGCTGCGGGGGCAGGCACAGAGCTTTGTACTCCTTAGACATACATCTATTTGCTGATTACATATATTAAACATTTCCATAAAAGAAAACAAAACCGTGTAGGCATGTAAGACATCTACTGCCATCTTGGACTGTAATTTTGTCCTGACAAATGCCTGCTGGTTTAGGGACTGCCTCATGGCTCTGCTCACATGTCCCACCTGGGGAGCAGGAATCTGGCTCTGTGACCGGGCAGGATGGGGCAGCTGCACCTCTCAGTGCAGGGTTTGGGCTTTTCTCCTCCCTTCAGGCCACTGTCCAAGGACAGCAGGACAAGTAATTCCCTTCCAGTGCTGCCACATGCTGCCCTCAGGAGCCATGGACTACAGAGAGGAGGGGGCACTTTGTCCCATCTTTTCCCCAGGACCTCCCAGGCTGTGTGACAGTGGCCACCCTCAGTGTTGCTTCATCCCTGGCACCAGCAGCTCCATAAGCCTGTCCCTGTGCTACCCCTCTGATGATTTTAGCTGATGCCTCAGGAGCTGCCTTTGCACTTGTCCGTCAGCCAGAACCCATAATTAGGGCACCCAGTGGGACTCCATTAATGCTCAGACATTGGAGGATGTGAGCTGGGGGAACGGTTGTTTGTTTTCCATAAACATAAGCAAATAAAGTCCTATTCAGTTTCTAATTTTATGCCCTGCAAGGGAAATTCCCAAGCAGGGTTGGTTTTGTTTGCTTTGTAAGTATCCCTAATAACCCTTGTAAAAGTGCTGCTGTGCTTGCCCAAATATGAATTAAGGAACTATATTCGCATAGATGGAGACAGCAGCTGTCGCTTGGTTTTGTGATTGGAGGCTTGTTAGTGATAATATAAATATATATATATATATATATAGAGAGAGACTGTCTCCTGTTAATTCAGTCGGATATCTGGGGTTTGCTTCACGTGCCTTGTGGCTGCAGCAGGAAGGAAAGGCACACAGCCTCAACAGAAAGCTGTCCTCACCCTGTGTCACAAACCAGACAGGGCACTGCAGTGCACACCCCCCAGCTGGGTGACTGGGGGTGTAATGGGAGCTGCACCCCTTGTCCCAAGCAGCCAATTCCATATTTTAATCCTGACATTATTCCAGGAGGCACAGGCACAGACTGAGCTGGCATCAGTAGGAACCAGCCAGTAAAACCAAGTGGAGCTCTAGGTGAGGAGCCAGATCCCTCATTCCCATCTATTTCTATTAATTTAAAAGCCACTGCACCCTGCTGCTCAGGAAACTACTTGAGTACACTTAACAAAAAAAAAAAAAAAAAAGGAAAAATATAAGTCTAGGTGGAAAACAAATCCACTGCAAAAAAAGGGGAAACAGAACTCTGTGTTTTCTATTATTTTGCTCTTGTTTTAGGCAAGAAATCCTTCAGCATGTTGACGTCATCAAAAACTTTTCTCTGACCAAGAGCAGCGTTCGGATCGGGCAGCTGATGCACTACGATTATTCCAGCCATAAGTATGTTTTCTCCATCAGCAATAACTTCAGGTCTCTGCTTCCTGACGTGTCTCCCATCCTGAACAAGCACTACAACATCTGTGCCGTGGTGGGCAACAGCGGGATCCTGACTGGGAGCCAGTGTGGGCAGGAAATTGATAAATCGGATTTTGTCTTTCGGTGCAATTTTGCTCCAACTGAGGCCTTCCAGAAAGATGTTGGAAGGAAAACCAATCTTACCACCTTCAACCCCAGCATTCTGGAGAAGTATTACAACAACCTCTTGACCATTCAGGATCGCAACAACTTCTTTTTAAGTTTGAAAAAGCTGGATGGGGCCATTCTTTGGATCCCTGCTTTTTTCTTCCACACGTCAGCGACAGTCACGAGAACACTGGTTGACTTCTTTGTTGAGCACAGAGGGCAGCTAAAGGTCCAGTTGGCTTGGCCAGGAAATATCATGCAGCACGTTAACAGGTGGGTGGCCTTGCCTTGCATTTAACTGGCCAAACACATGTTTTTGTACAAATACATCTCCTAAGTGATTTTTCCCCTCGTGCCTGATGTGGGAGGCACAGTCTGACAAGCCAGGACCGCTTGTTTTCAGAGGCACTGAAGTTGTGTGGCAGCTTCAGAGCAGCCTCGGGTTATTTCTGAGCAGACTGATCCTGACTCACCTCCTTGCCTCCCCAGGTACTGGAGGAACAAGCACCTGTCGCCGAAGCGGCTGAGCACAGGTATCCTCATGTACACCCTGGCCTCGGCCATCTGTGACGAGATCCACCTGTACGGGTTCTGGCCCTTCGGCTTCGACCCCAACACGCGGGAGGACCTCCCCTACCACTACTATGACAAGAAGGGAACCAAGTTCACCACCAAGTGGCAGGAGTCCCACCAGCTGCCTGCAGAGTTCCAGCTGCTCTACAGGATGCACGGTGAAGGACTGGCCAAACTCACCTTGTCGCATTGTGCCTAAGAACCTAAATCTCAAAGTGCCAAACAGTTGTCTAAAAAAGTGCCCAAAACCAAATTAAACATTCTTCAGATAGAATTCTAAAAAGGAAACAAACCCACCCTAAAATATTTTCCATAATTTAGAGATGCTTTTTAGCTACTGCTCATCCCTGGGTTTCAGCGTATTTAGCAGTGCAGAAGCTTTTATCACGTTCTGTGGATGCGATTTGTGCAGCTGCAAAGTTGAAACATTTTGCATTTCTAGATAAGCCACTCAGTATGTTTTAATATCTCTTCACATTTTAGCGTTCTACTAAAGGCCCTAAATCTCTTCATTTTATTGTTCCTTCCCATTAGAGCTAGAAATGCTACTTTTAAAAGGTTTTGCTTCTTTTGTATGTGTTGCTCTCAATAGCTCAGCGTGGCCGTGGCCGGTGGAAGGAAGCCACTCGGAATTCCAGCGCGTCGTCACACGCGAGTTCCTCGGCGTGGATCCTGAGTTCCACCACTTGGGTATTTTCCTATTTACTGGGTTTGACATTTTTTAAAGAATAACAAGAAGGTCACAAAGTGGCTCATACCTTAGCTAGGTGTTTGTATCACTCTTGGAATACTTCAGTGTTTTAATTCCATTCAGGACAGATCCTAGTCCAGACTAGACAGGCAGAAGCATGTTCATTCCCATCCATCTGATACCATTCTGTCATTTGATTTCAAAGTTAAACCAGCATGATAAATGGACTTAGGCTTCTCTGGAGGCATATTGGGTGAGAAAAGCCCCAAACCCTGTCCCTCTGCTTGTGCAGGGACTGGCTGGATAGGCAAAAAAATGGAAGCCATGTGCTGGGATTTTTAAAACCAGTTTTTGTAGGGAAGTGAGCAGAGCTGGAGTGCAGGGAAGAGGAAATGCCATTACCAAATTTCCCATTTATGTCTCTAAGTCACCAGTCTGACAGCTGGAGTAGTGTCCCCATTTTCCTGTCACCAACAGCACTCCAAGGCAGAAAGGGCAGACGCTTCCTTGGCACCATGGGAAATCCAGCTGTTTGGGGACAGGACAAACAATAGGGTCAGTTGGGAAGGGCTGGTCATTGTGCCTCAGGATAAAGGAGAAACTGGGAAATAACTGGGTTACTTAGGAGTATGCTGGCAAGTATTTACCCATTTTTTACTATTCTGAGTGAGAACTGACCCCACAGTGAAAGAAGCAGCAAAATCCAATATTTAAAATGGCACATGTTAACTTTTCTCAGCTTCTTTACCTACAATCAGATGTAGGAGATGAGGAAGGAGGTCTCAAGCACAGCACCCAACCTGAGCAGCCCAGGCATGTCCTGGTGCCAGGACAGTTCTCCCCCACGCCCCTGGGTGGAGAAGGAGCTGGTGGCTTTCTCCTTCATTTGAACTATGGCAGATTTCCCAGCTTTGCTTTTCCAGAGGCTGTTTAGGGCTATGGTGGGGCTTAAATCACAGCCCTGCTGCCCCATGCCCAGAGCTGCCCCAGCCACCACTCCTGGCTCTGCAGCCTGTGCCAGTCCTGTGCTCCTCAGCCTCCCCCAGCAGAGTGCAGCTCCAGTACTGTGCTCATCTCCAGTGCAGCAGTGGTGGTGTCCCAGGGAAGGGCTGAGCTGTGGGGGTCACAGCCTCTGGGAGCTGTGGGGCTGGCAGCACTGGTACCAGCCAAGCCTGCAGGGACCCTTCTCCACAGGCTGGAGCACACAGATTGTTTAGCCCCAAACTAGAAATTGCACAGGGAAGGAAGAACTCTGCACTGGAGCACAGGAATGAGTAATTTCTGATATTGTCTCCCATGGAGCTGTACAGCAGCCCTGCTCATCACTGGGGTCCATGGTAAAGCAGTGCCCAGCAACTCTGACCCTAATGGCAAAGAGCCCACTGGGGCAGAAGGGTCACCCCAAATCCGAGAGACCCTTGGCCTGTCTGAATGCAGATATTTTTATCAAGAGGCATTTTAACAGGTTTCCTGTAGGGACCCATCATTTCTCATCAGCAAATTAAAGAAATGAGAACTATTATCATTCTATTGGCATGAAAGCAAGGAGCAGCATGCCCCATACAGTTTCTGGAACCTCCCATGGTCCTGGAGAGGGGCAGAACCCCTGCCAGCCCTGGGCACAGCCCTGGCATCACCACCAGAACTTTCCAAAAGCACAAAGAGGCACCAAATGCAGAGAAGGAAGCACGAAACTGACTGAAAATATTTGGAAATGGGAATACAGAAAAATTATTGACAGAGTGCCATATTACCTCATTGATTTTTAAGCAAAACTCCCCATCGATGCTCCAGACCCACACTGAACATTTCAGAATCATTGATTTTAATGGGGAGTTCTGCCCCGCGATCGATGGCGCAGCACAGCCCAAAGTAAATTGCTTCTTAGTATCAATATTTTTTTGCCCAAGCTCATGCAAGGTGGAAAACCATCTCCAAGTGTGCAGCTTTTGTTTTGCCAGGTGGGGTCTGAGGGAGAGGTGAGGATGGAAGGAGATGGAGAGGACAGTGGCTGAGGAGGAGAGGCTCTTTGGGGCTGCCTCTCTCCGGCAGGAATGCCTTTGCATTAATAAGCATCCATCTTAATTATTTATTTAATTGTTATTTACGAGCTGCTGGGGGCTGCCTTCCCTGCTCAGGACAGCCAGTGCCCCCTGCAAGGGGCATCACCTCAGCTGGGCTCTTCCTTCCCTCCCTCTGGCCCCAAACCATCCTGCATGAATTCCTGATGGTTCAGGGAGAATTCTCCTTCCCATGACTGAATGTCTGGACAAGCCAACAGAGCTAATGCAGCGTGATCGATACCTGTAAGTACAAAACATCTGAGGTTCCAAAATCCAGAGAAGTCCTCTTGAGCAGCTCCCTCCCCTGGGAGGCCCTGGGCTGCCAGGACAGCATCCAGTGGCAGCTCCAGCCCCTCTGCCAGCAGGAGGGGTGCCAAGGTGCTGGGGGTGTACATAGGATTGGCAATACATGTCTCCTCTCTCCTTTTATACATCTTGGGTCTGTATTTTTGTTGCTTGCATCTCCTCAGTGAATGGTAGCGAGGCACATGAGAACAGGCATTTGGCTACCAGGTTTACTTGTAAACTAAGCCAAAAAGCAAGAGTTTGTGAAACAGAAACTAACTGTGTATGGAGGCTGCAAAAACAGGGCAAATAGGAAAAAGCAGGTTTTCTGTAAACGAATGTGTCTTTACTTCAATGGCTCTACAGTTCAATGCCTGATGGAGTTGTTTTCGATAAAAAAAAGATAAAAAAAAAAAGAAAAAAAAAAGAAAAAAATGCCATAATTGTAACAAAGGTTTCATTATTAAGGGCCATACTAAAAGCATTGTTTATTTTTCAATGGCTGATGTTCCTAAGGGGCCAGGGCACCTCTCAGGTGAGCGGTGGGAAGGACGCTGCAGGCGGAGCTGCTCCAGCCTCACCACCTCGGAGAGCCTCGGGCCGTGGCCTGGGGCTGGGAGCAGGCTGTGTGTGTGCCCAGCCCGGGGCTGGAGCGTGGCTGCACAGCACCTCGTGCCCTGGCTCCCCTCGTGAGCGCGCCCGTGTCGTGAGCAGCGGGGCTCGGGAGCTCTCCCTGTGATCCCGTGGTGTGACGTGCCTGCAGCATTGACTCATGTGCCATAACCCGATATTGAATGCATTGTTTTTAAATAAAATGGTTTCTTGTGCATTGGGAGTCTGTAAAACTCCACTGCCTCTGCTTCTTCCTTATTATTATTTCCCGAACTGCTCAGGGTCTCTGATAGGTTTTACTGGAAAACTTCACCAGAGGAGTTGCCAAAGGTGTTGCTTAATGCTCCCTGTATTTCATTAGGCAGTGCAACAAGCCTGGTGTGATGGATCAAATTCTGCACTCTGGCGGAATACATGAAGGTAAAAAGTGTAGGAATCTGGGCACTGACTGGCTCTGGGTATTTGCTCAATAAGGTGATTACATTCCCAGGAACACCTTACAGCCAACTGCTGTTACTTGTTCCAGGTGACCTGCTGCTTGCTGCAGCTCTGCAGCATCCTCAGTGGCTCCCAGCAGGAATTCTGCCCTGTGTTCTGAGGAGTCCACAGGAACTCCCAGGAGAGAGTGCCTCAGGCTGGCAGGCACAGGAGCAGAACCGTGCCAGATCCTCTGTCTGTGCTATCCTTGTGCCTCCCACCACTAACACCCACTACAGCTCACATATTTATCCTTGAGACCACCCTGGCAAAGAGGAAATTTATAGTCCTATAACCCAGTTTGGGGATGGAGATGGGACAGGAAAAATCCTTTCCTTCCTCTCCCACTGGTACATGTGAGGAAGGCCATTGGTGCCAGGGTTGGAGGGTGCCAGCGTGGGTTGAACCCCCCAGCCCTATGTTCAGGTGTGCCTCCATCCCTGGGAAGGTGTCCTGAGGGGCTGAAGCTGCTCCCTCTGCAGAGAACGGGCTTGTGACAGCAGTTTCAAAATACCAAAGAAAACATTTTGCAATGTTTAAAAGCAGGTGAAAATGACACCTGCAGGCCCTGGCCAGCTGGTGACAGCTGCTTTAGAGGACAACTCCCTGTGCCTGTGCTGTGTCCTGCACTGAGGTGTCACCCTGGAGTCACCCTTTCCTGCATGGTTTGGGTCAGGTGCCAGGAGTGGGTGCTGCAGGACACTACAGAGACCAACCCCAGAGAACAAAAGAGGAGAGGAATTAAATTTCATATTCCCAGGGGAGCCCCAGCTCAAACCAGAAGGATGCTGAGCAAGAAAGCTCAGCCAGGCCAGGCCAACCCCAGGTTTGTCCCAGTGTGCCATCCCTGGACACCCCACGGCTGCCTCTCTGGGGGGAGCAAGGGCACCTGGCTGGGGCACGGGGAGCCCGGGCTGCAGGCAGACGGGAGAAGGGAAGCTAACAAAGAAACTCCCTCCTCCCTCCCCCAAGAGCAGAGGGAAAGCCTCTGGCAAAGGCAGCCATGCAGGCAGGGAACGCCGTCCCGCTGGGCAGCCGGAGCTCGCTGGGCTGGAAGCAGCAGCAGCCAGCCGGCTCCCGGCACTGCTGCTGCCCACCGTGCCCAGCTGCCAGCTGACAAAGGACACCCGGCACGCTGCTGCCTCTGGGGCAGGCACAGCCCTGCAGCATGCACCCTCCGCTTCGGCTACGGCTGCACCGTGCATGCGGATTTACACCTCGATCCCAGGACGGTTTGGACATGAATTTGGAAAGACACCAGAGCTGGGCACTGCGGTGCATAACAAAGCATCCTCAGGGGATGCCAGCAGGCACAGGTTTGGAAAGAAAAAGCCAAAGGCCTGATGGATTTGTTGGAGAAGGAGAAGGCAAGGCAAGGCAAGATGAAAAGAGAGGAAAAGAGAGGACACAGACACCAGCACATCTGTGGCACCAGATTCCCATCAGGGTCTGCCCACCCACCCTCCTCCCGCATGCCCACAGAGGCACCTCCGTCTCTGGAGCACTGCACTCGCCTCTTTTTCCCCCAAATCAAATGCAACTTTTGCCTTCCTTTAGGAAGGACAAAAAGATTTCACGCATAAGCTGCCTTGAACAAAGGCACCTCACGCCAGGGCTTTCATTTCTGTCTTCCTTTCTTTTTTCTTCTTCACCACAAGCTGGCAGCGGGAGGAGTAGCTGGAGTGGGGGGAACTCCACTTTATACCCGCCTGATTAGTGCCAAAAAGCAGCTCAGAAAACACTGTGAGCTCCAGAGACACTGTGATGGCAGCATGGAGAGAAATGGACCATCCTTTGGGATGCAGTCTAGGGAAACTGGGCACTGCCATACACAACCTGTTTGCAAGGAGATCTGGATCTCCAGGTGTTCTGGAGAGTGACCTGATGAAGGAGGGTCTAAAAGGTGACATTTCTCTCCATTTCCCCTCTTTTAGTTACTGGAAAGACCCAGTGGAGTTGTGACTTTCACAAATATGGAGACGGTTTTCAGGTTATAAGGATGACAACAAAATGCAAGGACACGGCTGCTGTTGCTGCAGGGAGAAGTAGTGAACCACACAGCTGGGAGCAGCGGGCACAGCCCAACCCGCTGTGTCTGGGCACGGGTGGCTGCATGGGCTGTGCCACAGCAGGCAAGTGCTCGCTGGGCAGCTCCATGCCAGGGGAGGCTGTCCCCTCAGGCCCTGAGCCCAGCGGGACCCTGCCCGCTGCTGCTCGGCCGCTCTGCCGGGCCTGCCCGGGAAGGGGGGAAGGCCCCGGGAAGAGGGGAAGGCCCGTCCGAGTGCGCACCGGAGAGGGCACCCCACGGCCGTGTGCCAGCTGCTGGCCCGGAACACCTTATCAACCCACCACACCTTATCAACCGCGTTTAATGCAACTGATAACCAGTAACCAGCAGCACAGAGCAGCGCTGTACCTTGCTTTGCAGCAGCGAACAGGGAGGCAGCAGGGCCCGCTGCGCGCAGCGGCGCCCCGGGAGCAGCCGGCCGCGGGACCGGGGCTTGCGGAGCCGCCTGCCGGGAGGACGCGGCAGCACGCGATGCGTGCGGCGGCGGAAGCGCGCAGCACGGCGGATGGCCGTGGCGGCGGGCCGGGAGAAGCCGCGGCCAGCACGGCGCCGGTTGCGGGCCGAGCGGGGTCCGCCGCCGCCGCCACCACCGCCGTCCCCTCACAGCCCTCACGGCCCTCACGGAGGCCCCGCCCCTCGCGCAGCCCGCCAATACTGCGCGCGCCCCGCCTTTCCCGCGCTTCTCGCCGTCCCCTCACGCCCTCACGGCCGCCCGCCCGCCAGCGGCGCAGGCCCGGCCCCGCGGGCGCGGCTGAGGCGGAGCGGCCCCGGACAGCTCCCGCCGCCCGCAGACGGCGGCGGCGGCGGCGCGGCGAGGACATGGCGCGGGGCCGGCGCTGCGGGCCCGGCTGAGCCGCCGCTGCCCGCGGGGCGGGCGGCCCCGGGCCGCGGCGGCCGCCGCCGCCATGAGCGGATGAGGAGCGGGCGCGGCGGCCGGCGGTGCCTGGGCGGGGAGCCGGGTGCTTGCGCCATGAACCCCGAGCTGGCGATGGAGCCGCTGGGCAGCCTGCACGGGGCGGCGGGGCACGAACCGGAGCTGATGGGCAGCCCCAGCCCTCACCACGGCGGGCGCGGCGCGGGGCCGCTCCGGGTGCCTCCCCCCCCTCCGCCGCCGCCACAGCCGCCGCCGCCGCCGCCTCACCAGGAGCTGCCCCCCGCCGCCCGGCCTGCCATGGTGCCCAGCATGGCCTCGCTGCTGGACGGCGCCGCCGAGTACCGGCCCGAGCTCTCCATCCCTTTGCACCACGCCATGAGCGTGCCCTGCGAGGCCTCGCCGCCCGGCATGGGCATGAGCGGCACCTACACCACGCTGACGCCTCTCCAGCCCCTGCCGCCCATCTCCGCCGTCTCCGACAAGTTCCACCATCCTCATGCCCACCCGCACGCCCACCACCACCACCACCACCAGCGCCTGCCCGGCACCGCCGGCGGCGGCTTCGCGCTCATGCGGGACGAGCGCGGGCTGCCGGCCGTCAACAGCCTCTACGGGCCCTACAAGGAGGTGCCGGCCGTGGGGCAGAGCCTCTCGCCGCTGGGCAACGGGCTGGGCCCGCTCCCCGGCGCTCAGCAGGGCCTGCACGGCTACGGGCCGCCCGGCCACGACAAGATGCTGAGCCCCAACTTCGAGGCGCACGCGGCGATGCTGGCGCGGGGCGAGCAGCACCTGCCCCGGGGGCTGGGGACGCCGCCGGCCATGCTGCCGCCCCTGAACGGCGCGCACCACCCCGCGCCCCGGGCCGCCGCCGCCGCACGGCCCCGCGCTGCCCGCCGGCCGGGAGCGGCCGCCCCCCGCCGCCGGCCCGCAGGGGAGCGGCGCGGGGCAGCTGGAGGAGATCAACACCAAGGAGGTGGCACAAAGGATCACGGCGGAGCTGAAGCGCTACAGCATCCCGCAGGCCATCTTCGCCCAACGAGTGCTGTGCCGCTCCCAGGGGACCCTCTCGGACTTGCTGCGGAACCCCAAGCCTTGGAGTAAACTCAAGTCCGGCCGGGAGACGTTCCGCAGGATGTGGAAGTGGCTGCAAGAGCCGGAGTTCCAGAGGATGTCTGCCCTGCGGCTGGCAGGTAGGTGCAAGCCGGTTCCAACGCGGGGAGCGGAGCGCGACCCTCGGAGCCCGGCGCCGACCGGCCGGGCCCCGCAGTGCGTCCTCCGCCGGCCCGGCCGCTTCCCCGCTCCGCCGTGACCCGCGGGGCTGTGCCGAGCCAGCCGATCCCCGCCTCCGGCAGTGCCGGCACCGCGCACCCCGGCTCTGTCCGGCGGGGCCGAGCGGGGCTCGGGGCCGGCGGAGGGACGCGCTCCGCTGCCGCTGCCGGGCGGCGGGGCCGGGGCTGCTCTCCAGGGCCGGGTGCTGAAGGTGCGCACTCCGCACCGCCCCGCGCTCTCCGCCAGCATCCCTCCTGCCGGGCGCAGGGGAGAGGCCGGGCGGGGGCTCCGCGTCCCGGGACAGGCGGGGCCGGTGGGATCGGGCGGGGGCCGGACCCCGCGCAGCCCCCGCGGCCCCGGCCCGGCCGCATTGTCCGCGGAGGACGCGCGGGCGCCCCCTGGCGCGGGCGCGGAGCGCAGCAGCCCCCATTGTTCTGCGGGGGCCGCGGGGGGGGGCGGCGGGCAGCGACCCCCGGTACCGACCCCGGTACCGACCCCGGCACCGACCGGAGGTGAGCGGGACAGACTCAGCAGAGCTGTCCCTGCCGCGAGGCCGTGCGGGGTGCGCCCGCGGCGCGGTGGGTGCCCGCGGGTCGCCCCCGGCCGGTCCCGCGCGAGTGCGGGCAGGGCCCCGCCGTGGAGCTCGGCCGGCGCTGCCTTCCCGCCCCTCGGAAACCGCGCGGCCGCGGGTGTAGAAGGACACGGGGAGAGCGCGGGCAGACACGCGTGGGACAGACCGCAGCGTGGGGTGGGGGCCAGGGGCCGGGGCGCTCTGCCCTGACAGCTACGAAAATCCGGGGGATATTTGTGCCACCGAGTCCGTCCTTCTTTTATTTCAATTGATCCCGACGCGGGCAGATTGTTTCCCGGGGGCAGATTCACAGCGGGCCGTTCCCGCTCTGCCGGCACCCCCGCAGCGTCTGAGGGGACACGGGGGTCTCTGCGGTAGGGAAATGGGCACAGAGAGTTGCTGCACGGGGGGCAGCTGCCGAGCGAGGCTGGGATGCGGCAGAGCAGGGAGAAGAGGAGCCATGGATGATTGATGGTCTTAGTCCCTGCCCGACCTCTAAGCAGAGGTGCTGCGGGTTAAACACGCACGGCCTGGGGGCTGCAGGATCCCCGCGGAGAGGGCTCGGGCTTTCCCGAGGTGCGGGGCAGCGCCGGCTGTGCTGCCCGTCGGGGACGCTGCTCCCCTGCTCGGCTCGAACGCCGGCTGCAAACTCCTCCAGCACCCGCGGGCGTCCGGCTCTTCCCTGTTTGCGGCCAGGTGGAGATGCCGAGGTCTGTCTGCGACAGGGCCGTCAGGGGTCAGGAGGGGTTTGGGTCTTTTGCCGAGCACGCGGTGATGTCGCCTTCACAAACAAACGTGTATTGAGAGGGAAATCGATGCAGATAATGTTTAGAAGATTAAAAGAGCATTAATGCTGGCAACAGGAGCATCAACGCGTGGACCCAGTTTTCATTGATCTGGAACCTGAGCCGGCTCATTTCCAGTAACGTGGCTGGTGCTTTTCCTTCCCAGCACTGGTCCCGGGTGGGGGTTCCCCGTGGAGCCCTGCATGTAGAGCAGAAAATCAGGAATCACAGCTGCATGCAGATTTATATGCCTTTATATTTCTGTATCTCTGCTTTACCAGCCCCCCTGAATGCCTCTGCATCCCGGAGTAAAGTTTGGAGAGAGCTCAGGTGCTGAGTGGCTCTGGACTCCCCATGGAGCGGGAAAGACCTTTGCAAATTACCTTTCCCTTCAGGAAATCGATTATTTTAATTTTCTTTTATTACCACGTGTGAATATGCGTCCCCATTGCCTCAGCGCTTCCTTCTCCCCTCTACTTACTTGCTTAAATCCCTCTGAGCATGGGGGGAAAGCCACAAGTATTTCAGGTTTTTTAAAAAAAAAAAAGACCCACCAGCTATTTGCCCCATATTCCTGGAAATTTTTCCCAGGTGGGGAACAAATCTGGAAATCCCCCTCTCCCTGCGGGAGCAGTAGCAATATGGGTGTGCTTAGTATTTTTTTCTTATTCTAGAAGATACATAGTGTTGTCTATTCTATTCTAACCTAATGTAATTTAATCTCATTATTTCCGTGCTTACTGTCTCTTGTTGGGGGTCTTTACGGCTGCTCGGTGAGGGGGTTTCTGTGCGGGAGGGTGCGGGCAGGATGGGGAGCTCGGGGCTGCTCCGGAGGGCAGAGCGCCCTTGGCGGGCGCTGCCGGGGACACCGCGCTGCCCGGGGCACGGCGGGCTCTGCGGGGGTCGATTTTTGCCGCAGAACCACCCCCGGCGGCGGCATCGGCCCGGGATCTCTAACCGGTCGTGCAGCGGGGCTGCCCTCGGCACGGGGGGATCGGGGCTCCGCACGCTCCCTCCTGCCGCGGGAAGGTCTCGGGGGAGCCCCGGCCGACAATCCCCGCATCTCTGCCTGTTTGCCTTCTGCGGGGCCGGGTCGCCGTATGGGTGGTTAAACGCTTTCGTAGCCGAACGCCATCGGCGGGCCGTTTGTGCAGAGCTGCCCGGTCCCCGCTCGGAGTGTCAGGACCACGGAGAGCGCGGACAGGGCCGGGAGCGGGGCCGGAGCGCAGGGAGGAGGAGAGCGGGAGGGAGCGAGAGCGCGCCTCGGGGCTGCCAGTGCGGCAGAGTCACACCCAGGGCTGAGCCCCTGGCCCCCGCAGCCCCAGCCCCAGCAGAGGGGTCTCACAGCGAGGAGCGGGCTGTGGACAGCTGTCCGCCCATCCTCGGCCTCTTTGTGCCCTACCGAATGTTTATTCCCTGGATTTGGAGATTGCTGTCTTGTCCGTATCCCCAGCTAAAAATTAAGGCGTGATAACATCTGTATCAGGCACGTTACCTATTTATAAAGCTGTTTCTTAGCCTTGAACTAAATATACAGGTATGTAAAGGTTCTTTGAAAGGTGCTTAGTGGCTTGAAATATTGGTGCTCTCTTCAGCTATAGATTAGTGGTTGTGTTTGAACAATCCATGCG
Organism: Sitta carolinensis; assembly: GCA_032173965.1. Classification (NCBI taxonomy): domain Eukaryota; kingdom Metazoa; phylum Chordata; class Aves; order Passeriformes; family Sittidae; genus Sitta; species Sitta carolinensis. The sequence goes on along the minus strand of CM063313.1, from coordinate 2,867,984 downwards.
GTAAATTGTGGTGCCGGCTGATAAATTATATTTCTCATGTACCAACTTTCCGAAATAATACCCTGCCCCAGCTCTTTGTTCCACATCATTTCTGAAGGCGTTTCTGCCACACAGAAATCTGGATCCTGTTTCTGCAAAGCAAACGAGTTTTATTGGTTTCTTGATTATTTGATAAAGTTAATTCTGAGTGCATTTTGGATTAAATGCATTTCTATGTTTCCCCCCTACTTTTTAATCGGTCAGCATGTGTTACTCATTCTGAAGCTGTTCTTCCCTATTTCCTTATAAGACTTTTCCCCCAGCATCTCCTTTTTTTTCCTGTATCTCTTGCCTGTAACTGTTTGAACTGAAATATCCCAAACTCAAGGATTCCTCTGCAGCTGAAAATTGCCACAATGTATTCATGGTGAGGAATGCCTAAAGGGGAGAACGTTTTTGCCAAAAGGATTATTTCCCAGTGACTGGTGTCTGTTCTTCCCACACTCTGTAGGGGCGTTTTTGCTCTGCACTGTGGCCTCGGGTGCTCCTCCCTGGTATTATTCACAGAACCTGGTCCTGGATGTTGCTGCCATCCAGCAGCTGCAGGAGCTTTTCCTTCCCTTCCAATTAGCCATTACTGGGAGATGACAAGCTGCCTGCAGAAGCCACCACGGCTGTGCCGGGCCTCTGAGCACTAAAGGCAGCAGACTGCTCTCATCAGAGCAGCTCCCCTGGAGCTGCCTTCAGAGTGCAAACAGGGCTCTGCAGGTGTGCAGAGAATGGAGCTCAGAGGGAAAGCAGGGCTGAAAGGGACTGCAGACACATCGCTTGTCCTGACAGTCTGCCCCTTTCTTCAGAAATCTCCAGAGGAGGATTTTTTACCTAAGTGATCTCTTCCAGGGCTTACAGGTACAAAAACCCCCTTGATGGCTGGCCTTAATCTCACTTTTTGTCTTTTAAATCCTTTGCTTCTCATCTTATCCCCACTAGACACAGCAAAAAAGAACTCTCCCTTCCTTCTGATAGCAATCTGTTTGTATTTAAGACTCCCATCTTGTCTCCTGCCTTCTCTGGAAAAAGCCCCTCATACCTGGGCGATGAATATGCAGGGAAAGCACTATATCCAACGGGACAGATAATACATCTCTTTTTCCAAGGTAAAAGATTTTGTATCCAGCTCTATCAATCTTGCAGACTTTTGCATAAAAGGCTCTCTGATTTATAGAGCAGTTTGCACACAGAAATCATACCAAACAGACTGATCTTAAATGGGTTTGGTGATAACATCAGCCAGACAACTCACTGATGGCAGAGAGAAATGCAATCAGAAAAGAAATTGGAGTGTTTGGGGGTTGTTTGGGGGTTTTGAGCTATAAAATCAAAACCACTCCATTGTGAAAAAAGGGACTCAAACCACTGGTAAATGCTGCACAGAGGAATTATTAGACAAGTGAGAGAGGCTGGCAGGTTCCCAAAACGCAAATTGTCTCCAAGACCAAAATATCTCTCAGTAAGCAGGGAACATATTTATGAGCGGCGGTGATTTTCCAGCAGTTCTCATCCCCTCGTAATGGGCTGGGAGCACGGGGCCTGTGCTGAGGCATTAAGCTTTGGCAAGCAGCACTGGGCTGCAGGAGGTGAAGGAAGAGCAGGGCAAGGCTTCCTCAGAGAGCTTCCCACACACCTTCTGCTCCCTGTTCCTGCTCACCTTCCTGTGGGCACGGTGCCCCTCTCCCCTCCTCACCTCCACCTCTCTGGAGCCCGGGAGGAGGGACCCTCTCCTGCTACAGCTCAGCTTTCCTGAGCCCTGGGAAGAAGGAAATGGGGACCTGGGTGTGTGGAGAAAGGGGAATGCTCTTGCTTTGTGTTCAGCCGAAGTGCAAGGAGAGCAGCACAGGTCTGGCTTTCCCAGACAACCTGGCAGAGCTTTGCTCCTGTCCTCTCCTGTTCTTCCTAATTCCACCCTATGGATAACAGTAAAAGGAAATACTTGTGTCCTACTTTCTCCCAGGGGTCAGAATTCCCCCAAACAGGAGGGATTTCATGCTCTTACTCAGCTCTTGCTCAGCCACCCCAGCTTTAAATTCCCAGCCTTTTCTTGGAAAGGATGCCCAAAGCCCTTCCCTTTCCCCACAGGAGAAGGTCACAGCTGTGTTCAGGTCCTGCCAGGGATCACTTGGAGATGCTGCTCCAACAGGCAGAACACTCAGTTGGGGGAAGCCTGGCTTCATCCCTGTGCTCTGACAAGGGGAATAGAAGTCCTTGTCACTAGAAAGTGTTATAATTCAGCTGGAAACTATTTTGGGATTCAAAAGGGAGAATCTCCACAACACGAGGAAGCATAAATCTCCCAGGTGTTAGACACGAGGGACTCTCTGAGTGCAGCTGGAGGGATCCAGAGCTGTGCTGTGCTGGAGGGTTCCTGTGGTACCCAGAGGCTCCTGGCAGAGATCCTGTGCTGAGCTGGGTGCTGCAGCACTGCAGGGAGGAAGCAGAATTTACAGCCCAATTCCAGCCACCCAGCAGATTTACAGGAGCCTGGAGACAAACAGCCTGAGAGCTGTGGCATGCCAGGAAGAAACATGAAGGAGACATGTCCCCAAAACCATTCATCTTTTCTTCTCTGAGAGTTGCAGGATGTAGGGCGTGGAGAGGATTGTGTCAGCACTGAGAGGGAAAAGTCTGGTGGGGTACCAATAAAACACCTTCCTGGCTGGAAACAGCCAGGCTGATAGCTTCTTTCTTGGGGCATTGCAGGAATCCCTGGGTCTCCAAACAGGGAACACCTCACCATTGCAATGGATGAGCAAGCAGGTCTTCTCTGGAAGATCAGAATTAACTTTGTGCTACACATCCAATCTGTTCTTCTGGATAAATGCCATCAAGGGCATTCCTAAGGTTTCAAATATTAGGAGTTTGGTGTGTGTGTGTGGGTGTGAGTGTGCAGCAGCTGGGATGAGCAGCACTGGCTGCCCACCCGACAATGTGATTATTTGCATCTTCATTCTGATTGCTCCTTGTTCCATAATGATTTTGTACACAGCGGAGTACTTAACCTAATTTATATTGATCTCAATCGCTCTCATTCGTGCATACTTAATTCAGAGAGGTAATCAAATTGATTTCTGAGGCCTAGTTTTTAAGAGATTGTAGTAACAGGGATATACAAGGGGTTGCTTTAAGTGAATCACAGCAAAAGAAAAACATTTAAATCTTTAGAAAATGTTTTGATGGTCATTTCATTGTGTTCAGTATTACCAGAGTAATTACATTTCCCTCAGTTTGAGCCCTCTCCAAAATCCAATAGAGGAGCAGTTTTAGTTCCATCAGGCAGATAACTGGGTTTGGGTAACTTTGCACCCACACAAACCACATGGGCGGGATCAATATTCACGGCTGCTCCTTAGGAACAGTGGAGAGTGAGGGCTTACTGCTGCATTCAGGGAATATTGGTCCCTGCTTGGCTCCTTCTTAGCACCTGCTCTTCCTTTCATGGCTGCAGAGTCACTTTTGAAAAATCCAGAGGCAGAGAGGCCCAGGAGCTGTGTTGGTGATGTCTCCAGTGATGATGCTCGGGCACTGCCCCAGCCCCTGGGACCCCTCCCCGGCCTCCTCCTCCTCCTGCTGCTGGTGACCTTCGTGTCCTCGTCTCTGTCTCCCTCCTGGGGAAGCGTAGGGGGGCCCTGGAGTGTCCCTGCCCCATGCCCGAGGGGCTCAGAGGGTGGCACTGAGCAGAGCATTAGAGCTTCTGGGTATTTTTCAGGATTTGTGGCTGTTTGGAATGCCTGGGCTGGCTAGCTTCCTCTCTTGTGGGGAAGAAAGTGGAAAATCAGAGTCATTGTTGCAGAAAATCAGACCAATGAGCTATTAGTAGGGAAATTCAGTGTGAAGATACTCAGGGTGTCCAGCACAGCGTCGGGTCCCTGCACCTTCTTAATGCCCTTCAAGTGGTGGGGTTCAGCTTTGGTCCAGGGAGGCAGCACTGACCCCAATTCTGAGCATAGATTTTGTTTCTATCAAAGAATATATTTAACCCAATGCAGAAGAAAATTTTTAAAATTATTTTAATGTTTTTTTATGTACTTTTTTTTTTCGCACAGTTATGGCTTTCACTTCTTGCTGGTCATCCATTTTCTTCCATAGGATATGTTCAGGTTTAACCGCAGCTAATAAATCAAATTGTGCTTAGAATCCAGATGGTCTCTTCCCTTCCCTCTGCTGTTAAAACCTTTCTCTTTCTTCCTGGAAAATCACTTGATTTTATTAGAGTGCTCACCCCATTTTTCTCTGCTGAGAGATGCATGTCAGGTGCAGCGTTTGCCTTTGTGGGGCCTTTTCAAGAGCAAACTCCACAGTTCAAGGAAAGTATTTACTGAATGCATCAAAAAGCACATACCTCTGCATTATTTATTATCAGATACCAATAACTGTAAAACGCAGAGTATCTCAGGACATAAATTAGTGATGGGAGGAAACACTCCTCTCGTCCCAGTGTCCCAGAACCGATTAGAAGCTGCAGCAAAGATGCTGGTGCTCCTCATGTCCCCAGCACTGGGGACATCACCACGTGGATTCTGGACCCCTGGCCAAGCAAACCCAGCTTAAGATCTGCTTTTTCAGCTCAGACAGGCAGCTGGCTGTTATCTGTGCAGTGTGAGGTGCAGCCAGTGGGATGCTGGGAGCGTTCACCCACAGCCCTGTCTGGGTTTCAGCCCAGCTCTCAGCACCGTCCTTCTCTTTCGCTTTGGGGTATTTTGAGGTCTGACCTTCACCTCCCTCCAGCTCTGCTGCAGCCACTGGAATTCGGCAGCTGAGAGGGGTCAGGGTCAGGCACTCCAACAAAATACTCTGGTTTCCTGCAGAAATGCTGTGAGGTCCTGTCAAGGAGGCACTCAGTGCCACAGTGGCTGAGCCAGGCTCCACACAGGTACAGCCCTGACTGGGTTGATTACAGACATTTCCACAGGCTGCCTTTTACTTTTGGGCCAGCTTCATTTCACATTCCAGACCTGCAGAATTATTTAACAGGGCTGCTTAAAACCCGCCCGCTTATCAATTCTCTGGGCTCATTTTGTCCCAGCACATTACCTAACCATGTCAACATATGGATTTTCTCTCTGTGCCCGGTGCAGACGGCCTGGGCAGGCTATTTTTAAGCGTGGGTGTGCTCCGGCAGTGGTATTGGTTTCAGCACTCGCTGTTCTTTCTCTGCTAATAAATACAGAGCAGCTATTAATACGAATGGGGTTTAGGATCCATTAGCATCGCTCAGCCACGGTCCAGCACTGCTGCCCTGCCTGACCCGGCTCTGGTGGTGCTTCTGCCCGGCCTCAGCTCGGGCGGGCAGGGGGGCAGGCGGTGGGAGCGGTGCCCCGGGGCGGTGGCACTGCAGGCGGCAGGGCAGGAGCAGGGCAGAGCCCTGCTGGCTTTTCCCCTTGGTGTTCACACAAAGCTGCTGCTACCGGAGCTTTGGATGGGGCTTGCCTTGGGCTGTTTAAAAGGACAGAACTTCCGTGCGACTGTTTTTCCTGGCTGTTGAGAGGTATTGGGGATGTAAAAGCAATGCAGCCCACTGGATTCCTCGGGCAGCCCTCCGGTCCCATGTGCCAGAGTGCTGCTGGCCCAGCTGGTGACACTTGCCCCCACCGTGTGACAGTGCCTGCCATCGGGGCAGCTGGCAGGGTCTGTGGGCACCACCCTGACGCTTTCTCTCTGTCTCTGCCACCCCCTCCCAGCCTGCAAACGCAAAGAGCAAGAGCCCAACAAAGAGCGGAACAACTCCCAGAAGAAATCCCGCCTGGTTTTCACGGACCTCCAGCGCCGAACGCTTTTCGCCATCTTCAAGGAGAACAAGCGTCCCTCCAAAGAAATGCAGATCACCATCTCCCAGCAGCTGGGCCTGGAGCTCACCACCGTCAGCAACTTCTTCATGAACGCCCGCCGGCGCAGCCTGGAGAAGTGGCAGGACGACCTGAGCTCCGGGGGCTCCTCCTCGGCGCCCAGCACCTGCAGCAAGGCGTGAGCGGCGGCACGGCCGAGAGAGCGGCTGGGCAGAGCGCCCGCGCCGCTGACTGAAACAAAGCACAATCCCCCGCAAGCACCCCAGCCCAGCCGGCCCCGAGGACACTCCTACGGCTTCTGGCAGTCTCAGCAGGCGCAGGCTCCACGTTAACCTCTCTCCACACAATACTATGCTCAGGACGGGCGAAGCAGGTCTGAAACGTAGGGGAGTCGTTCTCGAGGCAGGTTTCTCCTGAGCCCCCGGCAGCCTGCCGTGTGCTGGCCACACCACCCTGCGGCCACACGACAACGGAGCACAAAGTCGGATACTAAAAACCCAAGACCCTGTTTTTAAACTCAGGCATGGTTTTGTTAAGTGTTTTAGGGGGAAAAAAAAAAAATCAGATTTAAGCTTTTTTTTTGGTTGTTTTTTTAGTTTAATTTAATCGGCTCGTCCTTGGATGGGAAAGGTTCAGTTCTCTTGAGCTCAAAGTATCAAGCACAAGGCCGGTAGCTGCAGCCGTGGGCCGGCCCCGGGCTGCCCAGGGCGGCTGTGCCAGCTGCAGCCTGACATCCCGGGAGCGAGCCTCGAGCACAGCTGGCAGTTCCTCACAAGCTCTGCGCTTGTACCTAATGCACACTCAGGAGGTCGATGGAACTGCTGCAGTTCATGGAGCAAACACAATGTTTTGGAAGATTTAGATTAATTTATGTAATTACATCCTTTTTAGTTTCTGGGAATCTGGTTTCTCCTCGGCAACGGCTGTTAAGGAAACCTTTTTAGCGTTCAGTGTATTTTTGTTCATTTTGCCAGTATTTTGTGGTACTTTCAAGCAGGAAAAGAAACAGAAACAAGCCCTTCAGATGCCACTGACCGTTTCAGATGTGCCGCATTTAGCTCTATCGCACCCCTAAGTTCCTTTAGCCTGCCAGCTCCCGAGCCGGCAGGAACACAGCACACCAAAGAGACAGGATTTCTGCAAGCCAAAGATGTTTATAACTTGCCATTTCTCTTGGTCATGGCTGGTGCGGGTGGTTGGCTGGCGCTGGGGCAGCCTGGCAAGCTCCAGTCGCTCTCTCCAGCTCCGTGCGGCCGAGCTGCCCGGCGGCTCCGCTACAGACACTTGAGACTTTTTTATGTACTCCTTAATCGAAACCAAAGAAACGTTTTCTGCACCTACTTCTTCTGCAACAAACTGTTCCATTGAAAGATAAAATAAAAACTAAAAAAAAAAAAAAAAAAAAAAAAAAAAAAAAAATACCAAGGAAGCATGTCAGGAAGCAAACGAGTCCCACACTGTGTTCTAGAGACATCTCGGACGTTTTCGGAAGCAGATCTCAAAGGAAGGGTTGACAAGAATGAGAACAAAGCAAAGCCAGTACAATTGCTGCTTCATTTGACAACTCAAGTCATCTTAAAGTTGAAGATTGTCTTTAATTTGTGCCTATGCAGTTTTTTCAAAAGAACAAGGAACAGAGCAACCAAAACCTCAACAGCTACAATACCAAAGATGAGGATTCTCACTACTTGTGTTTCAGTTTGTCTCTCCTCTTGCACGACTAATGCACATAACCCCACTGATCTCTGGACAGGTAACCACTCGTGAGTCTTTGTGCAGCCAGAAGGGTGGGTTTATTTATGTTTTCCCTGTTTCTGCCCCACGTGGCATCTCTCCAAGTGCAGGATGCTGGGATACTGCGCTGCTGCGTCTCCTTCCTCCAGGAAACACTCGTGGGTCGGGTGCGGCTTGTGTGTTGGTGTCCTGTGTGTCTGGAGCTGTGAACAGCCTCCCCCCAGTGTGTGGCATCGCTCAGGTGGCCTCCACCCTTCCTTCTCCTGCCCAGGGGTAGAACTTGCAATATGTGTGTCCCCATCTCTGTCCCTGTGAGTGCTGAGCAGCACCACAGCCCGGCTCCAAACCTCCCCCTGAGCCAAACCCAAGTGTTCAGCACTTCGTGGGGCAGTTCAGGAATTGCTTCTGACATATTAGCTGCGTGATGTTGTTCAATGCAGGTCATGATGATCCAGAATCATGACATGTCCAAATTTATCCTCAGAGCCAGAGCACATCTGGCTCCTCTCTGCCTTTAAACAAGGGCTTCATTTTAACTGCTTCACAGAACTGCTGCAGTCACTTTAAAATGACTGCACTTAAAACAGAAAAAAAAAAAAAATCAAGAAGCCTCGTCTGCTCAGGACAGGAAAATTTCTGGAAAGCAAATTCAGGATCCTCACAGCTGAATTGACAGCATGTGCCTGCTCTGGGAATCAAAGGATCCTTTGTCAGAGATTTCCAGGCAGATTCCAGACAGATTTGGAGAATCCTTTTAGCCAGACATGGAATAAAGTTGCCAAAAAATGGTCCCAGTCTGGGCTGATGTGTTCTGAGGGCTTCTCAACCAAATGCCAGATATTTGAGTGTGAGGTTTGGAGCCAGCAGGCTGTGGAGCAGGGCCCAGCTGAGGTGATGTGCTCATCCTGAAGTTTCACTTCCATTCCCACCTAAGTGTCCATCAGAGTAGTCCCTGGTGCATTCTGAACTCGGCATTGCCCTCAGGGGAGCTGTCTCCTGCTGGAAGTGTCCCCCTGCCAGCTGCAGTGGCAGGGGATGGCACAGGACCAGTGAAAGCCCCAGTGCTCATTCCTCACCTCCCCTTCCTGCAGGGAGAGGGCAGGGCAGCATATCCCACAGGGAATGAGCCCCAGGCATGCCTGTGGGAGCCCTCACTGAGGCTCATCTCACCTGAGGGACACTCACCTGAGGTTGCCAGCTTGCCACAGCTTCTGGTGAGGCCCGGGAGCCAAGGCCTGGGCTTTTTGCTCCTGCTCAGAGCTGACCCAGCAGTCCCAACGAAGGGAGTTTAGATCAGGTACTGAATTACTTACAGATGTCTCCTCAGTGAAATTCTCTCCAAATTGTGGAAGTGTTTGTTATGCAACATTATTACATAAGTAGCAACACACGTGAGGCTTCTCTGGGCTGGGGCCTCAACCCTATCAACAGTCCCAATCCATTGTCACCCCAAAATCCTGCTGCATTTTTGATCCCTGCATCTGTCCTGGCCCTGTGTGACGTCTTCCATTTCACCGTCCGCTCCCTTAGGCTTTTATGTAGCAGCTCCGTCATCCAGGAGCCCGGGGCTGTGCTGGAGGCCTCCAAACCCCAACAGCCCTGTTCCACCTCCAGGCCACGGCCTGGCCAACCTCTCGAGCTGTGTGCTGTCCCTCATTGCTTTATTTACTGTGCTGCGAAGGACTCGTGTGTGCAGAGAGCGCCCTGCCTCTCCCGGAGCGGCCCCTCGGGCTCCCCGCCTCGGGCACGGCCAGGAGGAAGGAATCCCGCTTTGCCCACGCCTCGGATGCTGCTGGATGTCCCGTGCAGGACCCGTGCTCGCTGACCTGGCTCGCAAAGCTTTCTTGCGGGTGTGTCCGGGGCCGAGCTGAAGCCAAAGAGCTGCGCGGGAGCCGGTGGAGGCGGCCGGCTCAGCCCGGGGACACTGCCACGGTCCCGAGGAGACCTTCCCACCCGGCCTCCTGTGCCTGGGAGGGGGGATTTGTATTGTTTAAATTTGTTAAGAAGGCAAAGCTAAAAATGTTGTTTTGTTTTTGGGTTTTTTCCCAGAAGTTTGTGGGTTTTAACCCGATATATTATCTATGGATAATGTAATTTATTTAATTTAGTCTTAGGGCAGGTCCTGAGATCTCTGTTCAGCCTGAATCCCGTTGTGTTTTGGTCTAGCTTTTGAATTCAGTGGGAGTTTTACCTGAATGTAGATGGGGGGTCAGGCTGATATTAGCTATTTGTATGTATTTAACTGAGCCCTTTGTGAATTCATTTGGGGGTAATTTTGCTTATTTATCCCGAGGACTGTTGTAGCGCATCGGGGATGCGAAGCCTGTTAGTAAATACACTTCAGAGTTGGTATTGCTTTGTAGTACAGCCAGGTTCTGTCAGACAGGGGAAGAACAACTCGATCCATGAAACAGAAGTCTAGTTTTAATTCCTTCTTTATTTAATTTTAATTGTTTAAATATCAAAGTATAAATTATTTAAGTTAATCTCTTCACTCCTGATTAGAAAGTGTGACATACCTTTATTATGGCACATGAAGCCTTCTTAATATAACTTATTTATTTAACTTATTCATCATCACCCAGGGATGCCCTTGTAGAGTTTTTTTTTTTTTTTATTTAGAATTATCTATAAAGCACTACAGCTGATTTCCTGTAAGAACAGCAGAGCGAACTTTGAGGACAAGCAATGAATATTCAACCTTAAACTGTGCATTCAAAAAAATAGGAAAAAAGAAAAAAAGACACTGGGATTCTTTGCCTGAACTTTGTGGCTTCTTAAAACTTAAGCTGGGGGAAAAATAATCCATGCCAAGCAAAAAGAGAGAAACCCTTAAACTAGCTGCTTCCAAGAATGAACTTCTTGTGTGGAAAAAAAAAGGAAAAAAAAAAAAAAAAAAGGAAAAAAAGAAAAAAACCCAGAAAAAACCTTTCTATTTCTAGTGAGAACCAAAGAGGCTACCTCACTGACTTTTCCATTTGTAATTTTAATCGTGTTGATGATACCAAAGATACCAAAGATTTCTTTCTCTGCGCGGTCTGCATTCTGCTTGTGCTCTCTGCTAACTCCCCCCGTTCTCTCCTACGCCCAGAATCGTCCAGCAGAGCCCAGATTCCCAAAGAATCGCTGCCCTGGAAGCTGCCAGTTCTGGTGATGCCCTTTTCTGTGTTCCCTCCCGCCCGGGGCTGGAGCCGGGCGCGCCCGGGCAGCGCTTGTGTGGAGCTGCCGCTGACTCCGGGGCTGGCCCAGAGGCTCTGCGGCGGGCCGTGCTCGCAGCAGCAATTAGCGCTGCTAATTACGGTTATTCGTGCTCGAGCAGAGCCCAGGGCTGCCGTGGGGCCGCAGAGCCCGGCGCAGGGGAGGGGATCCCCCCTCGCCGCCGCCCTCGCACACATCCACGAGCTGCTCCCTCTCCTCACCTTCGGCTGTTGTTTACAATTGCAGTTTTCAGATAAAAATCAATTAATTACTTTTCTCAAGTTAGCAATGAAGTGAGGCTACATTAAGCTCCATTAGCATCACGTTCCTGAGTGATTACTTCCAAGTCGGTGGGTTGGTTGGTTGGGGAATTAGCGGTGCCCTTTGGCACTCGGGTTTGGAGCCTGCTTGCTGCTGTTCGTGGCCTGAAGCAATGCTCTGAGGAGCCGAGTGCAGCCCTGGGCACTGCTGCCTTTCCCAGGAACCTGCCTGCAGCGCCCGGGCCTCTCCCGGGACCCTGCCCGGGCCGTGCCCTTGGACTCACAGGGGTCACCCCAGCTCCACACAAGCGCTCCGCTTCCATTCAGTGTTGCCTTTTAGTTGGTATTTCTTTGGGGGTTTCAGTCCGTGTTGGAAACGGTAGGACTTGACAAGTGTGCTTTTCTCTCTGTGTTCCTTCAATACAAAGCTATAATAATTCTCAGGATGCCTTCCGGGCGGGGGGAGCCGATTGTCCCTGTGCCCTCGGACACAGACAGTCCCCAGAGCTGGCAGGGTCCCCGCGGCCCCCCCGACTCCTGCTTCACTTGCAAAGAGTGATGTTACCACGGGACGAGTGCCTTGCTTGAACCAAAGCAACGATTTTGCCAGTCTAGACCTCTCTGTGCTTTTTTTTTATTCTTCCTGTGAATACCTCAGCTTCGACTGGGCCGCCGAATCGTACCTGGTGGGCTTTTGTACTGTGGTGCTTTGCAATGCAGCCCTGCAAAGAACAGACTCCTGATAATACCAAAGGCTCTCCTCCTCTTTCTCCTCCTCCTCCCCCCTCTCCCTGATCTCTCTTTCTCCATGGTTCCAAAGCTTTATTACGAACTGGGCATGTTGGCAACGCAGACCGTGCAATCCCTTACCGAATTTTCTCAGATATACCTCATAGAGAATAGCTGTTTAGCGTAATGTTATTATAGCGTATGTAATAAATTATTCACTGTTTCTTTTTGGTAACTGTGATTTAAAAGAGAAAAAAAAAAAAACAAACCAAAAACAGAAGAAGAAGCTTTATATGTTTTAGGCTGTGCTTTTGTACTAGACGGAGAAGGTGCGCTTAAAAATGTATGTCAGTCTTTCTTCCCCTTGGGTTTTTTTTGTTCTTATGGATCGGGGAAAAGTTGCAGAATGAGCCCAAAGTTTACAGTTTCATATTTTGCTGAAGAAACAATCTGTGTTCATTTGCTCTGTTGGAAAAAAAAAAAAAAAAAAAAGATAAAAAAAAGAGGAAAAAAATTATTTTCTACATTTGTGCTACTTGGTCTGAAGAGCTGATTGTCCTGTGTGACGGTGTAGTATTATAATTAGCAACTGCCAATCAGCGCTCCCATGTTTATGCATGAGGCAAACCCTTAGCAGTGTGATGCATCGTGGTTCTTAATGGCAACTTCTTCCTTTGGGTTCGGGACGAGGTCTTTGGGTTGATGGTGTTTATTTATGCATGGAGCCTGTTAGCTGTTTGCAGTCGTGGCGCAGTTGTGTTCGCATTGACGCTCGCTGGGAAATCACGCCCGCTCTCGCCCCGTGCCGCTCCGCGCCGCTCAGGGCGGGTGTCCAGACCAGCTCTGTCCCTGGGTTAAGCACACCCGAATTCAGTTCCAGCCGAATGGCCAGTTGAGGAGAAGTTTGGCCAGCTGGCGGCTTCTCCCCAGCGCTTCCACCCCTCCAGTGCCGTGGCAACAGACGGCCCGCTGCTCGCAGAGGCTGCTGTGCGTTCGTTCCCAGGATCGGGAGTCCCCTCGGCTTTATGGCAGCCCCGGGCACGGCGGGGCCGGCCGGGCTGGGCGCTCAGGAGCACCCCTCCCCTGCCCTGCGCTCCTGCCCAGCCCCAGCAGGGCAGGACACACGAGCCTGGGCTCAGCGGCGCTGTGCCAGCCGTGCCGCCTGCCCCAGGGCTGGCCCGCTGTCCGTCCGAGCGCTGCAGCCGAGCCCGGTGCTTATTCCCATACCCTGCCCTGCAGCCAGTCCCTGCGCTGCTCCTGCCCTGCACCCGGGCCCTGTGCCCGCCCCTGCCCTGCAGCCCCGTGCCCACACCATGCCCTGCACCCGGGCCCTGTGCCCACCCCATGCCCTGCAGCCGGGCCCCGTGCACACCCCATGTCCTGCAGCCCTGTGCCCACCCCTACCCTACAGCCCCGTGCCCACCCCTGCCCTGCAGCCGGGCCCTGTGCCCACCCCATGCCCTGCAGCCCTGTGCCCACCCCATGCCCTGCAGCCGGGCCCCGTGCCCACCCCATGCCTGCAGCCCGTGCCCACCCCATGCCCTGCAGCCCCGTGCCCACCCCTGCCCTGCAGCCGGGCCCTGTGCCCACCGCCTGCCCTGCACCCGGGCCCTGTGCCCACCCCTGCCCTGCACCCGGGCCCCGTGCCCACCCCATGCCCTGCAGCCCTGTGCCCACCCCATGCCCTGCACCCGGGCCCTGTGCCCGCCCCTGCCCTGCAGCCCCGTGCCCACACCATGCCCTGCAGCCGGCCCCGTGCCCACCCCATGCCCTGCAGCTGAACCCTGTGCCCACCCCCTGCCCTGCAGCCGGGCCGTGCCCACCCCCATGCCCTGCAGCCCCGTGCCCACCCCATGCCCTGCAGCTGAACCCTGTGCCCACCCCTGCCCTGCAGCCGGGCCCGGTGCCCACCCCATGCCCTGCAGCCCCGTGCCCACCCCATGCCCTGCAGCCCCGTGCCCACCCCTGCCCTGCAGCCCCGTGCCCACCCCTGCCCTGCAGCCCCGTGCCCACCCCTGCCCTGCAGCCCCGTGCCCACCGCCTGCCCTGCACCGGGCCCCGTGCCCACCCCTACCCTGCAGCCCGTGCCCCCCCTGCCCTGCAGCCCCGTGCCCACCCCTACCCTGCAGCCCCGTGCCCACCCCATGCCCTGCAGCCCTGTGCCCACCCCATGCCCTGCAGCCCCGTGCCCACCCCATGCCCTGCAGCCCCGTGCCCACCCCTACCCTGGAGCCGGGCCCTGTGCCCACCCCATGCCCTGCAGCCCCGTGCCCACCCCTGCCCGGGCCCGGCTCTGTCCCGGTGCTTTATCCCCCTTTGATTTGTCCCTCGTGCGGCAGGCTAGGCTCTCGCTTGAGCCCGCCCCCGTTTAGGAATGGGTTGTGTTTTCCCTCCGGGCGCAGCTCTGGGGCCCCGATGCTGTCCTGGACATAAAGCCAAAGCAGCTGCTCCGTGCCCTTTACTCTGCGTGGAAGAGGAGGCTTGGGGAGGGGCAGTCACAGGCTCCTGCGAGGCCTCCGAGCCCCTCGGCAGGGCGTTGGTACCGTCTGTCATTAAGGGTTCTTAGAGATGCGCTCTCATTAGTGCAAGGAGACGGTTTGGTTCGGCCTTACTCGGTAGGTTGTGACAATGACGAAAGCTGTGTGATACAGTCGGGTTATTTTCTTCCCGATCTCTCTGCCAAAGACAGTAACAGATACGAGAACTTGAAGCAGGGGTTTTTGCGAGACAGTTGATGATTGTAAGAGTGGTTAATCTTCCCGGAAGCTCTCCACGTTCCTCCGCAATAAGCAGAGCCGGGCTGTTTGGGCAGAGCCCGCTGGCACATGCCAGCACTCCTCACCAGGCAGTTGTGTAAGCCAGGCACCGAGCACACCTGCCTGCCTCACTCCAGAGGCAACACGGGCTAGGGGAGGCCATGGCAAGGGCACAGCGGGGCTGGCACGAGCTGCTCCAGCTGGCTGGAATTTGCCAAGGTACTTGTATTATGAAATTTAAGGTCTATTTTATTATGTCATTTTATGTCATTTTTTAACTTTGTGGAAGGTGGTATGTTGAACTGAGTGTAAGCTGAGTTTTTCAGACAAATAAAGTAGCTAAAGAGTGAATGTTATTTTATCATTAAAGGGTTTTTACTCACTGATTTGTGCCAATAGATGTCCTTTATCTCAATGACAAGTATTACATTGCTTTCAAAGTTTTATTTATAGCTATTGATGTAAAACCCACACACACATATTATTTGCCAAAGTTCAATAAAGGAGGAAAACAACGCTTTTGCTTCCTTGTGCAATCAAAAGTTCCCGTTTTTTTTTCCCAGGGTTGTTTCCACCACAACCCCTTCCACGCCAGGGGGTGGAGTGGGGCCAAGCAGGGGCTTGTGCTGCTACAGCTCTCAGGGCTAGGAGGGGAGAGCTGAGCACAGCCAGTCTAATGCCAGTGCAGCACCACGTCCCAAAAACGCTACCTGGCACTGAGGGCCTGGCCAAGTGTGAGCAAAAGCACCAGAAAAAGATCCGGCACCTTCTCCCACGAGCACAGCTTGTGATGGTACAGCAGGAATCACTTTATGTTTATGTAAGACATGGAATTACAGGATGCAATGTAATTACCGTAAAATTACGTTGGTTATTGCACTTTCTTTCCCTGAAGCAGCTCTACAGGAGGAGGCAGGAGGTTCCCTGGAGCTGAAATTCCATGGCAAGGAGGATGTAGCAGGTTTGCCTTCATTCATTTGTTCAATCACTTACCCTAGCTGTGGACAAGTCTTGTTTGTTTTGTCTCGGAAAAAAAGCAAAACAAAGTGCACAAGAGAAGCACTTTGTTGTCTTTCTGTCTTTAAAAACCAAACTAACCCAGCCCTTTCTTGCCCTAACACCTGGAGCAGGGTCAGCCTGGGCAGGGCATGGGGGGCCCCCAGAGCCCCCAGAGCCCCGTGTCCCAGCCCCAGAGCAGTAACAAGGCACTGCAGGGTTTATTGTCTGGGATCTAACCTTGGCACCAATGTCTAACCTCGGGGTTAATAAACTCGCTGGAAAATTTGTTTTCACGCTCATTCTCTTTGTGTCCCTCTCCCGACACTGAGCCAGATTCTGCCGTTAATTAAATTTACGCTGCTTCATTTCACTCTGCTGAGTGGCCAGGGGTGCAGATAAAGGCAGAGCTGCCTCCTCAGCACTTTGTGTCACAGGGCCCAGAGCGGGGCTCTCCCAGCCTGCTTTCCCTCTCCCTCGGGCTGGGGTGTGCACGAGGGGGGCCCTGAGCCCTCCGTGCCCCCCGAGGGAACGTGCTGGGTGAGGAGAGTTCTCCCAGGCCCCTTTGAGGATGGCTGTGGAGCACGGGGAGGGTAAAAACACTTTAACAGCAAAGAGGCAAAAGTGGTGACACCGAGACTAATGCAGCCACGGCAGGTCATTTCCATCTCACTGGCAGCATTGCTCCCCCGGGAAGGCATTTTCCAGGCACTTAGCAGTGGGCACAGCTGGAAGAAGGAAATGGGACCATTTCATTAAGCTGAAGGATGAGCTGGGGGTGTGGTAGTGCAGCTGGGCTGGGGTGCTGGGTCAGCATCAGCTTTTCCCAGTGCCAGGCTGTGCCCCCTGCACTCGGGGCAGAGCCAGCTCTGTACCCGTAGAGCTCATTCCATGGTGGGAATTGCCCTCAACTCCCTGTTTCCTAGCCCTGCCAGGAATCACATTGACACCCTGTGGGAATTCCCTCGGGAAACAGCCTGGGGCGCAGCCTGCAGAGAAAGCCTCACCACACAAGGCAGGGTGAGGGAAGTGGAGTTCTTTGGGAGGAAAACAGCAGGAGCTTTTGCAATGCCACTGGTTTTCAGCAGATGTGGGATGGAGGTGCTGAAGGAAAAGAACCAGGACCAAAACCCCCTTGGAACAAGCAGCGAGGCAGGACACCACGGTGGGATCATCAGTTGGGAACAACTGTCACCAGTGCCCTCACAGACAGAGGACAAGCCAGGGCCAGCTCTGCCTGCCACAAGCTGCATCTGGAAGCTGCCTTCGCCTCTGCACACTGCAAACCTCCAGCAGTGACTCCAGGGTCCGGCTCAGAAAGGGATAATGGCAGGAAGCCATAAGATATTAAACCAGCAGATTAAAACATACAAGACCACTTCGGGTCATGTTACACATCCCTCCCCTCCCGCCTGCCAGCACAAGAAACCCAAGGCAGTAAAAGACACCCGGAGCAGTAATGGCCCAGTAACTGCGGGATAAAAGCACCGGGGGAGTTGGCTGTGAGGAGCCCAGCCTGGGCACGGAGCCCCCCGGGCTGCTCCCTGCATTATCCCTTAAGTGCTCGTTTAAGCTTCCTTGGAAGTGCCGCCCTCGCTGGAGAAACGCAATTAGGCCTCAACTGCGGGTGATGTTCACACGTTATGGATCATCCTTAGAAACGACAGGAGAGCAGGAGAAGGGAGTGCTCTGGATTCCGTGACAGCTCCCTCTCCATCATCCCGGGAACTGCCGGGCTCCAGTTGTGCAGCGCCACTCCCTGCCCTGAACACCTGCAGTGACTCACAGAACCCCAGGCTGCTCTGGGCTGGAAGGGGCTTCGGGACCATGCCGAGGGCAGGGACACTCTCCACAAACCAGTGCTCCAAGCCTGGTCCTGAACAGCCCCAGGGAGGGGATGGAGCACTGGGTCCCCACTTGGTGGCCTTGGGGCTCAGGTGTCACCAGGGGCTCCCGGAGCAACCTGAGCCCGGGGGATGAAAGGCCACGTGTCTTGGAGATGATCCCTCTCTGGACAGACAATCCATCTCCACACAGCCATGGAGAGGATGCTCAGCAGCCAGGCCAATGGACTCAAATTAAATAACCTCTGCCTGGCACTTACTGCTGAGCACAAATTCAGCAGGAAAACAAAAGGCAGGGTTTAGAGCTGGTCCAAATCTGCAAATGCTGTGCTCTACAGGCAGAAGTAGAACTTGCTCCTGAGGGCTTGAAACGCTGATTTACAACTAAATCCCTTGCCCAGGCTGTGCTACTGGAGACACACAAGATGACACACAGCCCACACATGGTCAGGAATTTTCTCATGGAGACAAGAAAAGAAACATGGCCAAGCAGGAAAGCAGGTGGAGAGTGAGCCCTGGAGAAAGAGGGAGGGAGGAAAAAGTGCTTCCACAGAGTCAGAGAGATTCAAATAGGACATTGCTGAAGTTCTGCCATGCTCACACAGCCAAATCCCCACTCAAAGGTAAAGCAGCAACGCCTGGACTGAGATTCCAGAGGAAAAGCAGCACCAGCACTGCTCTCCTTGATTTCCCACCTTCCACTGTGGTGGGTTTGCATCCTGTTCTTTCCCTGTCAGCCCAGTCACAAGAGATCACCAATGGATCAGCTTAAAGAATCCAACACCTCCAATCCCTGCTCTAGAACATAATCAAGCACTTAATCAGGAACATCAGCAAGGAGCTGCCCAGAGACTGCTAACAGGGAACAGAATAAATTGTCCATCACAGGTGGGATCCCAGACCCAGGCAAATCCCTGACTCACCATCTTCTCCAGCCTTTTCAGGGGAGTAACTCACCCCAGCCTGCCACCAGAGGTGCAGAGAGAACTCCAAACACCAGCATAAAGGGCTCTTAAAAAGACACACAGCTCAGTTATTTCTTCCAAAAAAACAACTTTAATTGGAATTCCATCCTTATGGCAAATGACACAAAGTAGGATTATCCAAATTTGCTGTGTTACATCAAATGGAAGTCCTTGGTCAATCTGAAATGCATATGTTGGGCTAAAAGCAAGTATCAGTACACATCTGGCACTAAAAAAGTCAAAGGACCTGCTGTGTCTTGCAGCTGACACTTCATGGTGATCCCCAGCTCTCTGGGTGTGTTGGGAAGGGCTTTTAGGTACCCTAAAAACCCCTGGCCCCACTGAACTCAGCTGTGCCATCCTCCTCTGCAGGGGATGGCAGGAGGCCAGCTCTGACACCACCCACCCACCTTTGGGTGTCACAGCACCTTTTGGAAGCTTATACCTTCTCTGAAATGCAGCCAGGACCGAGGGACAGGTTAAAAAGAAACTCAAAAGAGAAAAATTCACTCAGTAATGAAAAAATCAGCCAAACTTGCAGAGTGTGAAAGCAGGCAAACTACCTCACCCCTTTACATCCCATTTCTTCCCTCAGGACACCACGGGCTGTTCCTAACTCCTCAATTTCCAGTCGATATTGAAGCCAGAGCTCCACAGAGCCCCTGCCCAGCTCACTCCTGGGGCAGGAGGACAGTGACCCCTGCCATCCCCAAAGCTCCAGCCCAGCCCAGGACTCAGCTCTCACCGAGGAGACCTCAGGATGCAGCTGCCTCAGGGACCTGAGGAGCAGTACAGGGGCTGAGGGGCTGCACAGGAGGAACAGCCTGGATTGCTGTGCAGGGCCCTGGGGGGATAGAAGGAGAGCCCAGGAGGAACAGCCTGGATTGCTGTGCAGGGCCCTGAGGAGATAAAAGGAGAGCCCAGGAGGAACTGCCTGGATTGCTGTGCAGGGCCCTGAGGAGATAAAAGGAGAGCCCAGGAGGAACAGCCTGGATTGCTGTGCAGGGCCCTGAGGAGATAAAAGGAGAGCCCAGGAGGAACAGCCTGGATTGCTGTGCAGGGCCCTGGGGGATAGAAGGAGAGCCCAGGAGGAACAGCCTGGATTGCTGTGCAGGGCCCTGGGGGGATAGAAGGAGAGCCCAGGAGGAACAGCCTGGATTGCTGTGCAGGGCCCTGGGGGGATAGAAGGAGAGCCCAGGAGGAACAGCCTGGATTGCTGTGCAGGGCCCAGAGCCTCAGAGCCAGGGCCAGCAGGCCCAGTCAGTAGCACCAGGGGCTTCCAGCCTGCCCCAGCACTCCCACGGGGCACAGTGAGCTGCAAACCCCGTGGGGCAGCACCGAGGAGGGCTCAGGAAGGCACATGCACCATGGGATTCATCTCTCCCCAGGGCAGACACTCACCCAACCCACCAGGCATCGGCTTGAGAGATGAGGAACTCCTCAGAAACCTGGATGAAAACTACCCTCTAACAGCAAACCTGCTCTGGGAGACAGGCCCCATCTGCTAAAAGCTGGAAAATTAAGTGATTTCTACATGATGGTGTAATAGCAGCAACAGAGTAATTATCCCACTTGTGGTTAGAACACTCAGAAGTCAATTTTAAGTACCTTTTATTACTGGGGACAAACGTAATGCCTCAGAATCAGTGCCAGCTAGTATTTCCAGGACTCTCTCCAGTATGAAAATGAAAAGCCATCTGTATTTATAATACCACAAGGTTCATATGGAGTTAACCTTTGCTTTCCACACTTGTAAATGTGGTGGTCACAGCCTGGACCACCTGAAGGTCCATGTTCCCTCCAGCTGTGAGGAAACAGGAGTGAGCAGGAAGATTTGACAGACCAGATTGTTTTCCACTGATCCCTAAGTGTCATGCAGAGAAGTGAAACTGAGAAAGTTCTTTGTCCAACGAGAGACATAAGGCCAGTGTTCCCAGACATGCTGGACATTTGTGCTCCTTTTTCCTGCCCAGGCAGCGAGCAGAGCCCAAAGGAAGGGAGAGGAGGGACAAGAGAAGCTTCTGGCTCCCTGCCACTGAAACAGGCACAGGCATGAAGGGTCAAGGAAGACTTTTCTCTGTGAGGGACAGGGTGCTGCAGCAGTTGTGGCACTGAAGGAATCAGGCTGTCACCCTGGGAAGCAGGTATGGCAGTGGAGCAAGCAACTCTCCAGAGGTATTAGGGATTTATTGGGGTGCTCAACACAGCATCCATCTTTTCCTTTAGTGCCCCATCTTTAACTCCAGCAACAAACCAGAACAACACAACCCCCTGATCCACCACAAGAGGCCTCTTCTCTCTTTAAACACCCAGTCCCCAAAGGACCAGAGGTCCAAGCTGCTGGTGCCTCGTGGTGACCTGAGCAGATCAGGCTGGCTGAGCAGCATGGCACCTGCTGCCCGGCCCCCAGCACCTCCCAGGAAGCAGCCTGCAGTGCCCAGGCCCTGGCATTCCAGTGCTAAGGACATCAAGTGAAGGTGTGCCCCGAGGAGGGGCCAGCTGGGCACAGCTCAGTGCCAGGGGGGCCCCTGTGCCTCTGGGGCACACCAGGGCCAGGACCTGCCCTGCTGGGGCTGGCAGCCTCCCAGGAGAGCCCAGCACTGGGCTGCCTGTCCTCGAGCACTGCAATGTGAAACTGCACACCGGCCCCGCCTGATCATCTCTGTTTAAATAACAGCAAGTAAGCCAGGTCAGTCCCACCTATGGCACTCCACAGGCATCCCAGAGCCACAGGACTGTGGCACAGTAGAAAGCACAGAGCAGATCTATAAACCTCCTGGAGAACAAGCCCGACTTCCTAAATTTACTTCGCCAAACAGAAAAAGCCCTTTTAACAAAAATAAGAAGAATTTAAAAAACCATTCTGCTTAACAGATATGCCAACATGTTCCCATACATGCTCCTGCTAGACTTGGAACACACAGTTTCAATGGAGCAAATTCTCCAGTATCACCCAAGCAGGCTAATTCCTTTCAATTTATGCTCTTCAAGTATTTTCCTGCAGATAACGAAAATGTTTTTCCTAGAAAATGTAAACAAGTTTTGTGCGTTCTACTATCCCAGCTAAGCTTTCACTGGAAGTTTCTGGCAGGAGAAAATCAAACCAAAACAAACCAAAGCCTTATCTATATGTATATATATATATATACACAATTATTATTAAAAAGCATGAGAAGTCACTTGATCTCCAAAGTCAGCTCAGAACAGACAACAGACTGTGCTAGTCAGACTGCACCTTAGGCAAAACCAAAGTAAGTGTACCTTTGACCTGGCAAGTTAATGCCCTCGTGACCACCCTGCAGCCAAATAAATCCCTGCATAGAAATAGAAGCTAACTGTAAAAAAGCTGGGTAAGTTTTTCAGTGCTTACTGCTGGGCTCACAGTAAGTCCTGTCGCGATTGGATGAGATCTCCTCACACCTGACAGGAGAAATGCCCTGATTTCCCTACCTCCTAGCACTCCTCTCAAACAAAGAAAACAAGAGAAATGAAGCCAAGGTCGAGCTGTCTGTGCTGTTATGGGAGATAACAGCAGAGAGCCTGCCGTGGCTGTGTGCTGGGCAGGCTGGTGGGGCTGGAACTGGCCCAGGGCCGGTGCTTGCCCGGGGCAGGGCTCACAGGGGTTGGTCCTGACCCGGGCAGGGCTCACAGGAGTCGGTCCTTGTCCCCAGGGCTGGCCCTGGCCCAGGACAGGGCTCCCAGGGGCCAGCCCTTGCCCCCGGGGCCGGCCCTGGCCCGGGCTCACAGGGGCTGGCTGGTGAAGAACGCCTTGGTCTCCCTGCACACGGGGTTGACGCAGAGCGGGCAGCACAGGGTCAGCTGGCGGGAGCACACCTCGTTGGACTGCAGGTGGGAGCACACCAGGTCTGCCAGGGCCTGCAGGGCGGGTGGGAATGGTCAGAGGGAGCAGATCCAGCCCTGCAGTGCCCCCCAGCCCAGCCTGGGCACCCCGTGCCCCCTTGGGACAAAGCCCCCCCAGCACGGTACAGCAAACCCCTCTGTGCCACACAGTCGGGGACAAGGGGCTCCCCTCCTGCTCCTCCACTCAGAACACCTTACAGCTACCTGAAAACATCCTCACTCAGCAGGAAACACAACTGCAAACCTTTACAGCCACTGCAGCACAGCAGGTACCTTGGAGAACAGTGGATTTCCATTGAGAGACTCTGCTCTTCTGATGTTTTCAACTCCACACTGAATCAAAAATAAGGAGGAAAAAGTTAAACTGTTACTCTGATCCTTCACTGGGTAACCTTCAAAACCTTCCCACTTCATTCAGAAGTTGCCCCAAATTGCCAGGATTAAATGCAGTATCATGGTTTTTAGTACAGCAAAAATTACTATGGGGCAACATTACATTTTGCTGCCAGAAATCATTCATTCTTTTTTAGCAATATTTGTAATGGTCTAAAGACCTAAATCTAGAACGACAAACTCCCACTGTTTTGTGGTTAAACCAGCTCAGATTAATTTTTGATTCACAGGAAAATAAAGCTAATCCCAAATAATATTGCAAGGAGCAAATGCAACCCAGGAGAAGTAATTTGAGAGCAGCACTAGCCAAACAGGGACCAAACCCACAGAGCACTCACCTCGCTGGCCAAAACCTGGGAGTACTCGATATCCAGTTCATACAGTGTTTCAATGTGGTCACTGGTAAATGCTATTGGGACCAGCAGCATGTTCTTCTTCCCTCGCTGGCACAGTCCTTTAATGGTCTCATCTGTCTGGGGACCAAGCCAGGGCATTGGTCCAACCTGGAACAAAAGAGCAGAAAGAAAGGAAAAACACTCATTAAATCTCTCTTACAAAGAACACCCACATTTCCTTAGGCAGGATGACAGAGCAGGTTATGGATGGGCTAGAAACAGTTCTGTTCATTTTCCTGCTTTTGGTTGTACTTCTTGCTTTCTGCACTGAATGTTTAACGAAGATACACTTCCCACCACTACACCTCAGAGGAACAGAACCTGGGCTGGCCTGAACGAGACTGAAGGAAGTAACTGCAAATGTAAATAAAGGTGTCTTTTCTCAGTCCAGCAGGACCCTGCACTGGGTTTACCTGTTCAGCCTCCCTGAGCACATACCTTGGACTGCCACACAAGCCTGTAAGGGTTGGAGTAGTTGAGCTTCTCCATGACCCTCTGGACGGTCGCTCCCACCTCCTGAGGGTACGGGTCACCACGGTTCACCACCTGCATCACAGGCACAGCACACTCTGTCAGCAGGGAGCTCCAGTGCTGGGGGGCACCAGGGGGGCCTGGCACTCCCCAGCTGTGCCCCCAGCCCTGCCCCAGGTCACTCACAGACATGGGCAGCGAGTGGGCTGAGAAGAGGATGACCACCTCTTTCCTTTTGTCCGGCGGGAACAGGTTCAGCTCCTTCTGGATGTGATCAGCAAAGCACTGCTCAGGGAAACACAGACAAACACCTGAGGCAGGGCCACTGGGAGGCATCCCTGCTCTCAGTCTCTCAGTGCTCCAGACAGGCAGCTCCCACGCTCCAGGCTGCCTCTAGGACTCCCAAATTCCCTCAGCGTGCACCACACCCAGGCTTTTAAAACAGCATGGGCACAGTGGTCCCTTTCACACATTACCCTGCCAAGGCATGGGGCATGAAATAACCCTCCCTCCTGTAATTTCAGACATGCCAGACAAGACCCATTTCATCACACGACTAAAATGCACCTCAGATTGAAGCCTTCCTGTCATCCTTCCTCAGTACTTTTTTCTGTATTTTAAAAGAAAATATATAAACCTCCAAGCATTCAGAAGCACACCTGAATGAGAAGGGGATGTGTAGGCCACCGGTCAATTATGCTCCACTTCATCTTTGGCTTCTCCCCTTTCTCGTTATAGTAGCGATAAATGGCATTTAAACTGCTTCCTGAAACAGAGCATTAACGACACAAGGTCAGCCAGGCCCCCAGCAAGCTGTCACACTGAAACAGCTTGGCAGCCAGCTATTACCATATTTTAAAATGCCACGTAATTAAAACGCAACCGTCAATCAGAGCTGAGGGTCTGCCCCGGGAACAGCTGGAGCCCAGATGAGAGCTCCCTCAGGGTGATTTATCCCCACTGACAGCCCCGTGCCCTGCCAGGGGCTCACCCGTGGTGGAGCAGCTGTACTGGGGGTACTGGGTGAAGGCGATGGCCCTCTCGATGCCGTCGCGCTCCATCTCCTCGATGGCCTCCTCGGTCAGGGGGTGCACGTAGCGGAACCCAATGTAGTACTTGTGAGGGGCTGCCAGGAGAGACAGGTGAGAGTTCACAGTCATTCACACAAAACAGACAAGAGCAGGCAGGCTGGAACTGCTGAATTAAACTTGCTGATCACTTCCTGGCTACTTTTGTAAAGCACCGGCATGCAAGCCCTTTCTTTGGCCAAACAATTTTGTGATACCTCACTTGGCTGTGATCAGAATTTAAAAGGGATTTGTATTATGGTTTGCTTCTGCATCTCTTGCCTGCTACTCCTGCATTTAGCATGGTTCTCAGCCTGGGCAGAGCCCCGGTGTCTCAGGGGACAAGTCCTGATTTTCAGGATGCAAAGGTAAGGAGGTGTCTCTGTGAGAAGCTAAACGAACACCCAGTGCCCTCAGAGCCCCAGCTCCAGCTGCCTTCCCTGCCCAGCACAGCACCCAGACCCCAAGGACCAGCACCATGGCCTGGGGCAGCAGAGCACTGAGTCAGGGACACATGCTCTCCTAGTCTTATTTTGGAGGGGGTTGATAAAAAGCTTCATGACTTTAACACCAAATTTTAGCAGCAATATGACTGTCCCCGAGGCCATCTCAGGTTCCTCCATTCTTTATCTCTAATCTTTGGGAGCATGGCTTGCTTAGGGGACGGGAGGCAGGCAGGGGAAGTTTGCTGGTTTGGTTTTTTAACTGGAGAACAGAGGTTCTTAGGAGAACAAAAGCAAAGTTTCTTTTCCCGGGTTTCCGGGTCAGTGGCTCTGAAATAACATTTAGCAGGTTTCTGAAGGAAGCAGATGTCCCGTGCTTGGGCTCCACTCCATACGTTTATGCAGGATTCGGAAAACAGATTTAGTCAGCCCCAGGTCTCTGCAGGAGGCAGGAGAGCTCCCAGCTGGGAAGAGCAGAAAATAAAGACCCAACTTGAGGAGCCCTTGAGCCAGTAACCTCATTAACATGTTTGAATGGCATTAAAGACAAAAGTCTGACTAACCACAGCAGGGGCTGCAGCAGTTTAACTGGGAAAGGACATTCTGGGAAGCAACACCCTGGCAGGGTCAGGCTCTGTTCAGGACCACGGGCAGCAAGAGAGGTGTTGGTGTTTAAAGAACAGGGGCATCCTGTCCTGAGCCTGGACAAAGCCAGTTCCCCCAGCAGCTGGGACAGTGCTGTGTCTGCATTTAGGATGAGCAGTGCTGCTGACACACAAGGTTTCACTTGTTGCCCAGACCAGACCAAGGGAAAATGACCCTAAAAGCATTTTTTTTTGCCACATTTCACATGGGACCAGCACCTCCTGCCACTTATTCCTTAGGAGGGCTCAGCACTGTCAAAGTGCTACCTGGGAGCACACCACATTCCCAAATGCTGTCTGCAAGCACATCCAACTGTTCCAAGGCACTCTGAAGGAACACAGAGCTCTGCAAGGTCACTTGGGTGCTGAAGGAAATGGTTGGCAGTGCTCAGCACACTCTATTGTTACACTGCAGCTGCTGTCAAGTAAAAAAGAAGCTTGCAAAGGACTTATCATGTGGGAGAGGTGCCCAGAGAAGGGTGTGACTGCACAGAGAGTGGTCACCAAACAAAAGCAAGTGGGAGTGGGACACTGGAAAAGGCAGATAAACCTTCCAGGCTTTATCTGCAGAACCTGCTGCAAGCCTGACCCTTCAGGGGGCTCCTGCTCCAAGAACACTCCTGTCACAGATGACACAGCAGGCCTCAGGCTCTGGGCAGGGACCACAGCCCAAACTAAGCTAGGGAGTCACACCCGTGGAGAAAGGACTGACCACCACCTGAATGAAGGCACCAGTGACACCCCACTTTCTGAATGGATGAAATAAATTTGGTTCTAGCCTTTCAAGAACGTCGCTTTTAACCTTCCAGACCCTCTTAGCAGTCCTTTTCCTCCAGCCCTTTCCTAGCCAAGCCTGAGGCACGTGCCACAAAGAGCTACAAAACAGTCCTGCATGAAAGGACATTCACAGAAGCCTCTGCTTCCCATCACAGCCGTGCTCCCAGGCAGAGTGGCACAGGCTAGCCCATCCCAGTCAGCACTCCTTGCTGGGAGGGAGTGGACACAGAGGGAGGGAGGCTGCACTCGTGTTTGAAGTTTTCTCATCGTGAAGGACTGGCAAAGAGAGCCTCTCCTTCCACCCCAGCCAGCCCTATCTCCTGCTGTGTGCCCGGGTGGGGCTTGCAGCTATCGCTAAGCACTGCTCAGCTCTAGAGCCTTGTCTTGTCTCCAGCTGTGCTCCTTCCAGCCCTCAGAGAGCTGCTGAGAGCACCACTCTGAACCCCCCTCCCACACCCGCCTGACATGAAATGAAATTACATTTCACATCAAATACATTCCCCTTTCTTCCCATCTAAGCATCAGCCACTTGTCTTCAGTGCAGGCTTCCTCAGGCTCAGGCAGGGCTTACAGGGCAGTGCCACACACCAAGGGACACTCTTGGCACCTGAAAATAGCACACTTAGTGCACCACAGTCATCTTCCCGTGATCACAGGAGAGACAGAGGTGGCTCCCTGAGCCCAGCCTGTGATGACAACCCTCCAAGGAACAGAATCCCTTCTGCACTACCTTTGCCATGACTTCCCAGCAGGGCTGAACCCATCCCACCCCACAGGGGAAACTAGGCAGCCAAAGCTGCTTTGCAAGCCAACAGCTGTGAGCCAGAGAGCACAGGCAGGAGGCTGAGCAGTACCAGTGTGAGGAGACATGCTGTCCAGCAGCTTCACCATGCCCTCTCCCTGCACGGCTGTCCACTTCTTGATGGGGGAGCCGCCGCCGATCCTGCTGTACTGCTCCTGGATTTTCGGGGTGCGGCGCTTGGCGATGAGCGGAGCTAATTTACTGGAGCATGGCAGAGGGACAAGTGTTAACAGCACAGCCCAAACCACCCTGGCAATCTGCACGCTGCAGCTGAGCAGCATGGTTTGTCTGAGGTTCTATTCGCCACCCTTCCCACACCTCAGTCTGCAGCTAAAAGAGAACGACCACGGCACACCTACTCCAGAGGGTGCTGGCACCATCTCGGGCACTGACTGCTCCCAGGATGAAGCAGGCTTAGGGAATGCTGCTCTCTACCAAAGGTAAACATTGAAGCCTGCAGCTCGATGACCCAACACCGCCTGCCCCACAGGGCTCCTCACCTTTGAGCTGGAAGGGTCATTAGATCTCTGTCCAGGAAGAGACGCAGCAGGAAATCGTGGACGTCATCCAGCCGCTCCGGGCCTCCCATGTTCAACATCAAAATTCCTGTTTTAGGTTTCCTATGGAAGCAACAGGTATTTCAAATCCTAGTGACCCACTGCTTTTATTTTTATTAGGATGACAAAACAACCAGTTTATCCTCCTGCATTTGCCTTTTGCAAAGGCAGCTCCTATTCCAAGGCTCCTCCTCCTTATGTAAACTCCTGGGCTAGGAACAAGAATAGCCAGACACAAGTATCTACATGACCTTCCCTTTTTTAAAAACTTTGTACCACAAACTTTAGCTGGAAACACTCTAAGAAAGTAGTCCAGCAGCTGCTGGCTCTAAGGGAGGTTATAAAACAGGATCTCAGCTGTGGATTCCAACCAAACCAAGCAGTGGCTCCCCTGGAAAACAATGGGCACTCACCCAAGTCTTTGTCCTCTTTACTGTGGGGACACATCTCACCTCCTGCAGCAGAGACAGCAGCAAGAGGCTTTTCTACACATAAATTCATTGCAGGGCCAGTTGTGTTTGGGTTGGGTTTTTCCAGAATGGATTTTCTGCCCAGGTGCAGGTCTGGCACATAATGTAAGGATAGCATGTGTCCCACACAGCACAGCAGCACAGATGGTGGTGACAGCATTGACAGAATGGCTGCCGGTCACAACTCTCACCCAATTTCCCCAGGGAATTGTTTCCCCTGCCCAAGGGAGCCCACAGACCAGGACCCCTCACTTCCCCAGCAGATGATGTGGGTTGCACAGGGAGCTTTGGCTTCCTCTTGTTAAACAAGAGGGCACTGAGAGGAGCCCAGGCCTGCCCCGATGTTTCGGGACCTCAGCTTCCATTCCCTTTCTGCTGGAGTGTGTATCAGAAAGCTGCTGAACAAAAGGCAGAAGGCAGAACTCTAAAGACTGACGATAATGACTGTCCTTCCACTGAGGCTGGAAGGGCTCAGCAGGGCCAGGAGCAGAGCGCAGCCAGGCCGATAAACAATCACACCCCCGCAGAAGGGCCCCGCTGCTATCAGGACAGGCAGCAGCCCCGAGCCCGCGCACACCCACCGCTCCCGGGGCTGGATCTGCGGCTTGGTGCTCTCGGTCACGGCGGCGGCCCTGGCCTGGCCCCTCCATCGCGCCGGCACCCGCAGCTGCGCGCAGCTCCTCAGCACTGCGGAGAGAGAACAGCTCCGGTCACCCTGCGGGCATCCCCGCCCGCAGCACCGAGAGCCCCAGGGCCTGGAGAGCGGCAGAGCCAGATGCCTTTCCCGAACACTCTGCGCTTACAGCTCCGCAGGAACCAGGCAGCGACAAAACCCAAACCAGAGCCTTGCTAATCTGGGAGCTGCAATCGTAACTCCGAACTAACTGGTGACAGCAGAGCAGAAGCAAGGGGCTGACACTGAGGAACTGTGTAACTCCTCGTGGGCCAGACACAGCTGGGCTAACCCCAGACGAGCACAGCATTCTGCATGTCCACAGTGCAGGTTAGACATCTGCTCCTGTTTGACTCTGTGTCAGGAACACCGAGCAGCAGCTCCAGAATCTATTTACCTGGAGACCTGGGCCACCTTCTTTCTCATACCCAGCCAGGTATGAGATTTCAGCAGCAGACAACCCCCAGTCTTACAAGTCTGTGCACATCCACCTCCCTCTCCAGCTCTCCCAGAGCCCCATTAGCCACTAGAAGGGCTCTGAGGTCTCCTTGGATCCTGCTCTTCTCCAGGTGAACACCCCCAGCTCCTTTAGTTATAAAGGCTCTGAGGTCTCCTTGGATCTTTCTCTTCCCCAGATGAACACCCCCAGCTCTTCCAGCCTGGCTCCAGCCCTGGGAGCATCTCTGGCCTCCTCTGAACTCACTCCAGCATCTCCCCGTGCTTATGTCAGGGGCCCTGCAGCTGAACACAACTAGATTATCCCTAAGGCTCCTTCCAGCCCATTCCATACAATTCCATGCTGCTTACAGCCTGCCTTTTCAAAGACATCCTTCATTCTCCTTGGGAGTTCATCGCCATTACATGGTATTCTTTTAGTGCAAAGATAGTGTGAATTGCTCATGGTGAAAATAAAAAAAGGTTCAATTCTGCATCCCCGTCTCTCCGGCAATTGTTCGGCGCGACATTTCCCCTGTCAGCCTGCAGGAGCTCAGCAGCAATCGAGCCCCAGCAGCACAGAGCTGCTCAGCAGCCGACCCACCCGCTGGGAAGAGCATCTTACAGCTCACAGTTCTCTAATAACCTCCTGAGCAGACGCTGAACGGCCTCAAAACCCGCTGACACCAACGGCAGCGAAACGCATGCTGCAAATGCCGCCTCTCACTCGGGGCTCCGAGCGCCCAGCCGTGCCTGCCTGCCTCCACACTGACACAAAGGGCTGCAAACCAAACCGCTCCGGGCAGCGCTGATGCCCGAGAGGCTCCTTTCCAATGTTTATTTTTGACTTCAGTTCTTAGGTTATCGCTTTCTGAGGTGCTGACTATGTGCCAATTACAGAGAACAATAAAAAGGGAAGTTTCAATGTCTGCATTAGTACTTCTACTGTACTGTAAGAACTATAGTTTAGAATTAGAATTATACTATATAATACTGTAAGAACACATTTGTTCTTGGCCCAGAGGGTGCTTAAGGTGAGGTTCATGCACGTTTCCAGCTGCATCGTGAAGCACACAGTGCAGAACGGGATGTGCAGCGAGGATGATCCCAGCTTGACAGAACATTGGGAAAAGTGTTCTTCCATATGTTTTAGAATGGCACCACAGTACTAAACTCTAAACCGAAAGTTGGGGTGGGTAAGCACACAGGTGCCTCTCGGCAGCACTGCCACAAAAACGCCTCCAAACGGGAGAGTGGCTCGTTTAAAACGGAATCCCACGGAGGGTAAAATACATCAATTTATGGAAAAGGAGCGAGAGGCTGAGGCTGGCAGGAGCAAAGGGCATGGCACGGCTGCCTCGGGTGCAGGGACCCGAGCACCGCAGCGGGGCGGGCGCGGAGCCCCCGAGCCCCGAGACCCCCGAGCACCCGAGTACCCCCGAGCACCCGAGTCTCCCCGAGCTCCCGAGCGCCCTGCGGGCCGGGCGCGGAGCCCCCGAGCCCCGAGCCCACCGAGCACTGAGACCCCCAAGCACCGAGGCCCCGCGAGCCCCGAGCCGCCCAAGCACCGAGACCTCAAGCACCGAGACCCCGAGCTCCGAGACCCCGACCTCCCGAGTACCTGAGCTCCCGAGTCCCCCCGAGCTCCCGAGTACCCGAGTCCCCCCGAGCTCCCGAGTACCCGAGTACCCCCGAGCACCAGCCCCCCGAGCACCGAGCCCCCCGAGCGCCCTGCGGGGCGGGCGCGGAGACCCCGAGCTCTCGGAATCCCCTCAGCGCAGTGGCGGGAAAGCGCCATCATCCCGCTCACCGCTCCCGCCCGCCCCGGTAAGTCGGCCGGCCGCACGGTCCCGCGGCGGCAGCCGCGACAGCCCCGCCGGCCCCGGCGCGGGTCAGCGTTACGAAAGGCGCCTCCCGAGCGTTGTGTAACGCGGGGCCGCCGGGGCCGCCGCGCTCCCGCCCGCGCAGCGCCCGCCGAGTCCGGGCCTCCCTCAGGCCGCCCGCCGCCCCCGGCCGCCCGTTCCCGCCATGGCGGCGGCGACCCCGCACTCACGGTGACGGCCGGCAGCGGCGGCGGTGGCAGCCATCTTGGCCGCCCGCATTCCCTCAGACAGCCCCGCCACCGCCCC
The DNA here is from genome assembly GCA_032173965.1 of Sitta carolinensis. Classification (NCBI taxonomy): domain Eukaryota; kingdom Metazoa; phylum Chordata; class Aves; order Passeriformes; family Sittidae; genus Sitta; species Sitta carolinensis. The sequence goes on along the minus strand of CM063313.1, from coordinate 2,836,566 downwards.
TCGCGTTTCACCGCCCCCGGCACCGCCCCGGCCCGGCCCCCGCACGGCGGAGCGGGCGGGCCTGAGGAGGGTGTCCCCTCAGCGGCGCGCGTCCCCTCAGCGGCGCTGCCCCGGCCTCCCGCCACAGTCCCTGTGGACTCCCACAGAGAGAGGGTGAGTGATCCCCGCTTTGAAGCGGCGCTCTAAACTGAAAAAGGTTTTAAAACTGCAAAGTCTTTTAAAAAGAGATTTTAAATGTTATTGTCAAAAATGCTGAGGGCTTTCTCAGCGGATGCCTCATGAGAGGTGAGGGTTTGGTTCTGCGTCCCCTCAGACACGTTGGTGCAGGAGCACAGAGCTCACCTGGAAACCTCCATTCCCGGTAGAAATCCAGGCACTGGAATTCAGGCATTGGAAAAGGTTGCCCAGGGACGTGGTGAAGTCATCATCCCTGGAGGTGTTTATAAAGCATCTGGATCTGGCACTGGGTGATGTGGTTTAGTGGTTTAGGAATTCCAGAGGTAGTGCTAGGTCGGTGGTTGGACTTGATGATTCTGTGATAATGATATTATGATTTAAACACAAAGGAACAAACACCACAGTGCTTACCCTGCACATGTGGCTATGTGGGAGGTTTACATCCCACGTCTCCAGCAGACCAAGGTCAGAGCCAGCTCTCGGTGCCAAAGGCTGGCAGCACTGTGTTCTCCTCAAAAGTGCCTTACAAAGCAGGGCCAAGGAAGCTTTAACATAGATAAATATAAAATAGTGCATGTAAGGAGCACTAATCAAAGCTAAAGGATAGTCATCCCTTAGCTGCCAGGGCCAAGGCTGAAAGGTCCTGAAACCAGTGCTCGGAGCCCAGTTTACCAGTTCCTAATCCAATTACCAATCTGACTGTCTGGAGACATTGTGAAGGAAAATGAAAGCGAGGATGAGGAGAGATCCAAGTCCTGATTGCACATTTTCTTTTCTCCTGTAGGCTTCTTTTCCCTTTCTAATAAAAATAAATCCAGCTTGTGTTCCAAGCAGCTGCAGCATCTTCCCCACATCCCACCCCACCTCTCCACCAGCTGCCGAGGGAATTGCACAGCAATCTCTGGTAAGTTCCATAGCATTTTTCATCCGGTCACCTTTTAAGCTCCTTATCTGATCTGCCTCTTCCACGAGCACTTCTTAAGTCCTCAGTTCTTCCTCCAGCAGCTCCCCTGATAAGGAGGCCTTTAACCTTCACAAAGCAGCTCAGCCCAGTCAGGTTTAAGGACTGAAAACTCATCCCAAACAAGAGATGTTTTTCTAGAAGCATCTTTTCCTGACACTTCTCCCTTCCCACCACTTCAGGCACTAAAAGAAAAGTATTTTATAAAGTCTTTACCTGGTGCCAGAAGTCCAGGCTGCTCCCCCCAGCACTGCTGCCTCGGCAACCTTAGGTCAGCACCACATTGAATCTCTCCAGGGCATTTCACTGGGCAGCTGAGGTGGTCCCTCCAAACTAGAAAAATTCATGCTTTTAAGTTAATTAATGGGGATTTTGTTTAAAAATGGAAAAAAGGTCATGCCACTTCTTGGAATAAGTTTACTGCACTTGAACATTTCCTTTTCCTGGGTTTCTGTTCACACTATATCAAGCAACAAGCTCTAAAGACTCAGTAAAAGGAATAAACATTAATGTCAAGCAGTCTTGCACACCAGCTTCTGTTGCCATAATTTATTGGTTGCTGATTTAGACCAGTTTATATAACATGCAAGATGAAGAAACCAATCACTTATTACAAAAATATGGGTATCCACAGCTCAACAATTCCAGGAGTGAATGGCAAATCCGGCTCAAGTCTCAGTGCAGGTGGCAAATGATGCACCTACCTTTTTTTCTCTCTCTGGTAAAGGAATTGCTTTATGACTAGAAATGATGCAGATGACATGAAGTATTTCATTATCCCTACTTGATAAGTTGATTACAGCCAGGGAAGCTGCTCAGCTGCAGTAGCACTAGGGAACAGGGAGCTGCTCTATGAACACACCTCAGCGTGACATGGGAAAGCACTGCTGGACTACAGTCTGAAAATCCAGTGTCTCAGTTACTACTCCTCTGGGTCTGTCAGTCCTTTCTGGTGGCAAACAGGGAGCAAAAGGCACCACAACCCCCCGTGCCCAGCTGACACATCCAGCTGGGTGTGCACAGACCCACGGCAGCGCTCCACCCACAGCTCTTGGCAAAGGGAGCAAAGCCTGCCTGGCCAGCAGCCCCAGCACTGCTGAGCAATAAATAATCGGAAAAAACCCCAAAGCCCCAGACCCAATCCACCTCTCAGTGGAATTCTGTACTGTACTACACACCCTGCTACTGAATCAACTCAGAGAACCCCCATGAAAATCAGCAGGAACCAAAAACATGCAGTGCTTATTCCCACTTTCCTTTGTTCATGTCTCTGCATACCATTCTCACAGGGCACTCAGGGAATTTCAAGAGCTTGAACTCCTCACTTCCCCAACAAGAAACCCCAAGAGAAAAGAGATTAAAATTAAAGCAAATTTAAAAACAAAATCATCAAATGCCCAGCATATTTTAAGTCACAGAAATTAAAAGCAGAAATGTATCTTGTTTTTTAAATGACAACTTATCAGGATCTTTGTTTTACGATGACTCAAGAGCATAATTGCACCTAAACAATTTTTCTAAGGCTTTTTCCAGTTAATTACTAGCATTTTCTTTTTAAAAAAGAGGGTTTCTTTTTTTTTCCTTTTCACATCCTAAATTGGTATTTGAATCAGCAACTGGTTGCAGGAAGTCTTGTTGTCAGACAGGCTGTAGTACAGCAGCGTGTATCATTCTTTCCCAACATCAGCTGCTCAGTTTTCCGGGAGTTTTTCCCAAGGATGGCTAAGGTTTGCAGCGCTGGACAAAGCGTGGGTAGAGACAGACATCTCGGATATGGTGTCTGTTCAGAATCCAGGTCAGGAACCGCTCCAATCCCAGACCGTATCCTCCGTGAGGGCACGTACCATACTTCCTCTGTGGGATTCAGGGAGGGGATATTACCCATTTTCTTGTAGTGTTACATACAGAAACAACCCAACCAAGCCCTGCGAGAGGGGAGCAGCCCCGAGCCCAGTGTCAGGCAAGCAGCACGCGTGCTGCACTGACCTGATCCGTGTACCAGTAGTAGGGCGTGGGGTCGATGCCCTCTCTCTTGTAGCCCTCGAGCAGCTCCTCGCTGTCCCAGGTGCGCATGGAACCGCCGACAATCTCACCCACATTGGGCATCAGCACATCCACCTGCAAGGCACCAGGCACATCCCACCCACTGCAGCGGGGCCAGGGCACCTGACCCACACCTGGTGAGGGTTCTCCAAGGATATTCCTGGAGCACTCGTGCCCTCCAGCATCCCCCCCACGGCTCCAAGCTGCCCCGCAGGTAAATCTACTCACAGACTCGGTGAGGCGCGCGTCGTCGCTGCAGCGCTGCATGTAGAAAGACTTGATCTCTGCAGGAAACCGGCACAGCAGGATGGGCTCGTTAATGGTGTCTGTCATCAGCCTCTCGGGGGCTTCGGGAATGTCCTGCCGTTACAGGAGGCTTTGTTAACACTCGGCACCTAAAGTGCTCCCATACACAGGTCCCACACGAAGCAGGCAGGAAACAAAGACAGTTGCAGACAGCACATGTCCACACTTCCATCCTAATGTACCTAAATTCTTAAAACAAACTTATTTCAGAAGAAATAAAACCCCACACGTCTGGGGAAAAAAAAACTGTTCAATTGAAATGTAAGTCTCCCAATATATGAGACAGAAAACTGAAGGGAAAAAAAATCCTGGCTATGCTGTCAAGTTCTCCTGAGCTCCTTCAAACAGCTGTCTCACATGCTGGAGAAGGGTGGCCAGGGAAGTGAAAGGTGACAACACAGGTTTTTATCCCCATGTTGAAGGACATCAGGTCAAATACAAGTAGCTGTATTCCTACCTGACATTACTCCACCTCCCAGCAGGACATACCTCCCCAAACTCATAGTAAGTGCCATCTTCCTTCTTCACATCGTGTTCCTTCAGCCACTCGATGGCTTCAGCATAGTTCATGCGTCGGAAGGGACGTTTAGGGGGCTGGAAACCCTGTAGATAAGAGCAGAGACAGGTGGAGGAGAATAATTTTAAAAGGGATACTTTTCTAGCTGACCCTTCCCAGCTCACACATTCACATATCATCAAATTACCACTTGAATGAACATATCAAGCTCAGTACTACAAAGCTAGAACCAAACACAACCATCTCAAGCCCAGCAAATCCAATAGATCACCTGGAAAGAAAGATAAGTAAGAATTCCCAGAGATTTCGGGCTCCTTGTGCCAGGGGACAAACTGAAACACCACTTGTTTCATCACTTCCTCATGCTCCATCAGCAAGCACCAGCCACTCAATATCTGATCTCTGGGATGTAGGTTTTTATCCACTGGCACAGTACAGGCTTCCATAAATCCTGGTACACTGTTGGCTCCTAGAGCACACCAGCAGGGAACATCTTTGCCCACAGTTCCCTGCTTTGGTCATTACCAGCCCTGCAGATTTTTCATTCTTATTAATATTCTTCTTATCATTACAAATAGTAAGTAAACTCATTGCCATGCCCTCCATTTCCCAAAGGAATGTGCTGAGTAGGAAAGGCTTGGAATCCTAATTTCTTGGCTATTCCCATTGCTGCCTACCGGGTTGAGGTCGTACAGTAAGCTCGCTGCAGGTGATTTCAAGATTCTGTCTACAACATCACACACCAAGTTCTCCAGACGGTCCAACAAATCCTCAAAACTTATAAACGGACATTCAGCTTCAATGTGAGTGTACCTGAAACACAGAGCCACACCACTGCAAAGTCACATACAAGCAACACATCTTTAGCTATGAAATACACTCCTTAAAAAACCCCATAACCCACAACCCAACACACACTTTTGACCCCCTTTAACTCCCACACTGTAATCAAGCTGTTTAAAAAGAAACAAGGACAACTGTCCATACTCTGCCAAGTGCCTGCGGGTCCTGGACTGCTCAGCTCTGTAGGACTGAGCAACACAGAAGACATCTCCCAGAGCTGGCAGGCAGGTCTCCAGGTAGAGCTGGGATGACTGGGTCAGGTATGCCTCTTCACCAAAGTAATCCAGCTTGAACAGGGTGGAGCCTCCCTCCACCTGTGTCTGCACTAAGGTTGGTGGTGTGACCTGCAGGAGAACAGGGCTGTCACTGCTTGAGTGAAGAACTGAGGACAAGGATGAGTCAGGGCACCAGAGCAGTCACTGGCTGACCGGGGGGACACACTTACTTCATAGTATCCGTTGGCAAAGAAGTGATCCCTGAAGGCCTGCACGACCATGGAGCGCACCTTGAAGATTTTGGACATGTTCTCGCCTCGAATCATCATGTGCCTGTTGTTGAGCTGCACGTCCACCTCTGAGTCCTCGTTGAGCAGATTGTCAGCCCCTCCTGCCGGGGCCAGGCCGATGAGCTCCCAGTAATCACAGCTCAGCTCGTGGCCTCCCGGAGCCTGCCAGTGGGAGAGACACAAACACTGGGGAAAATGTCCCTTGGGTGTCTTTGCACAAGGGCTTGGAGTGATGGGACGAGGGGGAACGGCTTCCCATGGACAGAGGGCAGGGTGGATGGGATATTAGGAAGAAACCCTTCCCTGTGAGGGTAGTGAGGCCCTGGCACAGGCTGCCCAGAGAGCTGTGGCTGCCTCATCCCTAGAAGTGCCCAAAGCCAGGCTGGAAGGGGCGTGGAGCACCCTGGGGTAGGGGGAGGTGTCCCTGCCCGTGGCAGGGGTGGCACTGGATGAGCTATAAGGTCCTTCCAACCCAAACAGCCTGTGACCGAGTTCTGCTCTCACCAGCTCCCCCGTGTGGGTCACGGCGGCCTTCCACCCCTGACAAATACATTCTTAGTTTCATCACAGCATTTTCAGGGCAGAAATGTAGGTTTTCAAAGACTAATCTCCACAAATTTTTACCAAAATGTAATAGTGGGGGCTCACGTTACCTCACCTTGGGTCGATCCTACAAACACATCTCAGTAAAAGAGATGTGAAAAAATTCTTAGCCTCACAAAATAAAAACTCAATAAACCTGTTAAGGAAAATGAAGCCACGTCATTTATTTAACATAGTTCTCCACATTATACTCTAGGAGTTGTCTATCAGTGGAAAACTGTTTCAGGCAGAAGCAGAACAGCCACACAGTTCACCTGTCTCACACTGAACAGTGGGTGACAGCACAGCTTTGGGAGCTTTGCTCTCTCTCTAGCCCTAATTCCCTCTGAAATAACCCAGTAACCCTTCCACCTCTGCTCGTGCTTCCCTCAGGACGCCAGTGACCCGTGGGAGGAGGAGAGCCGCCAGAGCTGCCGTACCTGCTTGCCCTGGGGCAGGAGGTTCAGCGTGCCGTACACCACCACGCTGCTCTCCGTGGACAGCACCAGCCCGTTGTAGCACTGGCACTGCAGCGAGACACACAAAGGCACAGGTGAGCAAGTGTTTATTCCTAACGTTCCTGCGGCATCTCCCGGAGTCACGGATTAGCACACACGAAACAAAAGTCACTTCCAAACAGCTCTCACCCTGACAAACTGCAGTCACAGGTTAGCACACTCCTAAACAGCTCTCACTCTGACACATTACAATGGGAGGACATACAGTTTAACAGGAACATAACTGAGTCAGTAACAACAACAACATCTACATAAGGGAACATCAGATGAGGTATGAACTCTTCAATTAACAGAAGGGAATAATCGTAACTTACTAGCTCATCAGAAAGGACACACTGAAGAAACCCTGTGCCATCCCTCAAGACAATAAACATCAGATTTTTCCCTAGGTAAAAAGAGAAGGAATTTGATTTCACTATGAGCAGGTGCCAGTTAGCTCCTCATTCAGCAGGGTTAGCCTAAAACACAGAACAAGTTGAGGAAATTCTGCAGGACTAGCCTCCAAATCCCATAGGATTTGAACTAAGCAATGCCTGTATGTCCACACATCAGGGGGAATTGTCAGTGTTGCAGTGATCATTGAGATCAACCAGAGAGGGCACCTAATTGGTTTAAAAATTTGAGACCAGGTGCTATCAGAGTGTGTCCAAATTTCGAAGGCCACTGTACTTGTTCTATCTCCCTGCATGGGCTAAATGCTTGTGCTTTACCTTGCCTCCGTAACCTGTGGATCCAGCCAAAGAGCTTCACTCTCTGCCCTCTGTAAGCCTCCAGAGCTTTGATCTTCACCTGTGAGGCAGGGAATAAAAGCCCTTAAATAGGGGAACGGTTCACTGCCTCTTATCCAGACCCCACCCTAGGGCAGCACAATCTCTGTGCTGCCCAGATGCCCTAGCACAGACCGTGTACCAAGGCATGGCATCATACTCACACACTTGGGCTCTGGAAGACTGGGATCATTCTTGATAACAACCTTCTTGGCTTCCTCCAAGTTCTTCTCTCTTCTCAAGAGGTCTTCTGCCTGGTTTGAAAAAAGTAACTTATTAAATAGCTGTAACCAGGCCAGTTGTAAATAACATGTGAAACAAAGGCACCAGGGAGGAACAAGCTGCAGCTTTTTTGGAGGGGCAGGAATGATGATGACACAGTAATGTTTTTAAAAAAACATGGTGCTCTGTCCCTTCTGCAGCCTACCTCCTTCTTCTCCTTAGCTTCATTCTTCATCTGTTCCCTGTGCCACAGCTTTTTCACATTCTTCATCTGTGATTTGGAAATGATGGCCCATCTCTAAAGAATTCAAGGAGAGAGCAAAAGACAGCAGATTACATTGTGGCCCTTCACACCAAGAAGCAGTAAAATAATTCCCACTAGGAAACCCTTCAATGCCACAGCACCTCGTTTTCTTTTTGGGAATCCACATAAATTGTAGGAAATGGCTCTTTTCCTGCTGTCATCAATGCCTAAAAAGGGGGGGAAATAACCAAAATGAACCAAAATCATCCTTACAGAGCCTGAGCAGGCACCTTGCTCCTGCTCAGGTTGCAAAAACAGGTATGAAACTCACATTTAAAAATACAAGGGCCATCACTTGCCCTGGAACACTTTCCACACTCTGCCAAACAAAGCAGTTATTTTCCACACTCACCTTCAACACAGTCTTGAATGGTTTCTTTTGTGTCCCATCACCAGTGGAGTCGTTGCCCTCTCGTTCAGACACATACAGCTCTTCTGGGATACATGATAAATATGGCAATTACTCAAAAAAAATTATCAGAAAGAAACTGGAGACACACAGATGTGTCCCTGCTCACTGCAGGGGGCTGGATGAGAGGACTTTTAAAGGCTTCTTCCAACCCAACCCGACCCTTCCTATTATACCAAAACTTGATGGTTAGCAGCTGTGATAAACTTCAAAGGCACCAGCTGGTCAGTCAGGATAAGAATTATTTCATATATTTCATTAAAAAAATCAACCCATGCAGTGTGTTCGCTAAAATCTCAGGCGCTCCCGAGGTACCGAACCCTCGCGAGCCACTGGCTGCACATGGGGAACCAGAACGAGCAACCCTTCCCGGGAAGGGCTCAGTGCAGGTAAGCAGGGGGACGGGGCCTGGGCAGCAGGCAGGGCAGCGCTCGGCTCGGCCGCGGCCGGCCCCCAACGAGAAGCGCAGCGAACGCCCCATGGCCGGCCCGGCCCGGCCCGGCGGGCCCCGGCAGCCGCAGCGCTGCGGGCCCGGCCCCGCCGCACGGCCCCGCCGCACGGCCCCGCCCGGGCCCGGGGTGCGGGCATCGGGGGTGCGGGCATCGGGGGTGCAGGGGGCCGCGGGGCGGGGGCCGGGACCCCCGGGCTCTCACCGAGCGCCAGCGCCGCCGTCCTGCCCAGCACGTCCCCCGCCATGGCTGCGGAGCAGGAACTGCATCACGGGCGGGCTGAGCCAACCCGCCGCCGCCTTGCGTCAGCCAGCCCGCCCAGCCCGCCTTGCCAGCCCGCCCTGCCCGCCTCGCCCAGCCAGCCCGGCCCCCAGCCCGGCCCAGCCAGCCCGGCCCAGCCCACCGCCCGCCCAGCCCAGCCCGCCCGGCCCAGCCCGGCCCAGCCCAGCCCGGCCCGCCCAGCCCAGCCCAGCCCGCCTCGCCCAGCCCAGCCCACCGGCCGCCCTGCGCTTGCGCCCTGCCCCGCCCGGCCCGCCCGCCCTGCGTGCACACGGCGGCCAATGCGGGCTCGTCCTCCGGGAGTGCTGGCATGCCGGCGGGGCCGAGTCTAACCCCCCAGACTCATTTCACGGAAGTAGACTTTCGGATATTTATTTGTATTACGCTTTTGAAATGTACATTGTATTGAATGAGAGCTGTAGGTCATAATTTTTACTATAAAACAGTTTCAATAATTAGCTTTAGTTTGGGAGGGGGAAGTAGATAAAAGTGGAACAGTCAAACACCTCAACTTGAGTAAAGAATGTGCAAATATAAAGAGAGTCATAAAAACGCTTTTTACACTGTAAGAACTGAGGTGCCAGCAAGGGAAATACACTCCAATGAACGTGACTGATTTCTAGTTATCCATCGCTGACTGTGTCCAGAACTGAAATGAATAGCTTGTGCCAGCTCCAGGGCAGCTTCCAGAGCTGAGATCTATCCTGATTCCTAATCCAGTCTGACACTGGCTGGAGTTTATCACCAAAGACATCCCAGCTCAGCTGTGACAGCTCTGTTGGGAGCATCCAGGGCCCTCTCCAGGGCTGAGCTCCCCATGTGGCATCATGTCTGTACAGTTAATGAAATGGAGCACACAAGCGAAATCGCTTCCAATGACAAATATGAAATGTAGATACAGTTTTATACCAACATAGTATTAAAAAGTGAGAAGTCTGCAATTCCGGGCATCCCTAAAAACCGACACTGCTGGCTTTCCTTCCCAGCACATGTATCCTTCACTGCCACACAGAGCGGTCACACAAGGATCAGTAGCTCCCCAGAGAACTCTTGGCCTTTCTGTGTTCCCAGGAGTCCAACCCCAGAAACTTCCGCAATGAGACATAAAAATCCTCGCATCCTTACGCCACGTGGTACAAAAGCTCCCGCGTTTGTTCGGGCCAGTTTTGCGCGGTGGCGGCGACCAGAGGCCGCTGCCCGCGGGCGGGGGCTCAGCCCGTGTCCCGCGGGTCGGCGCCGCCGGCCAGCACGGCGTCCAGCGGGGCGCGCCGCTTGCGGATGCTGCGGCCCGAGGCGATCAGCTCGGCGTAGCCGCGCTGGTGCGAGAAGGCGTAGGCGGAGCGGCGCGCCGAGACCCCGCGGCGGAAGGCGCTCTGCCGCCGCTTCCACTGCTGCTCCTCCAGCAGGTACTTCCGACGGTTCCTCTGGACCTGCAGGCGCGCAAACACACGGCGCGTCATGCCTTAGGGCATCACCGCACATAGCTGTGTGCCGGGGGCTGGCTCAAGGCAGAGCAGAAGCAGCCAAACCTATCCATCCCCTACACTTTAGACATGTAACCCTGGCACTCCAGCCCCGCCTAAAATAAACCCAAACTGGGGCCCTCAGCAGCAGCACCAGATCTCAGCCCCCACTGAGCTGCTACTGTCTCTGGCCAGCCCTGCCACCACTCCTCCACTCACAGGACCCAAGCCAGGCTTGTGTCTCTCTCCCAAGGGCACCATCACTTAATTGTCTCTAACATCATCATAAAATCCCAGAATGGTTTGGGTTGGAAGAGATCTTAAAGGTCATCTCATCCCACCCCTGCCATGGGCAGGGACATCTTCCACTAGCCCACACCTTAGCACTGAAGCAGCCCCTGTAAAAAAATATCTGCCATATTGGCCCAAGTAACACAGATTTCACTCACTTTATCGCTCTCTGAAGGCCAGATTGTCATGGATAGGAAGCGCTGTGCCACTACAGGCAGTAAGCAAATAGCAATGGATAAAATCATGGTAAGCCAAAGGTATGGCTGTCTCAGAGCGTTTGGAGCAGTTCCTGGGAATAAAAACAGCAATGGTTAATTTATGACAGAGCTACATGAGACAGGACTGAGACCCACAATCCCCCAGGACTTACCTGTGAACTGAAAGCCAGAAGGGAAGAGAACATGGATTCCGGCACTGTGAAAGTCAAATGTGATCCCAAAATAAAGTGCAATACTCCCAAATACTGAAAAAGCATTAACAAAAGTCCAGTAAGATGTATCCAGGCCAATCTAAAAGCAAACAAAAGTGCCAAATGAGTTTATTAATTCCAAATAATGTCACCTACTTTTTGCATGTTGTTACCTTTTTAGTAAAGAAATTTAGAACACTGAGCAGAAAGTGTTCTCAATGCACCAGAGCTCAGGAAACCAAGCTTACTTGCCTGAAAATTGACAACAAATATCAGAGAGGATGCTGCTGTGACAGCAAAGGACTGGTAATCTGCAGGGGCTTCTCCATCTTGTCCCATAGATTTAAGGTAGGCTCCGTATGGGATGAAGAAGATGATCAGTGAAGTTACAGCTCCATGGAGCAAACTTATGAAGAACTTCTTGTAGTTGAAAAGTAAATCTCTCTGACCCAAAACATAAAGTCTGGGGAACCGAAGGCTCAGTTTGTCACTCACATCCTTAACAAAGAGGAAAAAGAAAAAGAAAGCTGTTGTGAATTGTTGTTCTCAGTGTGAGGTTTGAAGAGTGAGAAGCTGAACTATATAGTGTCCCAAAGGGAATAGTAGATCCCTTTCTCTTTCCAACAGCAGGGACTTGCACAGAGTGATGGAGAAAGACATTCTTAAAAGCCACAAAACCAAATCCCTCTTGCTTTGTGGACAGTCAGAGTAACTTAAAGACCTGGTGGCAGATGCCTTTGGATTCATGGGGGTACCTGGTCGAGCAAGCCAACAAGCAGGACAGGGAGACTGGAATACAGCACGTTGTACAGCGTGATGAACCAGTCCTCGTAGGCTGTCTGCAACAGAGGGGGAATTGCAGGGCTCAGAGATTAATTTTATTACATCCTTCCCCTCCAGTTCCTGAGAAAACTACACCTCTAAGTTCCCTGTCTCAGTGTTCACCCAAAGGCAGCAGCACCTTGGCTCAAGGCTCTGCTGAAGCTCTTTAGTCTGTGTTAAGCTGCCCCATTCCTTCCAAATCTTCCTCCCTGTACAACAATGATCCTGATTTTAGTGCTCTGGAATCATAACTAACTGCTTGTAGCTAACTCAGTACTCATCACACCCTCCTGCAGAAATCACTGGTGACAATTTCACATCCCTGACACTTCCTAGGTTAAGTCTTTGCTGTTCCACAGTGACAGAAGCATCTGCTTGTTGTTATGCCACCTGAGCACACCTTCCTACCTGGGCAGAGAAGCCATTGAAGAACGAGTACCAGATGTGGACCAGCGTGAAAGCGAAGTTTTTGTAGAAGAAGTATCTCAGGAACTTGCACATCCTGATGTATGACCAGCGCCCGTGGACCAGCAGCAGCCGCTGGAGGTAACGGAACTGCCCGAAGGAGTAGTCACTCGACATGACAGCCTGCATCCCCTCCTGGCCACTGATCCCAACTCCAATGTGGGCAGCTGGGTGAAGGAGATAAACACCACACACTAGGTTGGACAAAGGGACAGGAACATGACCAGGGCCATGTTTCTGCTGTCACCTGGATTCTCTCTCGTGCTTGTTCTGTCAGAATGCACCTGGGAAATCTGACCAAAGGAGAACCAAGTGATGAGACAGAGTGAATAGAGTCCTGAACACACAGGTCAGGCAGTTTACAGGGACTTAAACCCTATCCTAGACATTTTTTTCTCACTGGGATCTCTTGGAAAGCTGTTCAAAGAGTAGCAGGTACAATCTGGAATGGCTAATGCCACCAGGCAAGGGGCAGCCAAGCTACTGCTTTGGTCTTTATATTACACTTCTGTAACACCAGCATGAGAACATTTGGGATTCAAGTCCCTGCTCAGGGAATGTCTACAGAAAAAAAAAAAAAATAGATCAGGAAAAACCACTAACCATTTCCTAAAGTGCTTCCTCAGAAAGGGAAACAGGCACAGAAGCTAAAAGCCCCCACGGCAGCAAAGCAGATGGAAGAGTCTTCTGACAGAGAGGGACAGTGGAGAGACCGCAGGAGCAGGCCAGAGGAGATCTGTCCTAGCGAGAGAGCTTGACAGCTGCCTTACTTTTGATCATGTTCACATCATTGGCCCCGTCCCCGATGGCCAGGGTGATGGCCTTCTTGTACTTCTTCACCAGCTCCACCACCATGGCCTTCTGCTTGGGAGTCACACGGCAGCAGATCACAGCCCTGCACTCACAGGCCAGATCAACAAAGTTCTTCTGCTGCTGCTCCTTGTAGGCCTCTGCCCTTCTCCTTTTCTCACTTTGTTTTTTCTTCTCTTCTGCTGTTCTGGGGAATTTCAGTTTAAGTTTCTTTTTCTTCTTTTTCTTCTCCAGAAGGATTTCATTCTGTGAAAAAACCCCAGCTTACTAGGTTCCCTTCTGCACCATTTCCAGTCCTACTCTAGGCACTGCTTAACAACACACCTGAGGTCATTATGCTCCCTGTGTCCTTTTCTGGCATTTTAATGAAGTGTTCATGCAGGCAAAGGAACAGAGTCCTCAGTGAGAGACACTGCAGCCTGCTGGTGCCCCAAAACCCAGACACTCAGGAGAGCAGCCTTTGTACGTACCAGCCAGGAGCCAGTGATGATTAGAGCCCGATCTCTGCTGCCCTGGAAGAAGGGCTCGTTCATTCTGAGAGAGGAATGTGGACTGGAGCCAGCCCTGTTCCTCTGGTTTTCCAGCCTCGTTTGAAGGAGAGCACTGGAAAGACAGGGAGAAACTGTTACAGAAAAGCCAAGGATAAACTTTAAGCTAGGTCAGTCACAGACTGAAAATCCTGAAAAAGAAATCCTGAGTTTTCACTTGCCTGGTATCTTCTCCATAGCAGATGGCCGTTTCCTCTGTTAAGAGTTCACAAGAAAATCCAATATTTTCAGCAGTTTCTACAAATAAAAAAAAATATTAAGATAGGAAAGTATTTACTGAAAGTTCTGTCACAAGTAATTGTTAGGAGCAGCCAGAAGCACCTTGAGCGCTCTTAAATAATTTCTGATTTATGTTTCAGTATGATAATTCCCTTTCAATGCCACAGTGTAGAGGAACAGGAAAAATTCCTCCTGTTTTTAGCTGTTTGGCTGTAAGCAAACCCCACCTTTTTTGTCACCAGTAAGCACCCAGATTTTAATGTCTGCTTTGGAGAGTCTGGAGATAGTTTCTGGAACTCCATCCTGTAGTTTGTCTTCAATAGCTGTTGCACCAAGCAGCTGGAAGGGATTTGAAGTACAGGTGGTTAGTAGCATTGAAACCTGTTTCTTTCAATATAAGAATTGAAATGTACTAAAAATGTACAGCTCCTTACAATCAAGTTTTTTTCTATTTCCTCATACACTTTGTCCAGAGCTTCATCTCGGTGACTTGTAGCTAAACTGGCCTCCATGAACTTTTTATTCCACACTTCAAATTCATCCTGGCTTATGTCTCTATAGCACAGGCAGAGTGTCCTGAGAGTTTCATTTGCAAAGACCTGAAAAATAATTAAACCCACACATATTCACAAGAGAAAACTCTTCATTTGCAATCCAAACATGAGAGTAAGAACATGGACATTTGACAAGTTTGACAGAACAAGTCCAACTTTCAGAACCAATTGCAGGTTTCCATTTCTCTTAGTAGCTTAGGAAAAGGAAACTAATAACACTATTGTCAGAAATAAGCAATGCTTGTTTTAAAAAGAGCATATGAAAACCAAACATACATCGAGTGCCTCTTCTGTGGCTTCTCTCTTTAGATTCCTGGGGTGCAGTCGCTCGTAAATCACCGTATCAGCCCCTTTGCAATACAGCCTGATATTGCCACTGGACTCTCTTACTGCAGAGGGAAACAGCAGAGGTGGCACCCTTACATACAGGAATCATTTCAGATGGCATTTTTCAGCCTACTGCCAAGTACCAAAGTACAAGATGGCATGTTTCTTCTTCAGTGGACTCAAACATACCCCAGGACTCTCACACAGGTGTTAACGCTTTGTCCTTTGCACATCCCTTCTCATCCCCGAAATACAAGTGACCTTCTCCCCGCAGTGGGTGGCAATCAGCTTACCAATGACAGACATCCGCTTCCTGTCGCTGTTGAAATCCAGGATGGCCAGCACGTCGTAGGTCCTCTCGACCCCCATCTCGCTAATCGTGATGGTGTTCTGTGTTCGGGAGAGGAAAACGTAGCCGAAGTTCCGCGCGGCCGTCACCAGGGCGCCCTCGTCCGGGGAAGCTGCCTGGTACTGGAGCTGCCCTGCGGGATTCAGCCGGGATGGAGCTCAGGCACCGCTGGACTCTGCTGCAGCCCCGGCAGCAGCGCGCACAGGGAACAGGGGAACCGCCCAGCCTGTTACACCTCAGTCCCCAGCCTGCCGCCCCCCAGGCACTAAAGGAAAACTCCACGCTTTCTGCCTCAATATCCTGATCTCTCAACCCGGCCATTTAAACATTTTCAAAAGAAGATCCAAAAGACAAATCCTTGGCCAGAGACAGCAATACAGTGAGTGAAACGACCCCAAAACCATCAGGAACAAGAAAGGGCAGGACACTATCGGATTTCACAAAGATGGGAGTAAAGCAATATTAATATGCCATGTTTTAATTCAATCTTCTAACCTGTGAGTTCACGAATTCAATAGCTGATCACCTCTACATTTAGTTCTGTTTAATTGAAAAGGGAAGCCTAACTCTCCTCCCTGTTAGAAATGAAAACCTTGACTCAGCTAATATATCAAGCAGTATTTCAATTTATTGATCAATATTTGGTAAAATATGAGCAAACAGCGCTGGGTACAGTAGAGAAGTTTCTCTCTCTGACTGCACACTGATTGCTGGGCTTGCCGGTATTTATTGAGAAATTTTCTCATTTCAGCAGTATTTTTATTTAAAAATTTTTATGTTATAATTTTATACTTTATTGTTTTCTTTCCTTCTGGGATGCATGTCTCAGGATGTATATCCAGATAGTGCAGTCCAGCTTTCTCTCAGGATGTGTATTCAGCTTCCATTGTGATGTATCTTAGGATGTATATCCAGATGGTATGTTTAAACTTTATTTTTCAGGAGGTTTTCACTATTTTGTTAGGAGCCCAGGATAATTTTTTTTTTTATTCTAAAGCTATAGTTTAAAAAAAAAAATTAATAAAAAGCATTATTTTAAAGCTAATTTAAAGGTTCTTAGCACAGGGCTCCGTAAAAGAAAAACAACACTTTAAAGTTATAATTCATATATTCTCACTACAAAACAACAGCTAACTGTGAATTAGTGTTAGTTAAAAAGCCTTTTTCCATGTTTTGTTTTATTCAGTTATAATTTATTTTTATAATTGTCTCATGGTATTGATTTACATATTTTACAATTATAATTATACAAGTTACTTTCATTTATCTGAAGCACAACTTTGTATTTCACACTCCCTTATGCAATCAGTTCCTTGTGGAACTGGATTTGAATTATTGTTTTCTGCGACACAAGGAAAACAAACCAACCAAAAGCTATACTCACCATTGGAAGTGTCAGCCATGACCGTGTGACAAATAGCAAGCAGAAAAAAGAACTTCTGGATTTCCGGCTCCTTCCCAGACTTTATTTGCTCTATCAGATAGTGATCATAGAATAAGAACTTCCCATCTGCGTACGCGTTCCAGCTGAAATCAACCTGCTGCTGAGGAAAGAGGGTTGGAGAGCGAGAGTCGCTCGGGTGCCGCCGCCGCCGCCGCGCTCCGGCAGCGCTCCGCTGCCAGCGGCCGGGCCGCAGCTCGGCCGGGCAACCTACCTGCGCGCCGCCCTGCAGCTGCCCCGCGCCATCCCGGCTGTCTCCTGCAAGGCAAGGGGCTGCGCTCAGCGGGAGCAGGCACGGCAGCGCTCTCACAGCCCGCCACAGAGGGAAGCGCGCCTAGGACTCGGGCTGCCCTACGACTGGCACCAAAGGGAAAGGACAAACTGCTGCTCTTACTAGCATTTCCTTGTCTGTATCCTGATTCTGTCCCCAGAGCATTTCTAGTGAAAGCAAGTTTGTACAAAATATTGTGCAAACTACCAGTTTTCAGTTTTTCTGAAAGCTGAGAAGTTCCCACTAAAGTTCCTTAATTTCCACATTCTAAGTGGGAAAACCCCAACAATTCAACCCTATGCCAGGTCTAAACTGTGAAGTTCAGTTGCAACTAGGAGAATTTGAATGCACCTGATCTCCAACAGGCATTAAAAATCCTCCTTCTCCTTTGCACAGGCTTTGCCCAACTTACCATATCTTTGCCCATTTATGCAGCACTTCTTAAAGGTCATGATGTTCTGGGTAAGGGTGCCAGTCTTGTCAGAGAAGATGTACTGGATTTGCCCCAGCTGCTCGTTCAGCGTGGTGGTCCTGGCCTTGGCAGGCGTGTCCTTCTCAGGGTAGTACATCTGCAGGTCCCAGTTGATGAAATAGCTCTGGCCAAAGCGAATCACCTCCACACTGAACAAAGAGAAGGGCTGTTCTCACTGCCAGCTGCGGCTCCCACTTGCACACAGCGACCCCTCCTCAGGCACTGCCCTACCTCACATAGAGGGAGATGGGCACCATGGTGTTGAGCACAATGATGTATCCCCAGAAGTTGAGGAAGCCCCGGTAGGCAGGGCTCAGGTCCTGTGCATCGTAGAGGTACCAGGAGGAGTTGCCAATCTGCTGCTCCCAGTAGGTGTGTCCGATGGCCAGCCCAGCCGACAGCAGGATGAGGACCACGATGATCTGCAGGGCACAGACAGGCTGCTCACACTGCAGAAACATTTGCTCCACTTAACTCCCAGATCCCCGTGCTCCAAACACAATGGGACAGCTATTTGTGAGGAGAAGTGGAGCAAACGTTTCCCACAAAGGCCCCTTTCAGATTTCCTCCTGCTCCATCCCACCTCAGCAGACCAGAAAAAAGTCAAAACATATTTACAACACACACGGGAAGAAGCTGCCTAACTTTGCATTAACTATTCACTTAAAATCTGAATTTTAAGCAAACAGGCTTACAGTATAAACCATGTAGTTCATAAGGGAGTCAATTTTTGTCCTTTTAAATCTTGTCTTTCCACTATTTTTCATTATTTTTGTGTCAGCACCTAAAAATAAAGAGTGAAAAATTTAAAAAAGGGAAAGATAGGACAAGCAAACACATGTCAGTATTACAGTTTTACCAAACTGGGACATGAAATACAGTTGGTGTCTATAGGATAAAGATTCTTTTTCACTCTACAGGTGTGCTTTTAGGGGGGAAATATTACACACCTGCAAATATGACCATTCCGTGGCAGAAGTCTGTATTCCTGATCTTACAGCCACGCAACAAAATCTTATCAGCATCCAGGGAATAATTTGAGTTTCTCCAGGATAATGTTCCTGTAAACTTATCCAGTCGGTTATTGGGTTCTTCACATTCAACCAGACCTAGAAAATTTGGAGGAGAATGTGTTAAATGCACAAGGTAAATCCAAATGCATTGATTTGTACCCACCATCAAAGCAGCTTTACTTCACTTTTATTGCCTTGCAAACTATTTGAGCATTGTTCCAACGGCATTAGGTGTAGAACTGTACCAACCATCAAAGTCTGCCAGGGCACTTTCTTCCTGAAGGTGTCTGTGTGTCACCTCTAGGGCCATCTTGAATTTTAAGTTAGTCTCACTAAGAAGAAAGGATAAAAAGGTGATTTTATTAAAACCATGGATACAGGAGAGAAACTTAAACACAATTAAATTAAGGTACCACTGCTTCTCTGGGCAACCTATACTAAAGTAAAAAATATGTCCATGTCCTTCCTCCTTTCTTCCTATGTCACATTGTCCACACTTTTGCTGTGCCTGTAGCATTCCAGTGGACTCTCTTTAATGATCTTTGGCTTGTGGGAATCAGCAGCTGGATACAGTTCCCCAGGTGTGGCTTAACAAGCAGACTCTAAGGTATACAATCCTCACTCTTCTCCTACTCAGCCCAAATTAACTCCAAGACATCCTTAAGTAGAACCTTACCCATCCAGTTCAGCTGTCTCCACGTAGCACAGACTGTTTGGTTCTGAGCTGGACAGCAACAAAATATCAGCCTAGAAAACAAATAAATAGACATCAAACAAAGCCAGGTCAAGACTCCTACAGAGCTCTCTAGAAATATAAACCAAAAGTATCTGAAGCACTTACAGGAACAAAAGTATTTTTCTTCAGACGAATGATATCACCAACTTTAATATCTTTCCATTTAGTGGCTTTGAACCTAATATCAAGATAGTTTAATAATTATTACTCTTTAATCCAGAACACGATGCACTCTATAAATCTTACAATACTGAACTCTCCTTAGAACAAAAATGACCTCTTGGTGTGCTGTGGGTTTGCTTTGCAGAAACTGCAATTTAGTTGAGGGTCTACAGTTCAGGAGTCAACCCACGTCTTCTCTTCCCACTTCACCTAGTTAGGAATTCCTGTCCTTCCTTCCAAAGAAGTTGCTCTTAGCACAGATTTAGTCCCAGAGAATTAACTTTAAATTACTCCTTTAAGCAGTTCTCTTCCAGCTTCAATTAGGTTTTCAGACAGGAAGCAGAGAAGAGAGCTGAACCTTTCATCTACAGCTTCAGATGTGTGGCAAAGCTTAGCACCAGGGCTGATCATCACTTACAGAGCTCCGAGGGGAACATACACACCTTCCATCCTTGATGACATCACACATCCTGTTATTGACCTCACTGTCCATCCTGTGCCGAGCCTGAAACCGGAGCAAAGAATGTACTCCCTGCTCTGGGAGCTACACTGGGTGGCTTTTGCTTTTTATATTAACAGAACATGATTCTTACAATGTCATCCACCAGGTCTTTGACTGCAGTTATTCCCAGCACCAAGAGCAAGGGCACCAGTGTTGTATACCATGACAGGGTGGTTATTTGAGGAATCGACTACAAAAGACCAATAAAATCAGTTCAGTACAGATCATCAAACAGATTTAAATCAGAGATATTTCACAGTGACCTGACTAGAGAAATGAAAACACATCAAAGAGAATTTTAAGTCAGGCAGTGAAAATTAACAAAACTCTATGGGAAGAGTTTGGCTGCTTAGGAATCAGCTTCCCTTTAACAATTGCACTGGCTCATATAGTCTGTTGGTGCTTCTGATTTATGAGATGAACTCAAGAAACATCTTTTCCTCATGAAATTCATGAGCTGTGCAACGAGTTCATTCTAATTCTGTGCAACTAGTTCATCCCAGAACTCTGCCATAGCTCATCCAGATTTGTTGCAGGTCTCTGTTATGATGGGTTTGGTCTCTGCAGCAGTTGAGATAGTGCCCCTCAATTCCCTGACAGGACAGCACTGAATTGTGCCATAAATATTACTGAGCTCAAATTCCCTTCACAGTGAGTATTCTCCATCTTGCTTACCTGCAATATGAGAAGAACAAGGAAATAGAAGTTGGCTGCTCTCTTGAACTGTTCAAACAGATTCAGAGGTAAAAAAGTAATGGGGTTGTATTTGTATGTCTTAATTGCATTTCCCTGTAGGAGAAAACCAAACATCACTCACATAGTACAGCTTCTCCTCCCAACACAAATATACAGTGCATATTTTTAAGCTCCTAATTCTCATTCACACCTTAAACACTTCTCTTGATACCTTGATTTTCCATTTCAAAACCCCAACCCAATTATTCTTCCCCTCCTCTGCTGGAAACACTGAGGAATTGTGAACAGTGCATTTTACAGCACTCACCAGCCATCCCAAAGATCTCTCCAGGATTAAGGAAGCATTCACCTGACAATTAGCACCTCAGTGGGATAAAACAACTTACCGAATATTTGCTTTTCTTGAAGCACAGGAAGATTGTTCTCTTGAAGCCAGGCTGGTCATAGAAACGCTGATCATTTGCTTTAACTTGCCAGCTGCAGTCTGGAAAGGACAAAAGTGGTCGAAAAGTATTATAAACACGAGGGAACAAATCTGCCACTTTCAGGTTTTCTCTCTAATCCATATTTTAAAGGTACTGTCGACTGAAGCAAGGCTGGCACCTGCTTTATGTACATATCCTTAAAAAACCCTTTCAAGACATTTCCAGGCTGTTTGTCTTTATTAACAATTCAAGTACGTTCAGAGGTAGGAAGAAGCATTGCTTAACATCTGAAAGTTCTGGGGGAAACCTGCAGGATAACATTTATTCATGTTAAATTCCCTTCTCTCCTCTCTTGGTTTGTTTCTGTGACACCCACGAAGTGCTAAGCACTCCAACCCGTATCTGTCTCGCTGGAAACGAAGAGGTCAGTTCACTTTCTGAAGGCAATTACTTGCTTTAACCACGCTGTGCCATGGTTTTCACTCACACCCATAGAAAAGTACAAATCTGAAGTGCTCCTTTATTTCTTCGGTTTTGTTCGATTGTGAGAAAACTTGGGAGCAGGAATGGCATCCATCAGGCAATTTCCTGCGGCCGCTCTTTCAGGGCTGCCCCGATCCCTGCCGGCTCCTTGACTGCCCCGGGTTCCCCGCACGGCAAGGGTGACGCAGGCGGGATTGGGAAATGCAGATTTCCTGACTCACCGGCCGAGCATCCGCCCCTCTCCTGCAGCCCACAGCGCCTGTCCCTAACGCGTGCTCTTCCTGGTTTCAGGAGATGCTCTTCACCCGTGGATGGGGTGAAACTCCCGGAGGCAGAGGCGTGGGGCTTGGCACGGCTGTGACTAACACTTCAAAACCAAATCCAACTGCAAAGGCTTTTTTTTTTTCCACCCACCATAGAGCAAATTCCAGACTGATGTATCTGGACTTTCCTGTGTCTACACAACTTTCATTTCCAGCACCTTGGTTACAAGCTCAGAAGAGAGAAATACTTATCTCAAAGAATCGTGTTTTGAGTTAAAAGATTATACTCATGAATTAAGAAAGTTACAAAATTTTGTCAAAATGACAAAGCATAAAGAAAACATAAAGTCCACATAAACAGTTCTTTAAGACATTCCAAAAACATTGCAGTGTTGATAAAACTGATGGAAACCTGGCAAATTAGGTCTGAGGTAAAACCTGCAGGAAGGAAGCTCCTCAAAATTACTTTAAACGGTGATAATAACACCTAATATTTGTCAAGCTGCTTTGGTAATTCATCAACTTTAAAGGATGTCATCATAAAAAATAAAAGCTAAACATGTGACAGGTGCTTGTAAAATGCAAACACGTAACAGATGGTTATGAAATGAGAGCTGATCAATTGTCCCCACACAAAGAGGGAAAAATCAGTATAAATTACACAGGCTCTGTTTGCATTGAAAATACTTGTGTTGCAGCCTGAGAAAAGGGAATTTAGGGGAGCTACAGATGTTTCTTGGCAGAGGTTCAGAGCAGGGATGCCAAAAAGGCTCCTCCCACTGATGTTCCTATGCAGGCAGCAGCCACAGGTTGTACCTGCCGGTTCCTTTGAACTCCTCCTACTCACCTTTTACCTTTCAGGAAACCCACGAGGCCACAAAATGAGCAGTGAGGTGGAAATCTGCTCTGCACAAGCAGAAATCCAGGGAAAACACTGACTGAGCACAGCAAAATGTTTAAGCTGGAGCCCATTTCCAGAGGCCTGGGAAAACAAGTACCTGAACTGTGTGACCAGTTCCCAGGACACAGGCCCTGTACATCCAGGGCCTGCCTTAATGAAGAGGAGGTCACCGTGCAGCTCATTATCTTTACGCAAGGAGCAGTGGTGCAGAACTGGGCTGCAGGTTGGAATGAAGCTGAGTTTCATTCTGACATTTGTTAAACTGAACTGCCATCAATTACTCCTCCAGAGTCAGATAAGCCATTCTGAACCCTACCTGACAAATAAACACACAAGTCCAGTGGCCCTTGAGGCTCAGCCTCCTCAACCATCCCAGATGAAGCTCATGCTGCTGTTACCTTTCTTCCCAGGATCTTGGTGCTCCTCGGTGTCCCTGCTGGTCCAGTTCGGTCCCGGTTCAGCCCGAGGCTGCCGAGCGTCCAACTCGTCCTCTGTGTCATCATCACTGTATGGCACCACCTCATCGTTGGGCTGGGAATCCTCCTCGAAGGTGGTCTCTGAATCCCTTTCTGAGATCATGCTGCTAGCACCCTGCCAGCATGTTGGACAAGTCAGGGAAAAGAGCTCATGTAGCAGCTGCTGGAAACCACATCTCAAAATTTCATTCTGCTGGTGCTGGTCACCAAACCCCACATCTGAAACCAGTTTCCCCAAACAGCACAGGGCACAGGCTTGGTTTTCCAGCACTGACCAAAGTCAGGGGGATCTCTTGTCCCAGCCAGCCCTTCATTTCTGTTCTGCTACCTGTAACTACACACTGCAGCCCCAGGAACACCGTGTGCTCTTGACACAGGATGTAGGAACTGGGGAGTGCATGAACA
This sequence comes from Sitta carolinensis, assembly GCA_032173965.1. Classification (NCBI taxonomy): domain Eukaryota; kingdom Metazoa; phylum Chordata; class Aves; order Passeriformes; family Sittidae; genus Sitta; species Sitta carolinensis. Next base: position 2,813,181 of record CM063313.1, on the reverse strand, counting down.
CATCTCCCAGTGGCCATTACATCATGCCCTGAGGAGCCACAGGAGCTGGAGCCCTGTCTGGCCACAGTGGGACACAGAACCAGGCACTGAGGGCCAGCTCAGACATCCAGGGTTCTGGTCACACAGCTGATCCTCCATCCCAGCCTGCCCAGCCTCACCCAAACCAGCCTGGCTTCCTCTCTCTGCCCACAGGCTGAACATCAGTGCTTGGCACTGCAAGATCCCACATCTTGGTGTCCAAACACCCAAGGACACCATGAGACCTGTTTTGGCTCAGCCCTGAGCTGTATCAGAGGAGGGATGGTCTCCAGCTGAGCTGTGGCCTTGACTTCAGTGCTGCCTCGACTCTGGACATCCCCAGCCATCGCTGGGTGTGACCCTAATCCTGAAATAATCACCAGCTTCCCAGCTTGCCCCTTGGCCTGCCTCACCACCACAGCATTGCCTCTGCTAACAAACTTGGCACCAAACCTGCCGACATCCCCTTGGCTGGTTTTGCAAAGCTGAATGGTGTCCCCTCCCTCACATCTCCTACAGGAGTGAGATAAATATTCTGTGAGCACTGACTGTGCTACTGCAGTGGCAGGCTGCTGGCACGGAGCCCAAGGCAGGCTCCCCAGCCACAGCACTGCAGAGCCCGCTCAGCACAGAGTGACAGCACACAAAATACAGCAAATCCATCAGGCTGAGTGTACAGGAATCCACACCTCTTCTCCCAAGACCCACCCAAGCTGTTGGAGGCTTCTCCCTGATGGAATTACCCAGGAGTATGGCAGCTAGAACCTGAGACTTCTGTGACAGATCATGTTTTCCTAAATAGTCTTCGAGTTAGGGAATACACCGCAAGCTCCAGCTCAGGCCCCTGAATACCTCACTATATTTTGGTTTACTTCTCCTCTTTTTGGTGCTTTAGTTCTTTCTGTCCTGCTAACACCTCTCGTGGGGACTGCTGGGGGGAACAAGTTCCTCCCACACTCAGTCCCTAGAACACAAAATGCCACCAGATCTTTGACTGGCTCTCACTCTACAACAACCGAAACCAGCCCATATTCCTGGCACACAAAGATTCAGCTGTTAATCTATTAAACTTTACTGATTAACTGCTTAATGATTAATGAACTGATTAGTCATGCAAAGGGTTAGATGAGATGTCAGAAACACGCTGCTTTTGTTTTCCATTACAGATGTGTGGCTACATGGCAATTCCCACAATGCCACCAGCAGTACCTGTGATGCTCACTGGGAACAACGAAGCCTGCGAAGTGATCTGGGGTAAGGTTAAATTAACTGTAGTCACTTTTCCTCCTCAGAGAACTAAACTGCCGACTGGCAAACCTCGTTAAGAGAGGAGATCTCATTAAGTGTTACCCTGCAGGCAGCACAAGGGCTCTGTGCTGCGGGCACTCCATTAGCATGCTGCAGCAGGCAGTGGAATTGTGTCCGGGGCTGGCGGGGAGCCTGCTGAAAAACTCCCGCAGATGGGAGAGAGACTAGAGCTGCTGTGGGACCCAGGGCAAAGGAGTCCTCCCGTGACAGGCTGACAAATTGGTTTAGAGTTAAGTTTCTTGACACCTAGTCTGGAAGAAAAGGGCTGGCTGGGACGGCAGAGCCGTGTCAGAAGTTCAGAGGAAGGTGGGGAGCGACCACGATGTGAAAGGGGAGATGGGAGGGACCGGAGCAGGGAGCAGCAGAGATGCCAACTAATCCTGAGGCAGCAGGTAAGAGAGGGGAGTGCACAGCCAGCAGAACCTGGGTGCAGGAAGCACCCAGCAGAAACTAAAGGGGAACAAACACGGCAAGAAGAGAGGAGGCCACTACTGATTTTTAATATGGTCACTATTCTGAGGGCTGTGGAAACTGTTAATGGAGTGCCTGAGACGGAACAACAGCCTGGTAAAATACTCAGAGAACACTTTAAAAAGCTGGTTCTTGGCTACAAGGCCCTCATTTTCTAGTTCCTGACTTGACAACAGGGCTTTCACACTGTTTCAGCTCAGTTTCAGACTAGAAAACCTTACATTAACCACCTCAGTTTAGAGGAAGCTCAGCTCACACTGCCTGGGCGGGTGGGAGCAATGCCCAGCTCCCAGTTCAGCCTTCCAGCTTGGAAAATGCTGCTGATCCAACAGCTGTACGGATATATGGGGAGGTGAAGGGGATCAAAATAGTACTGAACACGGGTTTAAGTACACCTGATCCAGTTTATTTACTAAAAGGGCAAATTCCACAGTGCTTCAGTCACTCAGGTTTTGTGTCTACCTCAGGGCAAGCATCAGATAATTTGGAATAAGTTAAACCTTGTGAAAACTCCACTTACTGCATTTGTTTCAAGGCAGTAAACAACAGCCCAAACCAATCTTACTCTAAAATCTTCTCTGGAGAGTCACTGCACATGACATGCTGCAAGAACCTAGGGTAACTTCTTGCAAATCAGATCATCCCTCAAAGTGCCCTGGAAGTTAATGAATCCACCTAGAACAAGGGACATGTATAGCAAAAGGATTAAAATGCCACTAAAGCTGTTGTTTGGTGTTTATTATGGACATAAAGACCGATGTGAAGCACAACAAGCCTCACCATTACACACCTGCTGGCCACCACAGCCTGTGCTCAGCCCACACCCTGCACCTTCCTGTCCTTGGCACCATGTTCTGCACCACCTCACACACTCTGGCAGTGCCAAGCTCAACAGCTGCTCAAACCTGGCCGTGCACTGTTCTTTCAGAACACAACAACATCAGTATTTTAAGCAAGAATCATAAAGCAAACTCAAAAAGTAACTCAGAGAGATCCTTCTGAACTGCTTCAGGTCTCTACAGTTCAAACAGGACAAAAAAGCTACAGCAAGATGTTTTACTGATTTAACTTGGCATTTAAAAAAGTACTTAAATGCAAAGCCTGATCCTCAGACATGTGAGATTTATTTCTTTGCTAGGTGTTGCTGGAGCACCTGGCATTGCAAAACAAAACCTGCTTACAGAGGGCTGAACACCAACTCACAAATCTGCAGTAGAGAGCCATGGCTGACATCAACCTCTGGGGCAGGGTTCTCACAAGGACCTGTTGGCAGATGCAAGATCACTCCAATTACATTTTCCCCAAGGGACAGCAGTAATTATTCTGCCAGCCTCAGCTGTCCCACGCTGCTCACCTCACCAGGAACAGAGAGTCAGAGCCAGAATGGGAACAGGGGCAGAGCCTGGTGGGGAACAGCACCGAGAGGACACTCTCAGGGCTGCAAACCCAGCACCCACAGGAGAAACAGAGCCCACAGAGCACTTGCATGGCTCCAGTCCATATCCCAGTTTACAGCCTGAGAGGTTTCAGAATGATCTTTCGTCCATGGGCACAGGATTAAGGGACAGATCTAACAGCACGTGAGACCTGAAATTTGGAATTGCAAAGACAGCCCAGGATCCACTCTGGGGTCATGATCCACCTCCAGCATGATAATGACCCAACTGGTACCAGTTAATGCTCCTACAGTTATTTTTAACCCAGGTGGGATAAAGCAGGGTGGGAAGCCAAGGCCCCCAACAGCAGGGTGTTGTGTTTCTGCTCTCCCCGCAGGGATCCCAGCCAAAGGCTTTCACAGAGTATCAGCCTTCATTAAAAATGTATTCAGCAACTCACCTCCCTGAAACCAGAGCTGCCACAGGGAAACCAGCAAATCATAAATTGGATTTGCTCCCAGTAGATGAGCTGGATCACTGATTACTCAAAGCAGATATGAAATGTTACTGGTAGCAAGTGCTTGGACAAGCAGATAGAAGGGTCTTCTGAACAACTAAAACCTTCCAGGTAATCTTTATGACATTTTGAGAGGAAAACAGCAGCTAAAATAGCATGAATCAGCACAAATAGGCCAAGGAAATAACCTTCGCTCCAAAGACTACTGAGCTTCAGGTAGATTGCCATGTAAATTAGATGCTTAAAGCTGATCAATTTAAAGAGCTATTTCACACACAGCAGCTCCAGTTACTTCCCTGAATGAGTACTTTACAGTAATTGAACATCCAAAAATTGTATCTTGAAGGGGATGCTTTCCCTTAGTCATTTGTTCTGAAACACGCTGGCTGTCCCATGCACCCTAAGAAAGGTAAAGCCCAGCCCCTGGGATGCCCCAGAGAAAGGTGAGCTCAGGAGTTCAGGTATGTCCTTTGAGCCAGCTGAGGCTTGAGAGCGTAAGGTAACGAAATCCAGCTCCTGACCCTACTCAGCTTCCCTGCAGTGTGACCCTGGAAAGAGCTCCCACCAGAACCTGCCAACACGGGGTGACTCAGAATCACCCCGGAAGGTCCAAAGCAGAGTGATTCCAGCAGAGCTGCAGACACAACAGAACCACCAGCGGCTCCAGCTCTCCCTGCTCCGGGAGAAATCCTCGGGATCCTGTTCTGCAGGTGACAGGTCCAGAGGAGGCAGCCTGGCCGCACCACCGAGGGCAGCCGTGCTCCCAGCCCCTCGTTTACACACCCCATTTCCAAATACAAAGTGTATCTCTGTGATTCACAGTAGCACCTTAGCACAGGCACCTACTGCTGCTCTGGAGGCTGTACAAACTCTGAGGATTAAGGACTAATTCCAGCTCCAAGAGGCTTTTTAATTGCTATTGTGCGCAGCCAACCTCGCAACACCCACAGATCTTCCCTTTGCAAGGAGCTAACCCCAGTCCCTCCTGGGTTAACACCATAATAACCTGCACCATCAGGAGGCAAACACCACAGGAAAACTGTAACACTGGCACCACTGAGCTCTGAAAATCTTACTTTAAAAAGCTGCCTGTGCCAAAGCTGGCTGCAGGGAGGTGACAGTTCCTTCCCTGAGCACACTGCAGACCTGTTCAAGCTAGCTGAGACACCAAGACCCTGAAACCCTCTAGAGGGAGGAGAGAGTTCTGTGCTGCTGACAAATGTTCAAGCCACATCTTGGGGAAAAAAATAAAAATAGAAAGCAGATGCTATTGTGTACTCCCAGTGTAGCTGCTTATTAAAACTTGTATGAAAATAAGTATGAAGGACATTCCAATATAATCAATTTATCCCAATGAGACAATAGGATTTGACACAAGGCAGAGATGAACTAGATGCCAAGAATCGAACAGAAAATCACTCCAAGAAAGAGACCCACAGCTTACAGGCCAGCTGCCTGAGGTTACGCAAAAATGGTTGAAAATGGGCCATTGCAGAAACAAAATCATCATTTTCCCTGTTATCTGCCCTAGGATTTCTCATTAACAGATCTGCAGAGTTCCTTCATTTAAAGTCCAAGGCAAGGCATGCTATCTTTGCAGAAGATAAGAGGGTTGGTAACCTTTGCTCAAGATGCAGGTTCCAGCACATTCTGAAGGGGTTTCAGCCTGCCTTTCTGAGGGTGTTATCTCAGTCTCGAGGTTCACATTATACCACAGCCCATGCTGAGGTTAATAGAGGAAAAAAGAATTATCTTTGTGCACGCTTAAACTGCATTGTTTGGACTAGGAGATTTTTGGGACTTTATAGAGAGTTTTTCCCCTAGCAATCACCATCCAAACCAGCAGGTATTTTTAACTGGACTAAATAAAGGTTACTTCCTGCTACCAAGATTGGGGATTTCATTAATGCACCTTTCCTGGCAGCATCTACAATGGACACTGAAGCCATTTTCCTGAACCTACCTTCATCCAATGGAGCGTGTGACTGAAGCCCAGACTGCATCACAGATGCTGGCACCGGCCACTCACAGGGAATCCCCTGTGTCCAGCTTCAAACCAGGCTCCATCTGCAATGAAACAATGTGGAAAATGGTTTGTTGGCTGAGTCCACCTTGTGTGCATGCAATAACAAAAGACTGGTCTTTAGAAAAATCGTGGAATTAATTTGCCTAGCAAAATTTCTTAAGAAAAAGAGAGATTTCTGCTTAGTTCTCCAGGCATTTCCATGTTGCTCCTCTCTTTCCTCTCAGGGACAGAGTCACTTCAGCAAATGGTTCTTTTCTTGATTTGTTTCCTGTTTTCCCTTACACTGCTTCTCCTTACACCGTTTTTTCTTTTAATGCCTTGTTCTACATCTCCCTGTGCAACACTGTACAGCATTTTGTACCCAAGAGCACCCACAAACTTGCTGGAATTGCCCATTGTGAGGAAAAATCACACTATGAAAAACCAGTGTCCACCAAGGAGACAGAATAGTCCTGCACCTTTACTGGAATGAAGGGACAGCCCTCTGGGGTACACCCCCGTGGAGTTTCTCTCTTGGTTTTGGAGAGCACAGCCTCCTTTCATCCTAAACTGCCAGGGTCCTCCTCCTTTCCCCATCAGCTCAGGTACCAGGAAGGTGCAACCTTCCCAAACCACCTACCACAAATCTGCCCTTCACCCTGTCATTTTAGCCCAAAGTTCAGAAGCTCGGGCTCTCTGGGTTTCCCCAATAGGCTTTGTGTGGAGCTGTCTGTCCTATTACCCGAAGGCTCAGGGCTCAAACTGTCTGGGCTCTGTGATAAAGTTTGGGGTTGAGGTTGGCAGAGACATTTCAAAGACATTAACACCCACACCCTGTTTGTAAAGATGTTAGTGCAAATCTTTCCTATCACCATCAGTTGTCAAATTGTCAAATGAAAAACATATTTCAAGTTTATATCAGAACACGTGGGGAAAAGGCAGCACATGTTCCAGAGGGATTCTGTAAGCCTGCCAAAAAGCAGGGCTGTCACAGAGCTCCTGCCGAGCAGGGCTCAGAGAATCGGTCTCCAACGGGAGCCCTGCCCTTCACCCCGACAAGCACAGAAACAGAGAGGTTAAGTGATTTGCCCAAGGCCATTGGGTAAGTCACTGACAGAGCCAGGGTTGGGTTTCAGGAGCTCCTGGCCACCGTCCTGCATTCAATTACAGCTGCACAAAGCATCTCATTTAACAGAGGCCTGACAAAGCCCACGGCCAGGAAGAACATCAAAACCCCTCGGATCTGAAACAACACCAACCAGCCCCTTTCCACAGGCAGCACTTCATGCTCTCGGCCCTCAAACAACATCAGAGAAATAAAATTGCAGCTCATTTTAAAATAGCTTCAATGGAAGTGGCTTTTGGAATTCACCATCCCAACTGCAAAGCAAAGGTCCAGAACATTCACATGCTGTCTTATATGGCAGAATTAAGTGAGAACAGTTTAGAACTTACTGAAAATAATCTCTACAATAGCTACAAGTCAACACGGAAACAAACAGAGGCCTGGGACAGGTATGAAAGCAGCCAGACTCTAAGGTGACCATCAGTGCAGAGGCTGACAAGGAAAACTTCAAAAATGGCCAGATACTACTCGATTTCTAAACCAGGCTTTGAGGAGCAAGACAAATCAAAACCCACAACGAAGCAGAAACCTAAGCAAGGCTGATGCAGCCCAGACACTTCCAGGGAGTTAATCCAGGGACTCCGCAGCAGCCACACAGGTGGGGACTGCTCCAGGGCCAGGCGGCCGCCCCAGGAGGCAGCGGCCCCGGCTCCCCATAGCCAAACGCCCACCCCGGAGCCCGAACACCCCGCGCTGTTACTCGTTACCAGCACCGCTCCCTGCCACAGAGAGCTCCCGGCCCTCTTCGGTTTCAAACCGCTCCTGCTGACACCCGAGCCCGCGGTGAAATGCTCCATTAGCTGCTCCATTTAGCACAGCTCCATCCCGACTCCAAGGAAGGGATGCTATTTGAGCTATAGGCACGAAGCACGAGGTAACAGGACCAAGACCGATGGGTTATTTTGTTTTGTTTTCCAAGCAAGTCGCTGACCTCAGAAGTAACTTGTCCAGTATTTTCTGTTGCGGAATTACTGTTCCTTAATGCAGAAACCTATTGCTGCTCTGATGGCTGTATAAACAGTGACTAATGAGTAATCACCCCGCAGCCCTGAAGGCTGTTTTCATCATTTATAGGTATGGAGGGGGGGAAAAGTCGGGAGCAGGGCAAGTGGCCCAGGGCCACGAGCTCGAGTCAGTGCCCGGGGGGCTCGGGGAGACGGCAGACAGCCGAGCTGCGCTGGCTCCCCGTGCCTTACTCACCTCCCAGCAAACTCCTGCGCCTTCTCTGAACTTCCAGACTGCAGAGACTCCGCTGAGTTCGCGATCACCGGCCGCGCATCCCGCGGGGGGGAGCGAGGGACGCAGATTCCCGCGGGGTTCGGGTCGGCGCTGCCCGACCCGCTGTACCGCCGGGCTTTAAACCCTCCAAAAAACGCGTCGGGCTCCCCGCTCCGAGCAGACGATGTTCTAGGAAGGAAAGAGAAAGGAGGGCGTTCCGGGTGCGCCCGGGGTCAGCTCCGGCCCCTCCTGTGCGGCGGGGCGGGCCGGCACAGAGCCCTGCCCCGACCCCCGGCCCGCACCGGGCGCGGCAGCTGCCAGGTGGCCCTGGTGGGGATGGAGGCAGCGCGAACCCCGCGGCCCCGAGCTGAGCAGGAGCCCCCGGCCCCACCTGTGCCCGCGGGTCCCCGCTCTCTCGCTGAGCGCCTCCCGAGCCCCGCCGGCCCCGCGCCCGCCCCGGCTGCCTGCGAGCCGCCGCCAGACCGGCCGGACGGGTTCCCCCGGTTCTCCGGGCGGGGAGCAGGGGAGGGGCCGCGCGGGCCGGCCCGACACACGCGGCCGCACGGCGCGCCGGCACCGCGGAGTGCTGCCGCGGTAGGCCGGCACCCGCGGGAGGTGCTGCCCGCGGGGTTAGGGGCTCTGGCACCCGCGGGAGGTGCTGCCCGCGGGGTTAGGGGCTCTGGCACCCGCGGGAGGTGCTGCCCGCGGGGTTAGGGGCTCTGGCACCCGCGGGAGGTGCTGCCCGCGGGGTTAGGGGCTCTGGCACCCGCGGGAGGTGCTGCCCGCGGGGTTAGGGGCTCTGGCACCCGCGGGAGGTGCTGCCCGCGGGGTTAGGGGCTCTGGCACCCGCGGGAGGTGCTGCCCGCGGGGTTAGGGGCTCTGGCACCCGCGGGAGGTGCTGCCCGCGGGGTTAGGGGCTCTGGCACCCGCGGGAGGTGCTGCCCGCGGGGTTAGGGGCTCTGGCACCCGCGGGAGGTGCTGCCCGGGTAGGTCTGACCCGAGTGCTGCCCGCGGGGTTAGGGGCTCTGGCACCCGCGGGAGGTGCTGCCCGCGGGGTTAGGGGCTCTGGCACCCGCGGGAGGTGCTGCCCGCGGGGTTAGGGGCTCTGGCACCCGCGGGAGGTGCCGAGGTTCGGGGCAAGCGCTCTCCTCCGGAGATCTCTGCTCCAGCGCCAGCCCGCGGGAAGGATGCGTGAAGCTCTGGTGATAACCGGGACCTCCTCCCTGGCGTTGTTCTAAACGACAGGATTGCTTTATCATTTCCTTTTTCACAGAGGCTTTGGAAGGGCTCAAGGATTCTTACGGTTTGGCCTTTTAAAAGCTCAGAATGGACTCCTGGTTCCTAAATCCTTTGGAGGAAGGACTGGAGAATTGGGCGATGCGCAGGAGTGATATTGTTAACCGATGGTTTTGCTCATTAATAAGCAGATAAATTAATTAACAGATAAAGCAGTCATATTTGGGGATGACAGCAGTGCTGTTCCCAATGCATATTTGTTCACAAATAATGCAATTTAGGGCAAGTGGAATAATATGGTTATTGATCTGATTAAATATAAAAAACTGGAAAATTCTGCCTCTCAAAGTGATGATGAGCTGTGCTCTGTACTAAAAGTGATCTTTGTTGTGGACTGGCAGGTATTGAAGAGATCACTTGGTTTCTTTTTCAGCAGCAACAATACTCAATTTTCCTGTGCCAGAAAAGTCTTATTCAAACAGACTTGGTTTTCCTAGACAAAAAATGTGATGCTGAGTTCCAGAGCTGTGTCTTTCAGCACTTTTCTGTTTTACTGCCTGCCTCAAATTCCTCACACAAGAATGATACCAAAGTTAATTAAAATCAGGAACATTTTGGTTTAACAAAACAGCAGAGGTTACTTGTGCTTTGACAATTCCTGTTCTGTGCAGGACGTTAATTCCTGTCCGGGATTGAACATTTGGCTCTGACTTCAGTATTCACAAGGTGGCTGCCTGCAAAGCCTGGTTTGTGGGACACACTGTCAGGAAGGAGTTCACTGAGACAAAAGGGCCCCTTAACAGTGACTAATGGCCCAGCCCAAATATTAGTTTTACACTGACGTAATACAGATCATGTCTGAGGGAAACAGCAGCTGTTCCCTATGTTGGGGCCATAGAGGAGCATCCACCACTGCCCCTCTCAGACCCTGGCCTTGGTCAGGTATTTCCATCTCTGCTTTGGGACTTTTCTCCTCCATTCTCTCCTTTATTCCCCAGTCTCCTCTTTCACTCGTGTCCCTTCCAAAATAGCAACATGTCCTAGTCAAAAATACACTCCTTTCTGTCCCACAGCTTCTTCTGTCTCTATTCCTGTTTGTCTCATTTTGCCAGGGTTTGGGACACAACTGTGTAGAAAAGGTTATACTTATCAGTAATTCTGCATTTGAGCAGTTCTGAACACACCTATTTATTCACATTCTTATTTGACTCATTTCCTAATATGCAAAAACCAGGGGATAATGCAGATTGTCTTTTTGAGCAATCCTCTCCCTGTCCATCTTTCCATTCTTTTCTCAATCAATCCAAATGGGGGAAAAAAAGTTTAATTCTCTATATTTTTCAGCTAATCTGGAATCAAAAGTACTTTAGATGGTAATTTTGAAAATTATTAATTTGGGGAAAGGGCAGATGCTACGACTTGTATGGTTTGTAAGCAGAAAATGAATGGTGCAATTCTGCATGCTGAAAGAATTGTGCCTTTCTATATCAAAATGCAGAGGGTTTCCTCTTTTTCATTCCCCCCCCCCCCCTTTAAATTAAAAACTTTCAGACGAAATCGATAGATTCAAGGTTTTCCTAGGCTAAAGCCTTGTTTCAGTGTCAAGAAAGCTGAGCCCTTTGATCTTTTGGAAGTTTCAATTTCCTAACATCGATATCTAAGAGAAGGACCCAACAAATCAATAGCAGCCACAGCGGCAGAGACAGCCCTTGGCAGAGGGGTACCTGAGCCTTGGTGCCTCTGCACACAGTGATTTCAGATGGAACACTGCTCACCAAGGCAATAAAAGGAGGGGTTCGTGTGGTGCCCAAACCTTAGAAGTTATCCTAAGCACTCATTAGCAGGAGGCTCGTGTGTTTGTGTACAGGCTCCTCCAGGGAGCTTTTCTCTGCCCAGGTACTTCCCTGCCTCACGATAGGCACTTGCTGCAGAGAGCTCAGCTTTAGATCAGGCTCTGTTCTGAGTGAATTGTTAATTACCATAGTTGGGGTTAGTGCAGCCCAGCAGAGAATTCCACAGAGAGGAGCAGTGATTGCTAAACTGCACTTGGAGCGTGCCTCGGCATTCCCTGGATAAGGGATCCTCTCGTGCTTACGACATACAGAAATCCTCACGCAAATTTCACAGCAAGGACATGGGCGTGTGGAGATTTTTCCTACTCGAGCTACTCAAAAATGCTGTTTCCTGTGCATTCCTCTTTCTGGCTGTGATCCATCGAATCCATGGATTTTATACAATCCCACCTTTCTGTAATACCTCTCCACCGAGCATGGCAGGGACATTTCCCATCTGGAGAGCAGCTCTTTTCCCCAGTGAAATCAGGGGCTGACGTTTCTGAGGAGCACAGAACGGGCCCTTGGCTCCATCTGAATCCAAATCTGTTTTCCCGAGCAGCTCCGGTGTTACTCCTCGCTCCTGCCAACAGATGGGGAACCACACCGCTGAATTCCCGGCGTGAGCTCCATGGAGCAGCGGGCACCGACCTGCCGCCTCCAGCTTTGCTGCCTTCTTGGCGGAGCACCTTGGGCTCTAAAATCACGCTTTAGGGCACCAGAGCTGCGTGCTGTCCCTCGGGAATAGCTTAGGGAGCGAGTGGAGTTACTGGGATCTGGGAAATGACGAACGCTGCCGGTACAGTGATACATTCAGAGCAGGGGAATGTACGCGTGGTCTTGCAGAGGTGTTTGGAAATGCAGGGTAAGACTGAGGAATTAAAAATCATTGGCCCGAGTTCTGTGCCTCTTTCCACTGTATTTCCTTTTGGAAATTCCCTTCCCCAGAAGACTGAACTGATTTAGTCCTGGAGCTGTGCAGTGTTCAAGCACTTCACTCCTTCTCAGGTTCCCACTTAGAATTTCAGTGGGAAGGTGAGTTTTGCTCACAGATTGGTCTCTGGACCCTTTTGAACATAGAAATGTTCCCATCAGAGTACACTTAGGAAGTCTGTTTCTTGTTTGATTGGTTTTCTGTTTGTTTGGGATTTCGGGGTTTGTTTGGTTTTTGTTGTGGGTTTTTTGTTTGTGAGTTTTTGTTTGTTTGTTTGTTTTTGGGGTTTTTGTTTGTTTTGTTTTTGTTTTTGGGTTTGTTTGTTTGTTTGTTTGTTTGTTTTTCCTTCCTTCCTATGAGTCTGTATTGCTACAAATCAAAATTCAGGCTTTTCCAGCTGTCACTCTTTCTTGCTGCATCCTGTCTTCTGTGATTTGTGATGAGTCTTTCCTTAAGGGACCATTATTCCTGCTTAGCTTTCACCCGGTGTGTCCCATTGTTCAGCTCCAGGCAATTGTTTTGGGATATTATTGATTTTATGACTTGCATTGTTGTTTGCACAAAACCAGGCCCATTTGGGGTAATTTGCTGCTTTCATACTTTTTGAGGGAACGCATGTTGGCTTGACTAAAGCAGCAACAAACCCCTGCTATTATTTTATGTGGTTTAAAAAGGGAATCCATCTCCTCTTTCCCTGGAGGCACTTCTGTGATCAGGAATTACTACAACATTACTCAGAGCCCTTTGTGCAGGCGTTTACTTTGGGATGTTATCCCAGATACAGCATTGCTCTTCTCCTGACTGGCTGGCACGCAAAAAAAGATGGGAGAAACCAGTCTGCCTGGCAATTCTAGCCATAATTCCATGAAAATTCACAGCATTAAGGGAATCCTCCAGGAGAGAGCAAGGTACATAGTGATAATGTTACGTACAAATTCAAAGCGTTGTACAGAGATTAAATTATCTCTGAAGCAACTCCAAGTGATATGTCCCAGTGAAGTGATTCCAGCGACTGAAATGCTGCTCCCACCGCAGCAGGGAATACAATCAAGGGGCAGAAAGTAAGAACACCAAGGACAAATTGTGGCTGCAGGGTATGCCTCCAGATGCTGCTAATGGATTATTCTGCCCTACAATTGCTCTCGCCTAATGGGCGGCCTGTCTGGGCAGGGGAGCAGAGGCTTGAGACATAAAAGGAACAATAGGTTATGTGGATTGTTGTTTTTTCTCTTTTGCAGGAGCAGTTTGCAAGGAGGGCAGGCAGCTCTGTGTACAGATTTCCAGCAGTGGTTCCCTGCACACAGGAACAGGAAAGGAGCCACCTGTGAGCAGCCAGGAGCTGCCGTGGGACCACAGAGTTCTGCTGGCACGGGGAAGGCAGCTGTCCCCAGGAGCCACAGGGTTTATCCATCGTGTAGCAGCATGCCTCTGTTTCACCAGAGACACGTGGAAGTGAGTCAGTTTGTTTGGTTTTGAGGGAAGTTACCACTTCTAGCCACCTCACGGTGTCATTTTATGCAACATGTTCATGAGTGGGCCTGTACCAAGAGCCATGGATGTATAAATATATATACACATGTTGGTATGCATGTGTGTATATATATACACTTATACATATATTATAGAGGCACTACAATGAAGCGGCCACATATTATATATATAACTTGTCACAGCATCCTTTTCTTCTTTTCCTGGCTTATAGCTCCCATGGTTCTTTTGCAGGCTCCATATACACACGCAAAAGAAATTCTTTTGCTCTTTGCACCAAGGAGGTTGCCTTATGGAAGTTGAAATCCTGTTCCCTGCAGACATGGTTTGAAGCCTGAAATTAAGGGGAAAGTATTCCAGAAAAGGAATCACTGAGCAGAGCTCATGTGGAGCTGTGGCAAAGATTGATTTGAAAGAGAATGAGGGCAAGGAGAGTTGGACTTTGCTGATCCCTGTGGGTCCCTTTCAACTCAGGATATTTTATGATTCTATTCAAGACTTAAAATTAATATGCAGAGAAGCAAGAGCTAACTAGAAATTCACTCATCATCCTACTTTAAACTCCCATTACTGCTAAAATGGCTGATTAATGATGTTAGATGGTGATAGCATTCATTTGATTAAACTCCCAAAGTAAGCAGAGTGGAAATGCCTAAGCCTGGATTGCTGGTAAATGTGATTTATGCTTTGTGTGTGTCACTCTATAAAAATGTCAGCAATCTTGATGTAGGCACATCTGCATTAAATTCGTGCAGCTTCTTCCAAAGGGCTGCTATTTGGACCAAAACAAATGCATCATGTACTCCTGTTCCAGGTGTGTGCCCACAGGAGGATCCAGCTCTGGCTGGTGAGCAAAGAGGCAGCACCCTGCAGTCCGTGGGGACTCCATGAGGATGTGCAGCCACCCACGGAGTGACACGTGCTGGAGCTTCTGACAACACACAATACCTTCCCTGATGGCTTCTTTCTCTCTCCACTAATCCTCCTCCCACTCAGCAAGAAAAGGAGCTGCACAGGCTCACACAGATGCCACGCTACCAGCCTTACTCTGGAATAATTTAACACATCTCTGGAGAGCTGCTCCTGGCTCCTGTTTAGGCAGCTGGGAATCAGGTTCCCTGCAGTGTTCAACCTGTACCCTTGGATAAACACACATTTAGCTGCTGGTTGATTACTGTTTCCTAGTCTTGCTCTCAGAATTCCTGCAATTTGTTGTCTTGCCAGAGAAGCTCCGAGGAGCCTCACTCGGGTGGATGGAGCTGTGCTGTCCCCAGCTTCCCTCTGCCATGTGTTGCCATCCCCGTGAGTGTCAGCAGAAATGACTGTGCTCAGAATTTATGAACAGAGATGCAAAACATATTTGTCTGGTACAGAAATGCCAACTTTCTGAACCTCAGGTAGCCTCAGATGGTGTTTTTGACAGATCTGTACGTCTTCCTTGCTGATGAAGATTTATCTCTGGATTTTTTGTGTCAGAGAAGGAGTTTGCTCTTTTGAGGGTGGCTTGAGTACATGAGGTATTTGATCTCATCCCTGGAGAGCAGGTTCATGCCAGGCAGGCATGAGCTGCTACCTGGAGGATCTTCTGGCAAGAGGAGGTGCCACTCTCTGCATCCTCTGGCTCTTCTTCCCAGCATACCAGATGGAGATGAACACAGAAGCACCAGGGGAACAGTCCCACATGATGTTCATCCAGTTCATGGCCACAGAAGTTTAGAGGGTGCTATAAAGAAGTATAGCCTTACAGAAATAAATAGTAAGGCAGAAAAGGTTTTACAGCAAGAGAAAACGTCACCGGTGTCATATAATCTGGCACTGGCAATTTTTGGTTTGCCAGAGTAAGTGTCTCTACTCTCTCTCTGTGGTTGATTGAGGGAAAATGTGCATGAGTGTAATTCAGAGGCTGGGTGGATTTAACTGATTCCTCTTCAGAGCCTAAGCTGGCTCTGTAAGTCTAAATCATACGAATTCCTCCTTTTTCAGGGTAAGGACTTTCAAAGCAATTTTTGCACAATTCTTAATCCCATTCTATTCTTTCTTTGTATTTTGGGCACATTTGGAACCTGTGCCACCACTTGACCCCACATATGTGCATCAGCTCCATGACTCACACTTACTGCACAAGCAGTATTGGGTTTGTGTAACAGATCTCTGGCTAAGGGGTTATTTCCCCAAGTTTTTGTGTGAATTAGAAGAATCTGGGATACCCTTTGTAGATTTGTTTCATGCTTCAGTGTTTGACTCACGACTCTAATCTGGTACCATCTTCATTGCTTTATGTACCTCTTACCCGCCTACAGCTCAGATTGATTTTCCTCCTACTCACCCTTTTGCTCACTACTCTCCTCCCAGTTCTCCTCTAACTAATCCCTCTTGTTTCCCTCTGCTCTGTTGTGTTTGCTCCTTCTTCTTCCCTCCTCTGTGGTGCCCAGCCTGTCCAACCAAGGGTGCCACGTGGGCCTTACAGCCAAGGGGGAAATGCCTTGCTGGGCTCCTCAACAGACTGACACTGAGTACTTCCAGGACAATTTTGGAATATGGATTTTCTTAACTGGCATTCCTTATCCTACACCAGAACTCTCCTGTACTGTTAATCCTAAGCAAATAATTATTAGACCATTCAGAATCTGTGTTTTGGAGAGAGACCCTGCCTTTCCCAAACCATCCCCAGTCTCTGGGGAAAGGTTGGGCAGCTTGAGTTGAAGTTAGACAAACAGCATAAGAGAATAGAGGGAAAATATTCCCCCTGTTCTGCACATGGCTGCTTTCATGGTATGCCCCTCAGCCTGCAAGTGAACTGTTTATAAAGATAATTCCACTAAGCATAGACAACAGATTTACTTCCCTACTGCAGTCACACTCACAGAAATCCTAGTGAAGCAGTCACACATTAATATTCTGCAATTTTATTGCTGCAGAACCCACTGCTGCAGTATTCCTGTGGGTTAAGGCTCCTTGGGAAGTTGTCAGTAACTTGTGCCATTGCAGTTTGCTTTGGTTGAATGCACAGAAAGTTTAAAAACCAATACAAACCCAAGTGGAACCAAACAGCTCATTGAACAGGAATATCCAAATGCCTCAGTGTGAGCTGATGGGATGGGTGCCACATCCTGGCAAGCACTCTGTGGGGTTGCAGCTGGATCTTCCACCCCTTTAAGAGGGATGCTGAAGCTTTCTGTGCCCAAGGATCTTCCAGGGACTCCAGGTTATTATTACCCTTATTCTAATGAGCATGTTTCATTAAAGAGCAGGTATTTCCTAAAAGATTTGATTTGATTTGATTTGGGGACATCATCTGAAGGAAACCACAAAAAGTCAGTTTTCTCCCAAATCTTTATAGCCCTGTATGGAAATGATTGAAAGCTTCTTCAGGAACACCTGTCAGTATTGTCTGAATTCATACAACTGAAATGAAGGCATAGAAATGGTAAAGCTCATTGCTACTTTTGAGAGATGGATATCAAACATCTCTCTTTTGGACAGGAACAAAGATGGGGGGCTGAGATTTCTTGCCAAACCCCACTGAAGTAGTTTGTCTGCTATTAGTTGTATGCTTGTCACACTTTAAAGGGTCTAAAGGTCATGCCTTGGGAATCACTATTGTTTCTCCTTCAGACATGGCCAGGTGGGACTGTGAGTTTGACCTGCCTTCAATTCTACAAGCAGCAAAATCCTGAGGCTGTCTGGATTTGAGGTAAGTGAACAAATTCTCCTTTAGAAAGATGGCATTAAAAGTAGGGATAGCCCACTGTGAGAAAATCTGTCCTCATGCTTCCAAAATCTCCCCAGAGGAGGAGGACTTGTCCTAACTTGGATAAACCTCCACAAAGCTACTGTGCTGCACTTGGCATTTGGAATGGGAGAAGCCATTCTGTGCCCTGCAGACACAGGAGAAATGATTGTCAGCTGCAACCAAACACTGGGGTTACGAAAGCCAAAGTGCAGGAGAAATCTCCACCCTGAAAGGAGATATGCATGTGTGATTTGGAATTCCAATGGGAGGGTGGGGTGGGTGTGCTGATTACAGTTTGGGGCAGGAATGACAGAGGATTTACAAAAGCTGGGCTCCTTCCCAGAGCTCCCCAGCTCAAACACACTGCAATGTCTCCTTGAAGGTCTGCAGAGAGGGATTTTAGTGCAAATTCTCTATTGACAGTCCTGCATAGAATAGGCAACAAGACCCAAATTCCTGTGTCCCTCTTCCCAGGGGCAGGGCTCCAGAGCTTGAGCTGACCTCTCCCTTCCTTCCCCCTTCCTTCAATAAAGCATTGGTGCAGGATTTTCACAGGGGCTACGCCAGCCAAAAATATGCCTGCAGGCTCCTGGACAAGGAATTGTGCCCTCAGCAAACACATCTCCAGCTCATACAGAGCATCCCACACCATGCCATGTGTTGGGGTAGGGGGGGTGACAGCTCTTCAGGTGGCACACCAGCTTTGGCAGGACGTGAGCTAAGGAAAGCCATCAATGGTGGGGAGCCCAATGCCTCAAGTGGCAAATCCACAGCCAAAAAGTGCTTTACAGGAAGGTGCAGGTCTGTTGTCTCAGGGTTGGGCCTGTCATGGCTCTTGCTCCCAAAGAGCCACCCTGTAAGGGGCTGGGAGGGGAAGAGGATGAGGATTGCAAAGGCACTGCTCAGAACTGAAATGGATTGTCTGAAAGGTCTCACAGCTTAAGGAAAGCTGGGGATCTTGGAGGGAGTGGGTGTGCTACAGATTCACAGCAGGAAAGGGACTGAAGGAGAGGGTTAAGGGGCAGTAAAAGCCCAAATATCTGGAGAAGATGGACAGCTGAGACTTATTCCCTATGCACATAATATAAGAACCAGGAGAAATCAAATTACATAGAATTATAGGGAGGCCAACAGAAGGAGGTAATTTTCCACTGTGGCCAGTTCCAGAGACAAGAGGCCAAGCAAGATGAGCCTGAATGTTAATTACACCAGCCTTTTAGGCCTGGGGTTTGTTCCTCCCTCAAGGGGTGAGCAGCCTCGGGAGCAGCAGGGAGAGCTCCTGTCCCTGCAGTGGCCTGTGGTGTGGTGGAACAGGAGGGACAGCATTGCTCGGGAGATGCCCCAGAGATTAGAGGCTGGGGGGCTGACTCAGGCCCACGTGTCTCACCTGCACACCTCCGTGGAGGCTGGGGAAGCTCCCGTGGCTGGCTCTACCCCAGCTCTCTGTTGGATGCTCTCCCTCCCTGCCACCTGCCCAGACGGGCGAGTGTCACACGCAGCTGGGACTCACACTGCTCATGAGCCTGGCACAGTGTCAGCCTGAGCAACTCCACTTCCATAAATGCTTTGGCTTTCATTCCATTTCTCCTCTTTCTCCCTTTTGCTGTCCTCCCCGGGGATGCCTGCCCGTGATTCTCAGTACCACAGCATCCCAACAAACCCAAGGGGTATTAACACAGACAGAATGTGAAATCCAAGTGAAAGAAACAGTCTGCAGAACAAACCTCGTGGTATTTGGATTGCTCATGGGCTAAGCACGGTAAAACGTGCTCAGGTGAAGTACTGAGCTGGAGAAAACCCCTGCCCCGTGCCAGCACTGCCCAGCTGGCCTCTGCCAGTGGCAATGCTCCCTGGGGAGCTGGCCCTTCCTCTCCCACACTGTCCACAACACCTTCGTGCTGTGGGAGAGGGTGAGCTGGAAGGAATTGTCTGGAAAACAGGCCCCTGGCTATATCAAAGGCCTTCCAGAACAATTAGCAGTCCCTGTCCAAAGTGTTGTGGCACCACACCTCCTGCAATTCTATTATAACTCCTTAAATAGCCCTAAAATGTTGGGTTTTTCCTTTCCTGTAAGCTACCAACAGAAACACAGGGCTTCTCTTGACTTCTCCAGGATTAATCTTTCTTTTCTTGCTCATGCCTGCAGTGTTATGTTGTCACTGGGAACGAGCAACAATTAACAATTTACGTTTTGTGGGAGCTTGATTCAACTTGGTTTATACCTTTGATGAGTTTTCTATGACATTCTCAATAATACATTATAAAATACCGATATGTTTTTAAATAGTTAATCTTTTACTAGTTTTCTGTGTTCTGAACCATGCTCAGCCCCCAGCCATTTCAATAATGCTTCAAGGAAGGTATATACTGAGAACAGAGGCAATTATGTTAGTCCAACAGCAGCTTGATAAAATATTAACATTTCTTATGAAATTTTTCCAGAAGGAAGGAGAAAAATCACCAGTGAGAAGCTTTGCAGTGGCAAAAGCCTTTTTCAGCAAAAGATTGTTAAGTAACACCATTAAATATTGAACGATGCTGAGGTGTGTCTGTATACAGCCTCATTTCAGCCCAGTGAGATGCAGATTTTATTTTCTCCTCTGCAGAAATCATGAAATCCTGTTTTAAACCACGATGGAAGAACCAATCAGATAAAATCTGTACCTTGCCACTACTACTTTTATGATTTGTTAAGTTCACCAGAATGAGTAATACAGCGTGAATAGAACATTTTAAATACCCCTTGGCAGTCACATTTAAAAGATACAGGAATTGCCAAACTCCATGTGCAGCTGGTGCCACATCAAACCAAAGGGAGTCTTGTCTGGGTGATTTTCACCTCTGCACTCCCATTTTTTATTTCACCAGAGCTGTTGAGAGTAAATAAATAATAAATTGAACAGCAAAAAGCAAGTCATTCTGGGCAGCCTCTGGCAGCAGTTAGCTCTCATAATGCTGTTTGGTGAGCTGGAAGCATCCAGCTCATTTCCTAAAGAGCATTTTCTGCTTAGGTTGGGGCTCTATTAATCTGTTCAAGCCAATTCTGTAAAATCCAAACCATCTGTATTTGGGAAGATCATGGTTTATTTGGATTCTCTTTGTGTCTGCTGTCAGTAGATGATTAAAAGTACGAGGGATTTACAGCGTAAAGTCTCTCTACTGGCATGTTAGAGACCTTCTAAGTAGCATCTCCCAATATTTGGGTAACAGCTGGTGCAGTTAAGTCCAGCAGGAAACAAAGAACAGCCACAAATGCTGGAAATGGCTGAGCTTTGGCAGTGTGGAATGGCTGCAAGGAGCAGGGATAGCTCAGTGTTTCACCAGGCATTAGTTACACCGGCGTCCTGAGGATTCCTTGTGGAGCACACAGCAGCGTTCAGGGAACATTTTTGTGTCAGAATTCCTAGGGAAGGGCTGAGGCAGTCTCTGGAGAGGTGGCCCAGCAGCCACTGCTCCACACTGTGCCTGTGCCCCCACACCCGGGGGCCACCCAGCCGCTGGTCCCCGTGCCCCCCTCGCAGGGGGCTGCACCTCCCACTGCTGCCCACCCTGCACGGGTGGATGGAGCCCCCGCTCCCAGGGACGACTGCCAGCCACAGACATACCAAATCTGTTTTTCTCAGAAAACTGTAAATAATTCATGGGGCTTGGTTCTATAAAGAGGCCAGTTATAAATCAATCCGAGCGGCACCTGGAGATTTCTGATGTCAGCATTATCACATGAATTACATCTCTCCAGGGCCATCTATTATTGTAAACACAATTCCAAAGAGGAATTATGCATGTAACATGCACGGGCAAACAAACAAGTAAACTTCAGCCTGGATTTGATACTAAAGCTTTGCAATCCAACTGAGTTGTTAGTGGTTCTAATTTTCTGCACTGGCCTCAGAGATCCTTCCATTCTGCTCCTGTACAGGTGTATTTTTCCCTGGGGAGCACCTGTTGGTGGGAATGCTGGCTGCCTGTATGCCACCAGCAGCCCAGGTGCTGGGAGGTGCAAGGAAAAAGGCAGGGATGTGATTCCAGAGGGGCATGAACATGTGCTGCAGAAAGGATCTGGATTCTGAGATTTCCATGTATCACCATCTTTACTGTGCTGGGATTACAGTCCACTTGCAGCTGTTGAATTACACCGTTTCTTTTTCATTCTGCATTTCAGAAACAGAAACATTCTCAAATAGAAACATGCCAGGTTCCTGGTGGTTTCCAGCTCTTGGTGTCAGCACAGAAAGATATGGGAGGCAAAGAACTGAGATGTGTTTATGGACTGAATGAAAGGACTCCTGAAATTCTGGTTTTCCGTGGTATCCAAGGGATGTGAGGTGGTGGAGCCGCTTCTGTGAAGGCAACCAAGTAGGTGAGTGAAAAGCAGGGGGGCCAGGCTACACCCTGAGTTGGGGATGATCTGCTGAGCTCAGAACAGAGGAATAAAACAGAAACTATCTTGGCAAGGGGCCCGTGGAACGAGCCTGGTGCCAGGTGCTCCTGTGGACTCGGCCATGTGAGGGCTGGCCTTGGCCAGGCAAACAGGAGCAGTTTGGCCCTGGTGCTGGGCGAGCCCCGGCCCTGCCCGGCACTGCCTGCACCACGTGTACTATATGGCCAGGAGGGACCCGAGGCAGTACAAAGGCTGATGTCTCCCCAGGCTGGACTTTAACAGCTCGTGCTCAGCTCTGAGGCACTGCTGACTGGGCAGAGATCACGTCCTTCCTGCCCCAGAAAGCTTTGGAAAGGCTGGAAAAACGCTTTCTGGTCAACAGGCTGCTGTGGAATCTCCAGAAAAAGGGATCTCCTTTTTCCTTTTCTGTTTGGCTCGGTGGAACAGGTACAAAGCACCTGAGCACACTGAGGGAGGCTGCTGAAGCCAGAGCGAGCAGCGCTTTGACAGCCTTGTGTTGGGCTGTGGGGGCAATGTGCCCCGTGCCAGCACAGCCCCAGGTGCCTTCGGTAACACACTGGGCACGTAAAGGTAAATGTAACAGAGCACGGAGAGTCTGGGCACCGCTGCCATCGAACTGGCTCCACAGCCTCCACTTCAGCAGCACCGTACTGATACCGAGAGATCACAACGGGAGATTAGCACAGCGAGGGGCACGGCCGGGCCAAGCCAGCTCAGGGGCAGGAAACAGAGCAAAAGCTCCGGGAGAGCTAAAGCGGGGCTTGATTTTGCCCAGAAGTGCCCGCTCCGTTCGGGTCCCCGGCCCGGGCCGGCCCCGCTCCGTTCCGGGAGCGCTCCCGCAGCCCAGGCCCGGCGGCGCCGCTCCCGCCCACTAGGGGGCGCCAGCCACACGCGCCCGCTGCCCACGCGCGCCGGCTCCGCGCGCCTCCCTCACGCCCACTGCTCGCGCCCCCTCACGCCCGTCCCTCGCGCCCCTCGTGCGCCCCCTCAGGAGCCCATTTCTTCGCGCCCTTTCCCTCCCCTCACGAGCCCATTTCTTCCCGCCCTTTCCCTCCCGTCACGCCCGTCCCTCAGGGCGGTGCGGGTGCCGAGCGGAGCGGGGCCGGGCCCCGGCCCCTCCTGCGCTTTGTGCCGCGCCCCGCCCGCCGCCGCTGGGCCGGCCCGGCGCTCTCCCCGCCCCGCCGGCGCTCCCCGTCCCTGCGGCCGCGCCAGCCCCGGCCCGCGGCGGCGGCGGCAGCGCGGGCGGCCCCGGGCGGCCCCGCCCCGGCCCCTTTCCGCCGGGCTCGGCCCCCGGCGCCTTCCGCCGCCCGCGGGCCAGCGGCGGCAGCAGGAGCGGCAGGAGGAGGCGGCGGCAGCGGGCGGCTCGGCGGGCCCGGGAGAGGCTCCATGGCGACCGCAGCGGCGGAACCGGTGTACGGGCTCTCGGAGGACGAGGTGGGTCGGCGCGGACGGGCCGGGTTCGGGGTGTGCCGGGGCCCCGTCGGCGGGAGCCGCGGCTGAGGTTCGGGAGCTGGGCGAAGGTCGACGGTCGGTCCGGGAGGGCAAGCGTTGCCCGCCCCTCAGGGCTCCGCGCCCCTCCCGCAGCGGCCCCTTGCCCGGGGGCGGCCCGGCCCGGGAGTGCCGCCCGCACCCCAGGCAGGTGCGGCCGCCCAGAGCCCGCGGGTGCCTCGGCCGGGCCGGCGGCGAACAAAGAGCCGCGGCCGGCGGTGCTGCGGGCGGGGGCGGCCGCCCCTCTCCGCCTCCTCCCCGCAGCGCTGCCGGTGTCCCCAGGGAGCAGCCGCGGGGCCGGTGTGCCGGGGACTGTGTCAGACACAGCCTGGCCCCAATGCAGATGAAGCCGATAAGCGGGGTAGGACCCGCGATAACTAATCACCGTGTGCCGGCTTTATCAACCGATGTTTTCTGCAGAACCAAACAAATCATACAGGCATGAGGAGAACAGTCCAGTTTACTTTAGGTGAATGTTAAAAATCATTCTTAATGCTCTTTTTGTTTCATTGCCTTGGTCAGGTGTTCCTTTTCTTGGGAGCCAGTGTCATAGAGCATTAGCGATGGGCAAGGCTGCATTACTGGGCTGTGGTTTCAGGGTATCCGCTGTTAGGAGCGCATGTATTGCTTTTATTTTTACAGGACTGAATAGTAATTACAACAGCATTGCTTCCGGTTTTGCGGGTCTAAACACAACGGGTGATGTGTCAGTCTGTTTGTGGTGTAGAAGAAGTGAACATTAAAACCATCTTCTGCCTTTGTGAAGCTGACAGACAGTGTTTCTTACCTGGTGTATTGAGTCTGGATGACTGTTAACGTTTAATTCTCATTGTGAAGGAGGTTCCTGGGCAGAAGTGGTGTTTCGGTAAGGGGGGGAGGGTATCATTCTGTTGTTGTTAAATTATAAAGCTGAGAGTGATTGCAAATGCTCTGCGTGTGTGTGAAGGTAGGGGCGAGGAGAGGGCGTTGCAGGAGCGTTGGGTGATGTTGATAGTGAGCACAAGAGCAGAGGAGAACCTTCTCCTCCCTTCGTGTGAGCACAGCGGTGGCTGGCACCAGTCCCCTAGCAGCTTTAGGCCGGCTCCGATGCATTGCCTGACCCTGCAGGTAGCTGGGCCCACTGCCGAGCCATCTGCAGAGCCCTGCTTGCTCCGGGGCTGCCGGAGGGCCTGTGGTGATCTAGCCAGCTCCTGGGCTGCTGGGAGGCTTGCACAGGCTTAGGGAACAGTAGAGATAGTGGGGTTTGCTGTCCCAACATGGGAGTCCCAAAACATTTCATTGGAGGTGCTTTTGTGCTTGTATTAACAAGTGTGATCTGTGAGGAAAAGGGAAACCTGGAGTCACCCTACCACGTCCCAGGGAGGTGGTTGGGAACACCATGCTGGAGCTTGGCTGCTGCCTTTTCTGTTGTGCGTGCGCTTGCTGTGTCTTTTGTCCCTGCCTCCTGCCTCGACATATGCTGGTACTTGCAGAGAATGCTAAAGAGAAATGGATACAGGGAGAAATCTGCTGGCTGCTCTCACCTTGCCTCGGAGGTGGAGGGCTCTCAGGAGAGCAGGGGCTGTTCCTACCATGATGCTCAGCCCCAGCTGGTGCTGGGGACCTGACGTGTGGAGCAGTGGGCAAGGAGATGTGTTTGTCACTCATCTCCTGAGGTAAAACCAAGCTGCTGTAAAGGAGCTGCTGGGAAAAGAAAGGCTCTGGTCTCTCAGCAGTGACCGATGTCACAGCTGCAGCGATTTCCACAGCCACACTGCCTGAGGGACAGGAGACTGTGCTTTGTTTCCTGCTTTGCTGTGCATCTGCTGATGCTGGACACTTCTTAGGAAGAGCAGTGACCATCTAAAACTGCAAATGGAAATAGGATGGGAGAAAGAGGGAAAAGCGACTGAGGTAAGGGTGGCATGGAGAAGGGTACAGCCTGGTGGGCAGCAGTTTCATGATCCTGAGAGCCTGACCTGCTGTTGAGTCTCTAGTAATGGGAAGAGGAGAGCATGGAGTGGGGCAGGATGGTCTCTCAGAAAGGCAGCTGTAAGAAAACTCTAGTAAAGGAAAGCTCAAGAGGGCTGAGAAAGGTGTGCTGACAGTTCTCTGCAGGCTGGTTTACGTGGGTAATGACTTCCCACTAGCATTGGCTTGGACTTGGCTCATCATTTTTTGGAAAGCAGAGCTCTATTGGCTGTGAGAGAGCTGTGAGAGGCTGAGTTGCATATGTGGACATATTCACCCTATTCAATTCTTTTGTTCCTGCCTGGCTTTGAAATGCAGTTTGCAGATCTGTTGTAGAGGGGTTTTGGAGGGCTTTGAGTTGGCCTTGCGCAGTGCTTCCACTCCTGGCACATTTGCAGTGATTTACATGCGAGCTGGAGTTGCTGAGTGGCTCTCCAGAGAGAACCAGCAATCTCTCCTACAGCCCAGAGGCACAGGCTTCCCTCCTGCTTGCACAGCTGATGTGTGTGGTAGGCGTGGAGCAGGCCTGGGCTGCGCGTGTGCCGGCGTGTCTGCAGGTGTGGGCCTGCACTCATCCCTGTGGGCAGCTGTGGGGCACAGGGCCTTCCATGGGGACGTTGTTCTCTTTTCCCCAAGGGCTCTCGTAGGTGTTGGGACACTAGGCAGTTCGAGGATTTGGGCATCACTGAGTCACAGGGGTGAGCCAACTATTGCAGTTTGTCGTGGCAGACCATGTTGTGTTCATAGAACAGCCTCCTTGTAAACCCGAACTGTAAAGCGTTTTATATTAATTAGTTAAAATGACTTGTAAATCGGGTTCATATCCTGCCAATTTTTCACTGTCAGGGTGACCTCAGCATTGGGCCAGGCTGCCCAGAGGGTGTTGGAGCTCCATCCTTGGGGCTGTTTGGGGCCATCGGGACACAGGCCCGGGCAGCCAGCTCTGGCTTAAGCAGGGGGTGAGGCAGGTGTCCTCCAGAGGCTCATGCCAACCTCTGTGAAATAATATTTACACAGGCTCCTGGAAGGTCAGGTGCTTTCATGCAATCTCTAAATATCAGTGTTTATAAAAACTTATAGCCCTTTGTAGTAGAAAATATTTGTGAATGAAGAGCACCTCGTTTGTTTCAGTTTGAGTTTCTTAGAGTCAAATGTTGCCCACACAAATCCACAAATATTTTTCTTTCTCAGTGGCCTTGGTTGGAAGCAAAACTTGCAGCTCCTTGGATCTTGTTTTCTTGAATAAAAAATGGAACTTCAGAAAAAAGATCCTCAAAGAGCATCTTTTTATACTTTAAAATATTAGGGGGAAAAGAGGTTCATATGTGAAACTGCTCTCTGCAGTTCCAGCATTCTTCTTTTCAAGTTCTTTTCAACTTCTGTGACTTGTGATTGAGTCAATTGGAATTAGATGCTTCCTACTGAGATGACATTTTGTCATGCCTTAGAAATTATCAAAAGGATCTTATGTTCCTGAAAATATCTCGATGTGTGAGATACAATCCCATATGCCTCAAGATAAATAATTCTGCATGTAGTCACTGCAGCCTAACCTTTCATCTTAGTTCTCGTGTGCTGTTCAGGGCCAACCCTTGTGCCTGAGGAATGAATCCTGAAGGATTTCAGGACCTCGGGAGTGTGTGTGGTGTACTGAGACACTTTGGAGAGAGGGAAACAAATCCAATTCTGAGTGTGATGGAAATGGTTCCTGTGGACAGGATGAATTGCTGTAAAGCACAGGCTCCCCTGTGCTGGGTCAGACATCAAGGTAATAAGCCAAGATTTGCCACAGTGGTGCTGTGGTGAAGTGCAGCTCGTGCTGTGATGGATAAACTGTCTGTGCAAACTGTTTCAGACTGAGGCATATGGGAGGTTGGCTTTTGTGCCTCGTGTTTACATGTTCCTGATGGATTTGTTGCTCTGGAATGATCTCCCTTGAGGGTATCTCCTTCCCAGTACCCGAGTATCACGTTAACAGATCCATGAGATGGCGCAGCAAAGGCCTCAAGAAGCTGTTACTGCTCATGGTCAGCAGGATTTACTGGGGAGGAAAAGGGCTGCGATTTTCCCTCTATCCCTGGGCTTGGTGACAGCAGTGACATGTGAGAGTTCAGGGCTGGATTTCTCTACTTTGTATTTGAAGCAAACCATAAACTTTGGAAGCGATGGCAGTGCTAGGCTGTTGGAGCAGTGTCAGTGCTGTAGATGGCTGCAGTTTGATTTCAGGTGATGTTTCCTGTTGAGGTCTCAGTGGTGAGGCTGTGACTTACTGCTCACCCGGCTTCAGCGCTGTGCTGGCACAGCCAGAGATGTTTTGTGAGCCCAGGCTGTCCCCACGGAGCCCCTGCCAGGACTGGTGCTGGGGAGGGGCTCCAGAGCTGTGTCCCTTCATCGTGCTGGTTCCCAGCTTGGCTCCTGGAGCCGTACTGGAGCACCGGGTGCTGTGGCACTGGAAGAGCGCTGGATGAAGGACCAGGGCACTGATGTGCTGCAGAAGCAGCTTGTGGGTGGCTGTGGCTCCTCAGCTGTGAGGTGGAAAGGGGTGGTGTGGGGAGATGCACCCCTGGTCCCATGAGCTCCAGCCCAGCCCACTGCGTACCTGAACCTGGAGGCTTTACAGGAAAAACCCCTTGAGTTCCTTGGGAAGATGCGCCCTTTGTCACCACCACTGAACACAGACCCTTTAAATGAGAGCTCTGTTGTTTCTGCTCTGAATATTCCAGTTACATAAAAACCTCACTCTGCCATCTGAATGTGAGAGGGGCCTCCCTTGGTCACAGCACTGACAGTGTCTTAGCAATTAGCAATTCAGAATAGTGACTTTTTTATTGACCCTGAATTGTTTTTCTAGACTCTAAGTGCACTGACTTCAGGGATAGCATGTAAACCTTAAATTAAAAAGTCCAGGTAAGGAAGCATTTCATAAGTGACAGGGCTTGCATATCTACTTGTGTGGCAGAATATCAAAATAGGCTGTGGTTCTCAGGAGGTCAATAGATTTTTATAACAGCCTGCATTTTAATCCAGCTTTTGATGAGTTATCGGCATGTTTTGGTCACTAGCGCTGACACGAAGTAAATTCTAGAGTTATTATAAAATGAATGTAAAGAAGTCTTAAATGTACAAAGGCTTGTGTTACCGTGAGGGTCTGCGGGAGACAAGGAATGTTAGTTGTGGCTACACCGCTATTCAGAGGTGGCTCTGTCTCGCCTGGCTGTTGTCCTGTGCTCTGGGGGTGGGATGCAGGTAGTGCAACCCGTGGTTCCGTGGCTGCCTTTGGGGAGGGGGGATAAGCATTCCTTGGGCTCCGTGTGAAGGGCTGGCCGTTGGAGGGCACTGTGTAGTGGGAAATGGGAACGCGAGGTTTTCCTCTGCTCCTGCACAGAGGCCATTTTCCTGGGAAGCAAACACGGACTGTGAGCCCCACACCTGTTGATGAGCAGGCGCCTCAGCCGGGGCACAGCTTGTGCTGGGAGTTACGGGTAACAGCTCTCTGACGGGATTTTCTGTGCTTTGTTTTGAAAATATCACCAGGCATGGTCTGAGAGCCGAACTAGCTTATCTGTCAGAAGGGAGTTGGTGTTACATCTTGGAGTGTTGTGGGAAGAATTCACCCCTGCAGCTTCTAGGCTGGAGTTGTGTCTCCAGCCAGTGAAAGGTTCTGTGAGATATACTGCTTATCCTTTCTGAAGCAAACACAGCTCCTGGTGCGATGTGGGCTGCCTGCACAGGTGCTGTAGGATCCAGAGGCCACTTCGGAGGTGCTGCTGTGGGTGCAGCCTGTTGGCAGCTCATTGATTTCTGCTGGATTGGGCCGATTGACAACCTCTCAGTCCCAGAAGATCGGATGGGGCGAAAGACCTTTGCTTAATTAAACTCTGTACAATATAAACTGGGACTTCCTGGGCTGGAAACTTCCAGGTCTTGTAATAGTAGTGAGGGCTGGATTATCCAACAGCTTCAGTCACCAGAAAGTCCTAGATGTGATAACAGTGTGCAGAAGTAGCTTGATTTAATTACAATAAAACTTTGGTGTTGGTGAACAGAGAAGTTTCATTAACGTCCATAAATTTCTCCATCTTTTGCTTTCACTGCTACTTCCTCCTGCATGCTTCCTTGTGTTGAATAGGAGGGGTTTACTGTAGCAGTAGAAGTGCTGCTGTCCCCTTGCGAGAAGTGCAGTGTAATCTCGTGTACACTGTTATTTTGGTGAAGCTGGGTAGGAATGTGGCACGGGTTGGGTGACTCCTACCTTGAGCACTGGGAGGAAGGAATGTGGTTTTACTGCTGGCATGATCAGCTCAGGACTGGAGCTGCTGCCAGGTCAGTACTAACACCTGACAGGGTTTACCTGGGACTGGAACTGTGGCTTTCACAAGTGTTTAACACACTGTCATGCCAACTTTTTCCAGCATGGGGTTCTTAAGCTGGCAGTTTCTAGTAGTGGAGTGTTCCTTGCCCTGCTCCCTGTGTCTTTTCCTTTCCCCTGCCAGAAAGAAGGAGGAAACCCAAATCTTAGGAAAGGGATTGTTTTCTGTAGAGAACTAGTAATTAATTTTAAAATAAGAGATGGAGCTAAATTATACAGGCCTGGAAGCTGATTGCAGTTAAAATAGTTAAAAATAAACCAACCTATAAAAACTACTCAAGGCCCCAACAAAACAAATCCAGAAACTTGACTTCTGAGATGGATTATTGCTGAGATGTATTGTGTCTGCCAGGTGATGTCTTGACTGGGGAACAGACTGTATATTTGTAATTGTTCATTTTCTTCCGCCGTCCATTGACCATAATTCCTGTGTGCTGGCAGGCTGTAGGTGTTTGTCAGAATCCTGATTTCTAGGATTTAGGAACCTCGCCTGTAATCAAAATCAATATCTCCAGTTGTGAGAACACTGGCTGTGCTGAGGAATCATTCCATGGCCGAGTTGGGCTTTGCCATTAAGCCATAGCATCTTATTTTTGTGCCTCACCACACGGATCAGTGTGGCTGTATTGGTGTCCTGCCAGCTCAAGTCAGGCTTTCCTGTTTCCATGTAGTTTATCTGCTGGAGAGGAGCAGAACGATTTGGAACAGGCACCACAACCATGCCGGCCCGTTCTCCTTTGGCAGATCCTAGTGTTGAATAATCCTGGCTTGAGGGTGGAAGTATGTTCCTGTAATATGTGTTGGTTTTAATTGAAAGCAGTTCAAAGTCTGACTCCTTTAAGCATCCTTATGTTATGTAGATGATCACACTGAATTAAATCATGGTGGAATTTTGTAGAGATGGGAGTGATGAGTAGGGTGCAGGAGAAGGTGTCCTGGGATGACTCCCTCATGGATGGTTTGTGTGGAAATTGGTGTGGTGGGGAAAATCTGCCTTTGGTCTCTTCATGGCGGCACTGATGTAAGGTTTGGAGTATGCTGCTCTGGAAGCCACATAGACAAAAATGAAGTCCCCACAAGAAGTGCTGGGTTTTGTGGTGGGAAAGAGGAGGAGCGGGGAAGACCATGGGTGATGGAGACAGCCCAGGTGCTGAGACATGAGGCTTTACTGGCTGTGCCTATCAGAGGTGCTTTAGCCTGATTTATTCAACTGAACCAAATGTGCATTTATGGGTTGGGTGTACTACAGGGCTGCCTGTTGTGACTGCCTCCTTAGCACTGGGCCCTTGTGGCACAGCCGGCGGGCTCGTTGGCTGTTGGCTGAGCGCCTTCGGCCGGGGCCCGTGTTGGCTGAGCGCCTTCGGCCGGGGCCCGTGTTGTGCTGAGCGCCTTCGCCGGGGCCCGTGTTGAGCTGAGCGCCTTCGGCCGGGGCCCGTGTTGTGCTGAGCGCCTTCAGCCGGGGCCCGTGTTGTGCTGAGCGCCTTCAGCCGGGGCCCGTGTTGTGCTGAGCGCCTTCGGCCGGGGCCCGTGTTGAGCTGAGCGCCTTCGGCCGGGGCCGTGTTGAGCTGAGCGCCTTCGCCGGGGCCCGTGTTGTGCTGAGCGCCTTCGGCCGGGGCCCGTGTTGAGCTGAGCGCCTTCGGCCGGGGCCGTGTTGAGCTGAGCGCCTTCGGCCGGGGCTCGTGTTGAGCTGAGCGCCTTCGGCCGGGGCCCGTGTTGAGCTGAGCGCCTTCGGCCGGGGCCCGTGTTGAGCTGAGCGCCTTCGGCCGGGGCCCGTGTTGAGCTGAGCGCCTTCGGCCGGGGCCCGTGTTGAGCTGAGCGCCTTCGGCCGGGGCCCGTGTTGAGCTGAGCGCCTTCGGCCGGGGCCCGTGTTGTGCTGAGCGCCTTCGGCCGGGGCCCGTGTTGAGCTGAGCGCCTTCGGCCGGGGCCCGTGTTGAGCTGAGCGCCTTCGGCCGGGGCCCGTGTTGAGCTGAGCGCCTTCGGCCGGGGCTCGTGTTGTGCTGAGCGCCTTCGGCCGGGGCTGGTCTCAGTGGTTGATCCCGGGACGGTTCATTTGCACCTTCACTCTCTACTTAAGCACAGGGAGTTGAGGCTGCTGGCTTCTGGAGCAGCCTGCACAAATCTAGTGGATTTGCACTGCTGAGAGATGCTGCTTTCTCTTGCACACGCTGTGATCACCTGTGGCCCAGTACAAAGACAGTGTTCCGTGTCTGTGGGGCTGTTCAGTTGCAGGAACTTCTGGAAAGGTGATGGAAGTCAGAGGTATGTGGCACAAGCTGCTGGGGTGGTGGTGGTGGAGGGTCTGTGTGAAGGGAGTGTAGGGCTCCTGCTCTTTGGTGGCTGTGAGCTGTGAAGTTGGCTGTGGTGGGTCTTATGAATCTGGGGCTTTGGCTAGAATCCTGATCCTGATGAAGTCTGTGGCAACTTTGTCTGAAAGCAGCTCATTTGTAGTTGTATGAGAATGTTAAATGGATGAGTTCCGTAAGAAACAATTGGAGTTTTTAGCCTTTCTTTAAAAATTTCTTGAGTTGACTGTGGTGAAGGGAGTGGTAAGAGGGAGAAGTGGTTTGTGGACAAAACTGAGTCTGGGCTTTGTGCTAGTGCTGATTCAGCCTCATTAACAAAGCAACAGCTTTGCGTGCAGCGATGAGCAATAGACTTGCTTCTTTAACCTCTTGGTACAGTGATGTTCAATGTCTTATAAAATATTGGCTTTGCCATTGTTTGTAACAGTTGAGCTGAAAGAACTTGAAAATGCTCTGTTGTGGACAGGTCTTGCTTTAGTGAACTGAGTGAGAGCGCACAGTAGTGGTGTACATGCAACTCCATTTTACAGCTGTGGGAAAGGTGTCACTGGTTAGAGTTCAGGGTTGCAGGATCACTTCCCTGCCTCGCTTCATTTGTGCCTTCCCCCCCAACCTTTATTAAAATGCAGCCTTAGTGCTAAAGTTTACACCCATCTCATGCTTGCGGAGAGGCTTGTGGCAGCCGAGTGAGAGCGTTCTTATTTAAAACCAGCTCTTCCCAGCGTAGTGGTTGCCTGAGAGTACCGGAGCTGCTCTCTGGTTGTGGCCAGGACATCAGGACTCCAGCAGTGCCGCCGGGTGCTCCCTGGAGGCACAGCGACCTGAGAGCTGGGTGGGAGCAGGGACAGGCTTCCCCTGGCCACCAGGGAGGCTGGCTGAAGGTCTGGAAACCAGAGCTGGGTGTGGGCCCTTAGCAGATATAACAGGCAGTGGGCAGTGAACCTGAATGGATTGTTGTCTTTTTAAGGTAGCGCTGTAGATACTTTTTTTTGCAAATTTTCCTTTTTGTACAAAGCGGATTATCCTGATGCTTCTGTTGCCTCTCTTACCCTGGAGTTACCTTCTCATTCTATGTTCTAATTAGCATGATAAAGAACGTGTTGCATTTTCCTCCTCTGTGTTGAGGCTGAGATTTCACTTATCCCTGTTTAGGGGCCAGCTGCATCCCAAGGGTGATGGCTGTGCCACTCTGGAACCCCAGAATGGGAGAGGTGGCTGCAGCAAAGGCCAGCAGACCCCCTGTCCTGCAGGTGCTGGGCAGGTCTGACCAGGCTGGGAGCAAGGTCAGAGTTGTTTTTTCCAGGGACATCCTGCAGCTGTAGTAGAGGTTGTGCCAATTCAAGTTGCATGGTCAGGTTTTGGTTTTGTCTTAACTAGTTTCTGTTGTAGTTTGAAAGTCAAACATTCTAAACCAGGCTGTGCTAAGTGGTTACAGGCTGGGCGTAGATTACCTGCCAGGTCATTTGTCACCATGTTCCTGCATGCTCCTAATGCAAGGTCCTGACAGTGCCCCTTTGGAAACTGTTGAAACCATGGGCCCTTGGCAGCTGTTAGTAACTGGCCTCAAAGTCTGCAGAGTTAAGATGCTGGAGTCTGTAGCTAATGTGTTTTGAAGTCTCATGGTGATCACCTCATATCATGTGCCTACCCAGTCACTTTTTCTCTCAGAATGTTGTCCAAAATTTGGCTTGGAACTAATGCATATTTTAAAACATTTCAGTCACAGCTTTAGTCACTGTTTTGATTGACATTGTTATTAAAGAAATGCCTCTTAACACTGCTTGAATTGATTTAGCAAAGCCCTGAGAGATTTTTCAGCCTGCTGACATCATGAGAATTTACCTTTAATCCCTTGTGCTGCTGTCATTTTATTTTGGGTCTGGTCAGTTCAGTTCTGAGCTATTTGTACCTGCTTTTGTGTTTCTTCATTTCACTGCAGTGAGAGATGATCAGCTGTAATTTAGCACAGGTACCCATACCTTGAGCCAGTGCATGCTGCATGGCTTCCAGCAGCTCTTGAGTGTCTGTGCCCTACAGGGGTTGAAGTTGTTGTTTCAAATTCTCAGAACTTGGACAGAAAGTAGATCCTGTGTGAGAGGGAGGTCAGAGGTGAGTGCTGAAATGGCTGCTGCAGCCTGTACCTGGTGAGGGAAATCACTAAGCACTCACCATTTTTGGTCACCTCTATGTGTCAGACACCAGAACTATGGCATTTGGGAGGTGAAGTTGGGGTCCCCAGCCCGGTGTCACTGAAGGCTGGAGCACACAGGGTCCCCAGCCCTGTGTCACTGCAGGCTGGATAGATAGCCTTTGATAAGGCTGGAATGTGCTGCAGAAGCTCTGTGTGTCAGTGCTAACTGTTGCTGTGGAAACTGGCTGGTTTTGGTGGTTTAGCACTTGGCATCTCCTGAGGTTTATTGGGAAGGTGAGGCAGTGCTGTAGCTGATCCCCAACCTGGAATTGCACGCCAGGGCTGGTGGACTCCAGGGTTGTCACACAGGTGTTGCTGGATGTGTGACCTGGGGTAGCTGTCATCAGGAGGTCAAACAGGCCCTGCCTGTGTCCTGGGGCTCCCCAAGGCATGTCCTCTGCCAGAGCAGAGCCGGTGCTCACTCGTGTTCCTTGCAGAGCTTGGGATGAGAGGGGAGCTGAGCACACTTGGAAAAGAGACTCTGCCTCTGTGGTGCTGTGTGTGCGCGGCTGGTTCTCCCTCCCAGCACAGTCTGTACTGGGAGAATGCTGCTGCTCTTTATTGTCTGGGTGACATTCAGCAGGGAATGAGAAGTTACCTGCATGCTATAGCAATTGTGTGAAGTTACCTGGATGCCACAGCAATTCCAGGAGTTTGAGGGTTTTGAACTTTTTTGCACCAAACTTTCTGAATAAATCTCAACACAACCCCCCTCATTTGTGTTTTGGGTCTTGTGCTTTAACACAGAATAAGTCTTCATGAACCAAACTGCTGACCCTGGTGTGGTGGTTTGGTTTGATTTAGTTGCCCTCAGGTCATTGCTGTGCCTGGCAACTTCGTTTTTTTTGCTGACCACTTCAGCACTTTTCTTAGTGTCACAAGTTCCTTACCAGCATTTGTGTTCTCTGGAGCTGTTCCCCGATATCTGGAGCAGATGTTGCTGTGTTCAGTATAAACAGCTGCAGCATGGGCTTGCATACAGGACAAATACCATCAATGGAGTGTTAGGTTGTGTGCTGTTGTGGAGCCCCAGCCCATCTCCAGTAGGAGCCTGTTAAAGGAGGCAGTTCTGTGCCATTGCAGTCTGGGCTCTGCAGCTCCAAGCTGGTTTTCTCCCTTTGCTTTGTACAGGATGGTCACTATTCAGCAGAAAAATTGGACTTTGTGTAGATCATCTTGTTTTTTCTGGAAGGGGATGTGACTTCATTTAAACCTGCCTGGAGGAAACTGAGTTTGTTCTTCAGACTTCTGTTAATTTGTGTGATCCCAAGAGCTTTTCACTGCTGTGCTTCAGTCACTGTAATATGCATTTGTGTTCTTGGAAGAAAAATCCTGTTCTTTATTCCTGAGACTGTTGACTGAGCTCTCTACAAGTCCTGGTGGTGTCAGGAGCAACCAGCCCTGTGTGTACCTCATCATCTCTGCGGGTAGCAATGTGATACAGGGTCAGGAATAAGCAGGTAGAGGCAATGATTGCTTTATGCAGCTGGTTTCTGTGGACGCTGATCCAGTGCCTGTAAGTTGCCTGAGGAATTCAGCACTGCTGTGCCCTCTGCTCCCTTCCTTTTCTGCCTCTTTGAGGAACATGCATCTGTGCTTCTCCAGGACAAGGTCCTGCCCTGGGATGCTGAATGACTGACCCTATTGCAGCACTTCTGCAAAACATGGATTCTGAATGTGCCTTTTGTTTGGGGCATCGAGCCCCAGTTTGCATCCAGAATGCCTGGCAGGACACAAAGTGCAGCCTTTGTTTTAGATAATGAGTGGTGAATATTTTAATGAGTGTTTCTTAGTCTAGTCAGTGTCAAGTACCATTTTGGGAACAAGTGACTGAGCTAACCTCTGAGCTTGGTCCGGCAACAATCCATTTATTGATAGAATTTCACAATTTTTGAAGGAATTCCCCATAAACAATTAATACAACTGAAAACAAAACAAACAGCCACCCCAGATCCAATAACCAAGGCAAGCAACACTCCAACCCGCCCTAAAACCCTTCCAAGACGTCCACCATCAATATATATGCAGAAATTACTGATACAAACCAAAAAAGCTCTCAGTATCACTATCACTGTATTTATTGTTCTTTAGAGTCTGTTCTTTTACAGTGTGGAAAAGACAAGTATATTCCTTTAAAAGAAAAAATGCCTTTAAATTAAGATAGTGCCTACTTTTCTTCTTCAAAAGCATTTTCAATGCATGTATGCATAGAAGAGAACTTCTGCAGCTGAATTACTCAGTCTCCTGCATTTGGCATGTTCTTGTTAATATTTTTTACTCATTTTTCACACCACCTGAAATTCTGTTCTTGTCTTTGGCTGTTCATAACATTCCCTGTATGTCGGGGAATGCCCTGGAGAAGAAGTGAAGAAGAATTCCACTGTGGGATTAGTTCTTCCAGCCAGGTGGGGCTGTGTTTGCTCCTGCTTAATTGTCCAAATCTAGTCAGCCTTAAGCCTGGATTAGTGACTGAACAGTTTTCTCATTCTCTGTGGGGCACCATAGCTCTCAGGTGGAGGAGCCTGCTAGCCCTGGGCTACCCATTCATATGACACATAAATACTCATAATGAACAAAAAGGGTCAAATCTTTGTCAAGGGCTGCTGTGTTTGTAAAGTGAGCAGGAAAGGAAGGGTGAGAAGGAGGTAGAATGTGGTGTGCAAGTAGGTTGGAAACGGCAGGGCTACAACCAGGCTCCAAAAGCATGACAGGAGGTGTTTCTGGTGAGAACAGATCCTTCCCCATTCACTTGGCCTTTTCACTGGTTTGAGTGCTGGTTTTTCTCCCCTGGTCTGGGCAGAGGCTGTAATGGAGTGATTCTTCCCCACATGAGAAATTCTTGGGGATCAAAGCCTTAAAGGACGAGAGGTACTTCTAGAGGCTATGACTTGTTCTTTTGAGAAAGAAACTTGATCAAGATGGAGAAGCCAAAGGAGTCAACCCGTGGAGTGACTGACAGCACCACTCACTGAAATGTTAATGTGTTTGGAAAAATTTTTCACCAGGGGAGGTTGGAAGCTCATACAGTAACATTAATTATTAACTGCAGCCAAGAGCTGGAAGATCTAATTTAATTTCTGGCTGGATAATAGGATGATTCATGCAACAAAACAAACTGTGTCAGAAAATGAAGTGTCTCTGTGAAAACTGACACTCCCAACCTCTGCTCTGAGCTAAAGCTACTGCAGGTAAGCGATTAAAACAGCTAAAAAGTGAAAAGTACGGCTGAATTCCCTGCAGATGTCAGGCTGTGATCCGTAGGAATGAGGAGTTACTGCCTTCTCCAGTCTGAGCAAC
Source organism: Sitta carolinensis (assembly GCA_032173965.1). Classification (NCBI taxonomy): domain Eukaryota; kingdom Metazoa; phylum Chordata; class Aves; order Passeriformes; family Sittidae; genus Sitta; species Sitta carolinensis. Next base: position 2,775,919 of record CM063313.1, on the reverse strand, counting down.
CCCAACTCCCTCAGCCTCTCTGCTTCTGTCCCCAGCACCCTTTGCCCACTGAGGCACAAGTAAATCAATTTTTCCCAGCTTCTGTAGTGCAGTAACCAGAGCCCTGCCTTACATCAGGCACTGCTGGGACAGGTGAGTTGTGGGTTCTGCTATCCCGAAGTAATTGCAATGTAAGCAGCTCTCCCCTCTGGCAAACACTTCAGCCAGCCTGGAGTGTCCCTCACCCAGGGTACCTGAGCCTTTTGTCTTTCTGAGACTGAGGAAGTTCACAGGGATTTCAGGTTCTAAGAGTCGCACTGGCATTTTCTTGTCGCTTGGTGTCGTTTTCCTGCCCTCAAGGTTTTTCCAGCCGAGCCTGTTTGAGCAGCTCCCTGTCCCATCTCCCTGCAGGTGAGACAGCCAGCCGTGCAGCTCTGGGCTGTGGGGGTGTGCCATGGAATCGATCCCTGGAGTTATCTGGGTTAGAAATGAGCCTCCAATCACAGTTTATTGTTGGATTACAGTTTTATTGAATGTGTGTTTTGTCATTAAACAGTGCAGCCACTGATGGTTTATGGTCTGGAATCATTAAATATCTAACAAGAGTATAGATTGTGGTTACATAAACATGTTTGTGTGATCCGTTGGCAACTAGCTGGGCTACTGGAGTGAATGCAGCTCAACCTGCCCTGTTTGGTGCAGGAGCTTTGCTTGCTCTGTGACACCTTCCACTAGAGCAGGTTGTCCCAAGCCCTGAGTTGGGAGCATCATTAACCAGAGTAACATCACTGCTGAATTCAGGCAGGGAGTAGTGGGTACGTCTGCTGTGTACTGATGGAGGCTTTTGGATAAAGCAGTGGGTTTGTGTGGGAACAGATAGTCTAACATAGAGTGTTACGCTGGATTTGTGTGCCATTTCACATATGAATGAAGATGGTTGTAATAAGCAAGGCATAGTTTTTCACTTTTTAAAAGTTTGAATGGGGGCCTAGTGCATTTCATGAGATCAAAAATCACCACTTCAAAATGTTTAATTTTTTTAAAAAATAATTAAAATATAAGTGTATCAGAGTTGATTTAGTGAAAAATAAAAGCCTTTGTGTTGTGCTAGAGCAGCTGCTTTGAAAGCAAGTCCTCCTGTCAGGTCCTTCTGTGAGTCCTTACTGTTGGCTGCTAGTTGAGAGTTCAGACCCTTTCTTGTTACTGGATGGTCAGACATCCACTGGGGACATGGCTTTTTAGTGCTTCTCTTTTGCCTAGTAAGAGTTGAAGTACTGCTGGAAAGTAATGGATCCGTATGGGCCCTGACCTGAGGATAGGAGGATTTAAATTAAACCAGCCTGCCTGTTCTTTTGCCAGTGTCAGGGGCAGTGTCCTGACACTGGCAAAGTCCTACACAGAGAATCATCGTTCCTTTGTTTTATGGTAGTTAGTGCATGTCAGAAAGTGGGGCACTTGTTTAAATAAAACCTTGATATTTAATTAATCAGTTTGGTTCCTGTATCCCCAGAGGGAAAGGAAAGAAGTTCTGTCAGACTTTTGTTTAGGAATTTTCTGTTGAAATTCATGGTAAATGTTCAGTTTGTATGCAGATGGTCTTGGTGCTGGTCTGTCATGCAATATCAAGATTGGGTGTGGGGTTTTTCATTTTTAAAGCTGAGTCCCTATAGGAGAGTCACTGTTGGGTCACAAATTGCATCAAATACACTAGTTACTCCCAGTCAAAGCTTTGTTCAGGTTTTTAATAGCAGCATGTACCACATGCTGCTCTTTTTCTCTGCTCCCACCGAATATTAAACACTTCTCTTGTCTTGTCCAGAGAAAAGCAGATCAAGGTTTCCTTTGGAAAGAGAATTTCCTAGACTGCAAATGCATTTCATGTGCAGATGATTCAGCAAATACACCCTCCTGCCCTTAGGGTGTCAGTGGGCATTGTGGTATGAGATTGAAGGTTGGACTTGGTGATCTTGGAGGTTTCACCCAGCTATAAGGATTCTGTGATCGCTGCATGAGCTCAGTCAATGAGGTTGTGCAGAAAACAGTGTTTTGCTTACATGGATTCTTTTAATGATATAAATAGGCCAGAAAGTTAAATAAGGAGAAGAAAGTCTCGTGCAGCACAGCAGGTCCATTAAATGGAAGTTCTTTTGCATCCTCTTAGGTGTTTCCAAAGCTCACAGGTGGCCTGGTCCAGCACACTTGCTAGAATTGCTCGAGTATATCTAACTGCATGGAGTTCAGTGGGTCTCTATAAAAATAGATTGCAATTCACTTGGAACACTTTGTTTTATAAAACATGTAGTAAAAATACCTCGTAAGAGATTTGCAGGCAGCAGTGTGGGTTGAGCCTGTTTGTTAGTGGTGTGCTTTCCCCTTGGGCTGGGTGTCTGCACTCCTGGTGCCATGCACTGTCACCTCGTGCGGGTGCCTTTGTGCACCACTCCTGGTGTCTGTGTTCTAACTCGCTTGCCCAGTTTGGTGTGCTCTCTTCTGCTGCTTGGTCATTATAGTGTCCCTCTAAGACAAACTTGGGCCTTGATGAAATTCTTCCTGGTGTTTTTTTCTGCTGAGTGGGTCATTCCAACCAAGGAAAACGTGAATTTAGTCCCTCTTCCTTAGAGGTCTGAATTAGGACCTAAATCGGTATTGTAAAACATTTACTATTTTTCTATTGTGAGAGCTTATGAATGTCATAGTTGTCCAAACTCTGCAGTTCTTTTAATGCTTTCTGGTGTTTGCTTCATCTTATGATTCCTGCTGTGTGAGAATCCTTGCTCAGCCAGGATTGCTCTGGAGGACCAGGTATGCTCCATGAGCTGACTAATGCATTGTAGCCAGGAGGGTCTTTATTACCCAAACTGCATACCCTTCTTTTCTCCAAAAGCTTTTAGGTTTAGTTGCTCTAATTCTGCGATCTGTGGAGAAAATAATGGGGTTTTTACAAATAAGTTGCATCCTGCAACGAGGGTTGAGAACTCTGTGGGTAGGAAAAGGCACAGTTTGATTTACTCTTGGATTTAGTGAGGAGGAGTATGATGAACACCTGCAAGTACAAAGTTCTGAGCTGGGTTCCTGGGCTGCTTGTGGTGAAGCTGAAAGGAGATTTTAATGTCCCTGCTTGAGCCAGATGAGTTGTAACCAAGTGACCTTTTAAGTTGGTTTTCTGTGCTGAACTTGTAGAGGAGAGTGGAGATTTGGGTCATAGCCCTGGTGCACGGTTTTGTTTGCATTGCACAACTGAGATTTTATCAAACACTGTTGGCAAAATTGCCACTGACAATTTCAAGATGAGTAAGATAGTGCAAGAATTATAGTGAGACTTAGCACATTCTGTTGCCATGGCCTTCAGAAACTCACTGTGATGTCCTCAGAGATGGAGCTGTTTCCTTGGGGTGCTCTCAGCTGCCTTCCCTGGAGGTGATGGTGACAGCCCATCAGACAGGGCACCCCACTTGGATTCTCCCTCTTGGGCTGCCCAGCATTGTTGGATGTTAGGGGGGTGCCAGTCAGAACAGGATAAGCCAATTTGGGAATACTCTCTGCAGGAGGATGATGTGGAATAGCTTCCGAAAGCACTTTTTTTTCTCAGTCATATGTGGATTGGTTTAATCCACCAAATCAAAGTAAGAATCAACTCAAGTCTTCTGACATTGAACTTGGTTTCAGTTGCTAGGGAACTTAGGAGAAGCCTAATGTGGTTATTAGGCTTGCTATGGCCAACACTGGCCCTTAAGTAGATGACACATACTTGATTTTGCTTTGGAACTGCAGATCCTGGTTGGTTTTCCCCTCGCAAATGGGGCGAATTGAGAGCAGGGTGCGTTTGGGTGACTGTGTGTGTGCAGCACACCGGGCTCTGTGTGTGAGTTTTCATTCAAGAAACCAAAGTGCCACAGTTAAAACACTGAATTAAAGGTTTGTTGTCTTTTCCATTGGGATTTGTTTTGCCACCAAAACACTGAGTTTAAAGATCTGTTATCTTTTTTAGTGTGTTATGTTTTGCAAACTTTCAGATATAATAAAACTAGAGATGAGGTGCTCAGTGGATGAAACCGGATTCACAGAGTCTCTAGGCACAGGTAACATTCCAGTGGGATCTGGTTTCTCTCCTTGCAGTTAGTGGAAATTTACCTGGCTGGCGCCTATCGTGGGTTGGAATCAAAAATGTCTCTACACAGAGAGAAGGGGAAAAAACAGCCCAACTGAACCCAACCACCACTCCCCCACCGTGGCTCAGGTGAAGCTCTCTCCAGGTGAAACCCAAGCTCGCTGGCCTTTCCCCTCGTTGCTTCGGTGATGGTCATTTACCGCCTCCGTGGGTCGGCTGAGGTTCCGCGTGTGCGGGCGGCGGGCGAGCGGCGCTGCGTGCCGGGGCTCTGGGCGCAGGTCCGCGGTAAGTGCGGCTCTCGCGGCCTGCCTGTGTGCGGGGGATGGACGGGCCGGCCTCACGCACGGGCTGCTCGGAAAAGAGCGCGGCGAGCCGGCCCTTCTCGGGCTCTTTGACTCGGAGACGGTTTTATATACCTTTGGGAAAACGTTAAATGTTTAATCTTCCTGGTCTGCGTGACAGCTGTTCAAATATTGGTTTGCATTGATCCAGCCGTTGTGCCTTTCACACTTGTCTGTTCATTTAAACGAGTCAGCCTTCTAATTTTATACCCCCATCGATTGTTATTTTAGGCTGTTCTCTTAATGCGTGCACTACATGTGTCATGGGATTGTCTGTCCTGGTGGAAGCTGACATCTGCAGCTTTCCTTCTTACACCAGGCTGCATTGCTGGGGCTTGCTTTCAGTGTGCATTCGGAATGTATGGATGCGTATTCCAAAGCTTGTTCGGGTCGGTTTGACGGCGCTTCTGTGCGGGGTAGCTGGTGCTGGCTGAGCCGCATCTCCTGGATCACTCTTTGAACGGGCAGCATTTCACCCTGCCCGTGGGGGAGAAGGCAGATCGGGACACCGTGGTCTGTTCTTTCTCTTCTGCTGTCACATCTCCTATCTAAACTCCCCAGCTCCAGGGTATTTTACTAATCCAAGAGCAGGACTTAATAAGTTTTCTTTATGTGAGTGCTTTAATGAGTCTTAGAAATTACTTGGCATTCCAGAGCAACTGGAGAAAGTGAATGTGATATGTGTTTAACAAAGAATTAACAAAATGTGAATCATACAGATAAATATGCATACAAAAATCTCCTAAATCTGGAAATACTTCTGTTTTTCTTCATCTTTTCTGCGGTGAATTGAGGTTTGTTCACTGTTGATGAAGTCTGGGGTTTGATCTATAATAGGCTTCCAGTTCCACAGCTTGGTTCCACCTAAATAAGCTGAATCCCCTGAAATGGCTCTGTGAACTGCAGCTGAGGGAACACAGCCTGTGCAGAGGTTATCCTTCAGCAAAGAGGAGAACTCCATAACCTTTGACATGTTTTGGGAAGGCAGGAGGATGTAAACTCCATGTTAATGATTGCACAAAGCAGAAGCCGGTGTGGCCGTGAGGCGCAGCGGAGCTGAGCACGAATAGGTAACCAGGCCCTTCAGGGCAGGCTGCTGCAGCGGCAGCTGGGAGGGAGGGGAGGCTGTGTTTGGGGGCAGGGACAGCCACAGAATGCTCACAGCCCGCAGCCAGCCCAGCTGCACACGCAGCCTCGCCAGGGCTGAGTCACAGTGCTCAGGACAGCGCTGCTTGGAATCCCCGCCTGTTCTCGCTGTGGGTGCCAAACCCAGCGAGGCAGGAATGGGAATGGGGCTGCACAGAGCACAGCCTGGCCCCTGGAAGCAGGAGCCACGGGAGTAGGGAGCACCTGGAGCCCCTTCCAGGCTCAGTATGCTCCAGGCAAGGTCGAAATAGAATAGAAAAATGTCTCTGTGGGGTGAGCTGAACTTCTCCTTCAAACTGTGCTTCAAAAAGCAGCTTAGGATACGTGCTTTACAAAACACAGGGAATTCAGTGGAATACAGAAATTGCAGTCAGATGTTCACTTCCTGCACAGGAGGTGAATACAGTTTAATCTCATCACCAGACAAGTATTTCTTTCTGCTATGTAATTTCAACTCTGAGCAGAACCAGAGATTCTTCCTTGGGAAATGGCAACTCAAGTGACAAGTGACTTCTGAAGCCTTGTTTCCCTTCACTGTTCCCAGCTTGCCGTTTCCTGCCTCCTGAACTCCGACTTTGCAAGGAGGAAAATTTGGCTGCTTGTGGAAGGATGGGGTAGGATGATAAAGAGATGAGGGTGGGTGCTGGTCTCTTGGAGGAGAGAAGTAGTATCCCAGGGTTGTGTCCTCTACTGTGCAGTTGCCTCCACTGCTTGCTGACTCAAAGGGATATGGGATATTCTTGATGAAAAATGGGAGCTGGTATGGGGAAATCGTTCTTTAAGAATGTGTTAGGTGATTGATCACTGATGGAAGTCTTTCAGTCAGGATATTTAACTGCCAGTAAATTGTGCTCTGCAGCTTTTGTGCGGATCAGGTGGTGGTCTGGACACTGAGTCTCGAGTGTGCTCAGCAGTGTCAGTTCATGAAGCTGTTCGGCTGGGAGAGCTCACAGTCACACCATTGCTTCTGGCATCTCTTTCCCGTTTAAGATACGGCCGGGCTGAGGAAGCAGGTGCTTTTTTAGAGCCCAGCAGAAGAACCGTGGTGCTCCAGTCAGGCCCCTGTCCCTCATCCACGTTCCTTTTGCTCCTTTGTTGGGGAAGGATGTCCCTGCTGGCACCGCCTCGTTTCCCTCGGGCTGCTCCTCCCCGGGGAGCCTTGCTCCTGCCCTGTGTGCCTGGGGCCCTGACTGGGGTCCCGCAGAGCTCTGCTGTGTCTCATCAGCCTTGTTACCCTGCTGGGCTTGCTCTTGTTTGTTTACTTGCAAATTAAGACTCCAGCTGTGTGTTTGTTATCCTTCAGCCTCGCTGAATGCCATGGCAGATCCCCACTTCTCCTTATTCCTCCCGGTCTGTCTCGTTGTCCTACTCTCTGCTTGTGCTGGGGATCACTTTATTATTTGGGGTTTGCATCCTGGGTCTTCTCGCACAGAATTTTTCTGTGGTTAGTGATCTCTGTCATTGTGCTCTGGGTTTACAGCAAAAAACAACCGAAATCCTAATTTTCTTGTACAGTCTTTTCTGAGAGGGCTGGGTGGAAACCTGCATCAGGTAATTGGTACTCTGTGAGTTTCAGGCTGTGCCTAGCCAAGCAATCCTTATCTGATTTTTTGGTGAACAATGAGGCAAGATCACCTCGCTGCTGCTGTAGTAATTTAACTCCTTTTTGTCCCAGATGTGGCACACTTGGAGATAAAGGAAGAAATTGCCATACAAGGAACCAGCAAAAGTTAATACATATGGCACACATGGTAGACCTCATCACTAGTTGAGGAGATGGTTTAATTATTTTTTAAAAACAGTACATACATATTTATACATATTTCATGCATATGAAAATTGGAAAAAATATTTGCTGAAGCACTTGTTCTGCTTGTTAAATTGGAATATTGAGGGGAGGCTGAGAGCCTCCTTGCAGGAGGGAACGGGGTCATAGATTCTGGAATACTTAAAGTGAATGAGATCCTTCAGGTATGTTTTTGAGAATCTGCTGAGATCATCTGGAGCATTTTCTTTTGTATCTTGCAAAACTCAATTAGGGATCCCCCAGTAGTGGGATGTCCTCTTGCCTTTTTTTCTCTTTTAAGGATGGTGTGGGGATTGTGTTTTTCTTTGCTTTCCTTTGAATCCATTAATATGCGGAGATGGCTCAGTGCAGGAGGAAGATGCCACTGGAGCAAGGTTGATGTTGGGCTTTGCTAGAGGGAATCTGAGTAGCACTGTTAATATAGAAACAGCTATTGCAACTTCTCCTCTAGTTCTCCTTCAGTGAGGTCTGAACAGTCTGAGTTTCTGCTTGGGTTTTTCTATGCTGTCTTCTCTAATTGAAGGAATTCAATTCTTGATCACAATTTGCAAGTTCATTGCCTTTTGTATATTAAAACCGCTCTAGAAAACCAGGCAGGTGGTACGTAGGAAAAAACTTCAGTATCCACTAATGTGAGTCCATTGAATTGTTCTTTTTCACATGCTGTTTTATTCACCTCGCAGGTAAGCTTCGAGTTCTTTTGGGAAAAAATCCTGTTCCCTAATTAGAAACGACCTTGCAGTGTTAAGTGCTGCTGGAGAGAATACTGAACACCAGGTTTACAGGAAGGATTTGTGTCTCGAGTGTTGTTTCACTGCAGCCCGGTTCCTTTGGCAGGATGTGGCAGGGTGGAACTTGCCCTGCAGACAGGTTCAATGGGACAGTTGTTTTCTGATCCCGTCCGTGTCTCCTTCCAGAGGGGTGAGTTGGGCTGCCCTGGTATGGCTTTGCTTTGGGGCTGCTCCTGACCTTCCTCACAGTTGGAGAATCTGTGCCAAGACAGCTGCCAAAGCTGTGTCTGGCTTTCAGCTGCCTAAAGTAAACAGGCCAGGAGAAACCTGTGGGAAAGTGTAATTGTTTTCTCAACAGGCTTCAAGGAATGGAGTCTCAGGTTACTGTAACTGAATCCAGTATCTTGCAGCTCTGGGAGGCTTATCAGAGGAGAGAAGATACCACTGATATGGGGGACTGCAGAACCTGTTTCTGTAGAAGACTTTCCAGGTTTCATTTTGGTGGCCTCTTTGTGCTGCTCAAACAGGGTGCAAACAAATAAAGTAAAAAAAGGTCATTTTTACTGATGTTCCTCAGGCGATTCGTGTAATGAAGTGATAAACTGAGCATCAGGCTGATGCTCCAGTGATGTGCATCTGCAGGACTTGCCATCTGTCAGTGAATGCTGATTTTGAGCTCTCCACGTATACCAACCAAGGTGGTGAGACAGGCTTAAAAAATTCATTTTAAGGATTTATTTTTAACCGTGCATCCTCAATTTTTACACCACAGACATCTCTCATTACTGAAATGTTACGAATAATTTCCCTTGTGTTTGAAGAGCTTTAGTGTCAATGCAGAATAAATTTGTGGCATCATGGATCACTTAGGATGTGAAATGGCCCTGTTCAGCAAATGCTCTTCTATTTTTATTGCTATTATTGTTGCAGTATTATCACTATGATGTTATTGCTGTTATCTGCTCTTACTCTGCCTTTATTGAACTCCTAACAGCTCTGACTGGAGCCGAATACTCCTCGTGATTGGATTCAGATAAGCCTTTCAAGAGGTGGTTCTTTTCCAAATCCTCCCTAGGATAGCTCCTGCTATCTGCTACCCTTTTGCCAACTGTTGATGTTCAAAATGCCCTGGAGAATAAGCACTGAACCCATTTTCTTTTCCGTGGCAGGAGGAGTCTCGCATCCTGCGGGTGAAGGTGGTTTCCGGCATCGATCTGGCCAAGAAGGACATCTTTGGAGCCAGGTGGGTGGTCCTTGGAGCACGTTCAGCTGGGCTGCAGGCCCTGCAGGTGCTGGCTCTGCCCTGGGGAGCTGTTGGTGCTGCTCCTGCCTCCCCTTCCCTCCGCTCTGCGGGCACGGGAGGCAGCGCAAAGCCCAGGCTTGCAGAACCCAACCAGCTCATAAATAGCTGGGGGAGAAGCTGCTTCTGCAGCTAAGTGAACCCCAACCCAGTAATTTTCTTTTTCTGAAGGTTAATTCAGACTTGATACTCCTGCTCTCTTAAGCCTAAGTATGACAAAATACTCTGCTGCCAATGCTCCGATCTGCTTAGAAGGGTTTTATCAGTTTGAAATTAGTGGTATCCAATTTTAGCTTTTATTGAAATGACTAATTTCTTAATGTATAAATGAGCTTCCCTGTGGGTTTTCCTGTATTTCTTTAATGATGCTTACAAATTGTTCATTAACTTCTGTATCTAGCTTAAAACTACATGAAAGTAGCAATTAAAAGTTTAATCAGCTTTAGTATTTTTGGGTGAAATTTGCAACAAGCGTTCCTTTGGTAGTTTGTGTCAGAGTATGGTATGCCCAAAGCTTTTTAATTTTCTTTCTGCAAATGTGTTGTTTTGAAGAACAGTTTTTGATGCTGACCATAAGCAACATAACTTTAATCTTTCAAAAGCATGAAGCTAAATCCAAGTGTAATTTGTACTGAATCCTATTGATGTGGCCCTTGACATATTTTAAGGAAATTGTTCTCAGGTCAGTAGGATTTCCATAAAAGCGGAGAGTTAAAGACGTATTCCCTACATGTGTTTTTCAATTTGTTTTAATCTTTCAAACGAGGTAATGTGCCATCACAGTCATTTCAAAACCCCTTGGTCCTGCAGAGCTGTGGCCCCAGCAGCTCCTGTGCCTCTGTGTCTGGAGCTGTGCAGGGCTTCAGGCTGGGGCAGAGCAGTTACCGTGCTCCTGCCTAGCTGTGAGAGATTAACTGCAAGGCATACATTGTGGTTTGCATCTCAGGGGGTTGTCCTGATGGGTTTTAATCAACTTTGCCATTATAAAACACTGCCTGTGGGCTTGCAGAGTCTGAAAGCCGTTTCTTTCTTGATTAAATTGAAGAAAGCCTCTTACCACCAGGGTAAAGCACTGGAGAAACTTGTACTTCTGAAGATTTTAACACTGAAGAAATCTCAATGCTCTTGAGTTTGCTGTTTTGGGATTCTTTTTGACTTAGGAAATCATCTTAATAGCAAGCAAAGATCTCTTAGGACATCCAGGGGAAACCACCTTGCTGTCCACAACACCCTGACAGGAAAGTGCTGCCAGGTGGGGGTCAGGCTCTACTTCCAGGGATCAAGGAAATGTGTTAGGGTTAAAGTTTGCATGTGTGAAAGTTTGATATTTATTTGCTTTTAATTTCCTTCCAACTTCTTAAGCAAAGTGTCGTAATAAATTTCATACAGGAATCCAAGTACTGGCTGAACTCAGGTTGTATCCCTTAAAGGTACAGCTGATAGCATGTTTTAGTTACTGTATTTTGCCTTTGAAATCATGAAGTAAGTGGAAATGGTGGCTGTCTGGAAGTTGAAAATGTGAAGTGCTTTTCAGTTAAAATTGCAGATGTTTTTGTCAGGGAGCTGTGCTTCTGATAGCATAGGAGTTGGTTATGGATTACCTCTGGGTTTATTGCTTTTCCCTGCTCTTTTTGCTGGTTTGATTTCATGTGTCCAGACTCCATGATGGAGCTGGGGAAAGCAGGCTCCAGGCTGCTGGTTGGATTGTAAGTAATGCTGTATACTGCTGTTGTGAGCAAGGCTGCTTGAAATGCAGCTGAATTCTTTAATTCACGTGTGTCCTGTCACTGTGGTTTGTGGTGGGAGGAGAGCACAAGTGGCTGTGGCTCTGCAGGTGACAAAGATGGCAGATGTTGTTTACCTTGTACCTACTCTTTGAAGTCTGCTATCATGGTTTCTAGTGCACTTTGAGCTATGGTCTATCTGGTTTCAACTATTGGACAAACTGTAGTGGTAACTGCACCCCTGGAGCACGTGTACTGCCTCGGAACTGGGTTGGCCAGCAGCCTGTTCCCCTCCTCGTACCCCTGGCTCCCCTGATGAGCAGAGACCAATCCAGTGAAGGGAGTTGCTTTCATAAATTAATCAAACCACTTGAAAAAATCATCTGGCTCCCGAATGCCTCTTCACATAACCTGCCTCTTCAGCACTTGCATGTGTGCCAGAGGGAGTAGTGCTATGTGCATCCTGGCCGAGGGAGGCCCCGGAGGTGGAACCGAATTCCCAGAGCCACTTGACTAGAGGGCAGTTGCTCAAGTAGGAGAGAGTTCATACTCTGTTGTTGCTTTTTCCTTTTTCTAGCCGATTTGCAATGGAAGTTTTTCCAGTGTAGTGGAAATGAAATGTTATTAACAGTGTGGGAAGGGAAAGAAGCCAGCTGGGAGCTTCCTGTGCTGCAGCCCTAGCTGGCCCGGGGAGTGCGAAAGCAGCATCAGCAAGCACACGTGGCTCGTGCCTTCGCTGCGGGATGAAGTGTGCTCCCGTGGAAGCTGGGGGGCAGGTGTTGAGCTGAGCGGTCAGGGCTGGAGGCAGAGCCGGGGCGTGCCTAGCTGGGAAGGAGGGGAGTGGTTCTCCCAGCGGCTCTTTCAGTGTCGCTGCGCCCCAGGGCAGGGCAGGCACGAGGCGGAGCTGGCTGCTTCCCCATGGGAACTGCTCTGGGCTTACCTGGGGCGCAGCGAGACAAGGACTTGTCCGAAGTGTGGCCAGCGCAGAGAGGGTACTGCCATAGGAAGAGATGAAAGGCTGCTCAGCAGAAATACGCTGGCTAATCGAGAGTTTGATTCGGGATCCTTAATGCTGGTGCTCATACAGGTGTGTGAAATGAGTGTCGGGCTGCCTGCCAGGTGTGGGCACGGGGTCTCAGTGTGTCCGTTCCCTTGGACAGGTGCTGGCTCTCGCCCGGGGCTGTTCCTGGCAGCAGAGGGCACCAGAGAGTCTCTGCAGCTCCCGCCGCCAGCCGCTGCCTGAGGGCGCCCGACATAACCAGGCTTCCAGGATTTTCACCAACGCTAGCAGGTTCTTACCCATTCCTACAGGCTGTGTTCTTTAGCATGCACTGGCTGTATATTTCAGGAGCTGTAAATGGAGCAATGCTGCTTATTTCGAGGATGTGGTCTTGCTACCTAGTAAGAGGACTTGGTAATACTTCCTGACGGTTATAATGTCATAGTAAAAAATCATTTTCATCAGATAATTGCTCAGTGGAAACATTTCTTTGTACAAATACAGAAACATAAAATGTTTCTTGTTACTTGAAGAAAGGATGCTTCTGGATTCAGCTCATCAGCTTTCCTACCTGCCTGCTATCTACTGTGATCTGTGGGTTTACCTGAATCTGGCATTTTGAAGAGAACAAAGGGTCATGTCAATAAAATCTAAGGAAAAGCTTTTGGTCTCAAATATTTAGGGCAGAACTCCTGTGCAGAGCTTTTCTCTTCCAAAAGCCAGGTGTCATGGAGTTCTCTCTCTCCTTCCCCACCCCCGCTGGATTTTGGAACTTGTTAAGATATTTTGGGAGTGTGAAATGACATAGGAAGATCTATGCATACATCAGCCCCTCAGCTCCAGGGCTGATGTATGCATATTCTGTTATAGCATTCGTTTAACCTTTGCAAAAAAAATGGCCTCAAGGAGGGAAAAAAGCCATATTTACACTTCCATCTGTTTTGGAAGATTAAAATATTCTTTATGCTCTGGAAGACTTCCAAGGGAGCAAAAATACAAAAGGAATCCATCTCATTATCCTTTATTAGAACATAACATGGTAAAGGAAGGTGGAGACACTGGAGGTGGGGTTTGAGGTACAATTTTTAACTCCTTTTTTCTCCTACAGGCACTTCTTAGCAGCTGTCTGTGATGTGAGTCATTATCTCTAGCAGCTCTTTGGTAAAGCTTTGCTACATCTCTTGTAGTAAGAAGAAGCGTGAGCCTTTCTTTGGCGAAATAAAACACTAGAAAGGGAATGGGAGGTCTGTAAAATGGGGTTTGGTATGGAGAGTGAGATTTTTGGGATGCTTAGGCACAATGGATTGCAAGCTGGCTTTGCTGTGAAGGATAAGGTAAGGTTTTGTTTTCTTTTCAGAAGCTGATGTTCCTTTATCCTTGTGTGATTGGACACTTCCTGCTTTGCTTTAGTCACACGATGCAACTTGTATGATAGTGGGGTCAAAATCTTTCTTCTCTTTGAGAAAAACTTTTAATGGATGTTACTTAGTACAGGCAGAAAGATGAAACCCAGAAGGCTCGTGCTAAAATAAAGCCAGAGAGCAAACACAGCCAGTGTGCTCTGGAGTATTCCTTGTCGTTAATTGCTGTGTATTCTTATTGAGCTTCTCCCTTCTTACTGTGCAGGAATGGGGAGAGTCACTGGGGGAATGGTTTTTGGGATAAAATGAGAGTGACTATAAGAGGTTCTGCCTTAGAACATTGTTTTTACTGCTCTCCATAAAACTTGGTTAGAAGTATCTCATTATGATCCTAATCTTCTTTAATGATGCATATTTTGTGGGTTTGTTTCCCTCATCTTTTTGAATCTAGAAGTGACTAAGCAAAACATTGGAATTTAAAAACATTTTTGGAACTTTTTAAGCTCCACTAAGTGCATGCACAGTTTTTCTAAGTATGTTTAAATGAGTCTGAAAAACATTTTCAGGTTCATAGAATTTCCTCTCGCCAAGCATAACCTGCTTTTCAGCCCCGATGTCAACCACTATCCAAGGGACTCCCATAATTTTGTGGAGACTCCTTGAGATTAATGCTTTTGAGGATGGTATATGTTACTGATCTGAATTTGCAAGGGGTGGTCTTGAAGGCAGCTTGTCTGTAAAAGCACACTTCCACCAGTACAGCCTGCAGTCTGCAGATTTGCAGGAGTGTCTGTGCAGAGCAGGTCGGTGCCTGAGTAGCTGGGCAGGGATCCCCACAGCAGGCAAACCCAGAGCCCTCAGCCATCCCAGTGCCATGGGGAGGAGGTGGCCAGAGTTGTTCTGCTGTCCTTGGCAGAAATCTGAAGGTGCTCATTTTGGGGTTGTTGAACATGGAGCCTGTCTGCCTCAGGGTACAGGGAGGCACATGCCTTCATGGCTCAGTAAGGATGTTGTTCTCTGTATACCTGCCCTGAGGAGAGTGCAGGTAGCTTGGATGGAGTGAGGGGGTGGGAAAAGGGGTTGGGTGAAGATTAACAGATAGCCACATTATAGTGGTCCCCTCAAGACCTGGGAAAGAATCAGGCTGGGATGTGTCTTTGAGGAAGAGGCTTCTCAGCCTTCATGTTGGAGGGTGCTGGTATTTCTGTAGCCAGAATTATATGAGCTGTTGATCAGTTCTTTCACATATGTGAGGCAGAAAAGGGGCAACACGAAGGGAATGGTTCTGTGTTTTTTACAGAAGCAAAATTATCTTGTGCAAGACTGTTCCGAAGGAAACCAGTCGGGCTATTTTGAAATGCAAAGTTTGCCTGCATGTGACAAGCCTGGCATTCACGCACTTGCATAACAAGTGTTACTAAATTTTATATGTGGGGAGGTGGTTTCAGCTTTTAAAATAAAAATAGAGCCATGTAGGCCTTAGTAGTTCCATTGTTCTTTCACATGTGCCTGTGCTCTCCGCCCCCTTCTTTTAGAGCTTAAAATAAGTAAATAATACATCATGTCAGTGGCAGAAGCTAGTTTGAGAATTGCTTTCAAAACTGTTTCAGAAGTATAAAGCAAATGCAATTCCAGACTCAGTGAACAAATGGGACAGTGATGGGCCCCAGTTTCACACTGCTCCAATGTAATGTGATTTTTAAAGGAGGCTGATCTTCCTTGAGGTTTTTCGCTGGAGTTTTTAAACCATCAGTGCTTTTTTTGTCCTCCAGAAGAGGAGCTGGAAGCTTGCCTTTTCATGCTGAGATTCAAATGAAAGATGATAATTATATATCTACAGTTGCTCGAGCTTTAAGAAAATGCCAAATACTGCAAGTTTGCAGAACCATGGCAAATAGCTAATTCTGGGGGTCTGAGGGATTCCAGAGGTCAGGAAAAGGGTTTCTTAAGACCTCAGATTGTTTTGACTGTATTTTGGTTGTATGTTCTTCTGCCAAATTATTTTTGTACTTACTTGTGATTATGATTAACATAACTTTAATTATTAGCATAGTTTTCTTAGGATTCCCTTTTATTCTCCAGAGAACTGTTACCAGCTTCAAGGATCTCCTGGTCTTGGCAGGAGCTGATGTTCTCTTTAGGTTTTGGCCAATCATGTTTGGATAGATGAGATTTAGTGCTTTTAATAATTTTCAGTTTCGTAGCGAGGAGCACTTTAGATAGGTGTTCACAAATCAACTCCCCTTCATCTCCAGTCACCAGTACAATGGTGACTGGGCTCATTTCTCTTCTAAGCACTCCTTGGTCCTTTGAAATGGTTTTGTTGCCCTAGTTGTGGGTTTGTGTTGCCCTGTGGCCACAGCGGGTCACCCCTCCAGACTGATTTGAACTGGCTTTCTGTGCTCAAAAGTTAGAATCACAGAACCATAGAATATGTCGAGATGGATTGGACCCATCAGGATCATCACATCCCAGCTCCTGGCCCTGCAGAGAACTTCCCAGGAATCTCACCGTGTGCCTGAGGGCATTGTCCAGACTCACCTGATTGATTTGTTGGGTGTTTTTTGTGCTCTTAGCAGGTGTCTCGTTTATTATTGTCTTGTCACCTGAATCATCAGGATTTCCTTCCTTTAACACAACTGCAGACACTGCTGTAAGACAGGTGTCTGGTATTTTACTGCTTGTCTTCATGACTATTTCATTCCAGTTTGGGGATAGGTTTTTCCAGTGGCTTTTAACAGACAAGATGTGGTATTTCATTCTTTTGCAAGTTTTCCTCGATTTTACTGGTTTTTCTCGTTTTGTCTAATAATAGATCTTCCATGGTACTGATTTTCCCTTACAAAGATGTCACGTTTATCTGGAATACTTGCTGTTAGCTGGGTTTTCAGGGTGCAATTAACCACTGTAAAGTTCCCTCAGTGTTTCCACTGCTGCTTTGACATGTAGTGTCTGTTCTCTGGGATCCCAGTTATTTTGTTTTGCTGCTGTGGTTAAGTTCTTAATTGGGGTTCTGCCTTCTTCTGTTCTTTGCCCATTCTCTGTTTCCTTCCAAACGTTCTGGTTTGTTCAGTTGCAGTGTCTGCTGCCCAGGCAGTCTCACTGGTCTGTGTTACTTTCCTCTGTAGCTTGTTTCATTTTCCCAGTTGGGGTATGGCTCCCAGGAGTTTCCCCTGCGGTTTTCCCTGTGGAGCAGGCAGCACAGCAGGATCCAGGGATCCAGGTACAGACCTTGGGTTTCACCTGGAGCTGCTCACTTAGTGTCCCTTGCAAATCAGACTGCTGATTTGGTTATTGGAATCTGAGCCTAATTCTAAGAAATAAATTTCTGAAAAGCTTTACAATGCTTTTAATTTATTGACTTCCATACACAGGAATTTTCATATTAATCAGGTGCCTTCTAGTCCCGAAGAGCTCCTGTAAGTGCCGTGTGGAGTTGTCTGACTGTATGGATGATCTCTGTGTTCCCCGTGGCCTGTTAGGGCCAGGAGGGTCCTGTGTGTTGCCCCTGGCCCATTGCCTTCAGCCGGAGCCCTGTGTGCTGAGCTGTTGGCTGTTGTGCCTCTGGGGGTGGGCAGTGCAGGGCTGTGTGACACAGCTCCACCGGGGCAGTGTCACCTTTCCTTGGTCTCCAGTCTCCCTCCAGCTACGTGTTTGTTTTAAGTAAACAAATGCATGTAAGTAAACAGTCTCAAATATCCAATCGTTTGGGTAATCTCCAGCTTCACCTTCAGGACCAGGAGCGTGGCTGCACAGCTCAGTCTGACTCACTCTGTCCGCTTCTAGAGCAGGCAGAGGTGTCAGTAGTCTGTTCAGTGAAGGCAGAAATTTCCTTACTGAAATTTGTAATGAACTTAATTATTCTCTAGTTTTTTAAAATAGAAATAGAATTTAAAAATAATTTGTGCCACAGTTTTCATTTTCTGTTGGGTGAAGATTCATCCAGGGTATTTTAGCACTGAAAAATTGTATTATTTCTAAGGGTTCCTGAAAACAACATTGCCCAAGTATGGATTGATAACCCAAATGTGGGAGAACACCTGTAAATATTAGCATGGTCCATCAGGCAATTCAGAACAGCATCAATGTTTCTTTATAATCACAATGATGCTCTACTTTCTTCTAAACCTTGGTGCTTAATGCTGAACTTAATCGCAGTTTAAGTAAATGCATTTATGTGCAGCTACAGTTAGGAATAACCAATCCAACAAGATGTCTTGTTTATTCTTGTTTCCACCTTTGTGGCATTTTATATTTGATACATGGAGCATACAGTGTAATGAACATGAAAGTGGTGATTATTCTGTAGTGATACTGTCACAAAATAGTTCCTTAAATACAAAAGTTTCAGCATTTGAATGACTTGGTAACTCAGTGTCTGGTGGAATTGTGTCTCTTGTTGATGCTTTCAAGAAACCTTGCATCATCATCCAGCTGAGTGTGCTGCAGCCTTGAGAGGGAAGTGCCAGAGCAGGGCAAGGCTCCTGGTTTTACTCAGGTGCCCATTTCCTCCCTTCAGGCACAGGCTCTGCTGCACTTACCCTTCCTGACTTTGTTCCTGCAGGATGCTCTTTCTCCCAGTGTAGGGCACAGAGCCATGGAATGCTTTGTGTTGGAAGGGGCCTTAAGGACCAGGACCATCCAGTTCCACCCTGTGCCATGGGCAGGAGCAGCTTCCATTAGAGCTGTGCTCTCTGCCCTCTGTCTGAATTGCTGCTGATACTGTGCAGCCTGGGTTTATGGTTCAAAACCATTAGAACCACTGCTTCAAATTAATTCCTGTTGCACTTCCTGTCAGCCTCCAGGGGTTGGTTGCAGCTGGTCTCTTCCAAACCCCACGGCTCCCACTTTGCCCTGGCTGGTTTTGATGGAGTGCCACAGGCATGCTTGTGGGCAGGAGCTGTGTGAAGCAGGCAGTTTTTGCCCCCAGCAGGGGCTGCAGGGGATGATCTCTGCTGGTATGGGTAGGGTTTAACACTCGTTTTCAGTGTGTCAGCAGCTTACTGGAGTTCTGAGCTTTCACTTAGAAGTGTTTGGAGGTGCTGTTGTTACCCAGTTAAATGACAAACTCCTTTTGCAGCTCTCTGGCTGTTCAATTGTAGGCCATTAAATCTGCTGTCTTCTTTTGCAGTGACCCGTATGTGAAACTTTCCTTGTATGTAGCAGATGAGAACAGAGAACTTGCTCTTGTGCAGACAAAAACTATCAAAAAGGTACGTGGATCCTCTTTTTTAATTCCATGGCTTTGGAAGGCTTAAGACCACTGGAACCCAACTGTATAACGTAATGCAGCACTACTTAGAATTGTTACTTACATGTATAGCAACTGGATAATGTGGTTTTCTCCAAACCAAAATCAGAAAACACGTGCCTGCACCTCAGTGTGTTTGGCCCAGAGACAGCACCTAACATCTTGCATATTGTTCTCTAAAGCTTGGCTTATCAAATCCCACTGCACCAGTCACAGGGTCTTTTTTCCAATTCATATTTCATTGAAAGACATGGGTGAAATAAAGAACTGAGAAATTCTGCTTTAAAATTATCATTTATCTGACTTTTGGCAAAAATTATCATTCTGTTCAAAATTTCCATTTGCAATGTATTTTCCTATTATGGGAGTTTAAACCAACCAGATGACAGAAGATATGCTGTAGGAAAAGCCTGGGATTGCTTACATTTAATTAAAATTGACCTTGAGTTTTATTTAATTTCTCAGTTTTAGTTCACACAAACAAAATTCCACCAGGGGATATTTGTCATTATCAGGACCCTAAGATTTTGTAAGGATATTTTTTTTAAATTTTGCTGGTGTTGGTGGCAGAGAGGAAATAATGAGTTGTCATTTTTTATGGAGCTATTTAGAATCATCAGGGTTCAGTTGAAATCATTGCTGCAAAACAGAATAGTGAGGAGAATTTTGCTACTGAAAACACCAACTGGAATGATGTGGTTCTAAAATCAGGACATTAGGTGTCATGAGAAAGCCAACGTGGAGTCCTGGAGGTGTGGAAGACCCAAGCAGAACTTGTCCCAGAAATAGGGCATGTTTGGTGTGGAAAAGGAATTTTTCAAAGACTTCCTGGTTAGCTGTTGGTGCTTGTTTCATTCCCAGGACTGCATCTGCATTTTTTCACTCTTTCTTCTCACAGTCAATTAAAGCCCAGATGCTCTCAGTCATTTCTGTAATTGTAGTATTAACTGATATGTTAGTAATTTCTGCTTTGAATTGTTATGTTTCATCTCAAGGCAGAGTTCTCCCTGTGCAAGTTGAAATCCTCTCTCTATTTTGTAAATAGCAAACATCATTACCACATCTCAATTTTGAGTTAAAATCGTTATTAAACAATACCAAGTACAGTTGATCTGAGGAATGACTGAGTGGCAGTAACCTCAGTTAACTGTGTCTAACCCTTCAAGTTTCTCATTTTTCTCCTCATTTTTGTGTTCCTCAGTTGCATGGGTAGCTTGGTGCAGCACTGCCTTGCAGGAATGCTTTTGGGATAGCAGGAGGAACTGCAGTGTCCCTTTTTGTTCTCCTTTTCCACGAGCTGTGCCGTTGTCTGATCTGTATCCTCCTGCGCAGCTGGGCTGTGCCTGGAAGCACTTCATCGCAGCCAATGGGGTTAAATGCACATTGCTTCCTTACTCTGAAAAAATAAAGTTACTAGAAGGTCAGCTTCATGTGGTGTGACCTACCTGGGTTGAGTTTCTGAGGCTTTTTGTTTCAGTTTATCTCCCTCCATAGTTAATCCAGCTGTAGGGTTTGATTAATGCTTTGGACTTTGTTTTGGAATGCCCTGCTGAAAAGGTTCTCTCTGAAGCAGGGAAAGCTGGATTCGCTGTTTGTTGGCTTCCAATCCCGTAACGTGGTCAGTGTGTTCTTTACATTCCTGCTGGAATTTAGAAATTCAGATGAAGATTATCCAGTTTCTGCACCTTGACTGTGCTGAGCTCCAAGGACTTCTACCTTTCCTGTATGGAATATTAAAAATAGTTTTCCATCTCTGAGAATGCCCAGTCTTCCCATTAAGCTTCAGTGTTCAGGAGCATCATTGCTCTCCATGTCCTCCTTTTCTGTGTAGGGTTGAAACCCTTTTTGAATACCCGAGGAAGGTCTAGCTCAGCTTGATTCTTGGCAGTCCTTTATGTGTGCAGCACTTGCCCTTTTTAGGATGTAGCTCTTCTTGAGCTTGAGTTTTTGTTATTGTTTCCCTGCCTGTGACCTGTTTGGAGCTATAGCTGCAATTCCTTTTCCTCTGCTGGCACCCAGATGTTTGCACTTTCTGACTGCCCACTCAGAGTGGGACCTGTAAAGGTAGAAGAAATTTCTGTGAGCTACCACATGCTTACTGAAGATTCTGCTGCCTCGTCCATCAGATTTCCCCAACCTCTGTGGTTAAGCAGCATTTGGAATTAATGGGTTATCAGTGGGCACTAGTGCCCTCAAAACCAGCCTTAAGCCAGACTTGGGTAAATTGTATGTACCCTCTCTTGCCAACAGCAGTAGCATTTGATGATTACAAGTGTTTCAAATGTAACATTATTTTCTTTACTGCTTCTTTGTAATTTTTTTTTTACTGAATACATTGTGCTCCTTCAGGGAGAAGAGCTGACAGTTCCTCTGTGCCTTGCAGCCCATCTCTCCCCTTCCCCTCATTGATTCACTGGCTCTGAACAGTGGTCTTTTCTGTCAGGCAGTACTTCCTGCTCTGCCAGGAGGTGCTGTATTCCCAGTTTGCAGACATGCAGTATAGTCAGCCCCCATGTCCTGCACATGAGGAATCTATTGGATCTAGAGCAAGGAGTAAGATAAACAGCCAAGATTCCCCTTCTCTGCTAGAACAGAATTGTCGTGGGTGTAAAGCCAATTTTTCCTGTCAGCTCTGCCCGTAAATCTCTGCTGTGTGAGAGCATGAGGGAATGATTTGGCATGAGCACAAAAACATTGGACATATTGTCCAATTGTTTTTATACTTACCCAAGCTTGAATTGCCCAAATTACTGTTTGTAGTTCTCATCTCTTTTTTATCAGTTTATTATGTCATGCTTGAGCTCACTTCAGCTTGCAATCTGTATGCACATTTATTCTCTGCATTTTAGTCAGATTGTTAAAATTAAAGCCTTTGGACTGGGAGGAAATTGGAAGAATATCTTACCAATTTCAAGGAATAAACTTTTTTAAAAATTTTTTTGTTTTTTTTTCACAGTATAAATCTGAGCATGTTTTTGTAGCCCAAAAGTTACCTTTGTGTTTAAAAAATCTATTTTTTCATCTGGGTTTAAATTAATCTTGAGAATGAAATGCCTTCAGGTTTTATTTCTGTAAGTTCTTAATGATTTGTCTTTTAATCATCAAATTCTATTTATATTCAACATCTATTTTAGGATCATCTGACTCAAATATCCCCCACATTTGGCTTACTCAGTAGAGAAATTCTAGATGGCAATATATTTTTCAATTTCTTTTATTACATGCTTTTCTTTATTTCCCTAGAAAACCGTCACTTGCATGTTTGTTTTCATAATTGCACACCAGAAAAGTTAAAGAGCCGTTAGTATGTCAATATTGTTATTTCTTTTACAGACCCTGAACCCTAAATGGAATGAAGAGTTTTACTTCAGAGTAAGTTTCTCTTTCTTTGCAGCCGTTATTAGAACGTGCACAGCTGTCTTGTGTTGTGTTTGCTGTTTATCTGGTTCCTTCCAAGACCTGCTTGCCCTGATGCTGTTGTGTTTCTGTGAGGCTGGAATGCTCAGCAGGAATTGGCTCCAGGTTACTTGGAAGCTGTTTCCCAATTTGCCAGTATAAAAATGTGGAGGGCAGTAACTTTACAGACAGTGTTTTCCCAGAGAACAACTGTTGACTCTCAGTGTAGCTGTAGCTTCCCCAGGAGCTGTCAGGTGGAATTTCAGGGGGTTTCGAGCAGGGCAGGACTGGGAGGTGCCTCGGGGCTGGGAGCTCTGGGAGGCCTCAGCTCCTGGGCAGTGCTCACTGGGACACAGGCACCCAGCAGCCTCGCTGGAGCAGCACAGAGCTAAGATCTCGGGCAAAGGGAATGCACAGCACTGCTGCCAAACCTCTGCTACAGTTCCTGGGGGCTCTGGTACAGCATCTTGGAAGTCCTCAGCAATAATGGGACCTGTAAAGTCATTTGCATCCTACTTTGTGTGTCACAGTTCTCTGATTTTCTCAAAACTGGGGAGTCCATCTCTAGCCCACAGAATTATCAGTGCATTGTGGTAGATTATTTCTAAATTTTCTTAATTAAACCTGGTGGTCATAGTAACCTGGTTTGCAAAGCTTTTCTGAAAAAATATATTAACTGGATCAAACACCATAAAACTTACTGTTGTTTAGTAGCAACTGTTTTGTCTTTCTCACAGAATTCTTTTTGTGTTTGATTTTGTCCTTGTAAATGTTGGCAGTCTTTCTGCTTCAGTTTAAGTAAATAATTTTCTGGGGGTATATTTGCTGTTTTCAGGTGTTGGGGAGACTTCTGTGGGATGTTCCAAGGGGGTGTATGCTAAATGGGCTAGAGCTGGTGAGGGATGGAGCGTCAGAAACACAACTGAGTGTGAAATTCTGAAGGAAACGCAGCAACACTCTTGCTCCTCATCAATCAATCAGTCAGTCAGGGAGTCCTGATAGTCTGTCCAGCCTGGGACTGGGGTCCTCTGCCAGGGAAATGCAGTAACCAAGCCCAGCAGATAAAAGCTGTCATGTCAACTGCCAGGCTCTTCCCAGTTGCAGTAAGGTTCTGGTGCTCCAGTTCGAGTAGAGATTTACATCAGACCTGTTAGTCCTGTCCTGTTTACCTTGGTTTGATTGCTGCCACAGCTAATTCCCAGATTTTGTTCCTGTCCAGCTAGTGAGCTTCCAGTGACATTTGGATTTTCTCACAGGTAAACCCAACCAACCATCGGCTCCTGTTCGAAGTGTTTGATGAAAACAGACTGGTGAGTGCTTGTCTTGCTTGTGTTACACTTGTCACAGGGTTCCACATGCCACAGCTGATGGAAATACAGCACAGCTTAAAGGTGTCTTTGGTCTGTTGTTTCAATGAGCATGCCAAAAAACACAAATAAATGTGTAAAAACCACTTGAGTTTGGGACTAAAAGGGCACTGAAGCAGTGTCCTTCTGGTCCTCCTCAGCCAGCCCCCTGACAGCAAAACCCTCCCTCTGTCCTTCTCTAGGGCTCTCCACTTCAAACCAGTGAAGTCCTGACCTTTTTAGTTGCTGGTAAAGCAGCTGTTTCAGTCCCTGGTCATTTTAGTGTCCCTTTGCAGTCCTTTAGTGCTTCTGCATCTTGCTTTGGGAGGTGGTGATCAGAGCTGACCTGGTGCACACCGTGCACATTTGGAGCTTTGAGGTCATGGCAGAATGATGCTCTGCAGGGTTTCAGATCTCTGCCTCACAGCACTCACATATTGCTAGTGGGTTTAGTCTTTGCCTGCACCTGGCTGATGCAGGAGCTCTTCTGGAGGAGGCTTTCACCCTCTGACTGCTGCTAGCTTCTGTCACAGTTATGATCCATAGTGAGTGTCCCTCTGTACCTCCAGGGTTAAACTGCCGGTGTGGTGGTGGCACACTGGTGAATGGTGCTTGGGGATTTGCCTTTTGAGCTCTGTAACACCATCTCCCTGTTCATGAGATCAGGAATTGACCTTTTCTGGGCTGAGGGCAGTACACCCTTTACTAAACTTATTTACTTTCTGAAAATTCGGATCAGAGTTGCAAAGATACCTTCATTTAAAAAAATGACAGTGTTGAAGCATCTGTCTTCAACAAATGGTTCTTTCCTTCTATCTTCCTAATAAATAAAGAGCAAAGGAAACCACACAAGCTGTAATCTGGGGAAAAGGAGGACTTGGCAGCTGAATGACTGGATCTTTCCTCAGGAGGAAGCAAACTGGTGAACCAGTGGCACTGTACCTCTGCAGCGGGCTGACCAGGAGCGTATTTATTTGTGTATGATGATCATAATGACTACTTGCACTATTCAAACTGCCATGTGCCATTGGAATGCAAAGGTGCCACTGGAACAGGGAGGTGGGTTAGAGGAAAAACTTGAATGCAGTGACAGCTGGGAAATGACAGGTTTGGGATACTCATTTCAGACAGATTGTTTTGGATTTGCACGTTTAGGTGTGCAGTACTGGCCTTACCCTGGCAGTTTCAGCACTTTTTATTGTTAATCAATTTGTGTGTATTCTCTTTCTGGTCCTACCTCCAAAGTCAGCCTGTCCTTGGGCTTGGAACCTCCTGGCCAAGGCAGCAC
The DNA here is from genome assembly GCA_032173965.1 of Sitta carolinensis. Lineage (NCBI taxonomy): Eukaryota > Metazoa > Chordata > Aves > Passeriformes > Sittidae > Sitta > Sitta carolinensis. The sequence continues at coordinate 2,751,141 of CM063313.1, read as the reverse complement.
CTGGGGTTAAGAGCCATGGCTTTCTTTGCAGGAGGTCTGTGGCAAGGTGACTGCTTCGGGGGGTTTGGAGTAGCAGGTTTGCATTAGGTTGTGTTTATAGAATGAGTTACACTGAACTGATTGTTTTGGCTTTACTCTCACATACTTATTGTCAATACTTAAGTGGCTTTTATTGAAGGACTTTGTTCCTTCTTCTTGTTCCCTAATTACCAAAGCACACTCTGTCTCTGCAGGTGTCCTTGCCTTCTGTTCCCCAGTCTCAGCAGAGTAAATGTGATGCAGCTTTATTTTGGGTGCAGAGACCATGTTCTTGAGTAGTATGTTTTAGCTGAAAAATAAGATAAAGTACCACAACACCTCTGCTTCTACGAGGCAATCTCCGGGACCATTGCTGTGTGGAATCTGTTCACATTTTTGTTGTGTCTCATAATCCACATAAAACAGTGTGGGATTGTGCTGGCTGATGGCAGTTTGAGCTGCCATTGCTCTTGGGATTGGCAATTTTCTGGCTTTTGAAAGCAAGGTGCTTGCAAGCAGAGGGGCTGACCCGCTGCATACCGGTTTTCAGAGCTGTTGACAAGCTTTAGGCTTTCCAGTTCTCCAGGGAACAGCTGTCCATGCCCTGAGGTGGAGCTGCACGTCTGGTTAACTGGAGTTTCTTTTCTGGCATGTGCTAAGAAGTGTGTGCACCCTTCACGTGTGAGTGCCCTCAGGGCACTGGGTATCTCTGTACTGGGTATCTCTGTTGTAGCAGAGCTGATTTAGGCTGGTTGGTTCCCACTCTGGTGTATCCTGTCTGCCTGTCCTTCTGAGCTCTTCTGGCTCTGGGGGGTGTAACTGTACTCCGTGCTGGCAGTGCCACGCGTGGTGGCATTGCTGACTCCCTCGCTGGAGGCCAGCCAGGAGCAGGCAGTTCTGTGCAGGGGCTGAGACAAACCAGGACAAACGGACATGCAACACCCAGCTCTGCTGTTCTCTCACCTGTACTGCCTGGTAAATCTGGAAAAGGAGCTTTGTGTCTTGCTGTCCTGCGTGTTTCTGCTGGTTTTACTATGTGAGAGATCTTTGCTATATGTACAATTGCTGTGTTTGTAATTTGTAGCCACTCAAAGGGGAGTGCAGATTGTATTGCTGTTGGGGATTTTTAAAAGCAAAATTTTGTTGCTTAATTGTGTTATGAGCATGGTTAAAATGGAAAGCGTAACCATGTTGTATTTATTCCTGCTTTGCCATGACAGCCCAGAGCTGTAACACACTGAAATGTTATGCTCGAAAGAATTTTCCTCATTTGCATGTGGTGTTGACTTAAACTTTTAAAGCAAAATGGAAGCGGTTTTGTTGTAGTTAACATTTTGCTGCAAGTGCGCTCTCCGAGTGTGCCCTGTGAATCCGATGTGTTTAGATTTATGGCAGTGCTGAGTGTATTCACTGCCTCAGTCAGCTGCGAGAGCTCTCCTGCTGGGGCCACTCCTCCCTGATGGAAAAGGAGCAGCTGGGAAGGTGCTGTTTCAGGCTCTTGCTGGCATTAAAAAAAAAAAAAAAAAGGAAAAAACAAACTCCTCACACACTTACATTGGAGAGGGGGAACGAGGCCACGTGACTCCCACCATCCTACCCTATGTCACCATGTGTGTAGGAGCGCTGACTGCTCCTGCCCAATCATGCCTGGAATGCTGCTTGCCACTTGGGCTATTTCTGCTATCTGTCGCTCCCAGGGCTGCAGTGCTAACCGTTTGGCAGATGGGACACTTTTTCTCGGAGTTTATGTCTTTGGTTTTTAACTTCTGGCAGTGCCTGAATTGTTGCTGTTCTCCCTCTCCTTTTCTCCTCTCTGTAAAACCATGGCCCATCGGCTGCGGTTTCATTTTGGCTCTGGGAGAAGCAACACAGCTCCCGAATCGGAGATCCTTGCCCGGGAGAGAGAAGATGACTTTTTCATGGCATTCCACACCTTGCCAAGGAGAAGCAGCCCTCACGCGTTCTCGCGGCACGGGGCGGATTGCGGCGGCGATGGAGAGCTGCCCGAAGTGGGCTCCTTGAAGAGGAGCACGTCCATGTTTATCCCGCAGCTGCTGAGCGGCCTCGACCCGCGCCCCACCAGGAGCTCGTCCATGCAGATCTCGCTGCAGCGCAAAGCCGCCGACGGCTGTACCGAGGAGGGCGCGGAGCCTGCGGAGGAGACGCTGCCCTGCGCGGACGGCAGCCGCTCGTCGGCGGGTGCTGCACAGGTGACTGCTGAGAGTGCTGCAGCCAGGCTCACAGAAGAGTCAGGGCAGCAGCCGGATGGAACTGTTTGCTGTAACCGTAGATATTTTGTAGTGTTCCTGCTAAAAACCAGGATGAGGAGGCTCTGCTGGCTGCCCAACGAGAAGAAGCAAGTGAAGCGGCTTCAGGTTTAAACATAAGTGGTGTGGAGGATTCAGCATCGGGCCTCAAGTGCAGATGTGCCTCAAGTTACTCTACTTCCCTTTGGTCCTGAGGCTCCAAATAATGCCCCCACCCCTGAACCCCGGCGCTGGTCCTTGCAGCATGTGCCAGATCTGCCAGCAAATTCAGGGAAAAAGTTCTTTGTTCTCCAGTTACAGCAGCCACAGACAGGCGGTACAGGCACAGGAGGTGGAGGTAACTTTGGCTTCACTGGAACAAAAGGGGACAGATTGGTCAGGTACCCTCGGATACGGCTGGAAAGGAGTACTTCCTACCCTGTCCAGCCACCAGCTGAAGGAATTAACCCCACCGGTGATGGGCTGAATTCAGAACTGCCTGGAAACAGCAGGAACAGGGCAGAAATACCTAGAAGCAATTCAGTAGAGCGGATGCCTCAAGGGCAGGGATGCTTGTTTAAAATCAGACCAGACCAAAACATGAGGCAGCAGCGCTTCAGGATTCTTGTCACGCGTGGGGCTGAAGAACAGAGTCAGGGTGTTGGTAAGGAGGGTCGTGGCACCGCTGGTCCTCCGGCAGCCAGCACCACAGTAAGTATGGTGCTGAGTGTGCTGTGCTGGTGAAGTGTGAGTGCTGCTGAAACACAGATTGCCTTACAGAGGCTGCTGGCCTGGAGCCAACTGCAGCACTTCCATTGTGAGTGCTGGAATGTTCTGCATTGCTGTGGAGCAAGCCACGAATCATCTTTATTTCTAATCTTATGTATCTTTGCTCTCAGTTATGATTACATCCAGTGTAATATTTTCAGATCTTACTGTCACATGTTTCTTAATTCACTGTTACGTCAGCTGGAAAGATTTTTTAAAATCAGAGCTTTCAAATAGCAGCTTAAATGTTCCCGTTAGTTTAGTTGGCTGAGACCTTGCTGTGTGAAGAACTCTTCGTGTTGGTTTTAAAAACAAATACTTTGGTGCTTTCTAAGTGTAATGGACACACGTGTTCCTCTACACACGTTTTTAATGTGTATTGTAATGAAAGAGTTGTTAAGCCTGTGGGAATCTTAGGGTAATTTCAATCAAAATACTGACTTAGTTAAGGTACCAAGAAGTCTGGGGAAAAAGTAATCTTTGTTATAGTGATTTCTCTTTCCTCCTACAAGTGAAAAACATGTCGTAATTTTTGTATGCCACAAGTCCTGATCCAAGTGCAAGTGGCTCGGCACAGCTCAGTTAAACAGTCTTGTTGTTTGGATTTGATTTGGCATTAGGATGGCAAAATTAATCTTCTGGGCTTGCCTTGTTACAGTGGGTGAGGGTCGATGGTTGATGTTTTTCAGCCACTTTTTCAAAGCCCAAAGTAGGAAGGAAACTGAAGGGTTTAGATTAGTCATTTGCTTAAATTGCTTTGCTGTGCAATCCAACACGGCCCCCTCGAGTTCCCAGCTCAGGGATGCTGTATTTAGCATAGCGAGCTCTGGCTCCAGCTGTGGCACAGTCGCTGAGGAGCTCAGGCTCCATGGCTCCTGTGCTCTCAGGCACTGAAATGCAGCACAGGGACAGCTGCTCCCTGCAGCAAGGCCAGGGGTGACTCTGCAGCTTTCCTGTGGAAAAGCTTATGGGCTCTGTGCTTTTCCAACCTCCTCTGGAGCTCTTCAAAGAGTAAAATAAAAAGAAACCTCTTGCTGGTACAGGTTTGGTTCCAGGACATGTAAGGGAGCAGAAAAAAGTATGTCTGATTTTTGCTTTCCTCTCTATTATCCCTTGCTCCTTTCCAAGATCAGCTGTTCATGGAGAACCCACCACAGCCAGTTCTGTAAGCAGCTGTGGGATGTCAGACCTAGCACAGAGGTTTGCAGAGATGTGCCCTGGGGTCTGTGCAGCAGTTCTCATTTTCCTAAAGGATCTCCCCCTCAAAGTCCCTGCTTTCATCCCCCCTGCAGTAACAGTTCCCATCCCAAAGACAGGTTTCAGTGTTCCCAGAGGAGAATGAGGAAATTTGTTCCTCTGTGCTCTTGGTTTGAGTGACCGTGAGGAATGGATTGAGGCAGCCGTGCAGCATGGCAGGCACAGAGGCACTGAGCCCACATGGCCCTGCATCCTGCAGAGCAGAAACTCTCCAAACAAAAGAACTAACTGAAACTTAAACCTTTTTTGTGCTGTTTCTTATCTTTGTAGGAAGTCCAGAAATACTGTGGGTAGAGGTGATGGACTGGGCATGATGCCATGGGAAGTGTGGGGAACGGAAGCATTTTGGTGCAAGTTTTGTTGCGTTTTTTGACCACAGAACATTCCTTGTTAAGGTGCCATTTTTAATCTGTCCCACAGAAATTAGTTTGAAAGATTTATGGTGTGAGCAACGGAGTGCCTGAAGTATCTCATCTCTTAAGCTGAGGAGAGAGGTTGCCATGGTTTACAGTTGTTAGTGTGAAAATAAAATCATTGTGGTGTGTCCCAGTGCAAGAAGTTTGTGTATGTGATTGATATAGGGCCTGGCCAGGGCTGGGAACAGCAGCTGCTGCAGCCTGATTTATCTCAGAGCAAACATCCGAGCGGGCGTCTGCAGTCCTGCTGCTCCGAGTGGTTGTGACCTTTCAAATATCTGCTCTTTTAGACAAGTGCTTCAGGGCAGACAGGATGTCTTTCATTACCAGACAGAGTAAAATATTAAGTAAAGGCTGAGCTCATGTCAAACTGTGAAAAATTTTATTTGGAAGCCTTGTTGCGAATTCTTTTGCCTGCTCTGATATTTTATATGCCTTGCAGTAGAATGTCTGTGCACTGTGCATATCCCACATACTGCTGTTGTTTATCATTGGGGGCTGTGAGTGCAGAGCTGGATTTGTGGGAAACACTTGAAAAATGTACTGGACAACTGTTGGAGAGAGCTGACAAAGGCATCTTTGTGAGCAAAATACAACGTGCCCTAACAAAGTGTTGCAGGAGTAGGACTGGATTATATTTAGTAAACAAACAGAAGCGGCACCTCTGGGTTCTGCAAGCCTGCATTTCTCACAGCTCAGCTCTTCCTCTCCTTTCTTAGAAATCATTTTAGAATAAATATTGTTATGAAAGTACAGAGAATCTATTTATGCTCCAAAGATACCAGCTGGGATTGGGATGCATAAACCAAAAAAAAGCAAGCTCAGATAAGGGGAAGGGAAGCTTCCTCTAGTGGAAGGTATCCCTGCCCTTGCCATAGGGTTGGAACGAGATGATCCCTTGCAGCCCAGCCCATGCTGGGACCCTCTGATAAAGGCAGCCCAGCAGTCACAAAGGCCCGAGTACTGCATTGCAGGGTGCCTGGCAGACAGGCACGGGGGCACCAGAGCTCATCCCAGCTGCCCCATGGCAAACCAGGAGCTGAGTGCCTGCACTCTGGCTAAAACACGGCTCTGGTGGCTCTGCCTTTCTGTCAAAGTGGAAGCAGGGTTGGGTGAACGTGTGCATCGTGGCTTTCCTACAGACTCCATAGAAGTGGTTAAAAGATTCACCTGAGACACGTGGAGCTCAGTGGAGTTAAGGTACTGCAGGTGCTGCTCCCAGGCTCTGCCGCTCCCCAGGGCTGGGACATCCCCAGACATGCCTTGCTTGACTCGAGATGTGGCAGTGGTGGTCAGGGGTCATTTTGTATCACCCATACCAGAGCCAACTGCTGTTAACAAAGGCTGTGTTTGCTGGAATCCTTCTCCCCAAATTGGCCTCCCCTGGACCCACTCCAACAGGTGCACATCTTTCTTTCACTGAGTACCCTCGCCTGATGCAGTAGTCCGGGTCTCTCTGCTGTCAGTGTGTCCCTTTCAGGGCAGCTGAATATGGTACAGCTCACCTGCACTGGCATTCTTGGGAGGCAGGTGTGTGGCAGGTGCTGGGCTCCTTCCAGAGCTGCTTTCTCCTCAGAGCTGCACAGGACTGATGCAGCTCAAGGGCTTTTCCTTCTGGACTGCACAGGTCTGAGTTTGCAGTCCTACTTCTGGGGGTGCTACCTGGACTCTAACAGGCATTTCTAGAAAATAATTCATGTGGCCTTTGCCGGAGGTTTAAGTGGTTCAAATGAATAGTGCTGTGAATTTCCTGGCTCTCCACTTGCTCAGCAAGGACTGCAGATGGCCATCTGGAGAGCCTCTGCTCCCTGCAGATAAGGACTTTGTTGACAGCTGCAGGTAGAGGATGATGAATTCCATCCCTTGGGTCTCTTTAGCTTTTCTATTAAGGACCAAATCAGTTCTCTCCTCAACAAGAGCTCACCTGCCCCCCTTCTTTATTCTAGTGTCCATCAGCCTGCAGGCCTGTTCTGGAGCACTCTGGCTGTTGGGGAGGGGCACACTCAAACCTGGGCAGAGCAGGAGCTGGTTTTCAAGGCAGGAAGTACCAAGGACCTGAATAAATCTTGCTTTTTTGTTTTCCCCACCTATGGGTGGACGACAAATAATTCATGGCAAGTAGTGTAAATTAGCTTGCAGAATTAAGAAACCCATCTGTAATTTTTAGTCAAGTTTTCAGAGAGTCAAGAATTGGCAGTGCTGTCTAAAAAGAACCTCAGGGCTCCCTGGGATTCTGAATTTTGCATCAGGCATTTTTCTTTTTCTCCCTGAAAACTGTACCTATTGGTATTTCTCTATGAAGAAACCAGAATAAAACTTCGAGCAGCAGAGATGGAAATAGTATCACTTTTTAAAATAGCAGTAATAAACTCTTTGCTCCTGCCTGGAAAATCTGTACACGAGTTTGGGTACACAGCAGTCTTGAAAATGGAGAATTTGCAATGGAAATGCTGACACAGGTTTAACGCTGCAGGTGCCAGCCAGAGCTGCCTCGGTGCAGATCTAGCCACAGAAAATTACAGATAAGAAACCAGGGAGTGATGATTGCGTTTTGTTCTGTTCAGCTGCTTTTCTATTTGAGAAAAGCTGTCAAGTAATGATGAGTTTCAGAATGTGTGTGTTTTGTACACATAAACAGAAGTTCTGCACATGAACTGAAGTTTGTAGTTCAGCAGCTATTCCAAAGCCAAATCTACCCTGTTTAGTTGGTTTCCAGATTGAATGTCACTGTAAAATACATTACTGCATCTCTTCATCTGAAGTCCCATGCATTTTATCCATCTTTTCATCTACCAGGATGGCACTGGGAGCTTCCAAAAGTCAGCAGTTATCTATAGAAAAATGAATTAATTAAACCAGCATGATGACCAGACAGGTTTCTGTCTCTGAAAGGAATGAAAAAATTAAAAGGGTGTGTGGGAGAAGCTTCCAGAGCTGAAGGCAAAGGAATGAGACAAGTTGTTCAAATAAAAACTGTTCTGTGTGCTGTGGTATGAGTCCAGAGCTGTCAGTGCTTTGGTGGAAATCTACCACTTTCCTTTCAGCCTGGCTGGGAAATAACGACTTCCAGGCTTTATTTTATGGATTACAGAAAATAATCTTTACAGCTTTGTTGTAAGGTGGGAGTTTTCAGTGTAAGATTCAGCTCTGAATGGCCGGGGCCTGATGTGATTGTCAGCTTGGACTCGTGTGCTGTCATTAAATCCCTGTGGGAAAAGGAGAAAGGAAGCCCCAGACCCCTCTGAGCTGGGAACTGAGCTTTGTGTGGGGAGAGTTGCAGGAGTGCCAGAGGAAGGGTGGTCTGTGCTCCCAAAGGTTGCTTCCACTTGCACGGCAGCTGTGGGGCAAGGGAAAGCTGCGGATCCCCCCTGTGCAGTTCCCCCACCCTGTGCAGAGCCCCCCTGCCATTCCAGCTCTCCTGGGGCTGGGAGCCCCTTGCTGTGAGGGTCATGGACTCAATATCTGCTTACTCTAGTGAGTTCATCTCCTCTCCTGAGTCCAGGCTGAACGGGACTGGGTGATTATTGGGCAGCAAGCACCTCGAAGAATTTTTAAGACTTATCTTCTGATCCTTTATTTTAGACAACAAATCTGATGCTGACTCTGTGATTGCTTCTGTCTCTTACCATGTGTCCATCAAACAGTCAGTGTCTCTCCTTGTTTCTGCCCTTTATGCACACCAGTCAGTCATGTGCAGTCACACCTCCAGCATTAAAAAAGAACAGGTAAAATGAGAAATATTAGGAATTACACTGCAACTAGTTTCAAACATAATTAATTATTAGGTTGGATGTTATCCAGGGCCTGCATATACTTTTGTGTGTCAGCTCTGTGCATAAAAATTGTATCACAAAATAAGTGATACTTCTGGTTTTGAGCGGTTGCCTTGTCTCTGATGTGAGGCTGGATATCAGCAATTTCTGAAAGGGTTTAGTAACATATGAAGTATGAAAAAGAGGTTTTCAGTAATCAGTTAATTTGTGGTGACTTGAGGTCTATTACATGTTTTTAATTTAGTGTGTAAAATTACCTGATCTTAACTGAGCAAGTGAAATACAATTTTTGTTGTTTGCAAATGTGGGGAATGGCATGCTGGCTGAGTAGGGAGAACCTTCCAGGAACCATCTCACTGTGGGAACTGGTCTTAATAGATTTGTTTTGGTCTGATGTCACCCTTTTTTAATATCTTTTGGCCTTGCAGCAGAACCCCAATGCAAATGTCTTAAAGGAAAACAAACCTTAGCTGCTTTATCTGCAGTGAGAGAACTGAAATCCATCTACTCTTGCCATCCCGCCAGTAAGCCTCACAGTGTTCTTTTCCTTAGGGAACTGACATTGCAGTGTGCTGGGGTCTGGGTGTTCTGTTGTCTCTTAGCTGTGGTTCAGTTAAAAAGAGGAGGGAGAGAAGGGTTTCTGTAGGGCCTTTGGTTGCTGTCCCTGTCTAAGCTTGTCAGTGCTGTGAGTGCAGGGTCATTGAGCGAGTGCCCAGCTCGGGCCAGCCTGCACACAGGAGTGTGGAGTCCTTTCCCCTCCCGTGGAAGAGGTGCGTGGTTATCCCACCCTGATCTCGGGGAGATGGCTCGAGCTGCCTGGCACTGCTCGGGAGGGTCCGAGCTGGCTGTGCTGGGCAGTGTTTGTGTCTGCAGCAGAGTCCAGAGGGCCTCGCTGCCCAGGTGCCATCACTCGGGCTCCTCGGGCCAGGTGCAGCCCAAACAGATGCGGGAAGAGGAGGGAGGAAAGAATGCGGAGCTGTCGCTCGGCAGCGCCAGCTCCATTCTCCACGGGGCTGATGTGGGACTGGGCACCGTGTGCTCCCTTCCCAGCACAGGCAGGCTCCTGCAGAGGGTTCCTGGGAGCTTGGGGCTGGCCAGAACTCTGCCTTGCCTTTTGTTCTGCTCCTAAATTTAACGGAGATTGGCCGTTCTGACCAGACGCTTGCAGCCGATAGTGCTGGAGTTCTGGCTTTTCTCGTTTTGCTCTAATCAAATCATTGTGCAGAATTCCAGAATACAAAACAAAATTTTATGAAATGTGTGTAACAAACTTTTCAAGCTTTTTCCTGTGTTCTTAATTTTTCACCCAGAGAGTTCATATTATCAATTATCCGCTGGATTTTCAACTGACTGTAATTTAAATTAGCCACCATAAAAAATCTGGCAGTAAATAATTAGTGACTGATCCCTGTGAACTAGTCAATATAATCTTGGCTCTCCTTTCTGTTACAAACAAATATGTTGTTTCTAACCTCGAAAACGGAGCAGGTGTGAAGGTTCTTGGTCTCAGCAAGGAAAAAGTGTTTGAACATGTGTAGGTGTAAATGAGGATTAATTTACAGAAGTTAGGAGTAGTTAATGTCCACTAATTAGCATGTTGGTGGCCTAAGCATGAAGTAATTTACTGTTCCTCTGGTCAGTGCACAGCCATGTTTCCCCTCAGGATCCTGATTATTACCCAGTAGAACACAGTCTTGTGTCACAGAAAAGTGGCTTTTAGAACTCTCAAAGTGGATCTTGCTTTTCTCCATAACATTAGGAAAATCATTAAAGCAAAAATCTGATGTCACATATTGCCAGGCCTAATGCCTTCCTGAGTGTAAGTGCTGCTGGGATCAGCCAGTTGAAAGAACGTACTTAGTACCTTTGGAAAATTCAGGCTGAATAAATGTCAGCGTGCCTTCCCTGATTCCATTCCAGCAATCTCATTTCCCTGCCTGCAGAGCCTTTTGGGACTTTGATTTCCCTGCCACCGAGTCTCTGTTGTTTAAGCTCAGCCCACATACCTAAAGCAGTGCATCACGATCCAGAAAAGCCTGGTGCTGCTCCTGCAGAGCCGGGTGCTTGGCAGAGGGGCTGCCTGGGGCTGCTGCTCCCGGTCATCCCCGGCAATTTACAGGGCACTCACACACTCGGGGAGAGCAGAGCTTTCACAGCACTGCTGCAGAATTAGATGTCAGTTTTAAACAAAGGCCTGATCCTCCATCATTACTGAGGCGAGCTCCAGCTGCCGTTTTCTGGGCTGTCGCTAGTAAAGATGTGCACCCTCAGCCTCCCCAGAGAGGGGGAGCTCAGCTCTGCACACAGGCAGCTGGAACTGGGAGCTGGCACAGGAGTCACAGCTCGTATAAACGTGAGCTGCTGTGCCCACAAGGGTTTCCTGGAGGTTCATCAGGGGTCAGACAAACACTGGGTTCCAAACTGTCCCAGGTCCCGTGAGCGTGGGCTGTCATGCTCAGGTTACAGTGGGGATTCCTGCTCTGGACTGTCAGGAGTAGCTGATGCCCCAGTGCATGGTGTGGATAAGGAGAGGGTGGAATGGCAGGAACGAGTCTCTGCTGAATGGAAACTGGGGACTTTTACTTGCCATGAGTCATTTTATATTATTTTAGTGCTGCTTTGCAATGAGCAGTGTGCATATCAAGGAGAGCAAATTCAGGAACAGTGCTCACTAATGAAGGATGTGACGTCGGTGTGATGGATGACTAAAATTTCATTGTTCTTCAAGAGCAGTTCTTTGCTGCAGAGTTCTTGAGTTGAGAATTACTCTAATTTGTATGAAGAATGCCAGTAAATTTGACTAGAATCACAGAAGAGCTGCAGAGAGAAGAATCATTAGTTAGAAAATTTCTGAAGTGTGCAGCACAGACTCTGCATGTCTGTGCAGAATATATAGACATCATGCCTCTGGAAGTGATGGCCCCTAATCCTTCTATTTTTCAAGCTATTTATTTAAACAGCAGTTCTGGTTTTGACAGATTTTGAGAGAGAATCTATAGATTTCTTCAGTTTTGTCTCTATTCAATTCCCACAGAAGTCACAGTCTGCACATTTTTCTTCTTTCTCAGCTGCCTTCTTCAAGTTGCAGAAAGAGGTAAAAGTGTTTTAAAAGGTGATGACCGTTTATAACCTTCCTGTTAAAACCAGCTATCCTGCTGCTCATCTTCCAGCATGCTTGCAAGAGCAGCATATGTTCTGCATCTCAAATCCTTCAGATCTCAGTTGCTGCAGTTCTCCAGGATATATTAGAAATACTGGAATAGCTTTAGGGGGAATATAAATCCCCCTAGCATGGGAGAGCATTTTTACTCTTGCAGAACTTGGCTTTTCTGAGGGTTGGATTTCTTAACTGCTTTCTGCCAAGAAAACACTTACACAGAAAAATTGGTCATGACAGGTATATAATGGAATCCAGAAGTCTGAATATATCCAAAAATCTGAACTGCTGTTGATGAGAAAAAGCAACAGAGAAAGTAGGACATTCCTTTAAGCAGAAGGAAAAGGTAGGATAAGTGGGTAAGTAGCTTAGTGCAGAGGAGAGGAGAAGAAACAGTGGTGGAGACAATAAGAGGTCTGTTGTTTGACTGGGTCCTGGTGTCTGCAGCAAGACAACATTAATGAACAGTTTGCCAGCGAATGATTCTCTTTTCTGTACAGCATAGCAGAGCTTCCCCAGCCTCCCTGGCCTGCTTGCCAGGACCCACGGTTGCGGGTCCCAGCTCCAGGTGCCCCTCCCTCTGGGAATGCCTCTGCCGGGAGTCCCGGGGCTGCAGGGGGCTGTGGGGCAGCAGCAGGAGTGCTGCAGTGTGCTCTGGGCACCCTCCCCAGGCAGGAGCCACGCCAAGGATGAGGCTGAGCAAGTAAACATTTGGGGGGCCCTCTGTGCAAGCTCCAAGCAGTAAAATGCAGCTGTTTGTGCTTTGGGGAGTAGCCAGCCCCCCTTCCTTGGAACAATCCTCCTGCTGTAAACCTGCCTTCGTTTTGCTTGCTGGCTCTACCAAGCTGGTCTCACATCTCCAGTTTCTCGACTTGGAATGCCATTGTTTTTGAAATTCTCTCCCTTTCGACTCCTCAGCTGTCAAAGGTATGCAGGTGTTTGTGTTACACACTGTGTGCCGCAGCTCTGCACGTACTCGACGTTCTTTGCTGCAGCCTCATAGAACACGTTTCTTTGCTCTTTTGAAGAGCAGCATTTCCCAAACTTGGTATGAGACTTGCTTTCTTCCATTATTTTCTGGCTCTGTAACTCGGGTAAGGAAGGTGGCTTGAGAGTTCTGTGGAAAGCTGTTCTTGGCGCAGTGCCCTTCTCCTGCCGGAATGTGCGTGGAGTGGGCAGGGGAAGGTTGGCATCTGCTGGGCCCAGGAACTGTCGAGGTGCTGCCTGTTCACGGGGGGGTCAGAGCCAGGAGCTGCTCCAGCCCTGCAGCAGGATCCCAGCTCTGTGCTCCTGCCCGTGCTGCAGCTCTGGGACTGTTGTGGGAGTATCACAGGCTGCAGTCCCATGGATTGCAGAGGCAGGTTATTCTGTTACTCCACAGAGCAGCCTACTGGGCAGAAGGTTTAGAACTTTGTATTTACTGACTCTTGCACTGGGAGTTTGTGCACATTCCATTGTGCCTCACTGTTCTTTCTTGGGGAGTTACAATGAAACTTCATAACAAGATTGTTTAATATTTGTGCTGAGGGTTTTTTCAATAGCTCCTTCATTTCTTACAGCACATGGGACAGAAGCTGTCCTAACACATTTACTTTGTTCTACACTTTCTACCTGTTCTTTCACTCCTGCCCATTGATTCTGTTCCACGTCCTCTCACAGCTCAGGCCTGTTTTAAGTATTTTAGGCATCAACTCCTTCCTGCCACTGCTGGCCCTTTACTTCGTGCACATTCAGTTTGTTCAGTGTCTAAGCAGGAATGGAGTCCCATCTTTCCAGAGGCAGTTGGTTTTTAGCAATGGTAATAATAGCAGGTATTTGCTCTGTCCATCCCAGGTAGAGAGCCTTTGGTAACTGAGAGTGAGGAGCAGCCTCCTGTTTGCAGCCCTCCTTTTTTTTTTAATTACACCTTTCCACCTTTAATTACAATGGGCAGCTTAGTAGGAAACCATTTCCCTGTAATGAACAGATTAAGACTTAACTGGTTGTCCTGAGTTTTCTTAGCTGTAACTGTGTTTCAAGAGTATATCAGATCTTGGCAGAGGTGCCCTGTGTTTTTTGTTGTGTTTAAATAAGCAGTTGCAGTTCAAGAGAAATTATTCAGAATTTGAATAATTGATGCTTATGTCTTGTGATTTGCTTAATCTATTTAAGAAGTGATGCAGTTGTAGTTTGTTCTACCTGCTCTTACAGATTTGGAATAGGAAAACCACCCCCATACACATCAATTAGGGTTTTTTTCTGTGGTTACAGTGCAATATTTTTTATTCAGAAAATATTAGTGAAAATATTATAGCCAGATTGCAGAGACACACTGCAAAAGTATAGTCAGTTTTCATTATTAGCAGATGAAAAATGGAACTTCAGTTATGCTTGGGAGGTGCTGCTGAAAATATTTTGCTTAAGAAAGAAGAGGTGACAGTGGCAAGTGGCAGAATTTCTGGAAGTTTATGTAAATGAAAAGAGTTTATTGCAGTTCAGAAAGAAAGAAAGATGGATGAAAGTTGCTAGCTAAGAATTTCAGTAATTATATCATCAGATGAGAGAGGAATATTATAAAAGTGTCATTGTAGCTTTATTCATGAGAATGAGATCAGGGAGTTGATAAGCTTTAGGTGTAGAGAGGCATCTGTGATGGCTAATTAATACTTCAAGGTTTTAGTCAAGAGCAGTTAAATGTGCTTTGTTTCAGTTAATAGAATTGTGGGTTTGCTGCTGGCGTTTTGGTTTTTTTTAATAATTAACAATACTTTCATGAGCACAAATCCTCTTCGGGTTTTTTGGGGGGTCCTTTTCATTTTTAAGGCCTTTGGTAAAAGTACAGTTCAAAAGAGTTTTCCAGGTGAGACACATGATTTCCTGTAGCTCTCTGGGAAGGCAGCAGTTTTTTCTGCTCTTGTATTTTTCCTGTTGATGTGTGCAGCTCTATTGTATTTGTGCTGGGAAATGTGGTGCTGTCTGAGCCAGACAGTCTGGACCACTCCTGGAGCAATTTTCCAGGACTTCCCAGCGATGGCACATCACATCTCAAATGCAGGGTTTAAGTACTAGATCAGGAAAATTGGCTTAATTCGTGCTGAATTTTTCACTTCTGTTCTACCAGGATGGCTGCTGAGTGCTCGGTGGAGCTGAGAATGTCCTTTTAAGAGCCTGGGATTTGGCTTTGCCAGGTGGGTTTATCCCATCTAGCAGGGTGCCTTTGGCCCCCAGGAGCAGCAGGTCAGAGCCAAGGGCTGGGCTCCCGTGCCTCTCTCCCACCAAACTGCTGCTGGCAGTGGTGCTCCCACCAGCATCTTATCACATTTGGTGTTACCCACCAGGGCTGCAGTGATTTGAAAAGTTTGGGAATAACATGGCTGTAATATATTTAGAATAAATGTCAAGAGAAGATAGGCTCTGGATCTCAGCAGGCTGTTTCCACCTGGACAAAAATTTAGACATGTGATTGTGGTCTGAGAAAGGTGAGAACTCTGGTTTGCTCTGAGGCATTAAAAAACCAGTTAAATTTACCACAGGGATCATGTCTCCCTGCTCTGAAATTAAGCAATATCTGGGTTGGCATCTCTTTCTTTAGACAGTGCCCAGAAATAGTACACAACAATTTTCAGGTCAGGAAGCTGGGAACATCCCGATCATCTCCAAGTGCCAAGGGAACTGTAGGTGGGTGGAGTGTGACTACCCAGCCTGGAGTCTGGCCAGGGAGCCAAAGCACCTCTGGCAGCTGTGTACCCACAGTGCTGCAGGCTGGCAGCTGGCAGCAGTGTGTGTTCTGGGCCTTTGAGCCTGTTCTTCTCCTCACATCTTGTCACTGCCTCAGTCCAGGGCTTCAGTGGGCACGAGCCGTGGCTCTGTGGTTTGTGGGTGTTGCTGGTTCCCAGGCCAGTGTGATCACATTTTCACACAGGGGTGTTCCATGGGAACCCCTTTGGGATCATTCCCAACATTAGGAAGTTTTCAGGCACTTTCAGGAGTTTGTTCTGCACTATTGGTGATCAGTTGTAGCAGGGCAATGTATTGGTCCAGGTTAGGAAATAAATACAGGGGCCCTGCACCTCCCAGGGCCTGAAGCTCTGGAATTTGTTTAGTCTTTCTGCTTAAGGAAAGGCTATGGAAAAGTACTGGGAAAACGAGTCTCTAATACAAGAGACTACAGAGCTACAAATATATGTGTGAAGAATACAGAGAACATGGTAAAAAAAGGCAAAACCCAAATGGCATCATTATAACGAGAAATGGTAAGAAGAAAACAGTGGAAAAGGTTCCTGTGGCTCATGAGGTGCCTTTGCTGGAAGCAGGAAGCCCCGAAGGGAGAATGCCTAAATTTTAGGGCTGTGGAGGTTTGCAAGAGAAAATTATTTTTACAGAATAAAAATACTAAATATTAATAGCCTCCCCCCCTTTTGTTACAGATGTATGTGTACAGTCAAGTGTTACATAAAGACTGAGTTTTACAGGAGCCTGAGTTCTGGCAAAGGTCACCATATCCATGCAGAATTAGATGAGGAAATAATTCCGCTTACAGAGCTGGCTGGGACTGAGGGATTTCCGATTCCACTCTAAACTACAGACATATTTTGTTGGTTCAGCTTCTTTAAGGCTGTTTCTAACCTACCTGAGCATTTTCTGTATCCATGAGTTGTGTTTTTCTTGAGCTTAAAGCTGCAGGAAGTGATGCAGCAATAGGTGTGTATTTTCTTCAGAGCAGTCGTTGTTGGAGTGGCTGTACTGAAGCAGGAGGTGGCAAGTGCTTGGGATTTGCCAGTATTAACGGGAAAACATGTTCATTCCCTAAAAACAGGGCATGCTACCAGGTTTTTCTAGTATTTGCTAGGAAGAAGATTAATAGTAAAAATTCTGTAATGAAAAATCTACTCACTGTTTTTACTTAAAATTGGAAAAAAACCGGTGGTCTCATTGGTGCTTTTTGTGTTGTTCCATAGCATCCAGCACAGCAAGATGTGTCCATTCTGTGGAGACCACAAAACATCATCTAACTACTGTCTTTGTAGTAGAAACAGAATTCTTATGATGTTATCATATAAAATATGAATTTTAATATTAAACTTAATGCTCTGCTATGAGAAATATGTAAACTTGGCTCTGCAGCAGCAGCATGCACTTCCTGGAATTCCGTGCATAGCGTGGTTATAAATAGGCAGCAGGTTCTTTGGGAAGCACTGGGGCTGGTATCTGGTGTCACAAACGGTATCTGGGAGAAGCTGTGTGCCCTGCTAGACGGGGTTGGAAGAACACCACTGCTTGATCTTGAAAATTCCTGTTGGAGTGAATCCCAGGGTCCCTGGAGCACAGGTCCCACACAAACACCTGCCTGCCACTGGCATCCTTTGGCCTCAGCTGCTGCCAGCCTTCCTTGCTTTGCCTGGTGGGGGTAACATCCCCGGTCTAGATCCAAACGCTGGAACTCACCCTGCTCGGGTGAGCTGCTCCCACAGTGGGCTCTCAGTCCGTGAAGGAAGGCTTGGATCTGTCCCCCTCCCACAGGAAACCACCTGGGGCTTCTCAGAGCTTTTTGGGGGCGGTTCTGGGTTGGTGTTGGTGGTTTGCCCCAGGCAGGATTGTGTCAGCATCCCCACAGGTGCCATGGGCTCAGGAACCTGTTCGGAGTGTCATGGGAAATACTGTGCTGAGATAAATGAATTAGAACAACAGATAATGGGCAACAATAAGGGGGAAGAAACCAGTGATTCCTAAAGTAATGGTACTCAACCGTCTTTATTTTTGTCTCCTTGTGACTAGATTGGTATTTATTGTTTTTTTGCTTTTGTGATGTAAGTTTGCTTTCTGCCTGACAGACCAGAGACGACTTCCTGGGCCAGGTGGATGTGCCGCTCAGTCACCTCCCGGTAAGCACTGAACGCCCGGGGCTCTTACAGCTCACTGCACACACCACTCACATTCTCCTAAAGCAAGTGCTCCCAGCAGAGCTTAAAGGAGGCTGTGATGGACGGCCAGGCCTCAGCTGCACAGCGACAGGGAGATGCACTTTCTGTGCAAAAAAACCTTCGTGATAGGGACTTGCTTCAGCAAATGCACGAAGAACCAGAAGGCTGCCAGAACTGTCATCTCTTCGTTATTTTAGCTGAGATTTAATTCTTTGCCAGCAATAAGAGCTCAGTAGCAATCAATTGAAAGTAATTGTCATAGGGTTTGAATCTTTTTGTTGTCAACAGGCATTTGGTGTTTGGTTTGAGGGCGGTAATGTTTGTTTCTGTTTCTTAATTAATGGAGGAACTCAGTGTAAAACTGGTTCTGTAATTCTGTAAAGCTCCACTTGTCTGGTTTTCCCCCAGCAGCCAGGATTCTGCATGGGCTGCAAAATTAGATGCTAAATTAAGTGCAATTTCTATTTATAGATTTATAAATAGGAATAAATATATATGTGTACATATATACAGTGATTGCTTTAGCCTCGGTACAAACATTTCTGATATTATATACTGTTTTGAATGACTGCCATTGGCTGAATGTAGTTAATATTTTTTAGATGTTATGCATGTTAATTTTAACATCTGTGACCTTGCTGGGATTTTTATGTGTGAATGGGTGAAGTTGTTGCAGTGTTTACATCAAAATAAGGTGTCAGTTGAACATAACTGGCTCCTTGTGTCTGATTTTGATTTCTTGCTATTGATGGATGTTATTGTAGGAGAAAAATGGCTTGTAATGACTTGCACAGTGATGCTTGTTTAGATGTCTCCGTTATGGTTGATCTGGAGTCTGCTCCTGGTGTGCTGGGTTATAAACTGTAACAGTGGAAAGCTTCAAGGGAAGGATCAGGAACACCTCGTGGTGACAAATGTATGGTTCCCTTCTCAGGGGAGCTCCTGTCATCCCAGCCGTGCTGGGCTCCTGTGGATATCTCCATTTTGGTATCTTTATGCACAGACATGATCAGAAGAGCCCTGGTGGAGCAGTCAGGGTCCTTTTCCCCTCAGACATGTTCCAAAGCCGCTGTGTCTCAGAGCAGTCCTCCCTTCAGCAGCTGTGACCTTGCAGGACCTCCCTGGGCACTCCCCCCTGCCCTGTTCCCTGGAGGGAGTTACCTGTTGGGAAGGGAGCACACTGTACATCTACAGTCCTCCTTCCACTACCCTGACAGGAGCCATTGGGATGTGATCATTAACAAGTTTCTCATCCTGCTGATTTGTTTGTCAAAGTCCTCCTTTCTCCCATACCAGCTAATTACTCTTGACAGAATTTGGGTAAAACACCTGCTCCTCATGGGGAGCATGTCCCTTCCAGCTGAGCCCTAAAGAGCAGTGCTGAACCGTGGTGTCCTGGTGAGCGAGCTCAAATCTGCCCTCTCTGAGCAGAACGGACAGCGTCTCGCTAGAGAAAGGGGCGAGGCAGGGGCAGAGGGCAGGCACTGAAAGGAGAGGCTGCCTGGGATTTGGCTGCCAAGTATAACACAGGTCAGGCTTCAGCTTTAGAATAAAGCTCCCCAGAGAACTAGCAGGGGAAGTGTGTGTATGGATTCGTCATCCTTTCCCTTGGCATCTGAAATTCCTAGTTCTGTGCCTACAGCAGCTGTGTGTTCACACAGGTGAAGGATGTGACTTACTTGGTAAAAAAGCCAAAATTCTCAAGGAATAGAACGTTTCCAAGATTCCAGGCTTTAGGTAACTTAGGATTCAGTGGAAATCAGAGATGTAATCTGTCAGCCTGATGTGTGAGTGTTCTTTATGTGGCTGAACTTGTGGGCAAGCCCTTTAATTTGCCATTTTCTCCACTGCTTACAGACTGAAGACCCAACCATGGAGAGGCCATACACATTTAAGGATTTCCTCCTCAGACCAAGAAGGTGAGAGGAAGGACCTTTAAAACATTTGAGGACTTTAGGATGTTTCTTACTTGATGATTTTTTTTAATCTGCAAATATTTCAGAGTTGATAAATGCAACGTACCTCCTTGTCTTGTAGCCACAAATCTCGTGTGAAGGGTTTCTTGAGACTGAAGATGGCATATATGCCCAAAAACGGTGGCCAAGAGGAAGAAAACAGTGATCAGAGGGATGACTCTGAGGTAAGGCTGAATCCTCGTGGAAGGATTCAAGAAAAATTGTAGTCAGCTGCACTTGAAGGATAAAGCTCTGAACAGAATTGGCAGTTGGTTCCCTTTGGTACCAAGCCACCAGGAGAACACCCTGCCACCTTTGGAAATCCCTCTAAAAGACTGATGGGGATTTAGCCCTTTTCTCATTGCAGTGAGGTGCACCCTGTAACCAAAAGGTCTTTTTCCTTCATCCCTAAGCACGGCTGGGACGTGGTGGATTCCAGCGATGCCGCGTCTCAGCGTCAGGAGGAGCTGCCACCTCCTCCACTGCCTCCTGGGTGGGAAGAGAAGGTGGACAACCTGGGGCGGACTTACTACGTGAATCACAACAACAGGACCACCCAGTGGCACCGACCCAGCCTCATGTAAGCATGGGGGCTCTGTGGGCTGGAGAACCGGGCTGAGGCTGGAGTCAGAGAGGAGAATGTGCTTTGCTCATGCCTGAAAGGGACTCGCTGGGCCCCAGCAGATCCCAGAGACACAGAGTGTTCAGGGCAAGTCTGGGAAATCTGGGATGGTGGGCAAGGCAGCATGTTAACCACGCACCTTACAATATTAGGAGACAGATAAGGAATTTTTCAGTAATTTAACAGTACTAAATTACTTTGCTTATAGAGACTGTTGAAGAGAAAAGGAAAAAAGTCAGCTTTCTTAAGTTTTAATGAAGTTGAACAGATTAGTTTTGAGGAGATCCTGGTTATTATTCATACCCTGTATGTACTATCAGAGGGTGTAAATAATATCCTCTGAATATAGGTTCATAACCCTGTATGTACTATCAGAGGTCTGCAAGCTGTGATGATATCCTCTCAAGATGAGATTTAGAAAGCTGTGGCAAGCTCACATTTTGGAGTGTGAATAACTGACAGCCTTAAGATTTATACTGAGATCAGCACTATCAAGGCCACCAATAAACCATGGCCAAGGAAGTGCTGGATCCCTCAGCACTGGACACATTCAAGGCTGGGCTCCACAGGGTGCTGGGCCACTTTGTCTAGGCCATGGTTTCCCTGCCAGGAGAGGCTGACCCCTGAGGTCCTTCCCAGCCTGGTGTTCTGTGGTTCCAGTTTTATTTTCTTTCAGCTGAGGGGTTAAACAGTCTCCCAATTATAAAGCTTGATACATGCATGAATAATGATTTTATAATCAAAGGAATTACCGAGGTTTTGAAGGCAATGGACAAAATAGGGGCTTTGTTTAACTTGGGTTGTTTCCTTGTTCTTTATTCCTCCCCATGCTGGGTCCCCCCTGCAGCGACGTGGGATCTGAGTCAGATAACAATATCAGGCAGATAAACCAAGAGGCAGCTCACCGACGGTTCCGCTCGCGGCGCCACATCAGTGAGGATTTGGAGCCAGAGCCTATGGAGAGTGGAGACATTCCTGAGGTATGCCAAGCCTTGGGCTCAAGGAGCTGACTCAGCTCCGAGCTGCTGTGTTTCTCACGTGTGAGCTTATTACCACACAACACAGTGTCATGGTTTTACACGGCGTTTGTGGAAATTGCCTTGGGAAAATGCCAGCAGCACAATGACAGTGCAGCCAGAGCCACACTGCCTGGTGGCCTGTGGACAGCACTGAGCCCTATATAAATGCAGAGTGCACTGGGAGAAACATTTATCATTGCAAACTGCTTGTCATATATACATTGATACAGTGTGTGTATATATATACACATATGTATACTATAGACAGTATTGATATGATACTTTCATATTCTGCTCTGAACAACCGTGGAGTAAATGATAAAAAGAAGGGAAGTGGACTGCCTGGAACTGCCCTGCACTTCAGTTTTCTGTAGTGCCTTGATTGAGGGTGCAGAGAAGCTGTTGTTTGTGTGTTGGGCACAGCAAGATGGTCACGCAGAGGGCAAAGGGAAAAAGACTCTGTATAAAACCTGAACTTAGTTTCTTCTCTTTCATTAGCCTTGGGAAACCATTTCAGAGGAGGCAAGTGCCAGTGGGGATTCCTTAAGCTTGTCACTGCCACCTCCTCCTGCGTCTCCCGTGTCCCGGACCAGTCCTCAGGAGCTGTCTGAGGAGCTGAGCAGAAGGCTCCAGGTCACTCCTGATTCCAATGGGGAACAGCTCGGCTCTTTGATTGTACGTATTGTCATTGTAAACCTCTGTGGCACTGGATCACTTCATGCATGGGGAGCGATGGCTGGGCTCGGGAAAAACTGAGCATGCAGTTAAAACGCCCTTCCAAAAATGCATCACAGCTTCACCATCAAGCAAACTGCCTCAGGAGATAAGAAATACTCTTGTTCTCATCAAACAGAATCTTGGTTAGGTGCATTTTTCCCAAAGAGCCAGTGCAGTTGGTGTCTGACTGATGGGAATGTCGCCTGGCGGTTGGTCAGCAAGTGCCCAGCCTGATGCTCTGCTGGATCTGCATGCAGAGGCACTTGGGCTTGTGTTGAGAACTCCAATTTCAGTAGTCCCCTCCTGGTTTGACTGCAGCTGTGTCAGGGCTGTGTTTTCCTAAACACTGCTCAGCCCTGGGTGCCTGGCTGGACTGGTGGGGAGGGATTACACTGTGGTGTCAATCAGACATGATGTGTGTCTGCTTTCTTTTTGTGTTTCTAGTTCACAATCATGAAGGATGTGTCTTGGGAAAAGACACCACTAAATCAAAAATTAGCAGCAAAGAGGAATATTGAAACTGTTTTTTTGTTTGTTTTTTTTTTTTTTAAGAAATACCGTAAATTTTAAATTAAATGAATTTTTAAGACTTTGAGCTCTCATCCATAGTATTTGATTTTGGATATACTTCTTAATGCCTTATTTTTTTCAATAATTCATGAGTTTGTTCATGTTGAAATTTCTGCTTTAGGAAAATGGATGGGCCCTTTTTTTCTAGTATATAGGAAGTAGAGAAATGGGATATACCACTCTGTGGTAAAACAGAAGTAGGTAATTGTTTACAGGAGATGTGCTATAAAGAGGTTAGTACCTCTTCCATTCAGAAATTACTGAATTTTCTGAGTAAACATCATGTTTCAAGACACCCTAACTTGGAGATCTCTTTCTTTTTTTTTCCTTGAAGCAGAGAGAACCTTCTTCACGGCTGAGGTCCTGCAGTGTGACAGACACAGTCGCTGAACAGTCCCAGTTATCCCTGGTAAGCCAGAGCTCCCTTCTAGTCCTTCCTTTTTGGGTGGTCATTCTCTGATTCTGACTTATGCCTTGCCTTGGATCAGCTCTAGTCAGGCACGGAGCAGTGACCAGGGTGGGCATCTGATTGTCCCTAACAGTAATGGAAACCAAATTCACGTGAGCTAAAAAAGCAGGACTTTTCTGAGACAGGAAAATGTTTGGAGACTGAGCAAGTAACCCTCTCCTCATGGGAATTTAGGTTACTGCACTCCTATGTGCAGTCAGTGGAGAAACTCCTCCAGGGGTGTTCCCAGCTGGAGGAGGAGAGGGCAAGAGACCAGCTCCACCTGGAACTGGAGCAGCACAGGACTCTCATAGCAGATGTATTTCTGTGGCACATAAGTTGATTTTACTTGCAATATATAAAGCTGTCTGAAATCCCAAAGGATTGGTGTATTGCCTGGTTCTGGTGAATAGGCAAGAGGTTTATTTAAGGAGATTGTTCAGACAGGAAAAGATACAAAGATGTTTTGCAAACAAAGCTTCTCTCTCCCATCAGAACCATGCACATTGTGCTCCAGCTGACAGAAAGTGGTGTCTCTCCTACAGCCCACGTGCAAGGGTTGCAGAGGTGGCAGGTTTGCTGTCTCTGCCATCTCTCAGCAGTAGGTACAGGGAGACCACTTAAAATAGGAGTGTGCAAGGTGTGCTTTTGAATAAAACCAGTCACATTGCAAAAGAATATTTCAAAAGGTTATGCTTTTCTTCCAAGAGTTTTTTTCATAATTTTTAAAAGTTACAAATGTGTCCCATGTGAATCTGCAAACAGAAAACCTGTGCATTCCAGGAAGTTTGTTCCTGAAGCTGCTGTCTCGGTGGTGTTTGTTGTCTCTGCTGCTCTTGGGTGAGCGTTTGCAGAGAGCACAGAGGCTGTTTCCCCTGGGCTGGGTCTCGCCCGTGCTGTAGCAGTTCTGCAGTGCAGCTGAGGCGTGTCCTGGCTGCGGGCTGAGCATGGGCTGGGTCCCAGCGCAGTCGTGCCTCAGCTGTTGCTCTCTGAGCCTGCCTGCGCGGGGAACGAGCGTGGCTGTGCTGC
This sequence comes from Sitta carolinensis, assembly GCA_032173965.1. NCBI lineage: Eukaryota > Metazoa > Chordata > Aves > Passeriformes > Sittidae > Sitta > Sitta carolinensis. The sequence goes on along the minus strand of CM063313.1, from coordinate 2,727,246 downwards.
TTTATCGCAGCCTTCAGCACTGCTGGGGCCGGGGCTCTGCGGGGCTGGCAGGTGGGGCTGGGCAGAGACCCTTCTCCTGCTTCCTGAGGGGCACTCATCTCCTGAGCCCAGGATCAAATCAGCAGCACTGAGGGAGGGCTTTGCTCTAAAATTTCATCTCCCCTGCTCTTAACCACATTTCATCCTTCCTGAGCTAATGATCATTCCTCTTCTGGCAACTAAGTTCACGTTCTTCCTAAATCCAGCACTCCCCTGGGATTCTGGCTTGGTTACCAGCAACTGATGACTTACAGATTTGCTATTATTGTCTAACTGCTCTCTCTTGGCAAATGTGTTGATGCCTTGCTCCTAAAGTTGTGACAGTAACCTGTGACCTTCTTCAGTAAACATGTGTAATTAATTATCATTCAACAGCAGAATGGTCCCTCTAGGAGAGCTCGTTCTTCAACTGTCACAGGGGGAGAGGAGCCAACGGTAATAAAACTCTTTATCAAGCACTATCTCTAAATAAAATGGGGGACGTTGAAGTCTTGTACAATGAGAATGAGGAACTTTTTTTTTGTTAAAGGCAGCCATGTGTTGAAGGAAATACAGCTATTGAATGAAAACTTACATATTTTTGTCTCGATTTCCTCAAAATGTCTCAAAACACTGCAGTTGCACTCAAATACTGGCACGATTTAGGGACATGGACGTGGCATTGAATTATGACAAAGCTGTGCACTAAGGAAATGCCATGGGCTCCTGAAAACTGAAAGCTACAACAGCTAATTCTTTGAAAAGTGATACTAGAAGCAGCACTGGTTAGAGACATCAAATCATTGTACATGTAGCTGTGTTTGCATCTTGTATCTGTCTTCCCTTACTCTCCATTAGTCTAATTAATTTTAATTCTTAAAGTTGGTCTTAATTTGAGAGCCTTGGGGGCACAATGATATAGCATAGAGCTCTTAATGGTCTTACTGAATGCCAGTTTCATTTTCCAGCAGTTCCTTAGCAGTCCAAGACTATAGTTTGATCATCCCATAAAACTCTTCATGTGCTTTGCTGAAAGTGTAATACAAGGAAAGTGGGCTTAATATATATTGAACTTTAACCAAATTATATATATCGAACCTTTAACCTAATTAACTGCCTGTCTGAAGTGAGTTATTTCATGGAAATAATTTACAGTAACTATCATAAATGGCTTTCATGAATTTATGCCCTCCTAGAGAATTTGTTTCAGAGAATGAAATTTAATTTTCTATTTACATCTGGGAAATAAATAAATCTTACTTTGGGTGTTGATGCATCATTCTGTAGTACTGTCTATATTCACTGGGTTTTAATTTTAGAACCAGAGGAGCACACTTGTAAATAGCAAAGTCTAAATAAAATGCCTGACTCATTAGTAGTTAGTTAATTGTGCTAGATGAACCTACCCTGCAGTGGTACTCCCTTGGCAGAGCTTCTTCTCTTGGTTAGAATTTTTAGATCAAAATATTAATATTTTCCTGCAAATGAGTTCAACCCTTGGTGACTCATCATTAGTGTAGCAGTATCAAGATGTTTTACCTCACTGTGCTGCAGTCACTCATCCCCCCTTGTCTTTGTTCAGCATTTACACCCAGAGTCCCGGACCCTCGGGGGAGTTGGGACTTAGAGAGGATTCATGATCTAAATCCTTTGTCTTCCTTCAAAGGCTGCATTCTCTTGGGTCTTTGGGCCCCTGAGGCTTGCAGACAAACAACCTGTCAGCAGTACAAGTCTCTGCTCACCTCGGTTGTGCCTGCAGATCCCTGCAGAGCCCCTCCCTGGGGCAGGACCCACAGGCTCAGACCCAGCACCAGTGTCCTTCTCCCGTATCTGAGAAACTGTGGGGTGTTTGCAGCCCTTGCTGTGGCCTTCCTGACCCCTGACTGATGCATTGGCAACTGCTGGCACAGCCTGGGCAAGGTGTTTTCCTCATTGCCTGCCAGCTCTGTGAACCAACATAGGGAAAATAGCCCTTGGCTCTTCAAGAGAGAAAGCAGTGAGTCTCAGGGTCTGCACCTGGATTCTGTTTCCCTCTGTTTTCTGTTCCCTAATGGAGTATGTCAGCTACCTGACACATCCAGTTTATTTTCTCCTTTCTTTTCTTGATTATCCCCTCAGTTCTCCAGTTCCTTGTGTCATCTGTGCTCTGCTCTTAAACAGCACCTGCATTGCCTTTGGCATTGCTCTGGGAAAGGTCTGACAGAGGTGAAGCAAGAACAGGAATTAAGTTCATTATCTTGCTGGAGCAAGGAATATAGATGGTAGAAAGAGAATGTGTCCTGGATTTCAGCAGGAGCCTTCAGAGGCCTTTACTGTTTCATGGCAAAACCCCAGAGCTTGTAGTGCATCTGCCTCTGAATTATGCAGGTCCTTCATCCCACTTGGTTGCAGCTCCTAGCTTGTGTATGAACTTGTGCTTGGATATTTTGGGGACAGGAAGGACATGAGGGTGTCAGCCACACACAGGGACACAGTTCCTGTGGGCAACAGGACGTGACTCTTCTGTTACCTGTATGCTTCTCTTAGAACAGGCTCTGACTCATGAAGCTTTGGCTAAAGGTTTTTGTCCTGCTGAAGCTGAGGCCCTGGTCTTGGGGTTATCTCGTGTTGTCAGGACGTGGAGCCCCGAGTGTGGCATTTGTGACAGAGCAAAACGATTAAAATTAACTTTCTAAACCCACAATAGTTTCTGGCAACTGATTCAAGACACCCTTGGGTAAAGAAGAGAACAAGACTTGGGAGATCTTGCCTGCCTGGTTATTTAACTCTTACTTACCCATCCTGACAAAAGGAAGAAACCCCAACCGTTTAGGAAAACGCATTAAAACCTAGAGTTCCTTTTTGTCATTATGTGTACCAAAATAGAGTGTTTGAAGGCATATAAACTTGTCTGTTTGCTGAATCTGTGTCAAACTAACCCAAAAGATCTCTTGGGAGAAAAAAAAAGTTATTTGATTCAAAGGCACATGACAAAGAGCTTGAATTAAATTAAATCAGAAACTGGATTTTTCCATTTGGTTGTTATGATTAAGAAGAGTGTAAGTTAACAAGTTGCTTTTTTTTTGCAAACAACAGACTTTGAAATGTTTTTATAGCTAATATAAAATAAGAATTCAGTGATTTCTTGCCTGAGCAGCCTTCTGTGGCTTACGTGCACACCACGCCTGGCTTACCTTCGGGCTGGGAGGAGCGCAAGGACGCCAAGGGCCGGACCTACTACGTCAACCACAACAACCGGACCACAACGTGGACACGGCCCATCATGCAGGTACTGTGCTGCAGCCAGGAGCACTCGGCTTGCCTGGGGGAGTTTCACTTGAAGCAGCTTCCAGAAATCTGAAATTTAAAGGGAGAGTCCTAAGCATTGTCATGACAATACAGATTAATTATAAAAAACTGCAGCAATTTGGGATGGTTTTGGTTACTTCTTTTAATCGTGTCAAGGCACAGGTTAAGTGATTGCTGCAAGGGAAGGAATTTCCAGAGGTGCAGAAGAGCTCTTAAAAGGAGGCAAATGTGTTCTTTAGGTTGAATTTGAAAGCTGGCTCAAGCCATTCCTAGAACCATAGGCCCTTGCGGTGGAATCACTTTAAATACCTGGCCTTTAAGGAAATAAGGTTAAGAAGAACAGTAGTGGTGCTAACAGTGCCATCAGTTCTGACACGTCCTCCACGAGGGCGGTGTTTGTGACATTTGTGACCTGGCTTTGCTCTGGCACAGCTCGCCGAGGATGGGATGGTGGCACCGGGCACGAGCAGCAGCAACCACCTGAGCGAGCCCCAGATCCGGCGGCCCCGCAGCCTCAGCTCACCCACTGTCACCCTGTCAGCGCCGCTGGAGGTGAGCCCCACCTGGGCACGCCCACACAGCCACTCCTTGTCCTTCCAGCGGGGGCTGCCCTTCTTCTGGCTCCTTCAGAGTAATTCCACATGCTGTGGACTGGTGTCATTGTGATTTGGCTAAAGAGTACCTGAAGTGGCTCCTTACACAATCAATGCCTGTGTGTGTTTGACTTCTCACACTGTGATTCAAACTCTTGCCTCAGCTACTCAGAGCTGTGCTGAAGAGAGACACTTCTTCAGATTTCCTCTTCAGGCCTAAGAGTTTGAAGAGCTGTGGCTCACACAGCCTTGCACTTAAAGGTTTTCTTGTAAATGAGATACATTGCCACTGAAGCACAAAACACTGCTTTTGTCTTTTCCTTGGTAAAATGAAATATGGACACATCCAGGGCAGGTGCAGGGGAAGATATAATCAGGTGTAAATACTTGGGGACATTGTCATTGCAGAGGAAGGCACAGAACACCGTGTCCTTCACAGCAAAGACTGGGCACATTAGAAGGCACAGATAGAGCTAATTAAGTTGTAGTGAATCAGTCCCAACATTTAATTGTAGTATTAATTACATCTGGAACGAAAAGCTATTTGCTGTGGAGCCAAGCTGGATTGGTTTTGCAGCCCCGAGTGCCGTGTGAGCAGCGGTGCTGTTTCCTGCTCCGCAGGGCATGAAGGACTCTCCGGTGCGCAGGGCGGTGAAGGACACCCTCTCCAACCCTCAGTCCCCACAACCGTCCCCCTACAACTCCCCCAAGCCCCAGCACAAGGGGCCCAGAGCTTCCTGCCCCCGGGCTGGGAGATGCGCATCGCCCCGAACGGCCGCCCCTTCTTCATCGACCACAACACCAAGACCACCACCTGGGTAAGGGCGCGCCAGCCGGGGCACGGGCCCTGCTCTCTCTCCCTGCCTGCATGCCCCCTTTGCAGCGTGGCACTTGTCTTGCTAAGAGCCAGAAATGTGCATGGGGATGTAAAAGCCCTTGTGGAGTGCAGGCATGCTAAGAACAGGCCTGTGGTTTCTGAAGCGTATCCCTGGACGTAGCATACATTTAATAGATTCAGGTCTTACATCACCCCTAGCTCACTCAGCACTGGAAAATTCATTGCACTGTAGGAATCCTAATAAGGCATGCTTTGTTTTATTCTCCAAAAATAAAAGAATAAGTGCAACATAGGAGGATTTCCAGATAAGTCTGTGTTTGACTTTTTAGTTCTGCCTTGATCTGTTGGAATTACAGTTGTATACCTGTGTTCCAGGAGGATCCACGGCTGAAGTTTCCAGTGCATTTGAGATCCAAAGCATCTCTGAACCCCAATGACTTGGGCCCTCTTCCTGTAAGTGATGCTGTGCCTGTGTTCTAACCTACACCTGCTGTCCCAGGGCTCTTCTCTGTTATGGGCACAGGCTGCTGCAGCCCTTCTTGGTGGCTCTGCTGTGCACTCCAGAGCCAGCCCAGGAGGCTCTAACTCATGGCCTTTCTCTGTGCTGCTGAACTGTTGAGCTTTGCACACACTTACCTGGGCTGTGTCTGTGACTGTGCTTTTAGATTTAGATTTCCAGATTGTGCCGAGCAAGCTTTATCAGTGCATCAGCATATTCTAGTGTTTAGAAATTGGAATGAGTCTTGATTTTTCAAGGAAACCTCCATATTTTGCAGAGCAAAACATCAATTTAGTGTCAGAAGTTTGTCTTGTAATCAAAGTATAATGAGGATTTACAGATATGTCAAATGCAGAGCTTTGCTTTGTTTTTAAAATACTCCCAGACCTTAAAGGCAGAGAGTGATGTGTGAAAGCTGACCTTTTCCTGGTCACAGCAGCAGGAATGCTCTCAGGCTTTAGGAAACAGCTGTGCTTTTGCAGTTGTCCAGGTACGTGGGGCATGTGTTAACCTTGGAGGCACTGAAGGGCCAATTACAATTTGTTCTGTTGACTGCAAGGGGTAAAACATGCAGTGAAGCCAGGGCAGCCTGACCCGTCACTAGCAACAGATTGTTAGTAGCAGATTTCACCGCAGTTAAACCTCCTGGTTTGGAGCGAGGTTGGGATGACTGCAGAATTTAACACGAGTTTCTCCACCAAGATTGAAGTGAAATAATTTCTCCTCTGTGTTTGCTGGCAGCCCAGGCTGGCCAGCATTGCCTGTCCCTCCAGCCTGCCATCCGCTCTCCTTTCTGCACTGCAGGCGCCTGGGACAGGAGAAAAGGGAACGGATGAAAAGGGAGGCACTGAGGACTAGGTTAGGACATTCTTGTCCCACTGTACAGGGAGCCTGGGTTACACATTTACAGTAAATAACCCACATGGCTTTCAGGAGTAGGAGCAGAAACTTTCAAACTAAGCCACGATGGACCATCTGTTCTCTGGGATTGTTTGCTCACAGCAGGAAATGGGTGCGAATCCTGAGGCAAGAGGTTTCCACTTCCCAGCTTTAAAGAATATTCCCTGCATGGGATGCAGTCACCTATATAAAATCTAGGTCTGAGTCTGCCTGGATTTCTGGCCTTGCCATTATGCATCTGGTCACTTGGGGTTTCCTTCCTCATAAGCATCTTTGAGACAAGTCCAGTAGGTGTGGGCAGTGCACTGCTTCAGGCTGTGTGAGACCTGTACTGTTTCACTTACTCTCTCTTTTCTTTATTTCCCATTTGCAGCCTGGCTGGGAGGAAAGAATACACCTGGATGGAAGAACGTTTTATATAGACCATAGTAAGTAAGCACTCAGGTACTAGAGCAAATAGACAAAGGGAGGTACTAAGTATTGAAGTGAAAGCTTTGTGATTTTACTCTTCATTTAGGAAGCCAGGTGTTGATATGTGGAGACATTGATACCAGAGACTTAGTGCCCTCCTACGGTACTGTACATTCACTGGAAGCTTGCTTTAATTGGCTCATCAAGCTTTGTCCCTCTCTGACTTGTGAAGCATTAACATTTCCTCTCTGTGGTTTCTTTTGTTCTTGTTGATATTTTGGATTTGTTGTTGTTGTTGTTGATGATCCCATGGCTTATTTGCACTTAATAAATTAAAATATACACTAGGAATAGAAAATAAGATGAGAAAAGATCCTGTAGCCACAGCTCCACATATAGGCAGTGGAGCAATTAGCACTGAGAAGTACTTACCTCTGCTTTCAGGTCTGTGGCAGTGCTGATTCTGATCTTATTTCCTATTTAGAGCATGTGAAACCGCACCAGCCCATTAATATTCTCCAGTTCTGTTAGTGGAGTTTTAGTGTAAGTGATGTTTCATTGTAGATTTGTCTTCCTAGAGCATCTCAGAACTGCTGTGTGAGTTTTGTTGGTGTTTGGAAACAAAGCAGCCCACAAAGGCTGGGCTGGGTCTTCTTACTCTTTTTTTTTTTTTTTTTTTTTTTTTTTTTTTTTTTTTTTTGGTTGTTTTTTTTTCATGGTTTTAAGACTTATAATGAGACATTTCTTTACAGCCATAGCTAACTCTCATAACCATCAGAGGAGGGTGCACGGAGAGTTAAAACCTAAACTTACCCATGTTTGACAGAATTAGGTTTGTCCCTCAGTATCTGACTGACTCCCACGCTCATCCATAGAGATGACAGTGTTAAGTCATTATTAAATCCCACCTTTAAAGTAATACCAATTTTGAAATGGTGTAAATACTTTTAACCAAACATTAGAAATAATACACTTGTCAAGCACCCAATGAACACCTATGTAACTGCTGAGCCTCCCAGTCTCTCTTAAAACTCTTCCATTTTTCAGTCTCCTGGAGCTATTTGAGCATGTGTTAGTCCCTAAAGTGGAATGTTAAAGTCATACATTAATTAGAATTCCTCAAAGAATTTGTAATTGTGAGGAAGCAAAGTTTTCATGCATCTGAGTTCTCCCTCTAGTCTCTTTTGATCCGAGTGGGTTTAGCTTCTTCTATAGCATTTTTCACAAAAGTTTAGGGAAGCTTTTGGTAATGCTGCCTGTTTGCAGCATATGTCCCTTTGCTCCCAGTCTGGTGCCCAAGCACTGCTGTGAGGGCTGGGCTGGGGGCCTGGAGGGCCAGGAGCTGTGCCACTGCCAGGGCACGAAACCAGCAGGACAAGTCTGACAGAGTCAGCTGCTGGTCAAGTCCTGCTTCCCTGCTATGTTTTGTAACTGCTGCACAGTTCCCCAGCACTGTTTGTCCTATTTCTGAACCGTTTTTCTCATCCTTGGGAGAAACTGCAGAAGTCTCCTGCAGCCAGCACAGCCCCTCTGCTGTTACACAGGGACCAGAAGCACTGAGCACGCTGCAGCACACAGGTGTTGTGGAAGCAGAGGCTGTGTGTGTGACAGGGAACCCCTGGGCCCTCAGCTGCCCCACTCACCTTCCCTTCAGGACACACTGGTGCTCCCTGTTCCCTGCAGCATGCACACACTGCTGCCATTCCTGGGAGCCTCCCAGGTACGTACTGGCTACCTGGTGGAAGGGATCAGAAGGGAAAACAACCATTCTGCAGCCATTTTCTGAACAGTTACCAGTGATTCACGGTCAAGGGGGATGGACACATTGAATGGGTTCCCCTCAGAGTCTGTGCACATCCACCAGCACATGGTGATATTCACAATATGCATCAGTGATTCACACAGGACTTAGGGGAAGCACTCCTTATTTACAGCAGGAAGCAGCAGGGCAGGAGAAGGGAGAGGGCGTCACTGGAATGGGATGGGAAGTCAGAGTGAGTCTGGCAAATGGCCACTGCAGTGTGCAGGAAGAGGCTGTGTATGGACAATGGCAAAGTGTTACTCAGAATGGGAATAACTAGTAGAGTTTCGGTTGAAAAGGGCATGAAAAATGCCATCACCTGGTCATGAGTTCTCTCATCCTGTGATGTGTTGACAGGAGTGCCTAAATCCAACCTGGAGTAAACCCTTCTGATGCCATCAGCACTGGGAATGTCTGGCTGTGAGAGTTCTGTATCTGGCAGGGGGTCCCAAACTTCAGGAAATAGTGGGCCCCTTGGAAAGGCAGGGAGAAGAGGGAATCCTTAAAGGCCTGAGAGCCTGGTTTGTGACAGAGGGTTGTATTGGTGGGAAGACGCAAATTTATGAAATTTTTGAAAATGTTGAGACTTCTGAAAATGTTCTTCAAAAAGAATGAGTTTGTTATCTCTGTCTTCTTGGGATAAGACAGAATCCTGAGCTACAGTTCCAGGTGGAGTGGTTCATGCCAGACCCTTGTAGCCCTGGAATACCATTTTTAATATGAAGTCCCTGTAAGACTCTGAACAGAAACCTAGGCTGAGATTTGTTGGTGTCATTGCACACTCTGAGGTACAGAGAGCAAAGAGCTGACACACTGTCAGTCACTTCCAGTTGTGTTACCTCTGATTTCACAGAAAACTGGCACTGTGATTTGTGGCTGCTGGTGTCAAGAAGGTGACCAGAGAGCTTAGTAGAAGGGAATTCCAGCGTAGGGGTTGAAAATGGAAAGGACTGTGCTGGGTGTCCTGCCTTGGCAGCAGCTCTGCTCCATGCATCTCTGGGGTCTCAGGCTGGCAGCCCTCCAGCATTCCCATAAGTGATAAATAGCTTTAATGTGTAAAGGGAAATAAAATAGTTAAATTAACTAATAGATCAAATGTCTTGAGATGTGCTTGCTAATCCTTTAGGATTTTCTCCATTTAACATTTGCTGAATGACACCTTTCAGATCCAAGTCCCTCGTAAACCAGCTTGGGATGCTCAGAACTTAGAGGGCTTTTCCAGTTCTAGAAACATGGAAAATGCAATCTTGATTCCTGATACCCAGTTCCTAACCCAGAGCAGTGTCTGTAACAAGCAGAGGGATGGCAGGCCTTGGGTGACCAACACCTCACCATTGCAGGTGGCACCTGGGATGGGGTTTGGGGCCTTGTCTTACTGTTGCAACACCATTGTTTTGTTGTGATTCCGTCGTGTTCAGAATCTTGGAAGGAGCAGCTGTCTGGAGACAGGGAAGGGAGTCCCACCATGGTCCTGTAGAACCTCTCCTGTCATCCTCCTGGTTTCTTCAAAGCTGTAGATGGAAAGAACTGGAGTGTGTTCTGCCACTGCCAGCATCTCTGTTGGTCATAACTGGGCAATTCTCTTGCAAAACAGGACAGTTCTTGCCTCCTTTTACCTTCTCATTAAATCAGAGTTTAGGGAAAATTTTATTCCCTCCAAGTTTAGAAGTATGATACTTCAGCTGTCTATGCAAAATTTCCAAACAGTAACCTAGGCTGTCATTGCCAAAAGTTTTGGATTCCTTGACCTGTTGGGCCGTGTATCTCCAATCCCAGCCCAAATGTGCTCAAATGAACATGTTCACTCACTCCTGCAGACCTTGCCATCAAAGCAGTGCAAATTCCCTGGGGGTAGTTCTGTGTTTTTGAGTGAATGTTTCCAACTAAACAGTGTGTTGGGGCTGGGGAGGGTGGGGAGACACAAGCCTGTGCTAACCCTGACAGAGCTGAGCAGTGCTAGGGAGAAAAAAAGAGAAATTCACAGTGTGGTACCAGAGAAGCCATGGGATCATTTCTTTTGTTATTTTCAGATAATAAAATCACGCAGTGGGAAGACCCCAGGCTGCAGAACCCAGCCATCACAGGCCCAGTAAGTACTGCTGTGGGATCTTCCACTAAATGCCCTGACTTGGGTACAAGGCTGTCTACAGGGGTGGGCAGCCTGGGAAGCAGGAGCTCTGCTGGTCCACACCCTGTGTCAGAAGAAGCTGGGAATGTCACACCAATTCTGGGCAGCCTCCCAGATTGTTCAGGGTTTGGGGATGCCTATGAAGAAGTGCTCCTGTTTACCCATTACTTGGGTCATACTGACAGTAGGATTTTACTGAGCTGATACATCCTTTTGTTTATTTTGGGATCTCTGGACAATAAAAGCTGTTTACACTTGGGAGGTGGGCCTATGTGGATTCAGAATGTGAATTAAAGACAAAAAACGGGTCCGTCAGTTTAAGAGACATAGAACTTCTGGCAGCTAAACAAAGGGTTCAGAATATCAGCCTTAGAAAAAAAATAAACATAGCATTTTACTTCAGTATCAAATTTTAAAAAAACATCAAAGAGCGATTCTTTGACTTTCTGTGCTGGTTTTCTGCTGAGTTATGCCTGTTTATGCCATTTTATGGTATTCTGAGTGATTGGACTTCCAATCCCAAGTGTTTCCTTGTGCCAAGAGTACCTTCTTATTCTGGATAAATCCTGGGGACCTTTAAGAGTTTCAGGACGCAGCAGCTGAGCCCACTGCACAGTGTAATTCCAGTTGCTTAGTAATAATATCAGTAATAGTCACTGGTTTGACCATAGTTGCTTTTGCAGAGATTTACCCATTTATCAGGCATTTAAAACTGGAGATCCTCACACACAGCACTGTGCAAACTGCTAATAGGCCTCTCCCCAGAAATTCTGAGCATAAATGAGACTATTAGAGAAAGTTTGTTTAAAGGAAATGAAATGATCATGGTCCCCTTGAGTGACTGACAGTGGTTTGTTTGTTGGTTTTTAAGGAAAAGCAGCAGCTAATCCATTTCACAGAAGCACTAAGGATTCATCTGAATGCTTTCAATACTAATATTTCTGGTGCCATGACAAAGAGACTTACTTAAATTGCCTTTTCCGTTGTGTGTAAATAAAGGCAACACGTAGAAAGGTTATCGAATGGCTGTAGTGAAGTCCCGTTATCCTCAGAGTAAAATGCTGTCATCCTGGGGATTTTTAAATCCCTGCTGGCAGCTGTCCCTCGGGGTGGGTTTCGGGAGCCCACAGCAGTGTGTGGGTACAGTGTGTGCATTCCTCTGGAATGCTGGGGCGTGTGCAGCTCCGAGAGGCTGGCCTGACGCGTCCCCCCGCTGCTCCCCACAGGCAGTGCCGTACTCCAGGGAGTTCAAGCAGAAGTACGACTATTTCCGCAAGAAGTTAAAGAAACCTGTGAGTACAGCCAGCACGGGGGCTGCCAGGGTACTCCATGTGCTGCTCCTGAAGGGCTCATGTAGGAACCAAAAACACAGAGCAAACTTTGAATTTGATGGCTTTCTCAACAAAAAGCTTTTCTAAGTCTTTAAGACACATTTTTTCTAGATAAATGCAAATGCCCTTAAAATAGAGCATAGTTCACCTTTTTTTTTTTTTTTTTTTTTTTGGGGGGGGGGTTGGTTGTTTGATACTTATATTTTCATCAAATATTTACCATAGAAGTTTGCAGCACTGTTCTGGAATTGGCCCGTTGCCCCCATGTTCTCAGCCTGTGGACTGAGAGGGCACTGGGAAAGAAAAACATGGGGAACTGAAACACAAAGTGTCTGACCTGGCACTGAGCTGTTACCAGTCAGTAATTTACCCAGAGCCTTATTTCTTGAGACTAACAAGGATAATCTAATCTTCTTTGACACAGGCTGACATACCCAACAGATTTGAGATGAAATTACACAGAAATAACATTTTTGAGGAGTCCTACAGAAGAATCATGTCTGTGAAGAGACCTGATGTACTAAAAGCCAGACTCTGGATTGAATTTGAGTCAGAAAAAGGACTTGACTATGGCGGTGTGGCCAGAGAATGGTTTTTTCTCTTGTCCAAGGAGATGTTTAACCCTTACTATGGTCTCTTTGAATATCAGCAACGTAAGTGTCCATTAAATATTTGTATTCTCATGGGATATACATTACATTTTGCATAAGAGGAAAAGTTGCTCTGGGCAGAAGTAGCTCCTCCTTCCCAGGGTGCCCTAGGCAGCCCCAATACCCTGTTCCTGCTGCCCTTCAGAGACCTCTGGAGTTGTCCTTGAGAACCCAGAAAACATTTCCATTGCTCAGACAGTATCCAGGGCAGCAAAACTGCAGGTTTTGAGGCCAGTAATGATGAAGGGATCAATGTCATAGAAAAGCCTCTTTCCTCTGCTGCCCAGAGTTCTAGTGCTGCTGTGGAGCGAGCTGGGAACGCAGCTGCTCGTCCACACTGCAGGAGTTCCCCAGCAGTGACCTCCCAGAACTTTAAACTGGGGCTGCCCAGCTTTAAAATCTTGGAGCAGTCTGTCAGTGCAAGGGAGAGAGGGTGCCTCTTGCTCACAGTGGGTTTGGTTTGCTGCTGTGTCAGCCCTGCAGCCCTCAGTGGCTCCCTGGTGGGACAGACTGGAAAGGGCCTGGACACAGCCCCACGACGCTGTTGAAGGGGGATGCCCCTAAGCACAAGTTATTTATTAACATATCTGAGTATCTGCTTATTTAAAGGCTTGGTTCTTTAGCTATTTTTTTTCTTTCCCCAAAAAAGGGACAACTATACACTTCAGATTAATCCTAATTCAGGTCTCTGTAACGAAGACCATCTATCGTACTTCACGTTCATTGGCCGGGTGGCCGGCCTGGCCGTGTACCACGGGAAGCTGCTGGACGGTGAGTCCTGCTCCTGCTCCTGCTCTGCTGCTGCCTCTGGGCTCTGGGGAAGGAAATGCACCTGCTTGAGAGCCCCAGCTTCTGGGGACAGTCTGGGACTGGTGCTGTTGAGATCTGAATGGCGATGCATAAAATTACAGTGACTTACTCAACAAGAGGTTCATACAGAGTTTTGCTCCTTTCTCCACTCCAGTTAAAACTCCAGAACCAGTGGAGCACTGTCTCTAGAGGAAAAGCATGGAATTTTTATCAGTCATTTCCATGCAAGCCTGCAGCCAAATTACAGGTGTTGGCTGCAGCATATTTTGATATGCTGGAATTATTGCTGAACGATTTAAGTATAATTTCTGCTGCATTTTGAAATCTCGCATCAGGCAGACATTACTGACCAGATTTTCCTGAGCCCTGGTGCAGCAGAGGAAACTCACCAGCCTGGTTTTCAGGCAACTCCTTGGAGAGAGGAGTAGTGATTTTACTTTTGGCTCTCTCTGCCATTAATGTTAGGGTGGTGAGTGGAGTATGGTAGTTAGTAGATAATTGTTGAAGCTGAAAAATTGTGCTTTCTGTGCCTAAATAAAGCTGAGCTGCTGTGATGCTGTTGCAGTTGCAGAACTGTTAGAGTCAAGAGGTAACAGGAAATGGCAGGGCTGGTGCCCCCAGGCAGTCATACTTTATGAAATGTGCAGATGCTGAGCAGGGCAGGTAACACTCTCCTCTCTCTCGCAGGCTTCTTCATCAGACCTTTCTACAAGATGATGCTGGGGAAGCCCATAACTCTGAAGGACATGGAGTCAGTGGTAAGACCCCATTTAACCCGTGCCAGTGCTCACAGGCCCCTGGGTTTCTACAACTGCAACTAATTGCCCATTTTCAAACTGCCTAATTATGATCTGCCCTAGGATAGTGAATACTACAACTCTCTGAAGTGGATCCTGGAAAATGACCCTACGGAGCTGGATCTCATGTTTTGCATAGATGAGGAAAACTTTGGACAGGTATATAAAGGTTGTTTACATCTTAGGACTGGTTATTGCCAACAAGTACCTCAGTACTGAGCAGAGTCTCGTGGTGGTGAATGCACTGGTCAGCCTTCACCTGACTGTTCCCAGCTGGGGCCGGGGTGCCACATTGCTGTCAGGAAGCCCCGACACCTCTGGGACAAGCCGGGCACGCAGCTGAGTGAAATGCTTGCCAGGAGTTGGAATGAAGGTGTCCCACAGGCCAGCTGGGACAGGGTCCAAGCCCAGGGACTGTTGGGCTTTCTGAGGTTGAAGGTGTTCTCAGAGGAGAGGGGCACAGTGAGGCCAGGGAGGTCCTCTCTGTAGTCCCTGTCACAGAGGCAGCTGGTACGGCAGGGGGAAGCTGACAGATTTAAAAGGGTCACAGTCTGTGGGTGTCTTTCTCCATTACAAATGAAAATGTTGTAGACATTAAATTAAATTAATTTGCTTAGAGGTTTTTATGACCTTTTTTAGTGTCTTCCCTTTGTTTACTTCTGAGACCTAGATCCTGGCTCCAGGTACAACTGGACCTGCGGAATATAGGGCCTTTTATACAAACTGACTTCAGCATTTCAAACCCTGCACTCAGTGTCCTGTCAGAAACATTCTGATCCACCTTCCAGTGCATACTGCCTTTTTCCTGAAGCAACATAAGGTTATGAATTACACGGAGAACTAGAGAGAGTATTGAAGCCACAGAATAGAGAGGTTTTGTAATACACTGGTTGGCTTTGGGCAGTTTCAATATGTGATTTAACTTCTTTTACTATAAATAATAACTATAATAATTTTGTATATATAAAGTACATATTTTGTGGTTATATAAAGATATACTTTTATTATTATAAATAATAATTATAATAAAATTATAGTAATATAGTGCTATTAGTAAATGGCTAGCCTCTCTCTGCCAGCTTTCCCTTCTGTCAGCACAAGTTTGTAAAAAAGTACAAATCAATTTACTAATGACTTCCTGATACTGCTTGTAAAATGCTGCTCAGGGAGAGTGGGTTCTGGGAGAAGGATGTACTCAAATAACAGGATTTTTGGTCTTCTGAAATACAGACATATCAAGTGGACCTGAAGCCCAATGGGTCCGAAATCATGGTAACAAATGAAAACAAGCGGGAATACATTGAGTAAGTACCATTATGGAATATGCCTGGGGGTAAGAAAGAGCAGTTTACTTAGCCTTGACTCTGCTGCAGTTCCTGTAGTTTGTACTGCACAAGAGCATCAGGGATCATTGGGGAAAAAAATCTTATTGTTAACATTGGTTATATCCAGTCAGAACAAAGAGTAAATTAAATTACATGCTTTGTTCTCCTGAAATCCCCCCATGGAAACGTGCTTCTCCAACATCTGGCTCAAGTTCAGATGAGCCAGAAGGTGCTCTCCAGCCTGGCCCTCATCCCATTGTCCTCCTCTGCCAGTCACAGACCGGAGCCAGGATTCCAGTGCCAGTGTTCCTACCAAAAATTGGCCAAATCTGAAATTAGGTTTAATTTTCAGCTTTCTCAGTTCTGCCTACGAGGATGTAAAATGCTAAATTCACTTACACCTGCTGGCATTTTAAATCAGGGGTTTTTCCAAGGTGAAAGACATTAAAAATGCTACATTTGTGCAAATTGGGAATTCATTTCCAATGCCTGGACTAGTTCCATGCCTGGAATTGATTTTTTATGCCTGCACCTGTGAGGCCTTTGTGCTGTGGGTGGCTGGTATTGAAAGCAAGGTGTCCCTTTGATGCTGCAGTTTATTTTTTTATTTATAGGCGAGGTGCTGTGTCCTGACAGCTCTCCTCAGAGCTTGCAGACTTTGCTGGGAATTTTTAATTACTCAATGCTCTGGAAGAATAAAATGTCTGCTCACGCAGGTACCTACAGGAGTGAAAGTATTCCCACTGTGATTCGGTCATAGTCACTGGGGTTTTTGGTTTGTTTCCTCAAAATTCCATCAGTCACCAGCCAATAAATTGGAACAACTGGTGAAAGCTGCTTAGTTACCTGAACTTACTGAAGTTGTAAATGGCAAACTGAAAGCACTTGGGGTTGCTGAAACCTCTGAACACTTGGCTGAGACCTGCTAATGAGTGTGTTTTCTGATGGGGTTTTGTTTCTTTCTGCAGCCTGGTCATCCAGTGGCGGTTTGTCAACAGAGTGCAGAAACAAATGAATGCCTTTCTGGAGGTGAGGCTCTTTACCTTTAGCTCTTTCTTTCACAAAAATAGGGATTTGTTTGTAACACAGATTTCTTACCCACTGGTGTCTGTGTAAAGGGAGTGTGGAGCTTGGCAGGAAATGAAAATAGAATACTTATGTTTTATGATTTTACAGTTTTATCTTGTGTAAGAATATATAATCTTTCCCTTATGAGAATAAGGTCATTCTCTTTCAAGTCTAATTATTTGAGCTTGAAGTAATTTGACCATTGATGTTTTTAATTAGGATTTATGTAGGATGAGATTTTTAACTTTGCTCTTCTTCTTTTTAGGGATTCACAGAACTGCTTCCTATTGATCTGATTAAAATTTTTGATGAAAATGAACTGGAGGTGAGTTGATTTGGTGCCCCAAGCTGACAGTTCTCTGACAGATGTGCCATGTTCTGCCTTCTTCAGTCCATCCATCCCCATCCCTGAGGGAATGTGCAGACACAGCTGCCTTGCTCAGAGTTGGAAACGAGATGTTTCTCCCTAATTAATTAACCTATTCATGACATGCAAAGAACTGCACTTACTCAGGGAGGGGGTTGGGGGTGTGCCTCTGAAAGCCTGGAAGTAACTTAGTGGATCAGTGCACTGTGCCTCGGCCAGTCACACTGGAGAAGTTGCTGTCCCATTATGGCAGTGTGCAGCCATTCTGCAGGAAGTGGAATACTCCAGGAAGGAGCTCTGACTCTCCCCTGGGTGTGCATAAATGACTGCAGGTCAGAGCCCCGAGGGGCAGGGACATCTTGTTACCCTGTGAGTGCAGGGAAACATGCACATTCACATCCCACCGTTCTGCTTCCCTGCAGTTGCTGATGTGTGGCCTTGGTGACGTTGATGTCAATGACTGGAGACAACACACCATCTACAAAAATGGTTACTGCCCAAATCATCCTGTTATCCAGTGGTTCTGGAAGGTAAGACTGGGCACCACCTCTGACTGGTCCTGTGAGTGAATGTTACTGCCCTTTATTGCAATAATTTTTCTTCATGAAAACTGTGAAGAAAGGGGGGTTGTTGTGCTGGGGGCAGGACCTGCTCCCAGCTCGCCCAGGTGAGGGCAGGAGTAGCTCCTGCTGGAGCAGCCCACAGATGGGACTGGAGCCAAGACAATCCATTGTGTCCTGAGGGCTGGCTCGTACAAAACGTGATTGATGCTGGCCTTGGGCTGCTCTTTAGCCCTGCCCTTCCAGGCCAGGGGAGGAGGCTGACGCCAGTGGTGTCCATTTGCCAACAGGCTGTTCTGCTGATGGATGCTGAGAAACGGATCCGGCTCCTGCAGTTTGTGACTGGGACGTCACGTGTGCCTATGAATGGATTTGCTGAACTTTATGGTGAGCAGCTCGTGGCACAATGGGAATCCAGCCAACCTCTGACCCCCAAGCAGCACTGAGTTTAAAATGCTGATGTCTGAGCTCACTTCCTTGCATTACTTGAGCTCTGAAACCAACTCACTGGGCTTGGAAAGAAAGAACCATGTTCGTGTTGCTTTAATATACCTGTAACAGGTGAAAAGTCCACCCCACAACTGATGCCAACATTTCATGGTAAAAATAATGTGTAGGCAGTCTCTGTAGTGTCCAGCAATTTCTGTTTCATATGGTTTTCATTTTCACCCAGGTTCAAATGGTCCTCAGCTGTTTACAATAGAGCAGTGGGGAAGTCCTGATAAGCTGCCCCGAGCTCACACCTGGTAAGTCTCCAGAGCTGCTCCTGCCAGAAGGGCCACACTGCTGACCATGCTCAGCTCTGCATCAAACAGCATTTGATCCTGTGGGTCACCAGTGCCAAACTTTCTCACAAACTGAGAAACCGAAGGATATTATTTCCCTCATCCTAGTAAGTGTATGTAGTGAACTACAGCAAGTCAGACATCACCAAACATCCATAGAAAGCCCATAAATCATTGGGGAAATCAAAACAAATGCAAGGTTATAAGATAAAACCAGAACCCTGCTTTATAGATTTTTGCAAACATTGAAAGCATTCAGTAGAAATGTCTTGCTCTGTTGCATTTCAGGAATGTGGCTTTTTAAAGAAAAATTGTGCTGAATTGGAAAACTATTTTATAGACTATCAGTACAGACTGGAGATCTTCCTGTGAAACTAATCATTCTATAGAATAGTGAGCTTTAATTAAAAAAAAACCAACCTGAAAACAAAAGCACAAAACCCACAAAACACAAACTCAACAATACTACCCAGAACACACTCCAAAGTTAACCCATCCTCATTAGCTTCCAATTCTCTGCTAGCTTTTACCTTTGGAAGATTTTCTCTTAGATGTTTAATCTTTTCCACCCTGCCAAAGAGCAAAGGATCTGTCCTCTAAATCCAGAATATCTTTGCTGAGCCTCAAGAAATCAGTGTTTTGACAAAGATTGTTTTCCATCATCTAAATATAGTGAGGAGCTTTCTGTTTGCTTTTTTTCCTCTCCTATGTGATTGTTACCAAATTCTGCTTCCAGCTTTGCAAAGGAAGCAGCACACAGTTATTGGAGAGTCAACCTCGGGCAGGTGTGAGGTGTACAGGGAACACTGTGGACCATGAGCTGCATTCTTAATCAAGACCTCTAATTATTTAATCTTTTCTTGTTCTTTAAAACTCTCTTTTTCCATGGATTATTAAGTGCCTCTTCCTTGTCCCTTCCAGCTTTAACCGCCTAGACTTACCTCTGTATGAATCGTTTGAGGACCTGCGGGAGAAGCTCCTCATGGCGGTGGAGAATGCCCAAGGGTTTGAAGGGGTGGATTAACTGCAGCCCCCGTTCCCTCTCCAAGCACGTTCTGCTGGCTTTGGCACCTGCCCGAGGCACTCCGAGGGACTGCGGCGTAGCGGTTGCCCGGCGCTGGGCTCTGGAGCAAACCCCGGCGGCGCGGGCTGAGCCCCGAGGCCGGGACTGTCAACTGGGGTGGCCTTGCTGATGTTCCCGCAGCAATTGCGAACTGATCACATTTCAGCAGGACTTACTCTATTTATGTTGTGCCTCTGTAGGCAAAGCCCTTAATAAATATTTTACACAATTTCTAATGACAATGAATGGAATTAATCATTTTACAGGTATAGTATTACAACTCATGTTTACTTCTTAATTGATTTAGACATTTTCAGATTTTATTTCATTACAATTAAATATCATATACTTGGAAAAATGAGCATTTTTCTTAATTTCATACCAGACTTTTTTTTCAAAGCACATTGAGCCTTGTGTTCCTAAACCATTAGGAGAGGAGGAGAAAGCTCTGTTGGAAGCTTTCTCTCCATGGGCTGCCTCTCGAAAGCAGTTCTCTTCATTAAGCACATCACTATTGTTCTGTATCCAGGAGTATGGGCTGGATGTTGCATTTTTGTATAAGTACTAGAAGAGTGTCAAGGCACAGCAGAGCCCTGACACAGCATGTCCAGATCTCTGTTCTACTGAAACTGCCTCGTTACTGCCAAGCTGTACATGTGCTACAAAGCATCTGGGCTGGGGTTGGCATTAAGCCTTTCAGGAGAAGATGCTGAACCCTGTCATTCTCTGTACAGTGATTTGGTTTCCATCCTTTCCTCATTCCTGTTTGCTATGGAGGCGTTCCAAATGAAATCTGGCACTCTGGAACACAGCTCTGTTCACGCTCCTGTTTGTGTGCACTTGCTAATGAACCTAATTAACACTGGGGTTGTTAATTTCTAATGGCACTGACTCTGAAGGCACTTTCTGTACCACTGGGAGGGCAAGACCTGGTTTGATCATAAACATTAATGGATTTTTACTCCTTCCCACTGCACATGTCTTGGTGCAAGATCTTTCCATGGTAAATTTGGCTGCTGCTGTGTAAGAGAAAACCCAACCGGCTCTAGACATGAGCCTGCAGACATGTTCCTCAGCAATTGTTTCTGTGATTTCTTTTTTACTTACAAAGGTTTATTTAATATACACTGCTATCTAATCCATTTTGTTACCTATGACATGTTGCATGCCTAATCTATAATGTCTGAGTTGCATCTGTTTTGTGGCGGATTAAAGGTGACAGATTTGTGCTTGCCCCAGTGCAGTGACATGGTGACAGCACTGCTGGAGCAGGGCTGGTTCCACTGACCTGCAGCTCTGCCCCAGCCTGTTCCCCAGCATCCAAGCAAGGTGTCACTACTTGCCAAAACAAACTTCCACCTCACTGCCAGCAGTTTTTGAGCCCTAGCATTACCTGTGTGTCCAGCAGAGCCTAGGATACAGGGTCACCTAGATGGGATGGAGCCTTACTGCCAGTAGCATTCAGCAGTTATGCTCCCAGTCCTGAGGAAGATTAGACTAGCACTTGAATGCACTCTATTAAATATGCTCCTGACACTCCTGCCTGACCTTTTCCAACTGAGGAGCAAGCTGGAACACAAGGCAGTGGCTGGCATCAGAGTAGACAGGAATGCTGGACTGACTGTTTGGCTCTGGGGCTAGGATAGATAAATCCAGGTCTTCCCACTGACCTGTATATTAAGAACGACTGAGTCTACGGAGCAGGAGGGGCAGTGCCGGACTCTGGGGCGGGTCCCGGAGGGGCCCGGGGGCGGGTCCCGGGGCTGCACGGGCGGGGCC
Source organism: Sitta carolinensis (assembly GCA_032173965.1). Lineage (NCBI taxonomy): Eukaryota > Metazoa > Chordata > Aves > Passeriformes > Sittidae > Sitta > Sitta carolinensis. The sequence continues at coordinate 2,706,235 of CM063313.1, read as the reverse complement.
GGGTGGGACCGGGGCGGCGACAAGCGGCACCGGAGGAGCGGCTTCAGGGCGGGTCCTGGGCCCGACTCAGGTGCGCGGGGTCCCAGGGAGGCGGCGCGGGTCGGGGCCGAGGTGATTTAATCCCCAGAAATCGCCTTCGCGGACATTTGCTCCTCTGAGCACGTTGCGGGCGGGAGCTCATTGTGCGGGCTCCGCAGGTGAGGCGCGGGGGCTTCTGCCTCCCCTCCTGTCCCACTCTTCCTCCCTCTTCCCCTCGTTCCCCTTCTTTCTCTCCCTTTCCCCCCTTTCCCTCTCCTCCCCAAAGCCGACCCCTTTCCTTCCCCTTTCGGCTTCCCCTCCTGTCCCTTCCTTCCTCCACCCCGTATTCCCGTTCTTTTACCCTAACCCCCCTCCTCTCCGCCCAAACCCGACCCCTCTCCTGTCCCTACCCCGCTACCCTCTTCTATTCCCTGTCTCCCCCTCCTAGTAGAGGAAAAGAAGTATAGAATAAAAGAAGTACAAAAGAAGACAAATATGTAAGAAAATATATACAGAGGAAGAGATATACCAAGCCCGGTCTGGACTCAGCCTCCCACACCGAGCGCCGAGAGGCAAATGGCTCGGAGGCTCAATTCCCAGGGCTTAAATCCCCTCGGCCCCGCCCCACGCACCTGTTCCGGGGCTCCGCGCACCTGAGACGGGCCCGCCCTTCACACCTGCGCCGGCCCCTGCCGCCCCGCCCCGCCCGTTAATCCCGGCGGATCCGCGCCCATTTCACTTTGTGCGATGGATGCTTATCTCAGGATCCGGCGGGACCGTCGCTAGGAGCGTTGTGCGGAGCCTACGGCGTCTGCTGAGGGGTGCCGGCGGGCGAAGCCGCTTTTCCCGAGGCGGGCGGGGTGTTGGGCCCGGGGCCCGAGGCGGGACGGGGCTGGGAGAGGGACCGGCATCGCCGCGGGCGGGAAGAGCCGCTCCGGGCCGGGGCGGTGCCGGGCCCGCCGGGAGGACGGCGCTTCCCGCAGCGGGCGCTGGAGGGCGGCCGGGAGCGGGCCGGGCCCGCGCCTGCCCCGGGCTCCCCCGCGCCGCCACCCGCCCGCGCGGCGCCCCCTGGCGGACACGGAGCGGCGGCGCTCCCGGTGCGCGCTCCCGGCCCCTTTTCCTGCAGAAAACATCCAGTGCTACACCCAAAACCTTCACTCCGTGTCCACAACTGACCGCAGGATGTTCATTCCTCAGTCTCTGGGGATTACTTCACTTCCCTCCCTGCCAAATTTTCCCTGTCTGTCCACTTCTGATTTCCTCATTGTTATAAGAAAATATAAATCTAAATATAAAGAAATAATATACAAGAAAATATAAATATAAATACAAGAAAAAAAAAGATATAAACTCTAGGGTTTATCTCCAGTTTTACAATCCAAATTTTCTTACTGTCTACAATGCATTACCTAATTTTTTACCCAAAAATACTCTTCTCGGATTTTTTTTCAAGTTTTATCCCCCAAAATTCCACTACTTTTCCACTGATTCCCTCATTTTTACTTCAAAATATTTATTTAATGCCATGGAGCTTTTCTGAAGATTTACTCCCACAATTTTCCCTACTTCTCTATTACTTATTGCCTCGTTTTTTCCATTTTTCATTCTCTTCTCCAGAGAAGAATGGACCCTCTGTCCAGGCCCCACGTTTTCAGCACAATTTCCCACAGCACTATGGGTCACAGAGAGAGATGGGAAATTACTTTTTATGATCTTGGAATTTTTCTTGTGGCCATTTATTTTGTGGTAAACCTCCCTTTCCCAGTGTGCTTTGGGGTCTCAGTTATCTGGGAATAATTTCAGCTGACTCTTTGCAGTGAAAATATGAAGGTGGGGATAAGTGACCAGTACCCTGGGAAGGGCTGTAGGTGTGTGTGGGTCAGGAGCAAATGGTCAGGGCTTATCTTCTCTTGAAGAGAAGAGAGTTTGAGGCTGGGTCTCACAACACCACAACATTCCAAAGCACACTAAATATTTCCTCTACTTTGCCACTTGTCCTGGCTCTCTGCATACTGCCATGTCAGTGGATACACCTCTATGCCACAGGGGCTTTCCATGGGGGCTTCAAGCCTTTCCTCTAAGTAGAGGCAAACTCAATTTCCATTTTACAGACCCCTATTGCTGCTGGATTAGCTAATCCAGGACATGACCTCCCTGTGAAATCAGTTTTTAAACAAAAGGTAAACTTTGAACTTTGGACTATAGCTAAAAGATAAGAGATGCACACTAGATCAATACTTGGCAAATATTAGTCGCATGCCATGGGCAGATACCTCTCTGCTGTAGCTCTACATGTTGGTGCAGCACTGATCTTTAGTTTTAAGGGGTTCTTTACAGAACACAACTATTAAATAACTTCTATCTGCTTCAAAGTGGGGTAACATTGGGTAAAAGTCTAGTAATGCAGCCCACCTAGAGTTCAGGGAACTGAGGGCCACCTGTTCACACAAGTGACAACATTTTCCCTACCATACCAGTAACTCCCTTTGCCCCAATGCATTACTTCTGTGAACAGCAGCTTTTAAGAAAATTGTCAAGTTTGAAACAGTTCCTCATCCTCAGAAAGCAAGCACCTGGTTCACTGTCTCAAATTATGTAATAATAATGTAAGTAAAAATTGTGTATTTTATATTTCTGTGTTTTATCAATGGCTGGGTACAATATACACATTTTAAACTGAGCATTCCCCGATTGTGCCCATAGGTTTAAAAAAAAAAAAAAAAAAAAAAAAAAGAAAAAATAGAAGCATTCAATGCATTTTTTTTTCACTTTTAGAAAGGACTTTGCTATTTGGTAATGAGGCAGGAAACATCTTTCTGTTGCTCCTTTCTGCCTTTGGCTTGTAACAACAGTGCCAAGCCCATTGCAAGAGTTTGCATATCAGCCAATATTCCAGGAGTACGAATCCCCAAGATAAACACAGGTGGTGTTACATGCCAGGGAAGCAGCCTGAGAGAAATCAGTGCTCCTCAGGAACAACCCAGATGTGACAGATGTTCCTACCCTACACCTGGACAGCAGCTCAATGCCAGGAGCACCCAGAGTGCAGCAGCAGTTTGTGTGTGATGCAAGGGTCCCAGTACCAGCTCCTGGCACAGGAAAGCACTGACGAGAACTGCAGTCCAGTAAGAAAATGCAGCTGCCTTGAGAGTGCTTTGTACTCTAAATTCCCAGAGCAATAGAGCTGCTGACAGCAAGAACACCTCTCATGGTGAGCTGCCGGCAGCATTGCCATCCCTTCAGTAGCTTTTAGAACCTGCAGAAGTTAATCAGGACTTCAGTGCAGGGACAAACACTAGAGAGTGGCAGAATCACTGCTTCTAAGCACAAGTTTGGACCAGAACTTGAATCTCCACCAATGTGGATTACTGGAAGCAAGTTTTTACTTCATGTCTCACTTTGATGAAAAAAACACAACAATCAAAACTCTCCCTGCTTCCCTAGGAGACCACATTTCCTAAGGATTTTGTGTCTTTCTGTCTAGTGTCTCTCAGGGCTTGAATGCAGGAGTCAGAAAACAGCTCAGAGACCGTTCCTGTGTCTCTGGCCTCTGGTGCATTCATCTCAAGCATGGTTTGGTAACACATACCCACTATACAGTGATACATTTATTGTAAACAAACATAGGTTTGTGGAGTACACAAGCCATCTCAATTCACATTATTCTTACTACCAAGACCTCGTTTGTCAGGTGGCCTAGGAGAGGCACAAGGCAAGCCTTCCTACACTGGCACACACAGAGGGGGCCACCCCAGAGAAGCCAGGACATGTTCTCAGTTTACTAGCATAGCTGAGGAAACTTTTCTGACAGTATAGTTTCATACATGTAGCACAGCACCAAAATCATGATTAATCTGGTACTAAAAATAACAGTGTGCCTTTAGAAAGTGCTGGGGAAAAAAAGAAAGGACTTAATCCAGCACCCATTACTCCACTAGGTGCTGGATCAGCAAACACACATAAGCAACACATAGTAATCCTCACTGAGCTTCCTCCTGTTCTTATGCTCAAACCACACTATCTAAAGCTGACTTAAAAAACCCCAACCACAAAACCCCCAAGACTTCATGTAAACAAAAGCATAAATTTAAAGAACACTTAAAAAGCAACATGAATTCAAACTGCCATACTCATGCCAGATTTCAGGAGCTAAATAAAAATGTGGTTACAAATTAAACAGAAGGGGTTTTAAGTTTGAAATTTTCAGTCAAGTTGAAAGATTTTGTCGAACGATGCATTTCAGGAAGACTTCATTTGATGAAAAATTCCCAGTTTGGTGAGTCAGCCAGTTCTCACAAACCGGTGGCTGTCACTGCCTGACTTTGAGAGAACTCCATCCCATACTCCCAGCATGTACAGTCATTAATCTTTATGCTTTTCAGCAAAATCCTTTAATTCACACAATAAGTGCTGCACTAGTACATACTGGGTGAAATCCAGGCCCTGTGGAAACCACCAGGAATTCTCCTACCAGCAGTACTGTTTCTGTTAGATTTCCTGCCACTGATGATTGCCCAATGTTCCACCTATCTAGATCCCTCTGCAAGACCTCTCCTCCCTTGAGCCCACAGCACCTCCCACTTCAGCATCCTCAGCAAACTCCTTCCTGCACCCAGACCCTGATACAGCACTGAACAGCACCAGCCCTTGGACTGAGACCCAAGCACTCTCAAGCCACAGCTCTCCTCTTCCTGTGACACCTGGCCTGGCTTCCAGAGAGCCAACAACAGTGTGCCCTGTTCAGCCACGCTGGTAACCTGCCCCACCTGCCTGGCTTCTGCCTGAACTGGCATTGTCTCTCCTGCACACGTTTTATTCAAACCTGACCAGCACTCGGGGCCCCTGAGGCAGCTCCACATGGCCAACTGCTCCCTGGCAGCTTAAACTTCACTGTCTTGAAATCCAGGGCAGCAACTCTGCTTTTTGTACCTACACCAAAAAATTTATATCCAACCTTTTCATGGTCACTGTGACCAGGACCATTACTCCTGCCACGAGTCCTGTATTCACAAACCCCCATGGCAGAGCACTTTTCCTAGCTGGCTCGCTGAGCACTTGTGATGAGAAATTATCCTCAAAAAACTTCAGGAATTTCCCAGACTGCTTGTCACAGCAGTATGGTACTCATGTCTAGTTCAGTTACTCACTGATCCTAAATTAAAACTGGACTTTACATTCCACTAGCACTCAGGAATGTTCTACTAGCATTTAAGAATTGTGAAACACACAGAATCTTGCCACACGACCACTTAGCTTCAAACACGGCCCCAGAGCGTTGTTCACTGACCCGTGTAAAACAGAGCCCCGGCCCATGCCCACAGAGGCTTGAGAGGAGTGATTAATGTTTACCGTGCTCCAGCTCACCTACGTGTAACAGCTCCAACATGTCAGCCACGGGCAGCTGGTACCTTAATGCACCAGGCACACTGGGAAGGCAGGGCTGTGCCACCAGCAGGCGTTTGTCCCCACACGCCCGCGTCCCTGCCGCCCTGGAGCGCGCACAGCCCGGCTCGGGCCGCGGTCAGGCGCCCAGTGCCAGCCCCGCGGGTGCCCGGCAGCCGTGAGCCCGAGCTGCGGCACCCTCGAGTGCCCTGCCCAGAGCCCGGCCAGCCCCGCAGCCGCGGCAGCGAGCGGGGCGGCCCCGCCCGGAGAGCCGACAAAGCGCTCACGGAACGGGGACAAGCACCAGCTGCTGCCCGGAGGAAATAACTCGCTTTCCACTGGGGATAAAGATTCAGATTTGTATATGTGGTGTTTTGGGTTTTTCTAGTCATAATAAACTTCTGAGGAGGAAAACCAAGTTTTCAGGAGTATTCTAGGAACAGCAGGTGAGTTCTAATTTCAGTTCATCCAGAATAATCCTGCAAGCATTAATTAAAAGATTATTCTCTCTTGGTAAGCAGAGAGAATAATCTCTGAATCCCTTAATAAGCTTTGGAAGCAAATAATGTTGAAATGACTGCAAATTGCATAGTTTAAGGGTCTTCACTGAACATGAAAATTAAATCATTGTTTCTTGATCTTTAAACGGGCGCATTCTATCTTCTATTTAATAAAAATAAGAAATTAATTCACTGAGATCACTAAAACAAGAATCACATATGTTGAATTTCCTCCAATACAACAGAAAAAATCCAAGAGGCTGGAAAGTGTTTTGTTTTAGAGCCAGTGGAAAGTTTTAGCTTTTAAAATAAAAACACTCCCAAACACAGCAAGTTGATACCAATGATTCAGCAAAAGGGAGTCCCATACAGCATTAAAGGGCTCTGCAGTGGCTGTAACATACAACCCCTGGAGAGAGCAGGTACCTTTGGTCCAAAAAAAAAAATTATTGAACCACATTAGCAGTATCTCCAAAGAAAAATACCAATACATAGATATTTAAAGTGGGCAGTTGCTGAAAATCGAACAGAATTTTCCTCCCTTCTCCTTTATTTTGTGTTTCTTTAAAAAAAGGTTACTTTTCACTGTTGGATCTCATTTCTCGAAAGAAAAAGATTAATTTAACCAGCAAACTAGTTCCTCTCTCAAACACTAATACTACTAACATTGTGAAACAGTAAGAAATTAAACAAAAAAGGAATTCTGAAAATTATTCTTCTTTAACTGTATTCTAAGGACAACATTGTGTAACTGGGAAACCTTGTGAGGTTATGGCAATAGATGTCAAGCTCTGGTGAGCTGAACTGGTATGTGATTACACAGACAGGTCGTGCATGCAGTTCCGGTGGTTAAAGACAGCCAGATGTTTCCTTGCAGAGCTGCACACTCCTCCCCTCCCCACCCAACATGAACCTGTGTCTTTTAAAGCCCAGCTCAGCCTGGGCCAGCCCGTTGCCCAGTGCCATCTCCACGGTGTGCGGGACAAAGGCGGACCCGGAGCAGCAGGTTAGTGACTGGGTGCGTTTTCACGGCGAGGGAGAGGAGAAGGCGCGCCTTTATTCTCTACCGACGGCACCCACACGCCCCGGAGCTTTGTGGCCAGCCCCTCAGCCGCAGGAGCAGTCACTGCCCCGGGGACAGAGCCAGCAGCCGCCAGCTCACCCCGGCCCCGCTACCCGGGCAAGTGCCACGATCCCCGCAAGGCTCCCCGGGGCCCTGCCCCAGCCCCGAGCAGCCCGACACCGGCGGGAACGCAGCAGGGCCCTCGCAGGCAGAGCCCAGCGGGGCCGGGCTCGGCTCTGCGGCCGCCCGTCCAGCGCTGCAGCCGAGCCCTGGCGACGGGAGCGGGCAGCTCGTCCCAGCGGCTGGGACCCAGCGCTCACCCCGGGCTGCTGCCCAGACACTGGTACAACCATCACACGTGGGTTCTAAGGTGCAGGCACATGAATACCTTAACCTAGTCCGTTACACAGTATTTGGGAGTACACTTCAGTACACTTTTGGGAGCTCTGGGCCGCGGTGCTCAGTGCACAGGGCAAACCCACTGATTTCCAAGGGCTGATCTTGAAAACGCCCTGGAACAGAAAATAGGCAGAAGTATCCTGGGTCCAGACATCATCACCCTTGATCATCGAGAGGCTGAAACAAGAAGCCACCTCTGATTCACTAACCACACCCTTTTAAATTTCTGTTTTTCTATTTCTAAACTATCCTCAGAGAGCATGAAGATGTTGGCAGGCAGGCAAAAAAGTTTTCTGGTGATTTCTTTCTGATCCAGCACATTTCTCACAGATAATCCTTCTATAAAGTTCACCCGATCTAATACATGCCAAGGCACAAAACCACCTGTTTTAATTGCAGAGTAGAGCAACCTCAATCATCCCATTCCAACAACAAAATACAAATCCACTTTCTTGTTGAAGTTTCTCTGGGTGAGTCAGTCTAGAAGACCGGTCTCAGGAACTCCAGATCTGTTGTTATATAGTAGATTTAATATCCAAAGCAATGGGTAAGCTTCTCCATTGTGACAGAACCAGTTCTGAAGCCCTCACCACACTGAGAATCACTTTAGACTAAAAAACCGTTACAAGGTTCTTGGCACCTGATCCTAATTACCGCACCTGATCCTAATCAGGACTAATTAACTTCCAGCGTTCCTGAACACCTGTGTGTGCAACTTCCACGCCTGTTTCTACAACCTGTACAGTAGATTAGTAATTCTTCTTTCCATTCTTTTGATACATAATGTTGCAGTTTCCAGTGCTAGGTCAGGAATAGCCCATGCTCACTTTATTTTGAGCTCACGAGCCATATCCCCTGCTGTTTCTGTGTGCAGGTTCCCTGCAACACAGCAGCCTTGCAGCACCTAAGGGCTCACAGGAGGGTGGGGAGGGACTTGGGACAAGGGCCTGGACTCACAGGACATAGACAATGGCTTCCCACTTCCAGAGGGCAGGGATGGATGGGATATTGGGAACAAAGTCTAGGATGTGAGTGTGGGGAGGCCCTTGCACAGGCTGCCCAGAGAAGCTGAGGCTGCCCCATCCCTGGCAGTGTCCCAGGCAGGTTGGACAGAGCTCGGAGTGCCCTGGGAGAGCAGAAGGCATCCCTGCCCATGAGGGTGGAATGAGATGGTCTTTAAGGTCCCTTCCCACTGAAACCATTCTGGGATTCCCTAGTTTTGACATGGAAACTTCCCCGTTACCCCTGGCCAGTTAACAAGTGCTTGGGCTGCCACTGACAACCAGCCTCTGCCCTCTGGAATCAAATCCTTTCTGGAGCATTCTCCAGCTACGAATGTTACAAATACTTGTGGAAAGAGAGCACTTCAACTCTTTCACAAAAGCTGCTGCCTCACTTTTCTCCCCACTGTAGGCCTTCTTTTCACCCAAAACTATCTTTGAACACCTAACCATGTCTGATGCTCAGCACCCGCACCAACCAAAGTAATTATAGAGCAGCTGCCCCTGAGCAACCACAGCCTGCCCCTCAAACCTGTTGGTTTGGATTACCCACAGGGACAGGCTGGGAAAAAATAGCAGATTCTTTTTCTCTGAGATCTTGAAATCAGGATTTTGTGAAACAGGCTTCAGTTCAGCAGAGCCATGGCAAACAGGACTGGAATAGCCATGGGAAATGCAATTTCATGCTACATAGGGTGGTAAATGAGTTGGTAAAACAGGTTAGATTAAATATGGAATCTGTGTGAAGTTTCCATTTAGCAAGGAAAGTGCCTGCAATGTCACACAGAACACTCAATGGCTCATTCTTTGTTACTTTGTCAGCACTGTCTCCAAAACATTGCCATCACAGCTGCACTGTTTTTCTGTGTAAATGGGGGATTAGAAGCAGATGAATATAGAAAAGGAAAGCCAAGTTCAGCCTGTGCCAAGCTGGGTTTAACTGGCTTAATCTTGGCTACTTCTGGGCCCTGACTTTAAGCCCTTCTGGTGGCCAGGCTAGCTGTGGGGAGTTCCTCCAGTCACCACTGGGCCAGGGCAGGGTAGAACATCAGCATGGGGTTATAAAGCCATTATAAAAACTTTGTCTTCCCGATTTTTCAAGGGGCCAAATGGATTTTTTGCTTTTCTCAAAAGAGCAAAACTAACACTTGTGTGAGATGCTGACAGACATCTCCTGAGACATGGGAGCCACACTGGGATTGCTTGTGGCTGTACTCCAGTGCTGCAACTAAAACAACTGACAGTTAATTACAGCTGGCTGCAGCAAGCCAAGGGCACCAAGTGCCCCAAACTTTGCCTCAGACCTCCCCCAGGCCGTGGTGCTGGGCTCGGGGAAGGACAGGGGCAGGGCACAGGGCCCCTCAGCAGAGACACCCTCAGCCCCAGGCACAGACTGTACTAGGGACTGACAGAGTTCAGGTCACCAAAGTCTTTTCAAGTTCTGGGAAGTGGATTTAAACAGGATTTTTACTTGTAGAGTCAAAAAATTAATGAAGTTGCTTATCCTCATGTGCAGCTCAGGGGACACTAACAGAGCTGGAAGTGCTCCCTCAGACCCACCCTAGGGCATCCCTTGCACCCTGGTGTGCCCAGCACACCTGTCTGCAGAGCCAGCAGGTCTCCTGGGAGAAGGCAGTCGCCCTGAGGGACTGGCAAATACAAGTTTTTTGTGTAAGCCTTCTGCTTACAGCAAAATTGCTGAAATTTTGCCCACGATTATTTTGCTGGGGAAACAGCAATGTCACAGAGGGTACAGTGTCAGCCAGACCTCACTCTCCTAATCTGAAGATAATTCCCAACTCGGATTCTCTCTGTCAGAGGGTGAATGGTTACAGGAAATGCCAGGATGATGCAGAACTGATGTAATGAGTTTGATGATTGGGAAATTCAAATCAATTTCGTTTACCGAACCCCAGCAGAAATCAGAAGAGATCACGGCTTCCAGGTTAAAGACCTTTGCTCAACTTCTGCTGCTCTGAGTTAATCTTTCTCTACCCAGCCATCAGCGTGACCAGCACAGGTAATCTTTAACAAGTGACCATTGACTGACAAGGATCACAACATTTCTCCTCTGGGACAGGAGCTGTCCCAGCAGTTGCAGCCCTTACCTCTGTCCATGAGATCACAGTAAATGTGCCCCCTGAACGCTGCAGTACTCTGGCATAAGCTGATAAACACTACCTTTATCTACTCTCTACTCTGAGCCCAAGAATTCCTATAGCAATGTCCTCTCAAAAATTATATGGCCATATCCAAAAGTGATGTGAGTCAGCACAGTCATTAAGACATTAAGAAAGCAAAAGGATAAATTTAGTTCCACTGTTGGATATGTGTCATTTTTCTCCATAAGAGATTCCAGCCTGAATCTTTGACCCAGATTTGTCTGGAAGTTTAAGCTGAGGGAGCCATGCCCATGGCTGGTGGGACTGTGACAGGCTTTTTCCATGGATGAAATAGCCAGCCCCAAATCAGTTGAAGAGTATTGATTATGATCTAGAGTAAAGCCACAAAGATACAGCTCAGGTTTTTGACCCCGTGGTTATTCTTTCAGTTTTGAAGCTGTTCTTCCACTGTTTCTGCACAGAAAAGACACCATCCTTGTGATTTCCATTTCCCTCAACATATCCTCCACATTGTACAGAAGAAAAATGAGAGGAAAGAACTTTTGTAGAGATCAAATCATGTCCTTTGTCTCGTGACACCTTACTCACTAGGAGCTCTGCATATAAAATGGAAGCACAGAATAATTTAGGTGGGAAGGGACTTTTGGAAATCACAGGACTCAGTCCTCTGCTCTGAGCATACCAGCCTCACAGTCAGACTGCACTTCAAAGTTATATGATTTTGCTTGGGGTCATAGCTATATATTTCCAAGGGAAGAATCTGGCTCTCAGGTGTATGTGCAATGTATGTTGCATTATCTGTCCCTGTGTCAACTTTAGTAACATTTAAACAAACCAGTTCCTTTTCTTTTTTTCCAGGAATTTCCCAATACTTTGGCATTTCATTTCAGAGAACTGGACCCCAACCAGTCTGCAGCAGTACTGGATGTTGCAATGCAATTCCAGATGTTCCCCAGGCTCCCTGTGGAGTGACCAGTGCTTCACCTACAGTTGCAGAGCCCCATTTTGAGGGAAACTGATTTTTTTTTCCCCCAGAAACACAAACCACAAATACCAAGTGGTGTTTCTGCTGTGATTAAAAGAGGCACATTTTAGTTTTTCTCTGCTAGTTGTGAACATCGTGTGGCATTTTGGTTTGGTTGTTTTAATGTGAGGTCTTTTGTCCTCTTTTTCTGATTCAGCATACTGACAGATACCTTCTGTAGACTTCAAATGCACATCCGTACTTTCAAAGTAGCATAAGGAGTTTGCACATAGGATGCTGATATAATTGTACAGGTCATTTTTAGACACCTACTTTCCCCAAAACTTGTTCTACTACTAGGGCAGACTCTTAACTACTAGTAGTAGTATTTTTGTCATTTTTACACCATGTGCATGCACCAGTGTAAAAAATGAGGAATTACTATTTACATAACAGGACTGGGATTAGAAATCAGCATTTTAGGAAACAGAAGATTATTCTTGCCATGACAGATTTGCAGTCCAAGACAGCATTAAGCAAAACAGATGTGTCATCAACTGCTAACAAAGAGGATGTGAGGAGGAGAGGGCAAGACACAGAACATTTTCCAGATTTGATTTCATGGTGGTTATCTGCTGCTGAATGGACACATCCGGCCAAAAACAGTAAAGTGACCTGGTTGCTCACTTTTGTGAAGTATTTATATTGAAAACTTTGCTTCCTGAACCCCCAAACTATTACTTCAGACTGTTGCAAAATGTTCTAATGGAGCAGAAGTATGGGAATGGAAGTAAGTGATGAAACACCTGTTAGTTAACTAGCAAATGTTCTCATACCCAAAATGTGACTTTATTTTATGTTCAGAGAAAATCTCAGGTTCAAATCCTATTTCAGCCTTCATAAAAAAATATGCAATTCATCAGGCCCTAAATGTGGAGGTTTATGCAATGGTCTCATTGTTGGATGAGGTCCTGGGAGGTGTGTACCATTCCTGGGTTTGCCAGTGGTGTTCAACAGGCTCAACCAAAGCCAGGCTTTTCCCCCTACCTCCTACGTGTGCTGAAAAGTAAAATCTGAAAATTCCCAAGCAAAGCAGACAGTACATCAAAATTTAAGAAAGAAAAAAGATTGGCAAGCCCCTCCAGTGAACATGAGATGAGAACTGTGACCTGAGGAATTGATGAAATCAGTCTCACTGGCAGAAGTAAGCAATTAATATGCAGCCAGAGTAAACACTCTTCATCTCAGGGTTCAGCAAAACAAAGAGCTGAAACCCCTTTATCTTTTGCATTTTTCCCTCCCCACATGTGCTCTCTGAAGGAACAGAGAAAATTGAGGTCTCAGAGCTTTTTTTCCATTCTTTAGTCTGACTAAAGGTGACTCTGGCTCAGTGCAGCAAGGGTCATCTCCCTCCCCCAGATCAATATTTTAATATGACTTATCAGAACAAGAATGAATTGTTTACTTTAAAACCTCAGGATCCCATAAAGGGAGAGGGAAAGGTGTCCACTGGAAGCAGAGGCTTGCAGCAGCTGCCCACTGCTGGGAATTCAGAAAAGAAACCAGGACTCCAAAGATCCGCACATGGAGAGTCAGCAAAATGTCCTTCAAGAGAATCCTGGTTCTGCCAAGCCCTAACAACACACCAGAGGATCCCTTGGCTGTTGTCTCCAATGGTAAGTGCCTTCCTGCACAAAATTCCTGTGAAAATTCATGTGAAAAATGCTAAAAGATATTAACAAAAGTAAAATAGTGCAGGTAGATTTCCAACACTAAGCACTTCAGCATACCAAAATATCCACACATGCCCAGGGCTCAACTGTGTAATTTTACAGGATTTAATGTCTTGGACCTAGGGTTCTCTACCTGCACTTGGAAAGAGATTAGGCTTTTGTCAGGGCAGTGCAAACCACCCTGAATGTTTATTGTTTTTTTTAAAAAAGGGTGGTGGGGGAGCTGACAGACTTCCCGTGGGACCAGGAGTGCTTCCAGGTCTGGCTATAAGGGAAGGACAGGTTCTGTGACCCTGTCACAGAAAAACCCTCTTGAAAACCCTCTTGTTCTTCCCAATGCTCCTCTGTATTGGAACATCCCAATAATATTCTTTACACAGATGTCCAGCAGAAGAGAAGCAAAAAGAGGATTTTTCTCTGATTATGCTTTGGTTTTTCCCTGTAACTTTCCCATTATTTTGGGGGGCTTTTCCCTTGCAGTACTAAAATCTAGTGGCCATTTCTCTTTCTTTCATGATATTTTGTCTCAAAAATATTCCTGTTGATTTCCTGGAAGCTTCCACGTAGCTGAGGGACTATGAATTGTCTGTTTGCAGTGGCATCAGCTGCCTTGCTTTCTCCTTACATGTTCTTCAGTGACGTTGAGTCCTGCCAGGATTTCTGGGCTTTCCTGCTCTGCACAGGATTGCCAGGCTTTTCCTCAGGGAGCTTCATTAGTAGGATCTTGCCTGATCCTTCCCCTCTGTTGCAGAGAGAAAGCTGAGTAAAATGTGTATGAGGAAAAGCAAGGGAAGACACCAACACTGAGGTGAATTAGAAAGCCAGGTACAGCACCTCTGACCCTTTGGCATTCATTTCTCACTCTCTCCAGCTGCAGCATAGGCACATCTACCAAAACCAGAGCCGTGGTGCTCAGGGCTACAGCTGCATCCTTACTGACAGAATGTCCTGGCATGACTGGGTCTTTGCCATCATTAATTCAGTGCCATGTGATGCTCAGGATGTGCTGCAGTTGCTCTCCTTTCAGAGATGTCTCCTTCATAGCTGGGACTGCGCAGGAGCCTGACCTGTGGATCTGCACATCTTCTGTGTGTGTTCAAATGATCAGCTCTGTCCCAGTGTAGCACTACAGACTCAAAACACAGACAGAACCAGTGGGACATGAAAATCCCTTGGATGTCAGCCATGCCCAAGCATTTCAAGGCTTGCTTTCATGGCAGGGATGGGATTGCCAGATTATTACTGTTGTAATAATCATGCTGGAGAAATGAAACAGCCTGATCTCGTAACCAGACACTGAAGGTCCATTTCTGTGCTGTTCTGTCCAGCAAAGGACACTCAGAACCCAGCTTCTACTGCCAGCTTGTGGCACTGAGTTATCACAAACCCTCCTCTGAGGTTTGATTAGATGTAAATCAAGAATTAAACCAATCCAGAGCCCTACTAAGTCTGCCCTGACCTATCAACACTGGTTGAACTATATTACAATTGGGAAGAAGATCCAGATAAGATATAGTTAGATCACAGGGTGAGGAGACCCCTGTTACACTGTGAAGAGCAGGCTGGTGGTTCAGGTGTGTCAGTACAGGTGGGCAGCAGCTCATCTGGGTGCCTTGGTCTCACCTCTGTGCAGGCACTCTGACATTTGATGCTGTAGAATTGAGGGGCTGATTTGTGAGCGTGGTGCTCCCTACACACAGAGGGACTGATGAGAAGGCTAAACCCAGGGAGTTCTCCAAGGATGAGCCTTCTAAGGGCTTTAACTTCTCTAGCATTGTTGCTAGAGCAGAACCAGATCCAGAAGACTATTGGAGAGTATGGGTTTACTACACAGGGGGAGCAAATTCTCCCCAGTATGTAAAATGGGAATGCATTTCTGAGCTTAAAAATAAATGAGAGGGGAGTTGAAAAGCACTACAGCAAGTCATCCCATTCTCACCTCTTGGCACAAAAAGACAACTACATCGCCTCCCAAGGGGCTTCTAACAGTCCACAGAAGATTCTCTTTTGAGCCAGAAAGTTCAATTTTCAGTACTTACAAAAAACAAAGGCTACTGCTGTTCATCCAGCCCTGGTTTCTAACCTCCTCCCTTCCATGTGCTCCTCCTTCTCTGTTTTCTCTGCCTCTCTGCAGCATTCAGATGTGTGATGATGGCATATAACTGAATTTCCATGGGTTACAAATCCCTGCAGCATGTTTGTGTGCTCTTAATCCACTCCTTAGTCCACACAGTCTTTAATGGGATGTTTTCTACTCACTGCGAGTGTGCAGAAGTGTTATTTGGCTAGCAGGCTAAACACAGAAAGAAGCATTCTGAAACACCCAGCCTGTGCAGAGATGAGCACCACAGCTATGGATGCTAGAGCTTAATTCCCTGCTGCACAGGTTGCTGATGTGTCCCAGAAGAACAGGCATGGAATAGCACAGGGGCAGCAGGACCAGGAGTACAGACCAATTTGGCTCTCTTGTATGTGATCTACTCAAAAATGCTGCTAAAAACAAGTATATGAAAGTCAAATATAATCCCCAGCACTGTGATTCCTCAGGTCTGATAAAGCTGTAAAAGTTTGGTGCTGATTCTGGGCTGCCTCCACCAACTAGAAGAAGACACAGGCCCTTGCAAAAATGTCTCATCCCTCTCCTCAGGGCTTTGTCTCTAGAATGGTATACATTACTTTCTCCAGTGCTGTCCATCTCCCTTGTCTGTAAGGGCTCTCAAAGCCACTTAGCTTTTACATTTTTACATTTTACATTAACTTTTACATTTCACAGCTAGCTGAGACACAATATTCCCCTCAAAGCAATTCAGGATTGTGTGTGAGAACCCCAATGTGCCACATATAAATATACACAAACCTGGTCTTGTGTCTGTTTTGCAGGTCTTTGAGACCCCCTCTGCTGAAGCCTGCAGTGTGCCTCCATCACTCCTTCCATGGGCTAAGGACCTGCTCCCAGAGCTGTGGAGTGTGACAATGGTGTTTGTGTCCAGTATATCAAACGCCATTATCACACTAAATAGTTCCTGGCAGACAAGGCATCAGGTCAAGAAGGTTTGGGAACTCTGGCAGTACATCTTCCCACTTTGCTGAGGAATAAACAGCTGTGCTATGTGCACAGCAGGATGACTCTGCTCCTTTTAAAGGCAAAAGCACCAGAATATGTGAGAAATCCATACTTTGATGCAGGCATTTCCAGATCCCCATTGTAAAGAACACGATCTTTACAACAATGATCCTAAGGAATCATCACTATACTGTCATCATTAGGAATGTGGATTTCCTTGGCATTAAAAAGGCTGTGTTTGCCTCTGAGAGGTCAGCTTGTGATTTTCACTAAACTGACCAAGACAATAAAACTCAAGGGAATTAGCCAATACAATGAAACTCCATCTCTGACTTTGGGACCAAACTACAACATACATTTGGAATATTAATTGGCTGAGATGCCCAAGACATTTTTCAAACAGAACACTTCCCAAAATTCTGATAGAACTCTATTGCCTCTAACTTGAAACACCATTTATCCAATGCTTTTTTAGCTTTGCTCCCATTTCACCATGCTCAAGCCCCTTGCCTTATGTTCCAAACTTCCCATTTTGGGAACAGTTACAATGTCCTCACAGAAACTCTTCTGAACACTATTGTAAAGAATAGGCATCATCTGCCTATTTCTGAACTTCTAAAGGCCTAATGAAAGCCAGGAACCAGCAGTGCATTGAGTAGCCTAGATCCTACCGAACAGTCTAAGTTTTAGGCTCAAAGGATGTTATACTCTGATTTGCAATGGAAGTGGTAACTTTAATCTCCATTGTTGTGTTCCAAACTTCACCCTTCCTGACTTCTAGTTCTAAGTAACCCAGCACAGCAGCTGAACTAGAGGGTCATGGATGTAGACACAGAGATGTTCTTCTCCAATACAAATACACAGAACCCTGTAAGAAAATCCAGGACATGGCTTAGTTTGGTTTCAAAACCTTTCCCCAGTGTTAAAACTCAGGCACCAAGAGCACAGGATCAGCTCCTTCCTTTGTTGCTGGCATGAGCATCAGGATGATTCCAAAACAAGGTCAAAAGGCAAAAGGATAGTTATCCCCTCAGGTCACTGATGCATGTCACTGTTCCATGTCCTCAGAAGTAGTTTCAGAAGGTGGGATAGTGAGACTCAGTGCTCTGAAGAAATGAAGTCTCTAGGCTCTTTTGCCTTCTTGGGCACCATCTTCTTTACTGTTGATGAGTTTGGCAGACTTTTGCTTTTAGTGGATGTTGCTTTCCTCTGTTTTTGATGAGTGGCTCGGAGAGATTTCAGCCCCAACATCTCACAGTACTCATTGCACTGGTGGAGGGCTCTGAACTGCTCAATGAAGGAAAAGGAGCAGTTGCCTTTAAACCCCTTGTATCTGTAGTAACAAAGGAAAAAAACCCAAGTGGGAATTCAAGATTCATTTTCAGCACAGGGAGGCAGAGTATTACTGCTGACTCAGAAGCAACTTGAAAACATTAAGCAAGTCTCTTCTACCCATGCTGGCTTGAGAAGCTGTGACTGCCACAGAAACTCAGACTGGGTCATTGGGAGGTGAGGGGAACCAGGTAACAAGTGGTGACAGAAGAGGGAAAAGCATTAGAAGCAAAGCTCTGCAGCCTGGGTCCTGGCACTGCCTTTCATGGCATTAAGCTGGGAATAAAATTGTGTGCTGGCTACTTTTCTTGGTAACACACAAATGAAATCCATGCTACATTATTCTCAATGAACAGTTCTGTTGTCCACCATGAAGAGACAGGGTTGGTGCACAAGGTGTTTCAGAACTAGAAGTTGTTTCCAGCTAAACATGTACATCATTTCCATGTGATGCTGCTCCCCTCCCCTGGCTGCCTACAGGATCTCAAGGAGCCAAGCCCCTCAGGGAAGGTTGGAAGGAATGTTCCTGAGGAAGGCAGTCACATCCAGCCTCCACAGTTCCCAAGCTGCCACTGTACCTCCCACCATGAGGTACAGCGCACGTGTATCCCTCTTCTCCTCACCGTGCCTCTGGTTGCTAACAGTCCTCCCAGGGCCTGTTTTTCAAGCTGCATCAGCTTATTTTAAAAGGTGCGCCTGCTCTTCAAAGGAATAATTTTGGTTAAATTCTCAGGATGGAGAAGGGAGAAGAAAGGCCAGGGTGCTCCTCTTCTTTTTTAACCTTAATCACTGCCTGTTCTACCCTGTTCTCCTGGTTTGCTGGACATCCAGTTTCCTCAGAGGCGAACTGCAAATTGTGACTACACAAAACCAACCAAACAAGATTTGGTACTGAAATGAACAGAGGATGCTCATTCCCAGCATCCAGAGAACTCCCTTCCTCAGGCAGACTGCACAGTGCTAAAGAGAAACAGTGCTGCTCTGAGAAGGTCAGGCTCCTGCTGACAGACAGGCTCTGCTCTGGAGTCCCCACTCAGCTGGCTCTGAACAGCAGGTGAACCTCGAAGGGTCTTTCCTCTCCTCTCCATGTAAGCTGTGTTTTTGTTTAACCAAAGCAGGTTGAAGAGGCATGTCATTGTTACCCCAAGACTATATCCTGGAGTCCAGCAGGATCATCCATGGTTCTCTTGCTCCCTTGGATAAATCAGAGACTTCAGACTTTACTGAGCTGCTCTCAGGAGCTCACAGGTATGTGTTGTGTTGGTGGATGCAGCAGACACGCTCACAGAACAGGAGTTCCACGGGCAAACACACCTACCCTCAGCAAGGGAATCTCTTCTATCCAGCACCAAACCAAACCAAATCTTCCTTATATCTGAATGGGAAATGCTGGATTTGCCCTCAGGCTTAAACTCCCTCTCTTGTTACCCTGTGGAGTAAAGCTAAACTTGTCAGTGCCCTGAAACCAGGCAGAGTTTCAGCACCAGACCTGGCAGCCAGCACTCCTGTTAATGACCATAACCCTGGGTTACCCTGCTCCTGAGTGCCTCCTTTGTGTGCACCACTCCTGGATAAATCCCGGGGCTCCATGCATGGTTCTACTCTGCCACTGCATGCACAGGGCCACGCTCTGGGCTCTGGTGGTTTTGTTTCCATTCGCCAGAGAAGCTACAGAGTAGCTGATTTTAAGGCTCAGGTGTGAGGCACCATGGCTGCATGAAAAATGTTTCCCAGGCGTTCCTTGGTCCACTTCGCCCTCTCCTGACAGAACTGCACTGCAGCTCCTGCAGCACATTGACCACACCACTGCTTTGGGCTCCGCTGCTTTCCAGTTCCCTGGCGAAATGCACAGAGCAACGACAAAAGATCAAAATTCCTTCCTGCACACATTGTGGACTCTGGTTTGGAGTACAAAAGAGAGATGCCCTGTGTCCTCTCTGCCAGCACAGTTCAAGCCACACCAGTCCCACTCTGCACTTCTGGCTCAGCAGGACCGTGTGTTCTCCCTTCATGGGACCACATGGCTGAACACAGCCAAAGCAGCAAGACCCAGCAACACACACGAGCTATGGGCACTTAGTTGATTTTCCCCACCCACATTCATAGAATTAAAAATGCAACTGCTGACATTAATACAGAGATCTTCTTTCCAGGAAAGGAGCATGAAAAAAAAATACAGGACCAGGAAAAATCTGTCATCTTGCAGGAATACTATTAACTAAATAACAAACAAAATGATACTCAACATTTTCAGGAGGTTGTTCATTTAGGGAAATTATATTCCTTTCTATATGCCTGAGGTGATCTTTATTACAGCTGGCATTGTGTGCTCACTTCCTCCTCCCCAGCACAATGTGTATTTTTACAGGAATCATTTCCCACAGTGAGCTGGACAGCATTCACTAAAGCATTTTTATAAATCTTCTGATTCCCGAGAACACTGTTGCCTAAATAAAACATTTATTACTTTTTTGGTTTGAACAGGATGATGTACCTTCATTTCAACTGCTTTTACTTTGGATCCACAGCTGCAAGAGTAAATCAGTCTAGCACAATGGATGCCAGCCTGCAAACGTTCAGAATTCTCCCAAAATATTCTAGAGTCACATTTGTAATAATTTAGATGATATTGTGAGGTTTCTTCTTGTATCCCAGGTATACAGACAAGATCCAATTTTAGAATGAAGGCTGAACACATGATCAGACCTTTCTCCTGCCAGATTCTCAAAGGAGAATATGAAGTTAAAGCACTTACCCCATCCCTTTTTCCCATCCAACAGCCACTGCCTACTCCTATCCACAGCTCTGCTGGCCTGTGGTATAACTAGAAGCCTTAATTAACTTAAGAGAAGCAGACTAAAGTTAGAATATTACAGGCTTACATCTTTACACATATGCTTATGTCTCCCCAAAAGAGCTGAAGCCTTTGCAACACCACTAGAAATCCAGCTCAAGAAATGCCCTGAACAATCTTTTGTTAAGGCTCAGAATTGCTGGTTTTGAGAGAGAAAGGGAGAGAAACCATCAAATCCCTACACAATTGTCCTTGTTTATCAGGGAAGAGGCCAATACACAGCACCCCACTGAGAAGAGTCTTTATAAAATCTTGTGTCACAAATACATATCCCAAAGTTCTGGCATTTTGCTGGCTGCAGGAGGAATTTCAGCTTGCCTTTTACCCTGGGCTGCAGCCAGTGCTGGTCCCGTGTGTTCAGCCCTACCTTCCTCCAGCTGATGGACCACCAGGAGCCTTACCTGCTGTCACCAGAACCCTCCATGGCACTTGTGAAATGCCCTCTGGACAAGCCCGTTTCAAGGGACGCATGCAGGAAAACCAAAGTTTAATCTACAGGGTAGCCCCATTCTTTCAGAACAAGATAAATGTGTTTCCTTTACAGGCTGGTTTCCATAAAGGTGAACATGAAGAAGTTAAAAGACTTAGATAAGGACTATTTTCTTCTATAGTTAAAGCAAGAATGGATTTCCAGTGCACCCTTCCCCATCCACATTTAACTGTGAAGAGACAGATGAGTAAAGCACAGCCATGCTGCTGAGAAATCACGTTCACTCACCCTTTGGCCAGGGTTGCTATGCCAACATCCGTCAACTTCATCCCTACACCTGCAAGGCAGCAAGGAAACACAGAGCTTAGCTTACACTGGAATTTCTAGGACAATCGTCACATATGGAGGTATTAAATGTTACTTATTGAGACACCTTTTTCATTTTAACTATTTGTCACATATTTTTAAAAGCATTTTAAAGCACCCCAGTCAAGAAGAGGATGTTCTCTGTGTCACCAGCAGTTTTTAGAAGTCAGGCTCATGCCACTATTTTACAGCTGTCAGGGTGATCAACAGCACAGCTTGTTTCCTGTGCTAGGATTTTGTTCTTTCTCCCTTTAAATTACTTCAGGGAACTTGTTCAGATGTTGCTATTTTTCCCACCTTCTCTTGTAAAAGAATACAGGATACTTCCTAAGATTCCAGCTTTTTCTATTTTTCTTCAATAAGGGTTTGTCTTCCCCTGCCCCAAGTACATTGCAGGACTGAAGGGGAGTCACACCCATGGGAGCTGAGGTAGCATGTAGCAAACACCAAGGGTGTTTATTCACTATTCTTCTTTTTGAAGGAATAGATTTCTTCAAAACTAGCCAGGACCCAAATGTGGAGCATTCCACTGTTGAGTGATTGTTGGCGAGTATTTAAATACAAGAAAAAGGGGAGGACCAGGGTGTCATTAACACCTGAAGTCTTTTGCTCAGCAGCCATTTCATTAATCTCTGGGTGGTGAGACAAAAAGACAGATTTGGCTCATACTGAGTGTCCTGAGTCAATAAGGTACACGTGAAAGAACAACACTTCTATTAGGAGTGTAAGATTTGGTTTTCTTTTCCAAACAGTCCTCTTGCAAGAACACAAGCTAGATTAAAATTGCCCCTAGTCAGACAACTCACCTTGCAGGTCAGTGACAAGCAAGTTCCCATTGGTCTTCTCATACACCCAGTGCTGAAAGGTGCAACACTTCTGGCCAGCCTCCGAGTCTCTTCTCAGGAAATTCACTTCCTTCCCATCCTTGACAGAGTATTTCACAAACTCCCCAACCAGCTCCTCCTCCACTGTGGCATAGGGGATGTTATTAGCAGGGCGATGAATAAGAAAAATTGGAATGATTCTGAAATCAAGGGATAGAAACTAGTAAAATCCTGAGAATTCTTTCAGTAAGGGGGTAAGAAACAGACAAAAGTGGCCAGTGATCTCCAGAGAGTGAATGAACAGCTACCAACTCTAAAACAAGCTGGAAGAGCTGTAACACTGTTCCCTGGTTTCCTCTTTCCTCTTTAGTGCTAGCAATCAGCGGGCTGCCATGGCACTGAACAGTATATATAAGCATATATGTATATAAAATATATATTTATACTCACTCTGGTACTTCTCCAAAGCCTTCCAAGGGTTCAGCTTCAGCTGCATATAACTTTGCATACTCTCTTGCAGTATTTTGGACATAGCATTCCTGTATTACAACAGACACGCCCATGGGAATATTGGTCAAAACATTCAACAGATCATCTGTTCGAACATGAGGCCAGCTTTGCCCACAGCTCTGGCTTACGAAGGCCAGGGGCGCTCACCTGCAGAGCCAGAGTGTAGTTCTTCTGCAGCAGCTCGTCCCTGCTCTTGGTGCCGTAGGTGAGGGCGCTGTGCACCTTGAGCACGCAGGCGTGGCCGGGCGCCAGGGCGGGCGCCAGCCCCTGCAGCACGCGGCTGCGGAAGGCTCTGCGGTGCATGCCCTCGCCGAAGTGCAGCCCCTCTGTCATTATGGACCCATGCAGGGTCCCACCAAAGTAGCTGGAGCTGAGGGGATCTTCTCTGAACATCAGCTGCATGAACTCGATTTCTTCCACACCTAAAACAACAGGAATCTCTGCAGGCACAGGAAGGGGTGAGCGTGGAAGAGCAGACACACCTCTCCAGAGAGGAGGAAAAGATGCTCAGTGGAAGCACAATTTGTGTTACTTGGGAGACCCCAAGCAGCTCCTGAGAGGCAGCTGCTTGCCTGTACAATCTAAAGCCAGCATGGAGAAAGGTGGCAGCTCAGGATCATATGGAAAGAAGACAGAGTGTAGCAAACAGGTCTGTTACAGATGAAATCAAGGAAGATTCTGGATTTCACCCCTTTAAATGATCACTGGAATCCAAATGCAAAAAAATCATAAAGGGAAAAAAAGGTAAGCACTGAGAGAAGCTAAAAAATTCTAACTGCACTTCAAGTGTCTCTTGAACATTTCAAGGACCATCAGCAAAGAAGATAAATAGCGGAACAGAACTGTACAACCAAGAAGTCCTTCCAGCTTCCCCTTGCAGTTACCTCTGGTTTAGCCTCTGTACACTATTGCCTCCCTTCAAAGCACAGAGGAAACACACAGATAAGACCAGAATTAGAACACTCCCTAATTCCACCTAAAATTCTCTGATTTAAAATTATACAGTGCTGCTACATGAAAAGTCCTGTCTTTGTTTGCACAAGGAAATAAATGCTTAATTTTAATTCCTCAAGGAAAAGAAAGAAAAGTCACCATGCCAACTGAAGGCCTGGATCTCTGCAGGCTGTTCAGGAATGACAGCCCCACTGGCAAGGCACTATCTTTAGCTGCAGCACAGGACACATGCTGGGTGTCACTGAACACCAGTTAACACACAGGGAAAGCATTCCAAAGCTTCTTGCCTGCCTTTCTCCTGGAGTACAGTTACACAGCAGGTGACCTGCAAGAACCACGTGTTTGTGCCAAAGAGCTGCAGTGCTCTGTGTGTCTGTGTTTCTGTATGATGCCATGCAATGCTACTTCACTCCATATTTACCTTCATAATTCTGAAAACTTGAGAGACGTTCCAACACTAGGAGGAAACAAATAAATTAATTTTGTAGCAAAAAAACTTGGATGGAAACTGTCATTGTCATTATTATTAATCAAAACTGTTAACTGAGGCTTACCTGCAGCAGTCAGATGAAACTCAGCAGTCACCTTTCCATACTTGTTATTCAAACAGCAATAATACATTCCCTGGTCTTGGTAACTGGCTTCAGCTATTGCCAGAGAGACAGGAGAGTCATCCTGGGCACTGGAACAGAGAATTTTGTGCTATCATATATTTTACTTGTTATCACTGAATAAACTGATAAATTTGATCTCTCTGCACTGTTTATTTATAAACACTGTTATAAAACACAACACAATTATTTAGCAGATAATATGTATTAATACTAAAATGGATATTGCAATACAAATCAGAAGAGTTAAAACAAGAAGAATCAGAATGCAAAGTTTAACCAATTCATGCAACTTTTTCTCTCCACTTGAATGAATATCTAAGAAGAATCCATCCTACAAAATATTTCATCTTCTCAGAAGGATGCATTCTGATGGAAATATATTTTCTTTTTATTTTCCTTTGGGTAGTGTTACCTTTGTGTTTTTGAAACATTCTAAACAGTTTTTTAGATCAGCATGTCATTACTGCTACAAGGAAAATAATTCATTTCATTAAAATGGAAAAGCTAGATCCTGTCAGTGACCTTAAGAAGTTTTTACTTCCACCCTTCTCTAGGTTAAATGAGGTTCAAACATCTGATTTTTTTTGAAATCTGGATGACACTGGCTGTGAACAGGCTGATGGAACACAAACTATGACCACTCTCCATGCATTGTGAGATCTGCCTCCTGTGAACAGCACAGTTACCCAAAACTCCCAGTCCTCCAGAAACATTCCCTTACCTTCTCTGCAGCTGAGCCAGCACCTTGGAATCTTTAGTCCATGTAATGGTGGAGTCACCATGAACATCACCAAACTGACAACACAGCTTAATACTTCCAGAGCAGTCGGAGAATAGCTCTGCTTGGATCTTCTTCAGCAGCCTGGGGGCTTAGAGCAGAAGACCACAGTTTAGGATTTGAAGACAATTGTATTGTTTTGGCATTTTAACATTTCGTGTTAAGAACATGAACACTGAAATCTCTGGTAAGTAATTATGATTTCTTGTGTCTCAGTACTAAAAACTAGTAGATTTTTTTAGCTGATCACAGCCTGGGAGAAGGTCCCAGAAGGTCCTGCCAGCCTGGATCTCTGCTAAGACTTTTCACTGCCTCACAGAACGCTCCAGTGTTTTTGCACATGGGCACAGTATGAACAGGGGACTGGAGGGGACTTGGAAAGAAAGGGAATTGACATATACTTAGAAAAAGGTTTTGGGGTCATGACACAGCCCTGCCTCAAGTGACACTTCTCTGCTCGATGTAAGAGATGTAAAATGCAAGGTGTTTTGTTCCCTACTGTGTTAATTGTGAGCTGTTGCACTCTGAATGAGGTAGCATGGCACATGTCCCTCGGGGATCCCATTCCTGCAGTAATACTCCAGGAACACCCAACTCGAAGGGTCAGGCACACTGCTATGGTTTTCCCCATTCCCGGTTCCAGGCCCCATGCAGTCCAGGTCTCCCCACTGGACTGGCAGTCCCTGAGTCCTGGGCCATGTGAACCTTGCTGTATCAGGGCTAAAGTGACACAGACAGGACGTGACAGCTCTAGAAAGACAACTAATGGCTCCAGGTTCCTGCCCTGGCCACAGTTTTCCCTCCTACAGCTGAAATAATGCAAAAGAACACTGAGTATATTCCACAGCAACCAAACCAGTCTTCCCATAATGCCAGGGAAAGGGCCACAACAAAGCTCTAGAGCTTATACTTCAGTCGAGACAGAACAGAAACAGGTGAAGAAAATTCAGTGTTATCTGATGCAACCTGAATGTTTAAAACATTTTTCAAGTGTAGTCTCCAGTAATGAAAACAGGTCAGGCATTGCATAGTCACTGCAGTTTGCTTGCTCTGCTTTGAGGGATTGTGTCTCTCCTCCCACACATTTGGATCCCTGGCAAAGGACACATTTTTGAACAGAAAAAAGTCTGGGTTTTTTTTTTAAATGTGATTAGAAAAGTAGAAGTCTCATGAGACCACACAGTAATTAGAGTGTGTGAAAAGCTCTACAGATGTGTAGCTTACCTTTAGTCACTGTTCAGTCTCGCTCTGACCTATTAAATCATTTAATGATGTGAACATGAAATGTCACGTCAAAAGGTAAAAATAAGACCTTGGTCCTTGCAAACTACCCATAGAAACAAAAAATTCCTCATCCACCCAGCTGTCACAATCCTGCCACAGTGTTAGCAACCTTCTAGAGACTGACAGCAACCCGGATCTCCTTTCAATTATCTGTTTCCTATAGCAGTTTAATATCACTCATTTCATCCCTGTCATTTTTACAGCAGGGCAAAGCAGTGCAGAATCAGTCAGAAGTCAGAACCTGTCAGCACACAGGACCCCAAAACATTGTTTATCAGTGGTAGCCTACTGCTAACAATTATACTTTGCTAGTAATAAGTCCTTTGGTAACCAAGAGGGGACAATTGCAGTTGGGAGCTGCAATGCAGGAGCATAACTGGGAACACAGCCCTGTGGGAACACAAGTACTAGGCTTGCAGCTGCCACATGGTGTGTAGCTATGTGGTACCATTATGCTCTTCCTTGGTGAAAAGTTACTCCAAGAGGCCAATGAGGCAGTGACTATTTCAAATAGGTTACAAAGTTCATGAATTGAATATACTTGCCAGCTAGAAAAAGGGTTCATCTCTGTGGCATGGGCACAGCATTCATTACTAAGTGCACAAATCTGGAAATAAAGCTCCATGAAGGCAGGACACCTTTAGCTGACTGAGTCTGTCTGAAAGAGGCTTGCAGTGCCTTTCAATAATCTGAATTTTGTACTGTAGCCAGAATCATGGGAAAGGACAGAAAAGGAAATCCATTTTCTCTTACCTTTGGTATCCTTTTTCGAAATGAGTTTCCTTTGCTCTTTTCTATCCTCTTTATGAATCAAGCCTCCCTCACTCTTCCCAGACTTTTTAACGCAGCTGGGATCCTTGCTGACACTTCCCCTCTCCTCCAGCCTGGGTTTTTTGGACAGAGTTGCTGGTGGTAATTTCTTCTTAGCTCCAGCAGCTACATGCCCGCTCTTTGTTGTGTCCTCTATACATTTCATAGGCTCAGGTTCTGCAGCAGCCAGTGGTGCCTGGCAGGATTTTGACCCTTCCTGATTTCTTCGACTTTCTGTGTTGACTGGGAATGGATCGAGTGTAGTCCATGCCAAAGAGAAGGATGGTGTTCTTCTGTGGGCTGGTTGCTCTTGAAAACACTGGTTGTTCCTTGAATCAACTGGTGACAAATTAACTAAACCACTTACTACGCTGTCTGCTGTCCTGACTTCCTCCTTTTTATCATACTCAGTGGACTTAATTGAATTCTCAGCCTCAGTTATCTTGCTGGAAGGCACCAAGTCAGGACAAGACTGCTCTGTGCTGATATTCATAATCTGTTTCAGAGCCTGGGAGCCAGTCAGAGTGTGCAAAGCAGCCTTTGTTTCAGCTTCATCCGGGTTATATTCAATAGCTCTTGGAATCTCATGTTCATTTTCACAAAAGGCTGC
Organism: Sitta carolinensis; assembly: GCA_032173965.1. Classification (NCBI taxonomy): domain Eukaryota; kingdom Metazoa; phylum Chordata; class Aves; order Passeriformes; family Sittidae; genus Sitta; species Sitta carolinensis. The sequence continues at coordinate 2,678,622 of CM063313.1, read as the reverse complement.
TTCCCCTTTGGTTTCTCCAGCGACCCTCTGGAAGAGACCCTGCCATGACTTGCAGGAATTTTCCAATGTAGTTAAATTTCCATTTGCTTTTACTCCAGTTTGTATGGATCCAGCTTTTCCCTCACTTCTTGTGCCAGGACACACCACTGCAGATTCACTGGGAAGGCTCTCTGAGTGGCTTACAGGTGTGAGGAAGGGCAGGGTTTTGTTCCCAAGCAGTTTTTGGGAATGTAGCTGATCCCCAGAACCTCCATCCTCCTCCCCTGCAGTGCTGTGGTGCTCACTTTGAGCCTCCCTGGGCAGCAGGGCACTGCCTGATGTTACACTTCCAGCTGCATAGGTGGGATTTTTTGAAGAATCTATTTTTAACTCTTCATCAGACTTGGAGGTGTTGCCAACAAAAAATGAATGTTGTTCCACTGTATTACAGGGGGAAGTTTCAGTCTGACTCTCTGAAACCTGACTAACTCCTGAGTCACAGGAAGTTTCAGCCCTGTGTTCCTCAGGTATGCAAATCTCTCTCTGTTCTCCTGGTTTACATGGTTCACAGCTGGGCACTTCTAGATAAAAATCTCTTAAAAATGGCTCCCCAGAAGGGGGAGGGACTGCCCTTCTTGTTTTGCTATTTCTGTCAGTTGGTCTGTATTTTGGGGTAGATTTTTATTTGTTATGGTTTCGTGAATCTGAATTAAAGTAGGTGATTGCATTACATAACTGTATTTCTGTACATTAGAAACAATTTGAAAATCCTGACAGACATTATTTTTTGAAAGATGGTAGCTGTCAGAATTAGTGTCATTTGGTGCATCCAAGCTTGAGTGATCTCCTTTTTCTTGTAAATTCACTTCATAACTTTTATGTATGGTGTTAACAGAAGAGTGTTCTGCATGTGTGAACTGACTGGTATTTTCACTGGGGAAAATGTCTTCGTCTTCACAGAAATAAGCCAGTTCTCCTCTGCTGGAGAACAGTCCTTAAAATGACAGCCTTCTCCAGGTACAGACTCATTTATCATGGATATGTTGTATTCAGGATGAAATAACTGTCCAGCTGTCCCATGTGACTTATCTGATATGGCAGCTGGGTTTGCTTTGGGACATGGTAAATTACTACTCTGAGCATTTTGTAACCTTTGAGGAGAATCTGCTTCACAAGTTTGGGCAGCGTTATTAACAGCAAGCTGCCCTTCCCAAGCCACAGTGGATGCATTCCTGTCTGTGGCTGTCGGCTGTGTTTCCAAGCACTCCTGGGTACTGAAGAGGACACTGTTTGCTGAAACACAAATGGATGGTGTTTCCCTCTCATCCCCAGTGCCAGAATCTAGACAGACACCATCTGTTCCTACCACTTGTGCAAGACAAATGTTTCCTATGGATGCACTCTCACATGCTGAAGCTCTCTGCAGGAGGATATCAGAAGCACTGCAGTCAGCTTTCTCAGTTCTGGGGCTATGAGCTGGCTCTGTGATGGGTTCCTGCTCTTCCATCAAATCCATTGGCAAAGGAGGATGGGAACAGCTCTCCTGCACAAAGTTCAGTTCTGTAACTTTGATATCTGTACCTAAACTTGGGATGCCTCTTTTTTCAAATGGGATTTGATAGTCTGAGTCATCTTCATGAAGAAGTTTCCACAGCTTGTCATGCACTGCAGATATATCAGCATCTCCTTTGCACTTAGGCTCTCCAGATTCCAGGACTGATTTGGGATTAGCTTCAGACACAGCCTCATTGGCTGATGGGCTGCAGAGAATATCTGGGTTACTGCTATCATGTATGTCAAGCCCAGACCTTTGCTCCCCTTCCCCTGGCTCATCACACAGCTTTGCAGAAGAGAGAACAGCACACAAGCATTCCTGTTTATCAGGAACAGAGTCTACATCCAATACAGGACAAGGGGAAATGTCATTCTTTGACTTTTTGCCATTACTAATAATTTTTTGTCCAGAGAAGACCTGTTGGTGACAACCTTCTCTCTTTTCACAAGGGGCACAGTGAAGAGAAGAGGTCTGTAAATCTGCATTCTTTACTTGCAGCGTGTTTTCAGCAGAGAGCTGGCTGGTTCCTGCACTCTCACAAGCCCTGAAGATGCTTTCCTTTTCCGTTCTGGGCTCCATAGAGAGGTTCTCACAATTCTGGGTAATGCTTTTAAGGCTAGCACCTTGACTCTTCAAAGAAGGAAAATAAAGCAATGTAATTAAAAATTAGAACTACAGTTTGACACAGGCCTGAAGGCTTGCAATTTTCTTAGATTTTTTTTTTTTAAATTTTTGTCAGAAGTCACATTTCTGACTTGTAACTATCAACATAATAGACTGAAATCAACCTTTTGGGTCTGAGTCTGAAAGTGCTGCTCCTTAGAGAAGGATTTGTAATGAAGCTCAATTTTACCTCACAGTTTCTCACTGTTTTTTAAGCAGAAATAGTTTTGCAAGGTAATACTCCTCTGCAAGTAAAGCCCCCATGTTACATTTATAACCCTCTGTTTGCACAAATGGAGTGTAACAAACCCTCCCTAGAATACAGACAAAATGCACATCACTGCCTCTGGGTCTCAGCTCCCTCAAATCCACTGCGTTTGGGACTGCTTTTACTTTACATTGTTCTCCAGCAATCCACCTAAGTGGATCTTTCCACTCCCCTATTTCATGCAATGCCACTCAAATTCCTAAAACGACACTCTGCTTTAAATGGCACACCTGCCTTGGAGTAGCTGAAATTCCTCAATAGCTGTAGTTATTTCAACTGCTTTAGACAGGTGATACAAAACACCAGAGCTGTGCTTTGTCCTGCAGACTGACAGGCACATCCTGCCAACATCCTGCTATTTCTGCTGAAAAGGCAGAAAAAGAGGAAGAACTATAAAATTTTAAAGGACAGAATATGAGTTCTCTGCCAGCAACACAGAGCAACAGGCTGACCATGCACAGCTGTCAGGAGTTCACGCTCCAAAGTGGTACAGATTTTCTAAGGGATTTTTTCTTGGTGTGTCTCCCAGGAAAGAGTGGAGCCAACTTAAGACATGGGCAACAAAATGAGATGTGATCTGCCATTCCTAGGATAGATCCTACTGAATGAGCAGGGCTGGTGTCATGAGCTGTAGTTACTCCACTCTGACACAGAGCTACAGCCCCTCTGGCACGGCTCAGGCCTGGACCGTTCCCTGGCACTGCTGAGCTTGCACCTCAGCCAGATGCCCAATTACCTGGAACTTCTGGGGCAGTTCTGCTTCTCTTCTTTCCAGATAACGAAATTTAAAATGATCCAAAAGTGACATAAATTTGTCTTGAGAAGGTCAAGCCAAGGATCTCTCAGATTTTATGTGAACAGGCTGTTCTGACATGAACAAAACCAGAATAATGGCTCTGTAACCCAGGAGTGACAGCAGCACCTTGTACCAAGGGTGCTGACCACTGACAAGGACAGGTTGCTGACCACTGACCACTGACTGGGACAGGGTGCTGACCACTGAACTCTGACAGGGACAGGGTACTGGCTGACTGCTGACAGAGACCAGCTCCCCAGTGACACCCAGCAAAGCCTCCTGGCTCTCTCTAGACTATGTAACGTCTCATAGCTGGTACTGTTGTTGTCTTGGACCTATTATTAATGAACCTGCTTTGAAGTACCAGGTAAATAAAGACTTTCACCTGTAGCTAGGCCATGGGGTCCTGAAAGGAGTGAGTAGCCTCCCCCTTAACTCCCTAATGGAAGGAAAAGTTGTCCAGCACAGCAGGTACTGCACAAGACACTGCAAAGGTTGTTCCAGTTTGAGCGCTTGGCACTAAGGGGAAGTGTAAATCCTTGGGTAATTAGTGCTGTGATCCCGTGGCTGCTCTGTACCCCTCAGCAGACCTGATTCCCACATGGATAGGGAAAACACAACACCCTTCCAAAGCAGCTGTAGGGTTTGCTGCAAGCCCCTCCCCTTGCTCCTGCAGACCTGTTCCATGCTGGGCTCTGGCAGATGCCCCAGGGCACTTTTACAGAAACCCTGTGCAGCAATAGATTCTTTCTTGCCTCTCTTAGATTACTCAGGCAGAATTCTGAGGAGTTTCTGGCTTATTCTCTGGATGGTGTGAGAAGCTATCTACATTTTTCTAGTGCTCCAAAATAAGGAGCAATATTCAGGTGGGATGCATTTGCTTGTCTCATTTTCAAGACCACATAATTTTGAAACTATACCTGAATTCACTGTCATACACAGGTTTATAAACAGGGGTTTGGTCTGTGCCCAGCTCTTACCCTTTTGTGTACACCAATTCTCATTTTTTAGCCAATGTACAGTTTTGGCCATGGAAATTCAGACATCCTGACTACACACAACGAGAGTCTAATTGGCCACTCTGAAATTTATGCCAGGCACCTGACAGCTGCTCTTGGCTAAGAGGCTTCTGGGATTTAAATTATTGCACTGCACTTGGGGAGAAAAAAAGCAAACAAGGCCTCTGGCAATCCACAGCCACACACCCTGTCCGGAAGCTCTGAGGAAGTTAATTCCAGTGAGGGGTATTCCCCCTCATAAGGACATCACATACTCCTCAAATGGGATTGGAATTTTATGTACCATAAAACCAGAGAAATCTATGAGCATTTTTCAGGAAGAAGAATTCAGTGATTTTTGACTGCTGAAGACACCTCAGTGGTGGGATTAAAGTCACTCTATCGTGACACTACACCCAGAACTGGGAGATGTTTTGACCAAATAACCAGATGAAGAAAAACATGTGCAACTGGAAAAAACTTCTGTTGTGACAAATGCTTTTTTAATGTACAATTAGCTACACACCTTCAAATCAGAAAAACATGGTGACAATAAGATTATTCATGATTTAATAGTATTTATATATCGTGAGTCTTTACTATGTGAAATAAAAATTATGATTCAACTTTTCCACTTAGGAAAACTGGTAGAGCATCATACCAGTCTCTACAAGTGCAGTGATTTCTCCAGCTGATTTTCTACCAAGAGCATAAAATATGCAAGTATATGGAGTGCATCACGGCAGTTTGAACTTTTAATTGATTTGTACATTTTAACTGAAATATCCAACTCTTTCATTGTTTCATTTTTAAAAATCACAGAGCTCCATTCACCTCTGTAACATGAACTCTCTGCATTGAATTCCTTTCATTGTTATAAAAACAGAGCAAACCCTGTTGATTTGGTTTAGGTTTCTGGCACCATAAGTGGAGGACAGTTTTGTTTGTCAAATATAGATTGAAAAGAAAGTAAATCAAAGCATTCTCTGCTCACAACATGTATTTGAGAAACTTTCTGGGTTGAAAGAAGCATTACTTTGCTAAGACCTGTGCAATAGCCTCCATATCAGATTTCCCTATCCAGCTGTCCAGAGGCCCATTAGTGCCTCTCACCATTATCAGACTCACTCTATAATTAGAACGGCTTAGGCTTTACTTGGGCCTTTTCTAAACCCAGATTTCTCTCCCAGCCGTAGCTGTCATTCAGAAGTACATGAATAGTATCTTTCAAAGTAATTTTGATTTTACATTATTTTGTGACAAGCAGGAATAAATTGCATTGAGATCAGCAGAGCAGCTCTTTGTGTTAAATGCTAAACACGTTACTTACCGCAAACGAGATGTTCTCATCTGGCATCTGGTTTTGCTCAGACAGGCCCCGAGTCCTTTTCCTTTCCCAGTGACTGTCTTTATCTGCCTCTTCTGTTGGACACAGACTAGCCTGCATTTGCATGCTCTCTGGCTCCTCGGGAATCTGTGTTGAGCAGACACCTTCCTGCCTGGGAGACGGAGCTCTGGATTCCCTACCCTCTGCTGCAGCCTGAAAAGACTGTCCTATAGTACTTACATATCTGCAAAGTTCGATAGGGTTCAACAGCTTGAAAAGGTTTCTCCTCAGACTTTCTGTTAAGGTACAGACAGCGTGCTGTGCTATTCCCTCTGGCACATTCCTTCCCCCCTCCTCCAGCAGTGAGCTTTCCCCCAGCACGTCCCCGTCAGGGCTGCTTTCCGTCATTGTCCCTGCAGCCTGATCTGTGCAAGCAGCACCTATGCCATTGGCAGAGGAGTCTACCTGGGCAGGGACAGTGTCCGTGGGCTTTGGTTCGTCCCTTGAGGACCCTGCAGCCAGAGGGCCACTTCCATTAGTCTCTTCTTCGCTTCTGGGATGTTCATTTCCAGTGGCTGCAGAAGCAACAGGCACTTGATTCTTCTCTTTGTCTTTCAAAATGGTACTTTCATCTCGGTGGTGTCCAACAGTGAGAGTCATCTCTGTCTGCAGAGCTGACTGGCTGTACATAGAGGGGTCTCTCCTTACATTTACTCCTTTGATTTTTGACTGATGCTCACAGAAGCCAATGGGGGTATCCATAGGCGTAGTGTTATCTGACACTTGGAACACATAAGGCATTTCACTGAGGAAGTAAGCACACCCATCACAATCCTTACTCAGTTTTAGATCATCTTCATCATCACTTTCTAATAAAAATTGTAATTTCTTTTTCCAGATTTCATCTTCGTGTGCTGTAAGCACATCTGAACATTCGAAGTACTCCAGGTCATCATCAGAAATGTCATCACTTACACTTGTTGCTTTCTCTGCATAAATCTCCAGAACAGAGGCAGAATTTTCAGAGTCCTCTTTTCCAAAATGGGTGTGATTACCCATGGAAGTGTCTGCCTGCTCATCGAGCAGGGAATGTGTAGTTAGAGATCTGCCCAGCCCCATCGTTTTACATGCCTGGACATCTGCCAGAGACTGAGGAGATCCAGAGTCTGGTGTGTTAAGGCAACAGTTGCCTGTGTGACAAGTGGTTACATCTGTGGGGTGGGAAGGCACCTGTCTGCTGCAATATTCCTCTGCTCTTCCAGCAGTGACGTCAACCACACCGTTAAAAGAAAGCAGGTCATCACTATCCTCTGACAAATCCCTTAGGCAGGAAAAAGTTGCCTGGCATTTAACTACATTTTTAACATCCATGTTGTCTTCTGTGGTAGGCAAGGGACTGAGGGATTTCTCAAGTGGAGACAAAACTCCTGCTTTGTTGAGCTTCTCAGGCAGTAAATGAATGATTTTTGAAGAGTCAGAACCTGATGAAATCAACACAAGCTCACCCTCACCGGGGGAACTCTTGCATTGTACAAAATGTTTCCCATTTTGCTCATTCTACTCTGAAGCCTGCCACAAGCTCATTTAGGACAACAACAAATTCTGGGCATGTTTTGTTCTTTGTATCTGGTTCTGGGCCAAGAAAAGTCATTCTAGCTGTCAATGAAGTGCAGATCTTGTTCTGTGCACCTGCAAGTAAAAGAAACACAAGTTTAAAATTACTTCTGAAATACCTGTATCACTATAGGTATTTTCTAAAAGGTGGTCAGCTGACACATACTTGCAAGCACTTTCCAAACAAGAAATCGTTATTAAAGGCAAGATCAGACATTAAGGCAGTAACCCTAACCCAGATGTCTATGCAATGGCACTTACTGGCAGCACATTGCAACTGTCCAGAGTGATCTGTGCTAGGAGAACAAATCCTTGAGCACACCCACACATCTGTGTGGCACCTCGACAAGGGCTCTAGTACAGGGCCTTTCAGCTTTCCTAAATGCAAACAGGAACCTGCAGACAATGTGCATTTCCACATGGACACCACTGCTACAGCTACCTGCTGTTTTGGTAGTCACCTTGGCACAAGAGCAGGCTATTCCTTGAATTGGCATCATAGGGACATAAATCCCAAACTCTGTTCATAACAATACCCAGAATAACAAGCCTGCTTAGACTTTATGCAGCAATTTCTGTTTAAAGCTATTCTCTTGTGCTCTGGCTTGATATTTCTCATTCCTGTGCTGAGAGAACAATGAAATGAGGCAGATTGGCTTCAATTTCCTGCTCATATCAGGTTTTCCCCTCAAGTGGGTGTGCAGTAGCACGGTGGTGTGGCAATGCTGAATTCACATAACATCCAAGTGAAATACACCAAAATACTTCCATTAGCTGAATCCAAAGAAATGTGGAATCATCTCTCTCTTCCAGTAACAAAGCCCTTTCCCAAAGCTTAGCATTTTAGATACTTGAGATGTTTTTGTTCACTGCTAGGGGCACTCTGGCTCATCGGTCACCTTGGAAAAGGTGTGACATTGGTCACACTGGAAAAGTACTGTAGCAGCTTCAATTAAATTTGACCTCCTCCTGGAGGATGCCAGACTAACAGCTCTGGAAAAAAGTGACTACATTTATTCCAGAATTGGTGAAGAGCAGCAGGAAAAGCTTTCTTGCCAAGTAATCCGATGAAACCACTTAAAGACACCCCTGTTCATTCTCCTTTCCCTCCTCTGTGCCTCTGCGGCAATGTTTCCGGCTCATGCCCCTGCCCCGAGCCGGGCCCCCAGCACTGCCTCCAGGGCCGCAGGCAGGGCACTGCAGGCTGTGACAAAGGAGAGCTGGAGCTGGCCCGGAGCCTGGCGGTGAAACAGCAGGGGCTGCACGGCCAGCTGCGGTCTACCTCTCCAGAAAGAGCACTTCGTTCCCTTTGGGCAAAGCTGCCACCAACGCCTTTCCCACAGTCACCCGGGGGGTGAAAAGTAGGGAAGGAGAGTTAACAGGAAGGACATAACATGAGAGGTGGGACAGAGAGTTTGAGTCCGTGTACATGTACATCAAGGAGCACAGACAAACAGCACATGGGGCAACCAGACCAGCCTTTCTGATCACACTCTGCTTTCCTTTTCAGCTCTGAGGAATATATTTAACAGAACGAAAATGGAGCAGTAGGGATTAATCTTTTCCTCATCCATTTTATTACAGTACCATGGAATTACCCTCCAGAGTTCAGCCTCTCCTCTTAAATATGCATTTGCTCAATGTTTCCTGTTGCATTCTTTGAACACTTCTCTCATCTTCGCTTTTCAGAAGACCAGATGTCTCTCTCCTCTTTTTTGGAGATTGCAAATTATTTTAAAAGCATGATAATTTCCCCAGCCGAAAGAGCTTTGGCAACATGTTTTTAATGCAGGTTGACTAATGAGGAGCCTTTACTAAAGCCATTGTGCTAGACAGTTATCATTGTCTCAGTTTGTCTGCACTCTGACATTGAGGGGAAAAGAGCTGTCAGATTTCTCCATATGAAAATTACATTGGATTTCCATGCACTGTCAGATGCAACCACAGAAATGAAAGTAAAATAACATTCCAGGAGGAAGAGATACTATATTTTAAAATTTGTGATGAAAATAGAAGGTATTAAGATTTTTTAAAAATTCAATTATTGATTTTAGATAGAAACTGAAAGATAACTTTTAGTATGATACCCTCTCAGCTGGTCAGGAAAACTTGTGACAGAAGATGCCCAATGAAATTCACAGAGGGAAGAGGAATGGGAGAGACCAAGATAATTTACCATCGCCTGTTGACTAATAACCTGAAAATTAACCCACTTCCTGATAAACTGGGAGTCGGACACTCTGCTGGCAGAAGACATGAATTTAAGCATGCCAGGGTGTTGTGGCTGCTTGTCCCAGCTCTCACTGTGAAACCCAGTGAAGTTACTTGCTGAATCAGGTCCTGGCTCACTCGCCACAGGAGACACTGAAGCACAGCCACACAGGCGGAATTCACACACCAGGTTCGAGCAGGTCATGGTAGGAAACATGCCTGGGTTGGCTCTCTAATCTTCTGGAAACAGATTTTCCACTTCATACCTATCAGAACCAAGGGGAATTTTCATGGTAGCCCTCAAGGCAAATGAAACACTCTTTTACGCTCAGCAGAGTCTGCTGCTGCCTGAGCTCAGCACCGGGGAACTGAGATTAAGGGAGAACAAAGCCGGGAGCGGTGTGAGAATAGTAACCTGACAACTGTGCTTGGGTGTGATTGAGGAGAAATACTGAACTGATGCAAACCTGCAATAGTCAGATTAACAGGAAGCAAGAGGCAGATGGGGCTCCTTCACCAAAACACTTTGATGGCAGGAAATTATCAGGGTTTGTGAAAACCAATCTGTTTCAAATAATATTTAACAAAAAAAGGGCTGGGAAAAGCAACAAAATGGCTAAAACAATCACCCAATGTTTCTGTAAGGCAAATACATAATAAAACAAGTTCAAGTTTAATTTTCAGAAGAGAATTAAAATTCATATTTTGTCATAATTCCACACTAGTTGCAAAAAGCCTATTCACTATTCACAGTGAAAATAGTGTCTGAAATTCCAATTCTAAATATAAAATGTGACTGTTCGAAATGAATTTCCTTGAAATGACACCTTCCCCAATTCAGACCTTATTTTTATACGTTATTAAATATGTTCAATATACAATCATTTATTTCAATGCAGACCAAAAAACAGTTTTGAATTACACTTTAACATGGAAGGAAAAAAATTTAAATTATTTTATATTTCATAGTAGTTTTGGTGACAAAGGCACCTCTAGTGATTTCAGAAGGACCTCTGGGATTATTCCTAATGTCAGAAAAAAAATTAAGTGACAAAAATACATAAACTTGATTAAACTTAAAAAGTGGCCATTAAATTTCCTCTCTTGCATCACATTTTCCTAATCTATTAAATTATAATAAAAAATAAAATCTTCCTTAGAAAGCAATTTTATATTCACAGAAATTATTTATAGAGGCAGCTTATGCATTTTAGCAATCCAGAAGGGAATCTGTGCCTTTCTGTGAGGTTCATGTCCTCTAGAGTCAGTGGAAAATTTCCCTTTATGACCTTTCCGAAGCATTTTTCCTCTTACTTATGGTCTATTCATGGAGTAATCTGTTTTGTGTGCAGACCCTCCTCAGCCCACAGCCTTTGCAGGAGGATTCCTTCCTATCTTTCAGCAGCACTCACTGGTCCCTGACCCTCCTGGAGCTGCCCACCCACCCAGCAATGGCGTGCCATCATCTGTGCGGCCCCAGCCCCGTGGCTCAGAGCCTGTCCCACGGGTTCCATGGCACAGTGAGCACCTGATCCATGCCCACCCCTGGATGGAGCCAAGCTGCAGCCCCACAGCTCCCACTCAGAGCAGGCCCTGCCAAGGACCTGCCTCACACCCAGCCAAGGGAGTCTCTGCTCTTAGAGAGCCCATGCAGGGGATATCTCAGCAGAACACCGGGCCAATGACACTGATAATGCCACAGTGGCTCACAGTGGGAAATGGCCTTCCAGCAACTGACACTTCAGGCTCCTCATACCGAGCTGACAGCAGTTCTGGGACACCTGAAACATGAGAGAGAACTCCAGAAACACTGTGTGCCTCCGAGCACATGGACACGGCTGCAGGCACTGAACTGCTGCTGGCCACACCCGTTCTGGCAGAACCCTTTCACTTTAGCTTTCACCAAAGCTGTACACACAAAAAGGCCAGCCTTTCTTTTTGTACCTGAGGAGCATGTGGACGTGAGCAACATGCAGTCTGGCTCACCTGTTCTTTGAACACTTCTCCAGCAGATAGATCCTGTTTATAGAGTCACTGCTTTTCTTGATCTGAGCTTTTTGGTCTGAGACAACTCCCCAACTGCCAGCTGAGCTTCCTACTATGGCCTCCACACATTGAACTTTGGGATCTGGCATTATTCTTTTGCAACACAATTATCTTCCATCCCATCCCATCCCACCCTACTATGTTCTTAGATTTAGCAAAAGCTCCTCCTCCACCTGCCTGAGCATACTATATACATTCCCAAACATCCCTTTAAGAGATGTTTTACTGGCAGGTAGCTAAACCACAAAGAAAGCTGGTCAATATAATTAGATTTCATTTAAGACAAACATGAAATATCTCCAAACCAAACCACCAATAACCACAGAACTTGTCTTGACGATGAACAAAAATGGTCACATATTACAGAGATCCAACAAGAAAACTTCCTGGTATGAACAGCAGGAGGTAAGAAATACTGATTAAAGGAACAGAAAGCAGCAAAAGTAGAACAGAAACAATTAAAAAAAAAAAGCAGAAAGGAATCTCCACTAATCACACGATCCTAAGATTGACCAACTACAGCACCATAAACAAAACACAAAACCTGTCACCCCTGAAATCTGAGTGTCCTGCTTAAATACTGCTATACCCCAGGGTTAATGCTAATTCCCTTGTCATTTTCCCTGGAATGTTTCTCAAATGTGTCTTAGCTTTCCTACATAGCTTTGCATATGTTTTGTTCAGCTCCTCTAGGAAGTCAACAGCTATAACTGCACCCAATCCCCATTCCCACCCTGCCAACTGTTTTATATCTGGGAATACACACATATTTTTACTCCTCATGCAGGGTGCCTCTCAACAGAGGTCGTTTGAAGCTTAACATTTTTCTTCTTCCAAAGTAAAACAAAAGACTTACAAAACTTTTCAGTTAAACAATTAACAGACATTACACACCAATTTACATTTCTTAAATGAGATATTATATACCCTGTATGAAAACGCATACAATATATTTATGATCTGGAACATATAACTTTATCTTTCCAAAAAGGTTGCCATGAAAGTTTTGCTATGTTTAAATGCTTCTCCTGATGTTCTCTGTTTAAATTTTTCCTTTAACGGAAATCAAAGATTTCAAAAGTTTTTGGTTAACAGTTTCACCAACACTGCCATTGTCAATCTTTTAAGCTCAGTACATCCATAAGTACTAATGGAATCAAGTTCCCTGTGAAATTTCTGATCCACCATTCCTGGTCTATACAAGCTTTCCAACTTGGAACACCGTAAAAACATTTTCCAAATGTATTGTGATCATGGTTATATTCTTAAACTGTTACCTTGTAAAAGTTACAGTCTCGAAGAGAACAGAAACCAGAATTCCAGAATTCACTGTAACTTTGTGAACTCTATTCATCACAGGGCTACAGTGAGGATTTACACAGCAGTGAGCCTACTACAGAGTAGAACATTTGATGGGTAAGGAGAACCCATTTGGTCACAGATTTACAATGATGCATTTTCTACCTGTTTCTTCACCACACAGTTCTGCCTGGTTCAGTCCTGCCTCTAATACAAACAATGACCATAACCACATTATTCTTCTCCTAGTCCTTTGAGATTCCACAACCAAATGGAACACCTCAAGCCAGCATACTTGTCAAAGACTGCACAGTGTCAGAAACAGAATACAGAAACACTTTATTAGCTAAACCAGTTATCACACTATCTGCTGGATTAACAAGGTAAGAAAAACATAGTGAAGTTGAGGCTGTTCAAAAAGCAGATGTCTGGAAAATATGCCCTTGCCAAAAATTCTGTGATATATTGCAGTTCTTTAACTGCCAATAGCCAAGGTTCTTTGACAACATTTTGATTAGTGCAGTACCCACAGTAAACAGCACCACAGCATAAAAACACCTCAGCCATAATTCATCAGCTAAATTGATTAATAAATGACTGGCTCTGCACATGTCAAACAAACACCTTAATATAGAGTAATTAAAACAAGCAATCATTGCACAACTCTTAACACTGATCTGTCTTAATCTATTTTTAACATTTGTCAAGCATCTGACCCTGTCAGACTGAGCAATTCATGAGGCCTGGGAATCATCTATTGCTACCAAGTGACCAGATCTTTTTCTCAAGAATGGAGGAACTTTTTACCTTATAAGTATTAGACCATGCAATACATATTTTGAATGAATAAATGTATTTTTCAGGATACCTGGTATCACTTACACACTCTTTAGAGAAGGAAGCTTGCTTTCTTACAATATTTGCAATTTTGTCTTGCTGAGACTTGGTAGAAATAGTACCAGAGTGTAGTTTCAGGAACAGAATTCTAAATGTAACATGTCCCAGATCTATCAGGTTAAACAAAAATGTCTCTTCTTTAGCAGAAGGAAATAACAAATCCCATTTCCTGGTCAATAGCGACATAAATCACCATACCCATGTAGTGCATTAATAATAAAGTAACCTGCTCTTCTTCCTTTATCTTTTATGATACACATTCCATTTCACACCAGAGAAAAAAGCAGACAAGTAATTTTCAAAGTCCAAACACCCAGACCCCTCACTTACCCTCTATCTCTGCAGACGTTCTGGCAAAGGCTGGTCCTGGGTTGGGCCTCTCTGCTGGAGACAAAGGAGGCTGAATTTGTGCAGCGTTGTTGGAGCTGCAAGCCAGCAGACAGCTTCGGTGGTGCTTTGGAGTGTGCCCTCAGGATAAGGAGTCCGAACAGTTTGACTTTTAAGAGAGACGATTTCATTACACGCAGCAGATGGCCCTTCCTGGGAAAACCTCTGCCAGACAGGGAGTTGGCAGTGAGGAGAGGGCACATCCTACTGCCATAGAAGTCCATAGGAATTTCCTAATGGCCTTGAGACAGAGGAAGTGTTGGCCTTAGCTTTTCATAACAAAGCACTAGGCTGTTTTTTGAAGCACGTGCCTAACAGCTCTCCTAGGCACGTTGGGAATTTCTTACTTGCTGGAAGTTAAGCACGCAAAAGTTCTGCTGAGCATGAGAAAATCCACAGTGCCTAACAAGCAGGCTGAGGAAATTAAAGGTGGACAGTGGCCTTTTCATAATCTCTACACAGAAATTCGCCTAATGATTCTAATCCCTCAAAGGCAAATAAGTGAATCCTGAAGTAAGAAAGTATTTCCACTTTTGGTACCCAAGGACACAAGTCTCACACAGGACAAACTGGAATGAATTGCACAAACTTCCCTGAGCTCAAAGGACCTGGAAGAGACTGAAAAGCAACTTTTGTGCCAAGTGCTTTCTTAGGTATTTTGCAGGATGTGCAGCTAAAACTGGTCGCAACATACTACTGTGCTAAATACTTCTTGCTCCCAGTGTTATCTAGACAGATAGGAAACTGGGGTGTTCAGCAATAAATACAGCACCTCCAACCACCCTCATTCAGAAATAGCAATAAGGATATCTATGTTTTATATAAGAGCCTAATAGTCAAAATAACCCCCCAAAGAAATGAGAGGCAGCCACATTCAAATCAGAACAGTTTGGGTTGGAAGGGACCTTTAAAGGTCTTAAGGTCCAACACCAACATGGGCAGGGACACCTTCCACCAGACCAAGATGCTCCAAGCCCCATCCAATCTGACCTTGGACACTTCTAAGAATGGGGCACCTACCACCTCCCTGAGCAGCCCGAATGCTTGATCACTCATTAAAAATGTTAGTAAAATTACTTTCTTAGGCACTTTCAGTCGACTTTGAGCAAGTTGCAATACCAGAGAGAAGAGAATTCCCCTCAGATCATCTGTCGTTTGTGGTGATGACAGTCACTCACGAGAACTCCTTGGGAGGCTCTTGCCGAGCAGCCCCTCCTCTCCCTCGCAAGGTGCTTGCCCCTCACGCCTCACGCTTAGAGGGTGGCAGCAGACTGGGGAATGTTGTGTCAAGTAGGAGAGTCCATGTTCCTGCTGGCTGCAGTTGAATAAACTGTTTCTCCTCAAAGCGAGCCCCCTGCCCTCAGTGTCCTGTGGGCTTCGTCCACTTTAGGCCCCAGGCCCGGTTCGGCCTTCTCAGCTCCAGCCGGGGACGCTGCAGGAGGTCTCGCCCTCGCAGTCCAATACACAACCGTCCCATTTCAACACGGGTACAGCCATACCCGCTCTGTTCCCTCACGGTGTCCGCAAGGCCGGCGAGGGGACGCCACGGCTCGGCCCCCTCAGGGCTCTCCCCTCAGGGTGCTGCCCTCAGAGCTCTGACCTCAAAAGGCTCTCCCTCAGGCTTCAAACTCCCTCAGGCTCTCCTCGGCGCTCCCCTCAGGCGCTGCCCTCAGAACTCTCCCCTCAGGCTCTCCCTCTCAGAGTGCTGCCCTCAGAACTCTCACCTCAGAACTCTCACCTCAGAACTCTCACCTCAGAGCGCTGCCTTCAGAACTCTCCCCTCAGAACTCTCCCCTCAGAGCTCTCCCCTCAGGGCTCTCCCCTCAGGGCGCTGCCCTCAGAACTCTCCCCTCAGGGCTCTCCCCTCGCGGCGCGCGGCCCGCGCTGCCCTCAGCCCGACCCCGCCCGGCAGCCCGGTCCCGCGCGGCGCTTCCTTCCGGGCGGCAGCACCGCCCGGCGGGCAGCGATGGAGCGCGGCGCGGCGGGGCCGCTGCCCCTCAGCCGCCTGGAAGTGCCGCTGCTCCGCAGGCTTAGCGAGCTGCTGGACCGCGCCGCGCCGGGCAAGGGCTGGCGGGAACTGGCGCAGCGAGCGGGGAGCCGCGGCACGGTGCGGCTGAGGTGAGCGCGGGCAGCGGCGGGACCGTGCGGGACCGTGCGGGCAGCGGCGGGTGTCTGTCTCTCTCTAATCCCGTAAAACAATGAGAGTCCACTTGATAAGTGACCGTATCACCACGTACTGAAGGTATCTCGACCCAGGTTTGCATGGCACCGTGATTTAAAGAAACGTTGGTGAATCTTTTTAGTGGGAATACGTAACCTTGTATTTCCTTTAGGTAGCTGTCATGATTCCCTTATTTGTGTTGCTTGAATCCGCTGTGATTGAAAGTGCATGATGACAACACTGAAGTTGAAACTCTAACGTTCAGATGCACTTAACTATGCCGTACGGTCGGTGTGCTAGGTTGGGCTCCAGCAGTCTCTTGTTTACAACTTTAAAATCAGTCTTCCTGTGCTTTGAAGTTTAAGAGTCTGACTCACTCTCTAGGCTTCTGAATTAGGCTCATGGAAATGAAAGGTGCAGTACTGTTTTTTCTGCCGAGACTTTAAAAGTGAAAAATAGAAGGTTTCTTAATACATTTGCTGAGAACTGTGAGGTATACACATCTCTTGTACCATCCAGCTCAGTAATACCAGTTTCTGTCTGTGGAAGTGTCACCGAATAACCTCTGAACTCCTGAAACTTGAAGGAAATGCTGCGAATATGTCCAAATCAGCTAGGAATTTCCCATCTCTAATTTAAAAAATCTTTTTATTTATCTGCAAGTGATTGTTAACTCAGATCCTTTTTGAGAAAAAGGGTATTAATGTCTGTGCCGTGTCTCTCTCACATTATTCCATAGCCCTTTGGATCTGGAGCAGTGTTCCCTGCAAGTGCTAGAGCCAGAAGGCAGTCCCAGCTGGAGTCTCCTGAAGCTGCTGGGCGATCGAGGCTGCACTGTGGTGGAGCTGGCAGAGTCCTTGCAGGCCCTGGAGCACACAGAGGCTCTCCAGTGTCTCAGCCATTCAGGTCAGTTCTGGGCTGTGCTTTCACTGCAGCCCTGGATTTTTGACTGGAAACACTCAAGGCAACACTCTACAGTAACTAAAAGCACTAAAAAAACTAAAAACTAACTGTGGAAAGCAACAGAGGAAGTGTTAAATGAAGAACTGAGGTAGTGAGCTACTGTGATGGGTGTAGTGATTTTGGAGCAAGGAAGGTAAGGAATTTCAAAGTGCTGCAGCTTTTATGGAGAAGCTGCTGGTGTGTTCCACTCTTGTAGAGTAATCCTGTGTGTGGAGGCAGCTGATAGAACCCACTTCCCTGCCAGGCAAGGTTATGTGATTTCCAAATGCCATGTGCTCTCTGTTCCAGGCTGTTGTCTCTGTGGGTTCTGGTCTAGTTGTACCACCCAGAGCAAAGAATTCTTGAATAATGATTTTAAAACTCTGTGTTCTGCAGTTGACTTCCCCTCCTTCTTCTGATGACCTTGGCTATACCAGTGGATCTGGTTTTGGGACCATTCTGTAACAAGATCTGGAATGGTTTAGGTTAAGAAAATAACTGCATCATATCAGAGTTGTGTCAGAGTTGCTCTCCCAGTAGTTAAGATTTGAAGTTTAAAATTTTACCTTGCAGAAAACCCAACCCCTGTGTTCTACTGGAGTCAGAGGCATAAAACTCTGGATTCAGATCATAAGAGTGCATAAGGAATAGCAGGAAAACACACTCTGTTGGACCTAAACTCTGACTGCTTTGACTCCCTCAGGCCGGGCCTTAATCTGAACAGCTCAAAGAAATTGTTGGGAGTGACCAAACGTTTAAAACTGGGAATATCTTTCCAAAAAGGTATCTGTGATACCATGAGACATATTATTTCCTTTAAAATTAAAATATCTGAATGATCTACTTTAAATCTTTTATGAGCTCCGTTGAGTACCGATCAATTTGAGCATGGATTTTGTGTAGTGGGAGACAATTTTGAATGCCATAAAGTAATGTAACTAATTGGAACTGTTTGTACTGTACACAGTACAAACAAATTATTTTCAAGTATATTTAATGACAGAAATGTCTTTTGCTCCAAGGGCAATTTAAATGCAAATATAAATTATGGACTTGTATTTCTTCATAACTTTCCTATGTGTAAATTCTGTCTTAAAGGTATAAAGATTGTTGTACAGCCAGACTCTCAAGCAGTGCTCTCTGGTCAGGTTGTCAAGTTGTGCTGCTGGGCAACAGGACACCCATTTGTGCACTACCAGTGGTTCAAGCAGGAAAAAGGGGTAAAAGTTCCTAGAGAATGCAGGGGTTTTAAATAGTGAAAATAACACATAATGATTTTGGATCGTCCTTTTTTTAAGACTCTTATTCATGATGAGAGAAAATTGCTTTATATACACATAAAACTGAAAGTTTAAGAAATGCTGGATAATGATCCTACCAGCATACTAAACCAAAACAGTGATTCCTTATATTCATACCTTCATACCACTTCATTCCTGGGGGCTATGAATGTGCAATGGGGCAGAAAGGAAGCTGTAAGTTCAGCTGTCTCGGCCTACCAGTAAATTTTGAGTAAGTGAAAAAGCTGAGGATGATGTTAGGGACTTGGAAATAAATACTATAATGTTTGTACCTGGTTTAGATTAAACCAATCAAAATTGAAGTATTTTTGGTTCACCTGTAATGCAGGTTCCCCACGGTAATTCTCCAGAACTGGTTTTGAGTCCAGTGAGTATAAAGGATTCTGGCTTTTACATCTGCCGAGTGAACAGTGAATATTCTTTCATGTTCAGTCGGTGGGCACGCCTTGAAGTTTGTGAGCTTCAGGATACACCTCATGGTGAGTGGCTAAAATGCCTTCCGAAAGTGCCTTCCTGCTTCCTCAAGGCACTTGGGTCCCTGTTGCTGTGCTTAGGTTGTCTCACACTTCCTTTTCTTGTTACTTCCTTTTCATTTTTTAAGGGCGCTTAATGGGTTTGCCTGAAAACAAGTTGTGCATTTGTAAGCAGCCTCAGCCACAAAACCTGACAGTGGGAGATGCTTTGGTACTAGAATGTGGAGCTGTTGGAAACCCAATTCCTCATTACCAATGGTTCAGAAATGGATTTCCTTTGGCAAATGGGAGCAAAAACGTTTACACAGTAAGTTACTGCAATGGGCCACACTTGGGAGCAAATATTAACCACCATGAGCTTATCACAGAAAGTTCCCTAGAAGAAAATAATTTCTTCAGAACCTTGGTAACTTCTGATGAACTTTTAGGTTTTTTTTTTTTCCTTTTTCTTGCCTGTGGGGCTTAGATGCAAGGCTTAAATACCTGATGCAGGTAGTTTTTGGAGGTCTGTTGGGATGATTGTAATAATGCTTGCATAGGTAACTTACGTGGATGTGGAACATCAAGGAACATACTGGTGTCATGTGTTCAATGACTGGGAGGATGAAGACAGCAAGAAAGTAGAAGTCATTATAGGTAAGGAGTTCTATTTCATACAGGTCAGCTCCTTTGTCCATTTCTTCCACATTACTAAAATTTATTTTTGAAGCTTTCAGTATTAAGCCAAGCACATGCCTTCTATATTTTCAGTATATCAATTTGTTAAAACACCTGTGCTTGCATCCAGCAGATGGAATTTTAGAGCTTTGGGTTTTTGTGGTAACCAGCACAGAAGTGCTATTCCTTTTTGGCCCCGCCAGCATGTATGTGGCTTGTTAGCAGATTGCAAGCTGATCTATGCTTTTTGATAACTAAAAACCACTTTAACCCTTGCTGGGGACATGAACTCTGTTACATGGAGTCCTTCAGCAATCAGGAGTGGTGCGATTGTTCAAGGAGAATGAATGAACAATTTTGGTGCAAGTGTATTTGCAGTGAGCTGAAGAGGAGCAGATCTGTTTGTATAGCTTCCAGATCTATCTGGCAATACTACTGTATAACTTCCTAACCTAAGAAACACCCTGGTTTAGTATTCCTGAGTTTCAGGAATCATTACTGTATAGTATTATGACCAGTGCAGATATACATTGCTGTAAAGTGAGCCAGATTGCAGAGCAGCTTGATAGCTCCCTTTGTCTTCCACCTTGTGTGCTAACTCTCAAAACTGAGAGCTTGTCTTCCAATTTTTTCCCCTTCTTAAAACACAAGGAAGGAAATCTGTGGCAGTGGAGTGCACCGAAGGTAATGTAAACCTTTAGTTGTGAATCAGTTTTTAAAATCAATGATCGGGGATGATGGGTTGTTGAGTGTTGCTGAAAGGCATGTGTGGGTTAAGAGCTGGGGTTTAAAACACTGATGGATGACA
The DNA here is from genome assembly GCA_032173965.1 of Sitta carolinensis. NCBI lineage: Eukaryota > Metazoa > Chordata > Aves > Passeriformes > Sittidae > Sitta > Sitta carolinensis. Next base: position 2,658,240 of record CM063313.1, on the reverse strand, counting down.
CAACAGTCCTTCTACATGTGCTTCTCTCTTGTTTGCCTGGACACCATCATCTAGATCACACAGGAGAAAAACCAGGCTACTTTCTTCTTTTGTGGTATTCAAATGAATATAATGATCTGGAGATTTCTTTGGTGGGGCTCAGGAAGCAACATCCTAGCAAGAAAATCTGGGTATGTTCAGGAGCCTGGGTGATCTTAGAGAGCTGGCTAGAGCTAGTTCCAATGTCAGCTCCATGTCTGCAGAAGTGTTTCTAGCAATTTCCTTAGGATGATTCCTGTTCTCCCTTGTGTTGTTGCAACAGGGAGGAAGAACTGTATAGTGACCTCTAATGTTGGTACCATCCCTCGACTGCTAGGCATGTCAGAGTCTGCAATGTTCACAGCTCAGGGGATTGTGTCATTGCTGCAAGGCTGCTCTGAGACAGCACTAGTGCTTCAGAGCTAGTTTTCTTTTCTGTGCTTTCCAGTGTTCTCAGAATAAAGAGGTGAAATCTCTGGTAGCTTAGAGTGTTTGAAAATTGTGTCTTAAGTCTTTCTGAATACACATGGCTTACCAAAATCAGATTTTTTTGCTCAGCATGTTGCTTTTTCAGCAGCCCTTCAAACATCTGTTCTCCAGTGGGATGATTCAGATACCTTGTTCCTTTTTCCTTCAACCTACTTGCATGCCTGTGGGATTGAGGTGTCATAACTGTCCTCCCCTTTGTTTTTGCATCTACTGTACTGCAATGCTGTGTCTAGCACAGCTTAAAGTATATACAGGATTTTCTCTTCTCTGTGTGGAATAAACACAAAAGGTTTGATTTGCAGAAATGCAAAGCCAGAAGTATTTTAGAAAGGTATTTTGTTTTCTGTGTTCAGCTTTGTTTAATAATGGCATGGCACTTAGATTTTTACTAATAAAATGGAGTTTCTGCTTCTTGTTTGAACTATTATTTTATTGGTGTTTTCCTTCACAGAAGATTTAAGTGATCTTCAGGAATCAGGTAAGTGATAAGTTTCGAAAAACTTTAATTTTGCATCTTCATTTTATGTTACAAGTCACTGAAGGCTCACTGGGTGGCAATATAAACTTTACAGTACTTGGATATATCTGTAACTGAGAATTAAATAGGAGCTTGTATCACTTTAACTTTCTAGTTCCAAGAAATTTAACTTGAAGCATACAGAGAATCACAGGGGTGCTGTTTGTAAAATCACCCAAGGCTGCACATGTACTTACACAGATAGAAAGGGAATTACCTTTCTTGTCTGTGGATTCTTGGGACTCTCAGTTTTAGCACATTGCTGCTTTCTCAGATAATTAAGGTGAAAGAGATGTGAGGTGTCTGGCTATCATTCATGATATATTGAATGGCATATTTCTTACAGTCATGTTGGAGTCAGCCAATATGATTTGAAGCTTGTTAGGTTTGTTTATTATAGAAGTGTCGATCCATCATGTTGCTCCAGAGGGGATTATCCCTGATATAGTTTTCCCAAAACCTCAACTGCCAAAGATGGTTTCCTGGGTTAGATATCAAATATGTTTATGTTTGCCCAGCCTCAGTTTCAATCACGGAAGGGCTCCTCTGTCATTCTATAGAACTAGCTATTCACATCCTGTCAGGTTGTTTGCTGGAAAAGGGTGAAGGGAATCAGCTAAACAACAATATCAACAAAACAAAAAGAGGACTCTTTCTTGCATTTAACTAGCAAAGTATTAAAAAAGTGCCACTAGACTATGGCTGTGAGGAAGATGCAGTTCATTTTCTCTAGTCACTGACATGCTGCTCTTCTATTTCAAGCAGACCCACAAGAAGAATCAAGTCACAGACCAGTGGGTAAGTAATTTTGTACTGAAATGACTGTATGTCAATTAGAGACATCTAGGAGGCAGATTTTGCTGCTTCTGAGTATTGCTGCTACTGACACTGCCAGTGCAAGACCTATGGGGCAAACAGAGAGCTCTAGGGAGGGAGATCTGTGGGTATCTGTGTAGTCCTTTTAGAATGCTTGCTTGCCCTTTCAGGAGTAAACTCTGCTGGGGGCACCAGTATTTTTAGTCACCCTGTGAAGTGTCTGCAGCTTCTCATCTGTTTCAGTTTACTGCTTCAGATTCCTGTGGCCAGGCTTTAGCCAGTGTATTGCTCCATTCCTTTGAACACTTGCAGGCAATGGTATTGGGATGATGTGATAGAAAGGATTGTTATCCTGTCTGCTGAGGAAACGCTGTCCTTGCAAGCTCAGTTCCCCTGTTCTGTCATGTGGATGCTTTGATGGTGAGCTGAAGCTCATAAAGAGATGGATAGCACATGTGATATGAAGAATAGTTGCTAGGTTTTTTAATCACATTCTCAAGTTGACACTGTAGATTTGAGTGGTCAGGCATGTTGTCCTGTTGATACTAAACTAGGTGGAAGGGCTGTTGGCCTCTGTCATAATTTTATGGCTCTTTCATGTTCGTCAGTGTGAGGGGGAGTGTAAGTGCTCCTCTCTCATGCAAGTAAGTTTTTTTCTTCAGGCTGAAAAGAGAGTTGAGCTGTGTTGTTGACATGGGATGACGTGTAAAATCACATAAAATATTGTGCCTGTAGTGAGATTGGATATACTCTTTTCACTTTGGAGAACCTTAAATTTAAAGGTGTTGAATCCATAAAATATATAAATGTGACCTGGTTTTTTTCTTTGTGTGTCTTGGCAGCCACTGACAAGGTGGCTCTGTTAATAGGAAACATGAGCTACTGGAATCATCCCCAGCTCAAGGCTCCAATGGTAGATGTCTATGAATTGACCAGTTTGCTAAGGCAGCTGGATTTCAAAGTTGTTTCTTTGTTGGATCTTACTGAGTCTGAGATGCGAAATGCAGTGGATGAATTTTTACTTCTCCTGGACAAAGGAGTTTATGGTAAGGACATGTAAAATCCCTTCTGAAGTAGGTCAGTTTTGTATGCATCAAGTAGCAAACATCTGGCATTTACCTCTGCTAAACAAACTCCAGGGTAAATATGATGTGTGTAGAACGGGAAGAATAAGTTAAAGGCATATCCACCCACCAGCATATCCTCTAACTTTGGCTGAAACGTTATTGTTCCTTTACTTTTAGAACAGATCAAATGTTTGAACTTTATTCTTTAGCCACACCTAAAAGTGTAGTGCAGGCTTTATTTTGTTTGATAGTATTGATAGTGCTTTGCTTGCCTTGGTTTGATTTTGGGCAACAAAGCACAAGACAGAAGTCGGGGGGAGCATGATGGAGTTGATGCATGGAGCAAAAGCCCAGCATGGAAAAGGCCAAGAGCTTGGAGTGTAAGAAAAGTTCTTATGTTTTCCATTGACAGCCACTGTTTTGTCATTTTGCTAAGATTGTATTTGCTAAGATTGTATAAAAAACTCCAGAAATTATTTAGGACAGAGAGCAAAAGGTTTTCCCAGGTCCCTATTTAATAGATTGCAGAATTCCTGTATTAAAAGTCCTTTTGAGAAAACATTATTTGATCCCATTTTGGAACACAAGGTCAGCTTATTTCTTAGCATAACTTTTTTTATGGGTGTGTTACCTGATGCTCTGTCTGTGCAGAACTGCCTGCTCTGACATTTGGGCATTTATATCTGAGCCAAAACCTGCCTGACACGAAGCCTCAGTCTGGCAGGAACATGAGACTTTTGAGAGCAGTTTGGTTTTAGTATTCCCTGGGAAATAGATGGGCTTATCTGTTTGGGTGAGCTTCGAGATTTTTGGACCTTCTCGTTTTTCCTCAATAATTGTGGACATGAATATAGCAAATAAAGTACTGAAAGGCTTTAATGAATACCTCAGCAGCACATATGAAAGCTCTTTCATGGCATATTTTTGCAGTTGTGCTTTTCCAGCCCACTGATATAAAAGGTAAGCAGGACATTTTTCAGTGGTGTTTGGCAATAACTACTTCAGTTTAAATGATCACTTTGTTCTTTCTGCATAGTGGCTATTAATCGCTTAAAGCCTATAAAAGATGCTGTCAGTGCACAAATAGGTAATGATTTATTACCTTTTCTAGTGGGCATAGCTTCAGAGAGAAGAGGCATAGTGACTACTGCTGTTTAGTCCCAGCTACATATAAACCTGATGCCTACTAGGTTGTGTAATTCTGGCTTACTACCAGGAAAGTGGCATTTCAGATGCTGATCCTTCAGGGCAGGAGTAGTAAACAAAGTGATGATGATTGTCTCCTCGACTGTCTTAGTCTGTGCTGTTCTAAATGTAGGTTGCAATTAACATTGTATTCCACAGAGGGTAAAAGCACAGACCCATGTGTTTGAAAGGCTAAAAATACTTAGGCTGCTTTCTTTTTAAATGAGAGGGACTGAGGGAGGGAGAAAGGCAGATATCACTTAAATGCTGACGTCTCTGAGGAACTTGAGCCTACTTAAAATTGTTGTGCAGGTTGCCGTTGAGGCCCTCCAAACATGTTTACTCCATTTACCCCAGGTATGTGCAGATTTATTTCTGATCCTGAGCTCAGCATATTAACTGCTGCAGGTACTTGGCACATAGCAGTCATCTGCCAAGGATAGAAAAGGAATGTAATCAGCCAGTAAGTCAATTACTTACAGAATATATGCTCAGATACATAGAATCTCAAATATAACCCTGATTTAGGTCCAGAGCCAAACTCTGGAAGTCACATTAAGACTTTCCTTTTAACTTAGAACCTGACACAAGGTCATGTAGTTGCACTTTATACCATTTTGAGCTCTCTTGAAACTTGCCAGGCTCATGTAGCCCTCATATTTTCATTTCTTGTAGCTGTGTGTAGTGAAAAGGTGAAAATATCTAGCATGCCCACCTCCACGAGCTAAATTAACAGTAGATCATCTTAGTATGTTAGGGTGAGGCTTATTTTGGCTTTTCTCTGAATGTGCCTGTGTTGTAGTGACTTAAATTTCTCAGCAAATTTTAGTAAGAATAACAACATAAGAATATTGTATCTCCAGCCAGCATAAATTGTCAGATTTCTGTTGACTTTTATTCAGCTGAGCATTATATTCTTATTGCAGATCTGACCCATAGACTGCTTTGACTAGATAAATAAAAATTCTTTTTAAAAGATGGAATTTGCACCACTAAGGAAAACCAGCACTGGGAATAATCAATAGGAAAATTCAATTAAATAATACAAGTCTCTGGTAACTGCATTTTATAGTAGTAGAGATTATTGATTCATGCAAATTTATGTGACTTTAAAATTGGACATTTCTATTCATATAAGGAAAATCTAAGTCCTAGCTTGCAGTTCCCTTTCTCTGGGTTGAGGAAAAACTTCCTTTAATTCCTCGATCAGGTTGGTTTTTTCCTGCAAAAATATTGCATGTTTTATTGAAGATTCTAAATCTTAAAATGTTGTAGACTGTTGTGTAGTGACACATGAGGGACATGATGGCAGGATAATAATTTCTGGCTAGGTAAGCATGCAGGGAGTGTTTGTTTAGTAGACCCAGAAGAGTCATGAGTCTGTAACTAGGAGATATAGCTGCAATCAACTGAACATGAGCTGTTGGTAGTTCGATAATGGGGATGTGCTCTGGAGTCCTACCAAACTCTTCAGCATTTTTTTTTTTTGTCTATAAATTGCAGACTTACTGCTGCTCAGAGCTTTGTAATTGCACATGTGGAGAAGATGTTTTACAGTTGGCACATTTCCTTGTTCCTATCTGTGAGTTACACATACACATAACACTGTCTCTGTTAGAGGTCATAGCTGCTTAGAGCATTTTAAGAGTATTTAACTTTGTGTCTATATGCAAATACCTAACTGATTCTATTGCATGTGTGATTTTTTTGTGCTTTTTTAAATTTATTGTGCTAGTTATTGAGGCGTTGATGTTAATGTGGCTTGGAGTGGCTTCACTGAACTGCCTGGCCCACAGTCAGTGCTGTGCATGGTGGTTCTGACCCACTAAAATGGACAGAAGTCTGATGCACTGCTCACTGTCATACCTGTTTTGAACTCAGGTTTGTTATACTATGCTGGCCATGGCTATGAAAACTATGGGATCAGTTTCATGGTTCCTGTGGATGCCCCGAACCCCTACCGCTCAGCAAACTGCCTGTGCGTGCAGAGCATCCTGCGGCTGATGCAGGAGAAGCAGACGGGACTCAACGTGTTCCTGCTGGATATGTGCCGCAAGAGGTATCTCCTGCACTCCTGGCTGCTGAGAGCTGACCTCAGCTCTTGGGGATCTCAGCAGAAAGCTGGGCCTCCTGCTGATGAGAAGTCTCTAGGCTGAGAATTCACTTTGCTGCAAAGTTCACTGTTCTAAGCGTTCACAGCCTGCACCTGAGCGCTTTTAGCACCAGCAGGATTCACCCACAGACCTCTGCCCGTGGCCTCGGATAGAGATGTGAACCTGGTGGTTAGACATTGTCCCCATGGCTACATACCTGCCTCCTGATTTCAGTGACATCTATTTCATTTTTGATGTTGTTTTTTAAAAGTTATAAACAGGCTGATCAGATAAAAGTGAAATTGGGCATCTTAAGGAAGAAACAGGACCCTTTCCCCCGGGAATCATAATCCATTTGTTACAGGGAGGAAGGAGAATCCCTGTTATCAAAGGCATGTTAACTTAGCAGAAGGGCTCAAGTGAAGTGCTTATTTTAGAATTCTTGAGAGCCCTGGATTTTGCATCTATACTGAGGATGTTGTATCTTTATTTAGAGGTTAAAAGCTAACTGATTTATGGGATTTTCCTACACAAAGTACTGGGTTCTTTCCATGCTGAGAAACTACTGTGATTAATTAAACTTGCACTTGAAATCAGCTCTTCAGTCAGCACTTCTGGCAGTTTGTCTCTGAGGAATGTTTCATAACAGAAAATTGCTGGTGCTTTAGTATCTGTGGAGCCTCTAAACTTCTCTGCTAAAGAAATGCCTGTGACCCAATTCAGCTTTGCAATCTGCTGTCCAAATAGAAAATCCATCGATGTAAGCCTCCTACTAACAAAACCATATTTGGTGGGGAAAAAAAAGAGATTTTAAAATGCCATTTTTGAAATAACCTAAAATGGATGGATATCAGAATTGTGTTTTGCAGAGATTGCAGCCAAACTCTACAGATTACTACAGCATGCCCTTCTCTGGGTAATGCATGGTGCCTCTGTCTTTACACTGCCCTCAGGCAATGTTGATGGTGCTGACTTTTGTATTTGAGCAGATTCATTCCAGACTTGTAGGAGCAAAACAAATTACTGGCTCTGAACTCTGCTCTTTCTTGTATTTTGAATTTGTTGCCACTATTAGTTCTCAAATTACTATTTTACTTTCTTGTGTTTCCGTATATTACAGAAATGAATATGATGACACAGTTCTTGTCTTGGATGCTCTGAAGGTTACAGCCAACATTGTTTTTGGATATGCAACGTAAGGAAGTTTTTCTTCTTCTGTGGCACAGAAATGACTGCGATTGTATAGCTGATCTTTTTCAGAACTGTGCTGTGGGCCAGTAACTTTGGTCACTTTTCAAGTGCAAAAACTGCTGAATAGAAGTAGTCAGGAGCTTTATTAAAGTCATCTATATAGATTTAAGCTCCTCATATGAGCATTTTGATGAACAGGTCTAGTCTGTGATGTCATTTTAAGAGAAACTTCCATCAGCTGCTTGCAAGAGAACACAAAGAGCAGGCTGGCCTTGAACACAACCTGGTTTTCAAATTGTAGTGTTTCTTTCCCCATTCCCAATATAAATTTACTCTTAATCATGCAGGGCTTTCAGGTGTTTTTCCTTGTCCAATGCTGATGATCTCACAGGTGCCAAGGAGCAGAAGCTTTTGAAATTCAGCAGTTGGGGTTGGCCAATGGAATTTTCATGAAGTTCCTGAAGGACCACTTGTTAGAAGACAAGAAGGTCACTGTTCTGCTTGATGAGGTTGCAGAAGGTGAGCTCCAGCTTACTGCACTAACAGTCTCCTCACTCTGCAGTACTGAAAACAACTTTGCTTCCATGTCCTTCTTCTCATGGTGAATGTATTACACTACTTAAATCTCTTTCTTGTTGTGTTTTGTTCAAATAGCAGGTGCTACTGGGCAGCATATTAACAACATTCTGGGTGCTTAGCTTCTTTACTAGTTTTCAATTTTATACTTTCCTCTTCAGTGAACCTTATTTGTTCTGAGTACCTTTCTTCATAGAGCTCTGAATTGTCCATCCACAGAACTGCACTTCTATCCCTGGGTGCCTGCTGCTTGTGGTAGTCCAGTCATTTGCATGTTCATTTAAACAAGGAACATAATCCTACTCGCCTCAGAGTGCTATAGCAATGATAACGATTTGTTGTCTAAGTGCAGTAAAAAGGGCAATGCACTGCGTTAATTTGCCTGGTCCAATGATTGTATTTTTGAGTCGATTGAAGAAGCACTAAATTGAAAAGTGTGGAGGGAAAGCATACTGCTTCTGTACCTGCTCCACACACAGAACAGTGTCAGACTGTTGGGTGTAGGTGCATCAGCCCAGCTCTGCCCTGGGTGCAGCAGCCTGGGGCAGCTGCAGGTCACAGAGCTTTGTGTTCTGTTCAAGAGTGCAGGAAGAGATTGACTTGTCAGGCAGTGCTGTGAGTATTCCCAGGTGCTGGGTGTCAGGGAGTACACACTCTGGCAGTGCCAGAGGAATGTTCCCATTAAGTGTTCCATGGAAACAGCCCCCATGGAAAAGGCTGCAGCCTGCTGGCACCATGGTTCTTGCTGTGCATTTGCCACAAGAGTGCAGTGCTGGCTCATGGTCAGCTTGGTGGCCACCAGGTCCCTGATGTCCTTCCCTGCAGAGCTGTGTCCCAGTGAGCCAGGCTCTTTGTGGACCTGTGTAAGGGATTATTCCTGCCTGGGAGCAGAACTTGGTGTTCTCTGTTAACTGGAATTCATGACATTCCTCTCTGCCCAATTCCACAGCCTGTTTGCAGTTTCCACAGCAAACTTGCCAAGTTTTGTACTCTGTCCTGACACGTGGGTCATTAGTGATGCTGTTAAATAATCAATATTGGGCCCTTGTAGCTAAACCTAAAATATTCCCCTTGCCCCCAGTTCTTTAGAATCATGTCCTCCAATGGAGTTACTCACATTCTTGAAATTAGTCACTCTAATTAGGAGCTTACCCAGTCAGAGCTGTGATGCTTGGACTGGCTCTGAGGAACAGGGAATGATATTGGCCAGGCTGCATGGGACCCCTCAGGGCTCTGCAGAGCTGCTTTGGCCTTCAGGGAAGGAAGAGCTGAGCAAGGAATACTTGTAAAACTGCAGCTTCTTGATGGATGTGCTGGCTCTGGCATAACCACAGCATCCACACATTGCAGGAAGGTACTTAATTCAGCTGGAATTGCAGCAGCATTGATTTTGAAAGAACCTCTCTGCATCTTGTTTTTAGATATGGGCAAGTGTTCCCTTACCAAAGGCAAGCAAGCCCTGGAGATCCGCAGCAGCTTGTCAGAGAAAAGGGCATTAACTGATCCTGTTCAACAAAGCACATCTTCTGCAGAGTCCATGGCACGGAACCTGCAGTGGGCCAAAGCTCATGGTACAGTACAGTCTGCTTTTAGATGATCCTACTGCCATGATGGGAGAAGGGAGAGCATGTACTATTGAATGGAAATGGAAGAAATTCAAGGTTATAGCTACATTTTCATTACTATGTTCAGCTGGAAGTTTCTGTGTTGGGATTTACCCCTGCATGAAAGATGGTAACGAACAAGGTGACATGTAGAATTCTTGTATATTCAGTACATTTAAGACCACTCAGACACTGCAGGGGAGACTTATGGATTGTCTGCCTTCTGGGACACTCTCCCAGTACTGCCTGTCTAGCAGTGACATTTGTAAGATGTCACTGATCTCATTCTGAAGTCATCACCTAAACTAGCCAGGTGAACTGTGTGGTAAATGTGCATGATGAAAAGACATTTTCAATGCAGACAACTAAGAAAAATAAAATAAGACTGAGATGAGTTTCAGGATTCCTAGCCTTTTAAGAAGGGCAGTGGGGTTTAAGACCTTTTTCACCTAAACTTGTTGGAGTACCTCTTCAAATTTCTTTGACAGTTGGGGCAGAGCATCAGGGATGGCATTTCTAAGACTACTCATCATATAGACTCTTTCAGAGATTCACATGTTTATTTGTGATACCAAGCACCTAATTCTTGTTTGTTAAATGGCTGAAAAAGAAAAATGCTAAGTTTATATTTAGACTGTAACAATGTGTTATTTATTGGCAGAGCTTCCAGAAAGTATGTCCCTTGAATTCCAGTGTGGTGTTCAGGTTCAGTTGGGGTTTGCAGCTGAGTTCTCCAATGTCATGATAATCTATACATGGATAATTAAGAAGCCCCCTGAAATCATAGCTTGCAGAGCCCACATCACAGACTTCCCACTCGTAAGTGCTTCCTGCTGCTGTCTTGTGATCTTGCTCCACTGAAGTTGAGTATTTTCTGCTCCACCCATATCAAACTGCATCTTGTATAATCTAATGGGTCTAAAGTGCTGCAACTTCTCAAACTGAACCAAATACTATTTTATGAGCTACAAATTCTGTATCATCAATTAAGTTCTCTTTTTCTTCTTGCAACAGGATTTGGATGTAGATCCTAAAGAGGCCAATAAAGGAACGCCTGAGGAAACTGGAAGCTATTTAGTATCAAAGGACTTTCCCAAACACTGCCTCTACACCAGGCTGAGTTCACTGCAAAAACTAAGGGTTAGTATATACTATTCAAGTTTGCCCAGATAATTGACATTATTTATGTTGCTTTGCAGTTCTGTTAAGGCAGCTGTGTGTTGTTAGTGAAGTAAGTTCTTTGGAGGGAAAGAATGGATAATAACACAGTTCAGTGACTTTCATTTCAGCTGAAAAATAAAAAGGAAGGGAATTGATGCATATGCAATCCTGAAACCAGCGTGCAAGGCCCTTTGTAGTTTCCAGACCCATGCTGAACTTGGCCAATAAGGTTATTTTTGTGCAGATCACCTATTGCATGCTCTGAGGGTGTTCCTATGCTTTTTAGGAAGAACATGACCTGAAGCAGAGCTGCCACTTACAAAGTCATTAGCAGGAGATGAAAGTGTTGTGTATCATCAGCCTGTGCTCCTGGGCACAGTTTTTGAAAGGTTCTCACTTCAGCAGACTGGGGCACTGTTAAGTGTCTCTATCTTTGTGTCATGAGCATCTGTGCCAGACACTGCCTGGCATCTCTTTTTCAGTGCTTTTGGCAGTTGAGGTAGCACAAGTGCTTCTGAAAACACAGACTGTTCAGTGAACAAGTAGAGACCAAAAGAGGACCTCGGGAAACAAGGCCTGTCTATTGTGTGTCTCTAGCTCGTAAAAAGGTCACTGCTTCTCCAGGAGGGTTTCCTGTAGTGTTCATTTGGAGAGGAAGTGTAACTTTTTCTCTCCCCCCTCTTTCTGCTTTTACAGGAACATTTAATCTTCACTGTTTGCTTGCACTATGAATATTCAGGAATAGAAGATACAATGGATGAAAGAAAGGAAATTAATGTTGGGAAGCCCCTTATTGCTAAATTAGGTCTTCACCATGGATTCAAAGCCAAGAACTGTCCCCAGACCTGTTGCATGCCTGGTTATCCTTTTTATAATCTAGTAGAATCGAGTCCAGAGACAGCTGAATACTACATTCCTAGTCATTGCCAGCCCAATTCCTGTCCAGGTGTTTACCATCCACACTGTGCCTGCTCAACCAGCATCACACAACCAGAGGTGTGTTCCTGCAATGGAACGTCCAGGATATTGGCTTCAAGACATGAAGTACAGCACTGTTCACCCACTGTGGAAAAGAGTAATGTACCAGTAGAGACCACTGATGATACCGTTGAACTGGAATTGTTCCTCTCTGACAGCCTTAGCTTCTCTGAACAGCAATAGCTGGCATGTGTTTGGAATAGACCAGAGTGGTGTCCTTGAACAAAGGGGCTCCACACTGCCTCTCCATCTTCTGGAGTTTGGAGACTTCCAGACAAGGCCCTGGAGAGTCTAGAATACATGCTGGGAATGAGGTTGTGATGAAAATTTTTCATATTATAGAGACAAAACTGGGACAATAGATTTAGGAATGAAAAACACATGATTTTTATTTTTTTTCACCTACTGTTTGTTGTTTGATACAGGGAAAAATCTGAACTGCTCAGAGTTTCCTATGTTGTTCTTTGGTCATCGTGTTAGGATGGGTCACTGATGTTTCAGTGCCTTGGATGTAGCCAAAAAGCAGCTCTGACTGCATTCTCCTCTCCTGAATGTCAGATGTCCAGTGTCTGGCAGCATCTGAGATGGATAAGATCTGTGCAAGGAACCCAAAACCTGAAGAGCCAGCAAACTGACATCACTTTTCTTTTTAACAGAACTACAGATTATCAGAGGGAGCAAAGTCATGGAATCATACTATGGTGAATTGGTTTTATTATGATTTTTTTTTCTTTTGCATAACACTCAAGATTTTTGCTGATCTGATATCTGTTTTGTCATGTTCTTGAAGAACACTAACTGGAAAGATGAGGGCAAGTGCCTGCTCATAGCAAGCAAAGTATTTTATGGTCAGTGTCACAGACATGCTGACTGCTAAAATAAGAAAAGAAAGAAAGATCACAAGAAAAGTGATCTTTTGTTAGGCCTTTGAAAGTCTTGATGCTTTGAAATGTGAAAATATTGGGGTGTGAGGAAACTAAAATCAAAGGGAGTTTTCAGACAGGGGTAGTAGCCTCTTCTATGCTGGTAATGTTGAGAAGAAGCATTGCTTTAAGATCCCCATCATAAAAACAAAATAAATGAATGTTATTGAGGCAGACAAGCCAGTTCCAATCTCCAGTGGAGAGTGCTGCAGTCTGGTGGCCTGGCAATACGCTGGATGGGCATTGAGGGATCTCCTGGTATAGCCATAAAACTTTTGAGATGGGAATGTTAATGCAGCTTTAACTAGATCTGGTGATCTTCAGGTTGCTCTGTGCTGAAAGGTGGATGTAGGTACATGGTTGTAGCTATTTTCAGGATGACAGCCACCCTTGAAGTAATCCGTACATGAGCTTGAATTTCTGCTTTCCTTCTGCAGGGTGATAGATAGTGCCATACCTATTAATGAATGAGATGTACCTGCATTAACTAATCTGTGCAGTTGACTTCTAAATCAGATTGCAGCTTGAGGCATGGTCTAGGAGTGTAAGACTTAGCTAATACTTTGTCTGTTTCCTAATTTGTATAAAAGCTTATTCTTTTTTCTTACTGTATAATAAATTGTTGTCCACAAAATTATATACTATTTGCATATGTAGTTGCTACATTCTTCTACAACTTCCAGCCTTAAAAAGCCCAAAACTTTTTTGAAACAAAACATGTAATGAAAGAATTCCCTTAATGGAAAAGAAGGGGAAATCTGAATCATGAGCTTCAGCTCACAATATACAGATTTGGGCCTGGGCTGACACCCTTGCTCCTTAAGAGGTGCAGAGGCATTTGATCTTTAATAGGTACCCTTGGACATATTTGTATAGGCATGTATGTTCTTCTCTGTGTGTGAATTGATTTAAATCCCCTGTGGGAAATATAGTATGGATATTGCCATCTTAGATGTAGAATTAAATTCCTGCTGTGCTTGTAGGAATTGAATCATTTCACTAATGTTAAATTAGTCAGCAGATAGGTGCTGCTAAATCGTTCAGGCACAAAGCTCTGCCCAGGTCTGAACTCTGTGATTCAGCAGCAGGGCCTTCCTTAGCCTTTGGCATCCACAGTACTTGTTTAAATCATTCTACATTCATTCTAGACAGATTTTCCTCTGTGTGCATCATCCATATAAGAGTTGCCAGAGTGAACCCTGCCATTCAATCTCACCTGCTTTTGCTAACACCTTTAACAGAGGTTCTCTAAGTGACCTAAACCACTCAGTTTTGTCCAGATCATCTGACAAAAGTCTGCCTGTGGCAGTAGAGTGTGTGGAGGAAAACTTTATCTGTCTAAGCCCTCTTTAAAAAGAGAATGGTGATGAAGAGGCATTTTCTCACTGCAGCACTGTCTTTAGGAACTGCTCTAACTGTTTTAATCATTAGTGTTCAGAATGAAATACCCTGGTTCTTCAGCACAAGCTGCAAGCAGCAGGCATTTCCTTTGGCCCAGGTCCAGGAAAGCACTTTAAAAATTCAACAGGCATAAATTAATATTTCAATCTCAGTGAAATTGGTGGGATTAAAAGACATGCCTAAACCTAGGCAGTTGTTACTCTTTGGCTTGTGGTACCCTTTCTAAATAGAAGCCTCAGGGTTTGTTTTTTTCCTACAGTGCAATTATTTGGAGATAGTTATTTTTTGCTGAAAGTATTTGGTAGGCTAATTAGCTTTGTCCTCTGCTTTAGCATTGCTGTATGGCTTTATGGCTTAAGTGTTTGTTATCTGGGTTTGGACGTTGACTAGGTTTAGAAGAAAGGTTTAAGGTAATCCAAATAAACTCAGGCTTCTCTGGCAAAAGAAGGGGTCATGTGCTTCAGAAAGGCCAAGACACTTCTTCCACTGTCCCTCACCACACTGCAGTAAGGTGGGGATGCATTTACCTTCTGTGCCTCCATTCTGTACCTGCATAGCTCTGCAGGCGACTTCTCTTGTTATCCTCAGAGTCCTGAAACAGCCTTTGGCTCCAGAAGACCATCTGCAACATGGAGCTCTTCAGTAGATTTCAGGGCTGATGTTGCTGTCTCTGTAGTTACTGCCTTGGTTCATACATCAACTACTTTTCCTCATTCTTCCAGCTAATTAGTAATTTTGGCAGCTCTCACATGCAGTAAGCTCCTGGGCTATGTTCACCTTGACATAAATTCCTCACTGCTGTAATGCAGCTATGTTTCAGTATTACTTCTTCCTTTCACAGAATTTTAATTCAGACACAGTTAAGATCTGCTCACTTTTTTAGAGTGCAGTATTGTGAGCTCCAAGGTTTTTGCTGGGAATTGGAGATAGGTTTAAAGTATCAGTGGAGGAGGACAGGTTGGGAATTTCATGGAGTTTGGTTTGTTTGCTTTTTTTAAGATAGATCATTTAGTAATTGCAATAGTCTAAGAATGGAGTGAGGACACCTCTGTGTTGTGGCAATTAGCCAGTTACTAATTTCTAAGGTATTGCTGCAGCAATTTAGTCATAGCAGGTTTATTTTAAGAGCTAATGAGAAAAAATGCTGTCTCCCATCCTTGTCGTTGGCACGCAGTGAGCAGGAGCCCAGCTCCCTGTGGGGGTGTGTTACCACAGCGACCAGCCTCCACATCTGCAGCGGATGTGGGAGGAAGCAACCAGGCCTTCCCCATCTGCCCTTCAGACAGAATCTGCTGGCACCCTGCTTTCAGCTTTCAAAGTCACTTGCAATTAGATGAAAAGTCTTCAACCTGTTATGCAAATTACTTCATTACACGTAAGATCAAGCTGCTCTCAGATGCTTCCTGGGCTCTCTGATGACTTAACGCGGTGGTTATTATTTATTTCTTCTCTAAACATGAGCCAGCTCTGCTTCCTGACATCCTGTACAAAGAGGGATGTTGACTGTGTGTGGCAGGACAATACAAGTCACAGACCCACTGAATATGCTAAGTTGGAAGGGACCCACAAGGATCATGAGTCCAACGCCTTACCCTGCACAAGGCCATCCCCAAGAGCCACACCCTGTGCCTGAGAGCATTTTCCAAACACTCTTGGAGCTTTGGCAGCCCTGGGACTGTGACCATTCCCTGGGGAGCCTGTTCAGTGTCCTACCACCCTCTGGGGAAAGAACCTTTTTCTAGTATCTAACCTGAACCTAACCTAAATCTCCCATGCCACAACTTCTGGCCATTCCCTTGGGTCCTGTCAAGGGTCACCACAGAGAAGAGATCAATGCCTACAGAGGTAAACACTCATCTGTGGGTTACCATCAGGCAGCCTGTCACAAACTGCTCCAGTTATTCCCCTCTGAAAGGGCTGTTTGCTCCAGCGGTCCCAGGAGTCTTCTCTGTCCATCCTGTCTGCTTTGTGCCTGCCAGTTCTTTTCCTCTCTTCCTCTTCTGCTGAATGGCAGTAGTATGCATGGACCTGCCTTGCAGGACCCGATGGTCCAGGAATTTTTCTGGATTGCTTTGGATATTCATAATGTACCAAGTCCAGGATTTTTTGGTCTGTAGGAAGCATGCGTCTTTAAGAAGATACAGAGTCACTATAAATACTGGTTGCTGATTCTCAAAGCTTTGTAGGCTTTGTTCTGCTGCTTATGGGATCTGCAGAAAACTGCTGCAGATTTGGTTCAGCATTGCAGCTGCAAGAAAACATGATTTGAAACATCCCTGGATTACCAGCGTATTTTAGTGATAGTGCGAATAAAAAAGTGTGCTTCTGACAACCATTTACCATGCTGGCAGTGGACTCAGCTGTTTGACCTATGCTGACTAATAAGGTGGATCACATGCAAGTTTTAGTTCTCTTCTTGCTGCACTGGTAATCCAGCAGATAAAATGCTTCTGTGGTGGGTTCACAAGCAGCATTGCCTAGCAAGTTTTACTGGAGTGAGGGTTACCTCCACTGATGTTGTCATCAGCATCTTTTCTTTCTGATGCAGAGGCAGTGCCATACCCTGCACAGCGCTGGCACCTTTACCTTCCATCATCTGTTCTATAGATTATATCCAAGGAATCCACTCGCTGCTAGCATCAAATCTTTTTCTTTTAGCTCTGATAAACAAAAACCTATGTTGGTGAGACTGTAAGTTCACATGGAAAGCTCTTATAATCATGCAACATTCTAACAGAATTTGATGCAAGAAAGGATAACCAGTTTGTTACCTAAGTCCGGAATAACTGCCTTTCAGTAATTTGTTTAGTTACCAGAAATAGTTCTTTCTAGTTAGTTGACTAGTCAAGTCAACTATTGTAAATAGCTGCTAGATATAAGCCTTAACATGTCCTGAGTCATTGGTACAGAGTTCAATCAGTGTCTACATGTTTTCATGTTCCTCAGTCATTCCGAGGAAGAAATCAAGTGCAGATGGATTCTGTTAACATCCTGTGCAGAGTCATATCAGACTAGTCATAGTTTTTTTGTGCTATCTGAGGATAGGAACTTGAATCCAGGTGCAACTATTTAAGAATGTACAAGAAATCTGTTCCTCCCAGTGATATTTAGATTCCAGCGCGGGACTTAACCAAGCAAGTTTCTATGACAAGCCGGTTCAGAGGTCTCGCGATCATGTACGTGCATGAGCATTCTTGCTTTAACCTGACTTGTACCTCTTGCAATAATCTGCTTCAGAGTTTCCCAGTGCGTGACATAAAGGAGCCCTGATCCACTAAGGGGAGTTGCTACAGCTTGACATTCGGAGTAACCTCTACCTTCCATATTAAGAGCAATATGCCCCTGGTACATGCCTAGTCAGAGTCTTTAGCAGTACTGTCCTAAGGAAGTGTTTTTCCTTGACCCTGACAGCCGCATGTTTCACAATGCACGCATGGCCTTACTTCTTTCCTTGATAGAAAGATTCTGGGACAGCATGCCTGTATTGCGTAACTCACTTACCCAGTTGTGGCTGAACTTCTCGTATCAGGCATCTGCACGCATTTCCTTTCACTCCTGTCCCAGCTCTAAGGAGCCCAAGTGCTGCTCTCAAAAATTTTCCAAGTGTGAGCAGTCAGTGCCATTGCATGTTCATGTACATTCCTAGAATAGAAGCTGGCACATTCATGTACTTGGACCACTTTTTACCTAGCTAAACATCATAGCCTGCTCCCATGTGATCACACTTAGTAACATTGCATCTCACTGGCTAGTGACCTTCCTCTGCACCTTAGTGACAGCAGTTGTCTTCAAACCCTGCTCAATCTGCTGTTCTTTGTCGTTCATCGAGGCTGCTTGTTCATTGCAGAGTTACTACATGTTTTTCCTACCAGCTTCTTAGTGAACGGCCACCAGTGCAAGCTTGAAAAACACTTTACTGTACCCTTACTTCATTTGACACCTTTATACTTGATTCTAAGACATGGATAATACCGCTATATCGCTATCGTTACTTAAGAGTCCATCATCTTAATTATAATTCCACACATGTCCCATCAGAATATCTCAGCTCTATCCCTACAGAAAGTGCTTTGCTTTAGAAAAGATTCAGAGGAAGACATATGAATGATTCCACCTGGTGAACCTTCGTACGACACAGAAGTAACGCAGTTACATTAAGTTCAAAAGTCATCTTGTTTAGCTCTTTATTTAATATGGAAGAGAAGTAAATTCGGTAGTCTGAACAAGCAAATACATTCCATGGTCTACATTGTCAAGGAGCTGTTGGTCACAAATGTTAGCTTGAGAGCATGAACGCAGTTTGGTCCTACGATTGAAGGGTTAAGACACTGGACTGTTACATCTCATTTCAGAGGCAAGAATTAAACGCTGATGCGGGATGACCTCCTGAAAATAAGGCCCTCCACTGGTACTTCCGCCTTAGGCACTAGCTACCCCTATTACAATTGGTGTAAGCAGATCTTGCCTTAAAGGGAAAAAGCAATTCACGATACGTACTCTCCTAGATCCTACCGGTTGCCTCCTGTATCGGATCTCTGTCACATGTCGGAATTGACCCATGCAGGACAAGGACATGGATGATCGTGTTAATCGTAGGGACAATAATCTGTCATCTGCTAGTGATCAAAAAGTCATGTTCGAATGTTTAATGTAACCACTAGTGTGCTGCAATGGACAGGCACCACACGTCTGTAGTATGCCAGCAAATCTATAAGGAGGGCACACACAGGAGGCTTGCTGCAGAGACAGACTGTGGGAGTTATCGAACTGACGCAGGCTTACAGAGTGCAGGAAATAACCAAATATTGTTTCATTAAGCAGGATTCAAACAGTTGTGTGATATACATGTCTGTTACGTTAACATAGTGTGAGCATCTTCCCCCCCTCCCCACAGTACGACTCCCTCCATGAGCACCTTAATAGAACAGCGTTGCATCCCACACGGCAAGTTGTCAAGTTTGTTAAAGATGGAATTCTCATCCAAGTCTGTAAGAAACGGTATGTCCTCCTTGTAGAGTTAGAGAGCAGTGACTTCGAAGGCTGTTGCACACAAAAGAAGCGAAATACTTTCCCAGCCAAAACCAAACCAATTAAATTATTTATGAGGAGTTTGGGGCCCCCGCAGGGACCTGTGGAGTTGAGGGATGGTTTTCCCCTTTTTTAAACCTTTATTTAATTAAGAAAGGGGATGGGAAGGGAAAATTTTGCACCCTCCCGGAGAGCATTCCTTTGGCAAAGCAGAACCCCTCTGCTGTCATTGTCCTCCGCTGTACGACCGGGGGAAGGAAACCTCCCCTGTTGATGTTCCTAGACATTCAATAGAACTTTTATTACCCTAAAATTTAAACCCTTGCCGGGAAATGAAGGGGCCTGAAGCCGGGTTTTTGGCTTCATAATTGTGCTTCCCAAAATAGGAAAAAAGGGGGGCTGGCCCCCTAGGCGGGGAAAAATTTGAGGTTCATTTTGCTAGGTACCCAAAACGGGAACCCTTGTGCCTATGTGCCAGTTCCTGCACAGGGGCAGCACCCCTTGTGTCACATGGCATTGTCCCCTCTGCTCCTCTCCCCAGCTGTCCAGGGACCAGCCCCAGGGACCAGCAGGAACCCCACCAAGCTCTGTGATTTGGGATGGATTTCTCAAGCTCATTGACATTCAGAGCTGTGCAGTGTCTCCCACTTCCTAAGGCGCTCCAAAGCAAAGGTGCACCTGTGCCTGTTGTGTCTGTTCTCGAAGATGCAGAGCCCACTTGAGTTCTGGAATACAGTGTCTTTTCTCTCACTTCTTGGTCTCCCCTTCGAAGAAAGTAGTGCCTGGAGCACACAAGTGGTGTCTGCCCCTGCTCATGCCCATAAGTCATGGCAGCAGTTGTCACACCTTGCAGGATCACGTATACGCAAACTGCTGGCAGTTTTGTCTACTTCACTGCTTGAAGTGGTGTATTGAGTAGTTTGCTGGGATATATACTCAGCCATAGCAAGATTTTCTGATAAAATTATATTAGATGACATCTACAACAAAATATAAGTTTTGCAGCATCACTTGGTCTCTTTGTGTGGTTTGCAGAATCACTGCTTGGGTATTACTCATCTCCCACCCCATGTTCAGGTTCAGCGCTCTCCTTTTACTGGGTAAATGCATGGAACACACAGCACAGGAGCTGTTGATGGCACCATCTGCAAAAACCTAATAGCTCATTCATTAAGCAGTGGGAACCGGCACTGCCACAGTCTAATCAGATATTGTATGATGAATAATTCAGAAATAATCCTCGTATACTTGAATAAATATCAAGAGGAGGAAGGAAAAATCCCCATACATATGGCATGTTAAGGGAACAAAACAGGCATTCTTCAATGTGCCAGGCTGCTGAGCTCTGTGGTACTGATGTTAATCATGCAGGTGGCAAATTCCTGATGAGGAACTGAGTGAGGGGTTCTGGCCCAGCACTTGGAAGATGTTCATAAGTGGAAAAGAGCACAGCGTCACAGAAAATCCAAAAATCCATCAGCCTCACATTCTCCAACATGCCTGTGGTTGTGTTGTGTGTTGTGCTGTGCTGTGCTGTGTTGTGTTGTGCTGTGTGTTGTGTTGTGTGTTGTGCTGTGCTGTGTTGTGCTGTGTGTTGTGTTATGTTGCGTTGTGTTGTGTGTTGTGTTGTGTGTTGTGTTGTGTGTTGTGCTGTGTTGTCTTGTTGTGTTGTGTAAGCAGCTGGGGGACTGAGTTTGGGAGGCCTGGCCTGAGGCTGTGCTCCCTGAGCTGCTGGGCAGATGGCTGTGATCAGGTGTGTGCTGTCCCTCAGCAGCTCCTGCCTGCACACCCTGAGCTGCTGGTCTGGCTAAAGAACTGGTGTGGTGTACTCACAGCACTGAGCACCAGTGCTCAGGGAGCCTCAGGGTGCTAGATGCTGTATAAATGTAGTATACAGAAATAAAGTACTAGGGTACATATTTTTTCACCAGAGCCTGTAGTGACTGGGCAAGGGATGACAGTTTTAAACTGACAGAGGGCAGGATTAGATTTGAAGTAAGGAAGAAATTTTTTCCAGTGGCTGGAGTGAGGCACTGATAGATTGCCCAGAGGAGCTGTGGCTGCCCTGCCTCTGGGACTAGGCAGTTTCTCAAAAAAAGGTACTTCTGTGCAGAAGAAATACCTTTCCAGCTTCTTACAATCATCGAGTCATCCAAGTTTTTCTATTTCATTTTTCCTGTTTCCTATCCAGAAATGCTCGGGCTTGAAGGCATGCTTTTGTCAACAGGTGTAACGCTGTGACAGTGCCTTCAGCTGTCTGCCTTGAACACCAGTGTCACTGCCTGGCAGCTTGAGGCTGAGCCAGCAAGTACTGCAGGCATATGGCCTGCGTACCAGGCCTGCTGCACGGGCCACACTGAGTCTCAGATATGTGCAGATTTTGAGCAAAGCCCTTTTTTTCCCTGGGAATACACTTCATACTATAGTTCATATGTAGGTGAGCGTCTGAGGTGTGTATGCTCTGCTCTTGCCTGTTCAGAGGAGCTGTGACCTCTCAGCATGGCACACCATGGTGTTACCTCATATCTCCCAGTACATGTGGAAAAACTGAGGTATTTGCTGTAACTCATGAACAGAACTGTTTTAAGCCCATGATCCTCACTAACCAACTCTGATTTCTTTGGATAATGCTCAGATTGCTCTGGTTTGTTAACAGCCAGAAAAAAGGTATAATTAAGCCCTGACAAATCCTCTTGGCTTTGTATTATATCTGAATCAGCATCTTTTACAGATGATTAAAAATGGGAGTCTCTTGTTCGAGACATTGCAGTATTTGGGCTTTTACAGTATTTAACATCTTGATAGTCATTAGGGTTTCTCACTCTTCATGCTGCTTGGGCATTGCAAATGTTCACTCTGTAGTTAAAGATTCTCTCCTTGCAGATGGATAACACCAGTTGCCAACTTCATGAACACGTTCTTTAAATCTGGGGGGAACTGCCTGTTGTGGAGATGTTCCACAGCTCTGGGCACTGTTTGTAGATTTCTCTCTACCTAAGTCCTTCATCTTACCACCTATGAATCACCTTCTTTTAATAAATCTCATCATTTCACAAAGCAGTCCTGGGGGCTTTAGTCCAAAATGTAACAGAAGACATATTTTAATAACCAGGAAAGGAAAATGATTTCTTTTCCCCAAGAAAATACCTGGAGTTTTGTGATAGGAGCATCTGAAAAGGGGAAGTTTAATTGTAAGCTGGTTTTTAAATATTGAATGTTTAAATATAAGTGGTTAAAGAAAAGTACCACTGCATTCTAAACTGTGATAAAAACAAAAATATAAGTATTCTAAAACAAATACAAGCTTCTGCTCTGCTCTTGTTGGTCACGTTATAAGAAATTTTATGTTGAAAAAAGCAATGAAATTAACAGACACTATTAAGCATTTGTGTGAATTTGTAAAGCTACTACTCTGAAAACAAATTTACGATTGAAAATATGGAATCTGTATTTTACCCTTCTTGCTTCAAGTAAGCATGTTTTGGTAGCTAGAAAGGAAATGTTTTATTATTGTCCTCCCCAGAAGTAGAAGGACAAAAAAGGCAGGATTTATTCTGACATTAAAAAAGTCAAATGTGAATTGACATCAGTTTTTATTGTGTCAATCCACCTGCAAAATCCTCTTCAGCTCCAGCACATCTTTAATGTGCAGAAGCTCTGTTTGATGCAGTAAAAATTGATGCCTGTACAGAAGACATGAAATGAATACACCACTGTTTAGAGCTCAGAATTTCAAGAGCCTTAAAATCCTTAGAAGTTAAATAATTAAGAAGTTATTATTGCACTCAAGTTCTGCATTCACTGTAGCATCAAAGTGTTCTGAGCTGGCAGCACTCCTTGCTGACTGCTCAGAAGGAACAGGAGGCTGCACTGGAGGCATTTCTGCAGGAAAAGAAAAGGAGGGGCTCAAGATTTACCTATGTGGACACTGAGAGTGATCAGTGAGAAGCAGTTTGAGCTTCCCAGGCTGGCCCTGGGAAAGCAAGGAGAAAGTATGTAAACGGCCTGGCACCTGGTGTTTTCCAAGACCATAGTGTGTGGGAAAACATGCTATTGTTTAGCAAAAGGGCAGTGGCTTTCTCTCCCAATCAGTGTCTAGACAGTGATGTATACTATAAAGGTACAATTCACTTCAATTAAAGTAGTTCTTACTTTTGCCTTCTGAGAACTCCATGTCGTTTCTTTGCCACTCTACAGCGACTTACCTGGTTCTCAGAGAAAGAAGTATGAGTTATGGGACTCCACAGGTGTCAGCACAGGTGGCCAGGAGATCCCACCTCAGAGCTGGGGTCTGGCTGGAAGGATCCACTGGTGATGGTTTCATTGGTTGGGGTGGAGGCTGTTCATGCGAGGACTGCAGGGTTGAGGACTCTGAACCTGACTGCTGCAAAGCCAGGAGATAAAACAGGATAACTTGAGAATTTCTTCCACCACAGGTTCAAAGGATTATGTGGCACAGTGTCTGGGGGAGTGAACAGGATCTCTGGTCTAAGACTTCAGAGCCAGAACATAAGTTTGGCGTGCCAAAAACTCCTCACAATGCAGAAGTGACTGCAGGGACACTCATGGTGCTGAACCTGTTATTTTGTATACTCGAATTAAAAAAACACTGGACAAGTGCTGTGAGCCTGGCACAGCTTGCAAAGTATACTCAAATTATCTTAATTTATATTTTTTAAGTCAAATAATTAGGGCGACAGACTTTTTCTCCCATGGAGATGTAAAGGACACCTGGCTGGAAGGAAAACAAGTAGATTGTTGTGAAAGGCAGCACATGCAAGGACCTCTGTTCCATGTATGAACTGTGAAATCGATTAACATTTCAAATATTAATACTAGAGTAGTAGTAGCAGATGCCATCTTTTTTATGCTGCTATGCAAGCTGACCACAGAAATGCAATGTAAGTAAAGAGAGTGTGGTTTTCACTTCTTTAATCAAATCAGTTTACTGGTGAATTGGGAAGAAATAGGGTATTGTAATTATCATGGCCTAACTCTACAAGTCACTTGCAGGATGAGCCCAAGGCTTGTGAAGCTGTATTGCGCGGCCCTTCTTGAACACTGAAACTAGTGCACAAATACACTTGTATATAAATCCTAAAATCGATTTATTACATTCAAATTCTAGAAACTTGTCAGACTCACTGATTGCCACTGCTGACAGTCAGTAGAACCTGTGTTTTGCTGCTGTTTTGGTTAGTAAGTTAGAATTTTTACCTGGAGGCTGGATTGGAGAAACCAGGGTAGGTATGACCCGATGGGTAATTTCCTGCCCTACTGATACCTGCGGGCACAGCTTCTGGGGCAGCTTACCAGAAGGAGCTGTGGTTGTGCAGAACACCTTTGGCACTCTGCTGCCTTCCTAACCGGCTCATAAGAGAGGTTATTACACCAGCATTATTTTATCTAGAATATTTATTATACTGTATGCTCATGGCATAAATTTGAAACGCATGTTATGTATTCAAAGCCATTAGTATGATTCAATAAAGCGATTCGCGTGCAAAACTGAGTTGTGAAAATGGTGCTGCACGGTGCTAACAGAGAGAGGGCGGGATCTCGTCCTTCTGTTCCTAGCAATGGCGATGCCGCCAGGATGCTGCGCAGCCAACAAAGGCAGCTGGTCAGAGGCAGCGCACGGGCCGCGGGCGCTGCGCAGGCGGGTCCGAGAGTGCCCGGGTAACGGGGTGTGGAAGGAAGGGCAGCATCGCTCCGGGACACGGTTCGCGGCTGCGCCCCGGGACCTGGGGGGTGACCCCGGCCGGGCCCAGGCACAGCGGCCGCAGCATCGGCGGAGGGGCTGAACCGCCGGAGCTGGCAGCGTGTGGCTCCTCCCGTCCTTTGTTGGCCTGGGACCGGAGCAGCGGCCGCGGGCTCGCTCCCGGGCTGCCCTTCGAGGCCTGAGACTCCCGGGCACGGGGAGAGCCCGGCGGGCCCCGGGCAGCGTCTCCCACGACACCTGGGCGGCGCCGGCTTCGGCGCGGGGGGAGAGCGGCCCCGGCGGCCGGCGCGGTTCTGCCCGCCGGCACCGCTCGGAACCCCCCCCCCCTGCCCTGCCCGGGCTGCGGGAGGCCGCGACCCGGCCCCGGCCCCGCGGCGCTCGGCGGCCCCGCAGCCTCCCCGCCCCCGGCACTCTCCAGGGAGCCGTTCCACACGGAATCACACGGGAGCGTCTCCCCATCTGTGCCGCCGAGCACCCCCACCCCCACCGCCCAGCCCCGCAGCCTCCTGCCATTATGTTCCTCCGACGCGGGGCCGGGCCGCGCCGCGGGCCGTAGCCCTGCCCGAGCCCGCCGGCTCTGGCCGCAGCAGGTGTGTCGCATGGGGACCGGAGGTTGCATGCTATGGGGTCGCTTCCTCCCGGCCCGGCGGCGGCCGGAGCCCCGCGGGCACCCGTGCAGGGACTGCCCGGGCTGGCGGCTCCGGGCCGGCCGGCGGGGGCGGATCGTTCTCTCTGCCGCCGAAGGGGCCACGGCCTCTCCTCCCCGACCGTCCCCAGGGCTCGCAAGGCCCGCTCGGACAGGGCCAATTCGGGCCGGGAGCGCGCAGACCCGCGGGGAGGTGCCCGTGGCCGCGGCAGCCCGGAGGAGGGAGCGGCCCCCCGGACCGAGGGGCCGAGGGAGGGCCGGCCGCGGTTGCGGCCGCAGCAGCCTGTGTGGGGAAGACGGGCCGGAGCAGCGGAAGAACATGGTGGTTCTCCCCAGGACGGGGTGGGGATGAGGGATGCGAAGAAGGTGTCTTCGCAGGGAGGGGTGCAGGGTTGTGCCCGAGACCTCTGTTCAGTTGCAGGTGCAGCCAGGGGCAGAGGGGTTTTGCCGGGGTCGCCCACCCGCCCGGAGGGAGCCCTGCAGAGCAGCATCTCCCGCAGCCTCCGAGAGGAGGGGGTTTCAGCGCGTAGGCGGAGGTGGTTACTGGTGTTCCCAGAGCAAGGGTGAGTAGCCAAGAGGAGCGGGGTGGCTGCTGTCTCGGTCTGGGTGCCTGTCAGCCATGCAGGAGGAAGGCCCTTGCGTGGCTGAGCTGAAGGGGAGCGGGCAGGAGCAGAGCGGCCTCGGGCACAGGTGGGTGCGGATCCCCGGAGCGGCGTGGGCACCGCAGGGGGCCGAGACCCCGAGCAGGCATCGCCCGAGAGCGCAGGGCCGGGCAGGCGGTGTGTCCGCACAATGTCTGCGGGGTGGGAGCTGCGCAGAGCCTGACCGGGCCTCCCCAGCCGGCGGCTGCAAGCCGGGGGGGCTGCCCAGCCGTGGGGCTGCAGCTCGCTGCTTCTCAAGGCCTCCAGCACAGTGGAATAGCAAAAGAAAAAAATAACCAGTGTAGCAGCCAAGTCGGTGCTGCGAGGAGGGGGCAAAGGAACTATTTTGTAGGCATCTTGCTGCTGCGGAAATGGATTTCTTGAGGGGAGGGAGGCGCGTTTGTGGGTACTCTGTAGTAATGCTGCTCAGAGCACAGAAAATGCCACTCGGGCGGCCCCAGACGGAACCAGGCGTGGGGAGGGCAGATGGGAGAAGCCCTTGATCGGACACCCCACGGCCGTGGGCATGAGGGGGCAGATGTTCGAGTAGCCACCTCTCATCTGGGGGAGCACAGGGGTGGCAGCCCGGGTTAGCAGCCTGTCTCCCAGGGCTGTGGCCGAGCCTGCCTGGTGCTGCAAGAGAGATCCTATGAGGATTTTTATTGCGGTCTCTTTGTTAGCTACAGACAGGCACGCACACACAGCTCTCAGCCAGGTTGTGGGAGGTAAGTGGGGGAGGCGAACAAGGGAGTGTGCGGGGGGCTCTGGGGAGCAGGGGCTGCGTGGGCCGGGCAAGTGGGGAGCCAGGGCACAGGGCTGTGCCGGCCCCACGCCACAAAAACAAGCCCCTGCGATTTTCAGGGTCTTGTTGGCAACTCAGCGAGGGTTGCCATAGCTTTTTATGTAGGGTGACCAGAACCGGCTGGAACTGGTTTGAGGCAGATCAGCTCCTGAACACAATGCAGTTACTGAGCTACTACACTGGGATAGCTTCCTCCCTTCATGGCAGCCAAAAGCAGAGGAGCTTGCAGAAAGATACCATCCCAAAACAGTATGTGAATGCACACTTTAGACACACAGCACTGGTATGTGACTAACGTAGTCATAAAGGGTTCTGTATGTAAATGTACATATTTGCAGTAACTGAGATTACTTTGGCTTTTCGTGCCTTTTTATGCTTAAGGAATGGGCAAGAGCTGAGATTTATGACCCTTACTGAAATATTTTTGCTTTGCAAGGGTGGGACACTGGTTGTGCAGTCTATTTTAAAACTAAACTAAATAAAATGGATTGAATTATTTGTAATTGTAGTTATGCTTGTGACTGAGGATGCTTTGCATGCTGTTTTATTTACAGGGTGCCGTCTTGTGCTTTGCTTCCTTAGGAAACATTACCGGGGGGGGGGGGGGGGGGTGTTGTTTGCTGTGCCTTTCTCTAAGGCCAGAAGGAAACAATATTGTAGAATTGTGCATAAAAAGCATTGAAAAGATGCTGTAAGGCATACTCGTTTTCCCTTTTTTTTTTTCCTTGTAGGCCTATTGATTGTGGCTGCCTTTAACCCTTTGGTGTTTGCAGAGGTAATGCAGCTGTGGCAGTAACTGAGCACTGGCTAAAAAAATCTCTCAAAGGTCAAGGTTCACAAGGTGAGATGTGGTGGTTTGGGCTGAATATAAGAATAGCTTGGAGGTACATCCTGATTGCACACTGGCACATTAGGAAGGAGACAATTGTTTAAGTGTTACTGAATAAATGCTATTAAGGTCCTCCAGTTTTAATAGGATTAAAGATATTATTTGTAAAGACTTACTGATATCTTGGCTAAATACAGTATTTTCATTGAAATATATCCAGATATACGGGTTTTTTTCACAGTGTAGTGATACAGAATAGGCCTCTGAATGACAATCATGAATCGTGGACCAGTTGTGGCAGGGAGCTGTTCTGTGCTGCATTAGAGATTCACACATGCAGAATTTGCCGTCTGATTATTTACACGTTATTGTTTGACCACATCTCAGTGACCCAATATGTGGTTTTTAATTAAGCACTTCAGTATTAAACGTGTACTTAGTATCGCCTACAGAGAAAAAAACCTGTGCAAACGATGTAGTATGGATGGCTTTTCTTAAACTGTTGTAACCTGTGGTGGATTTTGCAGCAGCCAGGTGGAAGGATGTATTTTGGGGGGCTGGATGGAGCTCCAGTGCATTATCAGTGGTGTGAATTACAATATTGTGCATAGGGAACCGGATGGGCAGTGCAGCAGCTGCAGACTGCTTTTAACTCAAAGCAATGGATAATGGATAGAATTTCCAGTTTTTCTTTCTCAACTAGAAAGTACAAAATGTGTACTTAGATTTGAGCTGACGTTTTTATCTTACAGTGAAATCTGAAGGATTCAGAGAGAGGGAGAGGGGCAGAGAGAAGGAAGCAGTATGAATCTAGCAAAGGGAAGAAGAACAAAGGCTGTTAGAGCTTGCACAGTGGATCACTAAACATTTTGCCTAGGGGATTCTTTTGCTAGAACTGTTACTTCCTATAACAGGAAATCAGCAACTCAAGAATCCTAAGCAGTGTGATTTTTTTAAAAAATCTTCCCAGTTCTGGCTGTGTTAGCTGGTTTGGTAATCTACAATCAAGATAATACGGAGGCAGAACATTGGAAATACTCTGTTGTGGTGTGAAATGAGGGTCCTTTCCTCTGTGCTCAGCAGAATAGACAGTCCTAAAAGCCTTGAGAGGTTGTGGATACTGGGTAAGTTGTGTGCTGGCTGCTGAGACAGGGTGACAATACAAGGGAACCTTTTTGTTTCTGACTGCAGTAGATTACGTAAGGCAGTGAGCTATTAATTGTAGAAAAGTGAAAATAGCTTGCGAACATTTGGCCTGAAATTCTGGGTTTGTGGGCTTTACTGGAGCTGTGATGTGTTGTTTTTCAGGTTTGATAGAGCAGTGAATAGCTTGTGGTGGAGCAAAATGCCTGACAGGTCACTGTGCTGATTTCTGCTCCTGTTCTTCAGCACTGGGATGCAGAGGGTCTATATTTGACTATAGACATCTGTAGCAAATGATGCCTGCAAACAGGAATTCTTGTTGCATGATAGGAATAGGATCTCTTCCTGATGAGGATGCATGTTCTTTTCCAAGTGTCAGCTAAAATTCATATATTATACAAGAGTATCTTTTGGTAAATTTTTTTTTCCTTCTGCCAGAATAGTAGGCAGCTTTAAAATTGCAAGTTCTTGGATTGTGACAAAATTCCTTGAATGTGTTCTGTTTGGGTTTTTGAATGCTGTCTGTATTATGAATTCGTATTTTCAGCAAAGGAGATTTTGAATTTGCAGGGATTTTTGTTGGCTGTAAGATGAGAAAACTGAATAGATGGAGTATGCAGTGTTCTTGGTGAGTTGTCTTTTTTCAGTCTAGTAATATCTGTAAACGCTCTTCATCAGGAGATTTGGATTGTGCATGCAGGCCAGCTTTCCAGCAGCAAATGCTAATGCTGGAGAGCTGGTCTTCTGTATCAGCACCCAGGATCTCATTTTGCACTGGTCTCAGTTATTTGATCTCCAGAATGAGGGTAAGGATTTATCACATTCCAGGTCCCTTTGGAATGAATTGACTAACTGTTGTTTTCCTAGCCATATGCCTATGTGTTAAAATACAAATATGCAGCAGAGTACCAGGAATATATGTTCAGAAAAACCCAAACTTGACCCTAATGTTCTCGGGCCTGCTTGTTACCCTGATGGGCCCTGCCTGGCTGGGAGAGCTCTCTGGGAGGCTGCAGCTGCTCATGCTGTGCTTGGGCCACAATTGCCATCCACTTCAAAAAAAGTACCTTAAAGGAAAGAGGTGGGAAGCTTGTGCTATTTAGAATGTAATTCGAGTTTGCATTAGTTTGGGAATATCAAAATTATCTTTGTTGTTGTTGTGCATCTGAATTACTCACTTGTTACTGCCTCAGTCTATTTAACATATAGAAGTACAAAATTAAGCCATGATTGTAATTAATTCCTAAGTAGAATGCAAAAAGAATGGTATGTAGATTTTCCTGCTTTTCAGGAATTCATCTCTGTTTTAGGAGGGATTTGGGAACTGGCTAGACCCAAACCCTGGCCTGAATCTCCTGATAAATACAGGTGATTTTCATGTGGCCAGCTGTAGCTGGTGATGGCCTGTTCAGCCCATGTTGTGCATAAGGAGGTTCCTTGCTCATGTGTTGAGACATCCCTGTTCTTTTTGCCAGCCAAAGGCTGATTGTCCTGAAGTTTGAACCAGCTGTGTGTGATTCTCTTCAAGCTGTGCTAGCAGTGGTTCAGACTCCAGAAGAGTCCCTTCCTCTTTCCCTTCTTGTTTTCTCATACCCAAAGAGAACCTGAGATACCCAGTTCAAAAACTGATGTGTTGGACTACAGGATGGGGCTCCTAAGGAGTCAGAAACTACAAGTAACAGTGGATTAAGTGTTAAAAAATTACTTCTTTTACTCTGACTCTTGAGCATGGAAACAAATTGGATTTTCCCCTTTTTTGAAGGAAGGTAGATATGGTGTATATATATATATATATATATATAGTAGGTTCTTGGGATAAATTTTAACTGTAAAAGACCCCATATGTTACAAAGATGTTTACATTAGGACTGGCATAACCTACTGATGCTGTGGATGCTAAATGGATGCTAAATAAGATCTTTATCCTTAGAAATTGAAATTTCTTTGAACATTAAATAAAAGAATTACTTTGCATATTATGAAAGGTCTTTCTGTGATTTATGGAAGCGGCTGTTTGTCTGGGTTTTGCAATAGTAGCAGGTTGTGGGCCCTTTAATAGTGAACAGGAACCTGTATTTTATGTATTATGAGCATGAGAGCCATTGCTGACTGTGGTTGAAGTGGCCTCTTGCACATCCCACTTGCCTGCTGAGTATGTCAAATCAGGCGAGGCTGTGATTGGAGATGTGGTTCCCATTTCCTGCAGAAGGTTTTGTGGTTACATTAGCATATTGCTTTGTCTGTCTTTACAATGCTCAGCTTTCAGAGCAAACGACTGGAAGTGTAAGTCAGTCATAATTACTAATAACTATGGAACTGCTCATAATCTGTGTATTAGAATGAAGCTTGCCTAATGTTAGGATATATGTTACAGTAATTCTGATTGAATCCCTTATGTCTTCTCTACCTGATGAAATTTCTTGTCACAACAATACAGAAACCAAAACCCAGAAAGGTTTTATGCTGGTTGGGCTAGTATTGCTCCCTGTAGTATTTCTTCCAGAATGAGCTTGATTCCCTTACTTAAGTGTCATTACTCTTGTTTGGAAGTGGAGTAATTATTCCAGATTACTGAATTTTGCTCTGGAGCAGTGTGTCTGCCTGGGAATTAGTAGAAGTAACAGACTAATGTCTGTACATGGCCATACCAGAACCAAGACACTGCCATGTGCCAGAGCCTAAAAAGAGGTGCCTTGGTGTTCTCATTTCACAAAACTGGAAAGAATGCTGGTGGTTTTGGAAGAACATGCAAAAGAAAGGTCTCCATTCTAAAGGGTGCGCAGTCCAGAAATGGATGTAGTACAAACAGCGGTATAAACAAGAGTTTAGGGCAGGTAAAGGAATGTAGTCACAAGAACATGAATACCATAGGTAGATGAAGATTAAATCTGGTGGTTTTCCTATTTCCTTTGACAACAAATAAACTTACTGCTGAGGGAAGCTGAAATTGAGTAACTGAATGAATGAAAGCAAGGACTTAGATATTTAAGTGAGCTTTGAAAGCAAAGGGTAGGAATTCGGTAAGGCAGAAAAGATGGTCCAGTCCAGTTAAAGCAGTTGTATAAAGTTGTTAGACTCATGGTTTAGCTATTTGGAAGATCTGGGTAAATAGGAGGAAAAGTTGGTTGGTTCTTTAAAGGTTAAGGATTAAATAAAAGAGTAAAAATAGAGCATGTAAGACCATGCTTGTAATCCAGAAATGATAGAAGCCTTCATGTATAGGGAATATTAATTGGAAAAGTATTGGGAAGGGAGGAGGATTATTTGCCATTTCTAGAAAGCTTGAAGCTGTTCTTGTACCTGATAGACAAAAATTAGAGTTCTGAGCAATTTGGAGATAGGACCTGGCTGGGATTATTCTGTTTCCTTGTCTTCATTAGGCTGTTGAACTTCCTCAGAACAATTCTGATTGGAGTGTTTACAATTGCTTGGCTTTACCCAGAAAAGTACTTTTAATCTCAGCAACAGCTTCTAGGCATCTTGGTCTTTCTGTGGAGAATGCTGACCCTAATCTGCAGGTGTCCTGAAGCCAGAGCTACAAGATAAATCTGACTTCGAAAGTAAGAAAAAATGTGTGTGTTTCTCTGGTGTGTACCCCCATCTCAACAGAGAACATGAAAGCATAGGTTTGTTCAGGTACAGATACAGGGGTTGAGGAGGAGTGATAACAATTCCATGAAGTAGAACAGAAAGTCAGTTTTTCAGAAGCAGCTGTTTATTTCAAAGTCCTGCTTGTCCTGCTTGCTTCTGCTGTCAGAAGAGAGTTCTTATGGTTTGGTTCTTGTTTTGACATAATTCCCCAAGTGAGTGCTTCACTGGAATGTGGTATCAGGTGACCTGGGGTAAAAAGGCTGACTGGGAGAAGCAAGGCAGTGGAACAGACAAGGAGTGCCTTGCTTTTGCTAAAATCCATGCCATGTTCCTAATGCTGTTCATAGGAAATGTCTGAGGAGATGCATTTCCAAAGAAACAACGATGTAGGAAGTCATGCACATGTGCTTTGGGAAAGCATCAACACAAAAAAAGCACTGCTGGTTCACCCCCTGAACTTACTTTCAGTAAGATGCTGATGCCCAGATACAAGGGTGGGTGTTGTGACTGAAGAGATTCATGGAAACCGTGTAGTAAGGGCATATTCAGAATCTGTTATTTTAACTTCCTAAGATTTGTTATCTTCCCAGAAGTTCTCTCCACCACCATCAGAAAAGCAGAAGCCAGAAGCATTTCACCTCACTGCTTTGTGGCTCCCTAGCTGTGTAATTCTATTGGCCATATCCAGATGTTTTCCTTGTTACTTTTATCATTGACTGATAAGTAAGCAAAGTAATGCCTGGATTTTAAACAAACTGGTTTTATGTTACAGCTTTTCTCAAGCATTTTCAGAGCACTTTTCAAAGAAATTCCAGTCCCTGGAAAATCATGATTTCCTAGGGAACCAGGAGTTTGCCTTATTTCCTCTTCTGAAGTATTTACAGGCATCATGTTGGCCCAGAGAAGGAATAGACTCTCAGTTTGCTTGGCAGCCAAGGTGTCAGTTGATTTTGATCTTGGATAAAAGGTGGAGTTTTATCCTTAAAGGAAAGAGTTACTAAAAGGTTTGTGGAGGGAAAAAAAAATGAAAATGGGAGAAATATGGCTGCAGAGTCCTGGCAGTTGTGGTAGAAACACAGTCTTAAGATGGGTGCCCTGGAATAGGGAGGAAGAGATTAATAAAATGGCCAGATTAGAACTTCTCTTCCTTGTGTATCACAGCTGACCATGTTTGTCTCCCTTTTTGTTTAACTTGGATTGCTTGAAAAGTTTGAAGAATGAGAGAAGTTCTTGATAAAGGCAGCAGTAGTTCTCAATAAAGGAACTGTGTCTCCTCTCCTGGGCAGTCGTGATCTTAAAAATACTTGGAGGAATTAAATGTGTAAACAGGCCTTAATTCATTGTTATGGGTAAATGTTAATTGAACTCCAGGATATGTAATTAGGTGAAGTTTCAGACTAGGGAGATTATCTGTCTCTTTTTGAGTGCATGCAACAACTTTAAAAAAACACCTGTGGACAGATGAACAACCAGAATGCAACTAACTGGTGTCTCAGATTATGAGAAACTGTGTCAAAGCTTTCTGTCATTTTACATGGATTTGATAAGCTTTGGTGTCTGTAATCTTTTCCATTTAATCCTCATAGAAACTTGTTTTGTGATTTTGATACTATGCATGCATCTATTTTTGTATTAAGGACTTTGTAAGTTAGACAAAGGGCCCCAAACCATTAAGTGAACTGTGTAAACAAATTTCCAAACCTTCTATATTTATTTGAAGCTGTTTCATGAAATGTCTGTGTCTATTCCAGTATCCTTGAAAAATTTTCCTCATTTGCCTTCTCATAGTGCACAATGACTTCCAAGTAGCCAGTGCTGATGAATACCTAAGTCTTACAGATGTTTATTACTTTATACTTCATTATTTTCAAGAAGACTCCTCACATTAATAGTGCAACTGTTAAGAAAGTCAAGACTTAAGAGAAATTACAAGTGTCTCATTTTTATGCATGTCCAGGTATTTTGAAGTCTCGGTGGGTGAGGATAGGAGGGAGTGTAGGAGGGGGAACAGGAAGAAAGTCACTGCAATTTGGGCCCAGAATAAAATGGCCAGGTTACCATCTGTGGGGTTTACAAATTACTGTAGTTCTTGGTGTAATAATTCAGCTGTACACTTGGTCTGGAACACTGTTCTGTAATGTATAATTTCTGAAAACATCACTTCAGAAGTGAAATAGCACTTGTTTTGTGTAAGATTGTGCTACTAGAGCTTAAAGTGATTACTTTCTGCTTATTTTACAGATTTTCCTACAATCAAATACATGGCCATGGGGGATATGAAGACCCCAGATTTTGATGACCTTCTTGCAGCCTTTGATATACCAGACATGGTAGATCCCAAAGCAGCTATTGAATCTGGACATGATGACCACGAAAGCCACATAAAACAAAATGCTCACGCAGATGAAGATTCCCATGTCCCATCATCATCTGATGTTGGGGTGAGCGTCATTGTGAAAAATGTGCGTACTATTGATTCTTCCGAAGGTCTGGATAAGGATGGCCACCATTCCACAGGCAATAGCTTACACAATGGCTTCCTAACCTCAGCAGCTCTTGAGAGTTACAGTAAAGATGAAGGGAAATCACTTAAAGATGATGGCTCAGCTTCTGAGACAACACTGAAGGATTCAGCTTTCAACCAGTTCAGCCCAATATCAAGTGCGGAAGAATTTGATGATGATGAGAGAATTGAGGTGGATGACCCCCCGGATAAAGAGGAGATGCGTGCAAATTTCAGAGCAAATGTCTTGGCAGGATCTCTATCTCAGCAGGAATATGACAAACTAAAGGCACTTGGAGGGGAGAACTTAATTAAATCTGGAATCACTGTTCCAAGTAGTATAGATAAAAATAAAACTGCTAAACGAGAGACAGAGACAAACTCCATGAATTTAGGTGTCTATGAGCCTTTTAAAACTAGAAAAACAGAGGACAAGTTACTGAAAGACAATTCTGAGAAGCTTCTTGAAAACAGGGTACTTGATGGAAAACTGAGTACTGAAAAATGTGACACAAATCTTGCCAGCATTTCCCAGTCCAAAGCCAAGTCATCAGCGAAGCTTTCATCCTGCATTGCTGCAATCGCAGCACTGAGTGCTAAAAAGGCAGCTACAGATAGCAGTAAAGATTTACAGTCTAATTCAGGAGAGTCTTCTCCATTACCAAAAGACATGAGTGAAAGTCCCCGGGCTATTGAAAAATATCCCGAGCCTCAGAGTCTCATTGATGGTGCTAAGAAGCCGTCTGTCAAACCGCCCGACAGTCCCAGAAGTGTCTCAAGTGAGAACAGTAGCAAAGGGTCTCCATCTTCTCCCGCAGGGTCAACACCAGCAATTCCTAAGGTTCGCATAAAAACCATCAAAACTTCTTCTGGGGAGATCAAGAGAACTGTTACTAGAGTGTTGCCAGAAGTTGATTTGGACTCTGGTAAAAAGCCAGAGCAGAGTGCTTCCATGGTAACGTCCATGACATCTCTCCTGTCCTCACCAACTTCGGCTGCTGTTCTCTCCTCTCCTCCCAGAGCTCCTCTGCAGTCCTCAGTTGTCACCAATGCAGTTGGATCTGCAGAACTTGCCCCCAAACAGGTCACTATCAAGCCCGTGGCTACTGCCTTCCTGCCCGTTTCAGCAGTGAAAACAGCAGGTTCCCAAGTGATCAATCTGAAGCTGGCTAACAACACCACAGTGAAAGCCACTGTCATCTCTGCTGCATCCGTGCAGAGTGCCAGCAGTGCCATTATCAAAGCTGCCAATGCCATCCAGCAGCAGACAGTCGTGGTGCCAGCATCGAGCCTTGCCAGTGCCAAACTTGTGCCAAAGACAGTCCATCTTGCCAACCTTAACCTTTTGCCTCAGGGTGCTCAAACCACCTCTGAACTGCGCCAAGTGCTAACAAAACCCCAGCAACAAATCAAACAGGCAATAATTTCTGCAGCCACCTCCCAGCCTTCGAAAAAAGTGTCTCGAGTGCAGGTGGTGTCATCTCTACAGAGCTCTGTAGTGGAAGCATTCAATAAGGTGCTGAGCAGTGTCAATCCTGTACCAGTTTACATCCCAAACCTTAGCCCCCCTGCCAATGCTGGAATCACGATACCAACACGAGGTTACAAGTGTTTGGAGTGTGGCGACTCATTTGCTCTTGAGAAGAGCCTGACCCAGCATTATGACAGGAGGAGTGTGCGAATTGAAGTGACTTGTAATCATTGTACAAAGAACTTAGTGTTCTACAATAAATGTAGTCTCCTGTCCCATGCTCGTGGGCACAAGGAGAAAGGCGTCGTAATGCAGTGTTCCCACCTGATCCTCAAACCAGTCCCAGCAGATCAAATGATAGCATCTCCTTCCAGCAATACTGCTGCGGCCGTGCTCCAGAGCCCAGGGGGAGCTGGCACGCACTCTGTAACAAAGATCCAGACTGGCTTAACTGGGACAGTGATCTCGGCCCCTGCGAGCTCTCCTGTCATTCCAGCTATGCCGCTAGACGAAGATCCATCGAAACTCTGTAGACATAGTCTAAAGTGTTTGGAGTGCAATGAAGTTTTCCAAGATGAGACATCTCTTGCAACTCATTTCCAGCAGGCTGCAGACACAAGTGGACAAGTAGAGTATCCTATGTTTACATTCCAATGTTTCATCTATAAGCCTAGGAGACTTTGGATATGCTTTTACTTTCATTTAGCTGTTAATTATCTGAACCTCTGTGATTAAAATGATTAACAAAAACCACAGAAAGTCTTGCAAGCAGTTACATAGTGAATGTCAACACATTTTAAATAAGACAATTTCTTAGAATCTCTTTAGGCCTTGAAGTCTGAAATTGACACTGTATAGTTTTTGCTGAAATTTAGCATTAGCTTTCTTACAGCTGAACATTATAATACAGAAAATAACAATGGGTTTTTACTAATAATATGTTAATGCTTCTTTCTGTGCTTTGGAATTTGACTAGCCTGTGGAATCCACTTAATTGGCACCCTCATTAACAGCCCGTCTGTTCAACCTGAATGATAACTTTAAGTGATTCATTCTCGATTG
This sequence comes from Sitta carolinensis, assembly GCA_032173965.1. Taxonomy (NCBI): domain Eukaryota; kingdom Metazoa; phylum Chordata; class Aves; order Passeriformes; family Sittidae; genus Sitta; species Sitta carolinensis. The sequence goes on along the minus strand of CM063313.1, from coordinate 2,620,783 downwards.
GTCTTCAGGTTTTAGAGTTTTCACCAAGTGCCCTAAGTGATCGAGGCATTCCCTTCACGTGCAGGCAGGGACTCAGGCAGTGACAAATGGCACACTGACTACTGACAGGAATGCCTGCTGTTTGCCTCAGCTCTTCCTCACAAAGTGCAAAGTGCTGTTTGTCACTTGCACATCTTCCTTTCTGTGTGACCGTTGGTTCAGTTGGTTGGGTTTCTTCTCCTCTTAAAATTGCTAATGAGTTCAACTTAAAAACAATTTGAAAATTCTTTACTAATGTATGTGGCCTGACCTGAAAGAAATACGTCATTCAATAAAACTTAATATTAATCAGTGTGCGATGTATTTTATAATCCTGGCAGAGAGAAGGTGGTTAATTAAATGATACGGTTGGATCTCTGTTGGGGTGTGCCAATTAAAAGGGATTCTGGTGTGTTTCAAAGCATTCAGGTGAGCTAGGTGCTCCAGCTTCTTGCTAAGGGGGAAGCTGAAAACCTGCAAGCATGCTCCAGACAGGAGTGCCCCAGGAGTCTTCCTGGAATTACACAATAGTGGTCAGGCTAAAGATTTTTAAGTCTTGCAGATAGGAAAAACGCACTAGTCCTAGGAGCAGGTTCCTGTCAGGATCTATTCTGTACCATGAAGCAGCTCCACTGCACCTACTACTACAGGTAGTAATGTAAAGAGATTTGCACGAGGAAATAACCATGATTATGTGGCTCTGCCTTAGCTCCTCCTTTTAACTGGCTAGCAGAGTTAGACTGAAATAGCCTGAATTCCAAGTGGAATGCCATGCAAGTGAATTTTTCTTTGTAAGATATTACAGGTGTGCCTACCTAAGGGAGTTTCCTTCAGCAGAACATGTCCATCCATAGATGCTGCAGTTCTGAACAGGATCTAATGGCTGACCATGAGTATGTTTTGCACCAGCTCAAGCTACTTAGTACTTAGGGGTTTTAGCTAACTGATTTGCTGGTGCTTATTGGTTGTAGATCGATTTTTTCCCATAATAAGCTCATTAGGTAAGGTTCCATCTGAGATTCAGCAGTCCTTGCAAAAACCTGTTGGTTTTTGGTACTTATTCCAAGCAAGTAGGAAGGTGCCATGACAAAGCAGTTGGATGAGAGACAGAGAATAGTTTGGGAGGATGAGGCTAAAATAGAAATGGAAAGAGAACAAAGATAAAGTTATGGTCTCACTTTTGGGGTGTGAGGATTTTTGTCTTTATGGCCAAGTAAACTAAACTTTTTGCCCTTCCCTTTCTTCCTCTGTCTGGTGCTTTTTCCCTGTTGCTGCTGAGTTTGCACTCCATACATGTCCTTTAGGTACTGCTTATCCTGGTAATTTGCTAAAGGAAAGCAATTGTGATGTTCACAGAATGTCAAAATGCAGCTGCAGGGAGGTGGAGAGAGAAGTGTGGGTTCCCAGGTACTGCTGTTCAAGGAGAGAAGCCCCTAGAGCTGCAGGAACAGCTGGCATTGCCTGCTGCCTGTCAGGGTATTTGTGTCTCTTCATGGAAACTTGCTCTACTTAAGAGCTGCAGCTTTAAAAAAACATGATGCAAAGCACTGGAGGAAAAGAAGCTATTTTCATGTTCTTCCATTTGAAAAGAACACTTAATAAATATAGTTTTAAATGTTCTTTGTAGAAACATCCTTTAAAATATTAACTAAACATTTTTCGTAGTCCTTTTCATATGTCAAGCAGCCACTGTTTTTTACATTGTGTTTAGTTGCATTCTCTAGGGGTAGTGTTTCCTGGAGAAAGACGTTGTATAGGCATTTATTACTAAGTATATTGCTACGTTTTCATTAGATGTTACCTCTTGAGAAACTTGGATGAGAAATACTCTGACTCGTTTTCCTTCTTAGTGCTTGGCACTGGCTTTTTGCTGTAAAACCACCCTTATTGTGGGTGGAAGAAGCCAGGGAACTTAGATGAGATGGGTATTTTTTTCTTCGGAAGGAAGGAAGAATAAAAATAAACACTTAAGATTTTGCAAACAAGTAATAGTAAAAAAGGTTATTTGCAGCGTACTGTTCTTTCTAGTGTCCCCTCTAATTGCTCCTGAAATGGAAAATGTATAGTTTTGTGTTTCCAATGAGTAATAGCTGCTCTTATACTCCTGTAACAAAGGTAGAGTGTTTTGTTTAAAATAAGCAATGATAGAACCATCTTAGGAATGAAAATACATCTCCTATGAAGTTGTTACTTTTCTGTAATGTTTTATTGCCATTACTATTCCTGTTAAAGGAATATTAACCCTGACTCACTGACAGGTTTTCTGGCTGAACTAAACCCTCATCTCCTTGCTGGGGGGAAGAGGTAGCAAATCTGGGCTAATGAATGTTAATATTTTTGTAGTTATAGACAGGAGTATATAGCTCCCATGGAAACTATATAGCTCATTTTCCTTCATACTCAGCGTATGTGTGTATCTTTATTTTCCACCTCCAACATTTTTCCTTCTAACCCTTTTTTTTTTCTGAAACTTTGACTTTAAATGCAGGCAGGTGATGATTTTCACAAACTGTGTTTTATTTTGGTGTGGGTTGGAATGAGAGAACTGGAAGTTAATGCCACCTTAAACCCAAAATAAAATGGTAAGCAAATGTGCTGAATATCAGAATTTCACAGTAGATGCTTCTTGTTCTACTGTAATCAGTTACAATTAAACATTTTCTGTACTCATTGAAATAGTAGAGCAGGGGCCTTAACTAAGAGCATTATTGGCATGTTGGGTCAGCAAATGAGTCTGGCAGCTTGCTGCGAAATCAGGAAGATCACTGAGCTGGGGCTAGAATGTTGTGTGGCTCTTCTGTGGCATCACATCCCAGTTTCCTTCAGAAGTCCTGCAAGCCAAAGGCTTTGGAAGGATTGTGAAACCTCCAAATGTTTCTGTTACTGGAATGAGCAGTTCTGGTTTGCTGTTTTCTTACATAATCAAATAATGTTCCAGGTTCTCCAGTATTGCATTTACAGCTTGTTCATAACAGCCAAAGAGAGATTTGGGGAATGGTACTGAGCCCAGTAAATGTGGCACTTAGGGCTGGTCAGAGGCTTCTGCCTTTAGCTGAACTTAAGACAAAACCCAAAATGGTTCTGGTCAGCCTGAGTCCCCACTTCTGGCCACTGTTTGGCCAGTTAAGACTATGTATTTGGCATTTCAAAGTGAATATTTCTGTGTGTCTCAGTACAGCCTTACTGTGTCCCAAAGGCTCTGAGCAGGTGCCAGTTTGAAATCCCTGTAGGCAGCTGAACTCAGGCAGAGCCTTGCAGGAGAGCAGTACATCTCCCCATGCTGAACACTGCTGTAGGGGGCTGGCAGGAGTGGAAGCTGCAGTGCAGTGATGGCAGGTTTGCTTTGCTTAACATGCTGTATATTTAATGGTTTGCATTTTGCCATCTTGCTGCGTCAGGGCATTGGAGAACTCTGTACAGAGACTGTGTTCAAACACGCCAGTGCCACAGTGCTCAGAGCATTTATTTCAGGATTTCTTCATGCATATCTTAGGAAATAATTTATAATGCAGCTCTGGAGATCTTTTTTTGGTCAATATTCTTGCAGAGTGTACACATCACTACATATGCCAGACTCTTAGAGAGAACATTCCTAAAAATATGCAAAAACATGTTCAAAAAAATACCAATGTCATGAAGGAGTCTTGAGTTTGATTTTAAATCTTTGCAAGTCACTGGTGAAATTCACAAGTCCCAAGCCATAGAGAAAATAGTAATAATTTTATTCTGGAGTTGTACATAGGCCCCTTGCACTCTTAAGGTAATCTGGAAAGGCACCTGAGTAATATTTCTGTAAACCGTGTGTATCTCCCATGGTCAGTGTATGAAGGAGCTTTGTGGCCCAGAATGCCAGTCAGTCTGGCTACCAGCACCTGCCAGCTCTGTCAGTAGGGCTTGTGTTTCTACTTGCCTACTGCTTTGGGTCCTATCCCAGTTATGACATTTAACCTTTATTTGCTATATTGCAGTGTTTGACACGAGACGTTATGTAGAGCTGAACCAAACCTTTTGTCTCATCTATTCTGGTTTATCATTTAGAAGACATGCAATATCTGCCAGATGCTGCTTCCTAACCAGTGCAGTTTTGCATCACACCAGAGAATTCATCAGCATAAATCTCCATACACGTGTCCTGAATGTGGAGCAATCTGCAGATCTGTGCACTTCCAGACCCATGTCACTAAGAACTGCCTGCATTATACGCGAAGAGTTGGGTTTCGGTCAGTATAATGATTCCTTTTGTTGTCAATTTATGTATAATTTATGTTTTTAAAAGTTATTTTCCTTTTTCATAAGCAGTATTTGGATAATACCAGCTTCATGGGTTTAAGATTGCCATGGCAACAGTACTATTAGTACTAAAATTTTGGAATATATACATCAAGATTCTGTTTTGTTTTGGGCATCCACTTTTGTATATAAATAAATCAGAATATTAGCTAGTGTCACACAGATTCAGGACTTCAGGGTTTATAAAGTCTAGAGAATTCAGATGCACTGTCTTAATTTCAGGTTTTTAAAAAAACTTCATGAGGTTTTCTAAAACACTGAATTTTAGATTGTTCTCTCTGGTAGAACAGTCATTTTCAGTACTTCCAGAATGAATGGTTGAGATGTTGCTGGGCATACTGCACCTGTCTGGTTCTCTTTTCTGTGTTAAGTCAAGATTCCTTGGCTTTACATCACTTGGAAATTGCCTTTCTCAAACAACCTTGTCTTTTGGTTCTCCTTAGTTACTCTTCTGTTTCCCTTTGACTTTTACATTTCCCTGTAACGGCAGCTCACTGAGAAAATGGGGAGTAGAGGCATTTCACAGAAATGTTTAGTTTTGAAAGACTTGAAAAAGTGTTCTCTGTTAGAATTTTCCTTGCACTGAATGGCAGGCAGCACAGCAAGAGGTCAGAAGAGCCTCCCATACCCTGAGCTTTGCTCAGCACTCCAAACACCCCTCCACTTCACCCTGTGTGCCTGGAAAAAGGCCATTCTAAATCTTAGAGCAGGTAGCTCCTTCCACCTTAAGGTGCCACAGTTCATTTTCCGGGATGGCTGTGCAACCTTCCCCTAACGGAAGAAAACATTTTTACTGCATCAAGCCTCTGTTTTCGGCTTGAATCCATGGCCTGACACAATTCCAAGCTCTTTTCATTTCTTTGGGTTCTTTTATGCTTTTCTCTCAAGCAGTGGTCTGTCTTGTCCTGCATTTCCTCCACCCACTTCCTGCATTCACTGCTCTTCCCTCTAATGTATGTCTCTTGGGTTTGTACACAGAACCACCTCTAGGGACTCCTGGCCTGCCCCAGTAACACCAGCAGAATCCCCTTCACTGGGAATCTAAGTCACTAAACTTTTCAAGATGACTCATGACCATCTCATGTCACACCAAGTCAGAATTTCTTGATCTGGTGAGACTAAACCAAAGTCATCCAGGCAAGCAAAAGCAGTGTCTGGGAATGTTACTGTCTCCCTCCTCAGACTCCTCAGCCTCTCCTTAGAACTGCCGTACTTTTGCCTAAGGAGCAGCATTCCCTGTCCTGCCTTTCCAAAGGGCCTCTGCCAAGAAGTTCCCTTTGATTCCAGTGATTTAGGCTAGTTGTCTGCACTGAATCAGCAGAAAACTTCAACCTGAAGTTTAACTGCATCCTGCCAAGGTGAAAGCAAGAAGCTGTTAGAACAGTCCCCGAGAGGAAGGTTTAGGAACCATGTAATAGACAATGGTGGATGCTGAGGATCAGTTGTTCCATGGCATCACTAGAGAATAAAGTCCTGCTGTGGCATGGGGAGGTGAAAATGCCAGCCAGCTCTCTGGAGGGACACCTCAGGAGTAGAAGTGTTACTGAGTGCACCACGCTGTGTAAGGCTGTGAAGGAGTGCTCAGCTCTGTACGAGCATGGGAGAGCTTAACAGAGCCCAAAAAGACCAGAATGATCTGCTTTAGAGAATGCATTGGTAAGCAGAGATTAGATGGGTATAAACTCAATATTATTAAGAGAATAAATTAAATGCCCTGAAAAAGAAAGGATGACATTCCATAAAATTCAAGGGTGATAAATTCTAAAAGTGAAATGGGATCCTTGACTGCAATGTATAAAGGTATTTCCTGCTTTATTGCTATCATCGGGGCACTAAAACTATTGAAAAATTAAATTGACATTTATATGACAACAGTCATACTGTCATGAGAGATGCTAAAATTAAATATCTGGAAGGGTGGAGGCCTATGTTTGAAGAGTTTGTAAAAGTCATACCACAAAATACTGATCAAGAGAAACTGTCTCATTTGACAGGTAATTGCTGATTGCACTATGTTCTTGGATTGATTTAGGAGCATTTGGAACAGGAGATGTAGGGCATTAAAGGGGACCATTGTGTGTCAAAATTCTTATGTTTTAATATTAATTCCATTTTTTTAATCATTTCATTTTAGAATAGATGCAGAAAGGTCACAAATTTTCAACACAGCAGAAGTATGTTTTTGAAAAATATTTTTTGAATTCCAGTATGATATATTGATCTGATAGTAGAGATTTGGATTAGTTTTCCTGAGTTTTAATCCAAGTGGTGATTTGATTACATGTTCAGAAAATCATTACCAGTATATCTTCATTAAATCTAAACTAGGGAAATGGTGAAAATATTTTCCTTACTGGTTTTCCATTTGGTGGTGGTTTCTAAATTGCTGTGGTGTACTTTAAACAATACCCTGCATGTGACAAAAATGTGTTCTGGAAAATCTCTTTCCAAATTTGCAGAAGATTTAAGCATTTTTTCTGCAATCGATAGAGTATTTGTCTGTTGACCCTTCTATCTGTTTTATTGTAATAACATTAAAACATGTTCTGACTTCACACCTCTTAGATTTTCAAATGAAAATGTGTGAAATTTCTTTCCCTTACTTTGTGATCCACTAATCATTGGTTATGTTGATTCTTATGAGGTTAACTTGACAAGGTAACATAGTTTTATCCAGTCTTTTTATCCATCGTTATCCTCGTGTGTTTCTTGCTTCCCTTTGCTTGAAAATCCATGTTGATTATGTCCAGCACTGCTGGGGCAGGGCTGCACTGACTCTCCTCCGCTCTCTCCACAGCTGCGTGCACTGCAATGTTGTGTACTCTGACGTGGCGGCACTCAAGTCTCATATTCAAGGTTGTCACTGTGAAGTCTTTTACAAGTGTCCTATCTGTCCCATGGCATTTAAATCTGCTCCCAGCACACACTCCCATGCCTACACACAACACCCGGGTATCAAGATAGGTGAACCAAAGTAAGCAAAATTCATTTTCTACTACACTTGCCTGCATTTGAATGACCTGTGAAATTGCATTCTGTCCTGTGCTTGCACTCGTAAAAGTTGCCTCTGACAGCCAGCAGTTTGTCAGCCTGCTGGTAATGTGGGATTTGTATAGTGCTTTCATGACTTTTCAGCTGGCAGTTCATTGGGCAAAGGTGGCATTTCTCTGAATGCACTAGCAGGTCTTTAAGCACTGCATGCTACAAGAGAGTGATTGCAAAATGTAATTACAAAAATTACTTGGACAGGTGGCCAGAATGTTCCTCGTTCTGATGTTTTAATCTGCTTAGCTCATCTGCATTTTTACTGTGAATTAAAATAATGTGATTCCAAAAAGAGTTGCTAAGACTCATCAGTGCTTATGTGGTGATTTTCATAACGTGATTGAAAAGTTGAGAAAAAAGCCATTTTATCTGTTTATATAAGCTTTTTTCCCATAGGTAATCTCTTTTTGGCTTAAAGCAGATGTGGTTTTGTTCTGTAGCTAGAAGAGTTTGCCATAAAGGTGATACTTTGCTGAAGGTGGTGGTGACATAGGGCACAGGTAGGACTTGGCTTCAGGGTCTTTTTTTAAAGCTGTTGGACACCAGCGGGCTCTGCTGAAGGCAGCAGGAGCTTCTGTGTGTGCAAACTCCTCCAGCTCTCGGGTCTGAGCCTCTCTGAGCACCCCTTCTCCTCCATCTGCCTCTTCCTCACTGCTGCAAGTGCATTGTCCAGAGTGAACAGTCGGGGACTGAGCCGAGTGTTTCTCTGGGGCCTGCACAGAGCACCAGCACAGTAACAGCTTGCAGGCTCAAGAACACAGAAGGTTCCATGGGATGTAATGTTGCCAGGGTTCTTTAGAGTTCAGTTTCTCACTGTTTCTTCTAACATATTAACAGGAGATTTTTTTTCTTTATTTTCACCACCATCAAAGCAAAGTGGCAACGAACTTGACACGTGTGATACCAAATGAATGTATTTCTGCTTAGTGGGAAATGATATATTGTTTTAATTCAGGATGGTATCAGCAGTCAGAGACTGTGAGATAACCATCATTTAAAACTTTTTTCAGGTTTTCATAGTTCTCCTTAGAGAAATATAAAAGATTAAGATCACTGTTCATGATGCTATTGTAAGATGCTACGCATATGAAAACTGAACTGTGCTTGGATCTGCCAAATTGTTTCTGATCAGGTTCACTAATTAAGTATTTTGCATTAGTTTTCTTTCCATATAGATGCACTTGTAATTGTATTCCTTTACAAATTCACTTTTTATTATAAAAAAATTGAAATTTTATTATGTCCTACTGTAATAAGTCACAGCATCCATAGTTGAGCACTCCTCTTAAGAAGTGGTGTTTCCTTTAAATTTGCCAGTTTTAATCATGATGCTGCCTCAAATGCATGCAGAGTGACTGGTAGGGTTTTTCCAGCCCTTGCAGTCTACAGAGCTCTTGGTTTGCCTAGTTCTGGGCAGAGCTGACAGCGTGTATTTGAGGCAGTGCATTCAATTGGGGTTACCTGTGCTGCATCACGGAGCGCTCAGGCTGCATGACTGGCACCCACTGCGAGCCTGCCAGCCCCATTCCTGACCCCAGGTGTGTGGCACAGCCCAAGGACACTGGCCATGGCTGCAGCAGTGCCAGGACCCTTGGCCCGGGGCTTCTGAGGGACTCTAGTAGGTCACACTCCTCTGTTTACAGGAATTGGGCTGCCTGCCTCTGGCATTTACTTGGAACTGTGTGATTTACAATTACATTACAAACAGTTACTGCAGAACAGATACACTAAACTACTTGGTGTATGAGAAATTACTTTTATATGCAGGGATTCTCAGTGGGATGAAATAAGATTATTTTAATATAGGGAAACGAATGGCCATCTTGTCCTTCAACTCTGGGCAGCTCTCTCCTGTAACATACTCTAAGCTTTGGTTTCCCAGAAAACCACAGAGGTGATCTTTTATTCAGTAAACAGTGTCTAGGAATGGCACTAAGATATTTTTTGTGGCTGATGTCTTTTTGAATACTGGAGAAATTCTTGTTTATCAAGCCAAATTATGGATATTCATGTAATTGTAGTAATTAGTACTATTGGTAAAGTGTATTATCCCACAGTTCCTTTTTTTAGAGAAAAAAATACGGGAAAGAAGAATACTGTCTATCCTTTGGTGCAGAAGTTTTCCAAATGTAAAATGTCTTTTATGTGACTGAAAGTATTTTCCTGTGAGATAACGCCTGTATTTATTCCAAGATAATACATGAATTTGTTAAACAGATTCTTGTGAAGTTAAAAAGCCATGCACCTGCTTTGTGGGGCAAGAGCAGTGCTGAGTAACCAGCCTGGCAGTGGGACGGGATGGGATGAACTGCCTGACTCATTCCAGCATCCCTGTAGATGACATCCTGTGGAAACACATCTGCCTTTAAGCTTTGAACAGCATTTTAGGCAGTTGCATGTTAAACACTGACTACTTCAATTAAATTTAAAAACCCCAAAACCATCATACATGATTGCATGTATGTTGTTAAGGATTGAAAATCATGGTTTTGCTGTGTCTGAAGGAAATAGTCCAGGTGCATATAGTCATAACTCATACTGTGAGGTGTGTTGGTATGAATTTAAGTGAGTACAGTCTTTGCCCAGAGACTTGTCTGAAATTTGGATCTTTACCAGGTAGTTCTGCTTCTGTGAAGGCAGAGTAAAGTACTTTAGCTGCCATAGAAAATACAGAGATTCAGCTCCTGGTGCTTTTAGAGAGTTACAATTTTTATATGCAAGAAATTCAGAAAGACATTGAATTTTTTTGTAGCAGATTCACTACAGATCTGCAGTGAGGGGTTTACCACAGAAAGCAGGACAATAATACATTGATCATCATAGGATGCTGTGTAAATAATATATTTATATTAGCATATGTGAGAAACTGGGACCACTTGATACCACAAAAACAAAGTCTTTCCTAGTTAATGTGAAGAAGTGTATTGTTTTTCATTTGGATTTACAGGACAGGTTGGAGACGGAAGCAATGCCCATGTTCTTGTCATCTCAAAACAGTGCAGAGTGATCCCTAGAGCTCTGGAACAATGCAGTATCAGTGATAATTACTTAGAGGGATATAGAAAGGACTGGGAACATTTATATGGCTAATGAGAAGATCTGGAACTTTAGCAGGCAGGGGGTTTGAGGGCTGTTTTTTCAGTGGAAGTTACTATTAAAGGTGGGAAGCTGCCTGTTGCTATACTGAGCACCTGTGGTTGGGTTTCTTTTATTTTAGCTGAACTTTCTCAGGAGCACTACAGATTAGATGGCTTAGATCTCTCTCTGATCTGATGATCTGTGGTTAGAAAACTGCTGTAAGAACAGGAGGCTGAGGGACCCAAGTTTAAAAGTCACATGTGCTCCAAGAGAGGAAGTGTTTGGTGGTGTCTCTACATTCCTATGACAGATTCATCAAGGCTTGGAATGGCAGATCAGGGAAATCCTATCCTGCAGTGTTGGAGCTTTACGGCATTGACAGTCTAGGTTTGGCATTTAGGACCATCAAAGCCATGAACATTGCCAAAAATGTATTTATCTTGAAGTATGTTTCTAACTACGATTGAATGAATCACTCCCTTAAAACATACTGCATTTGTAACCTAGAGCAGGGATATTATCCTTTAGCTACAATGTGAGTTCAGAAACTGAAGGTGTTGAACTGTCAGAGTATCCTGAGCAGATGTTGTTGTTGTATATGTAACTAGCACATGCTGTTGTTTTCTGGCTTCTTGTTTGCACTTTTTAATTTCTTTTTCTATTTTTCTGTTTCTTCTATTGCTCCCATATTTTGAAATTGAAGGATGTTTTGAATTAGTTTAACTTTTTTCAGGCAGTATGAAATGATTGCTTAAATATGCCAGATCTTATCTGCGGATGAGGAAGAAAGTTAACATCATGATTCTTGCAAGCAGATCATCGTGACTGACATTGTTTATTGTACTTCTGTTTTTAGAATAATATATAAATGCTCTATGTGTGACACTGTGTTTACTCTACAACCTTTGCTCTATCGCCACTTTGATCAGCACATTGAAAACCAGAAGGTGTCTGTTTTCAAGTGTCCAGACTGTTCTCTTCTATATGCACAGAAACAGCTTATGATGGATCATATCAAGGTGTGTAGGCATCTTCTCTTGCTTCCTTCATGATACCATTTGTCATGCAATATATGCTGTGAGAACATACTGTGAAAAGGCACAGAATAACAAAACTGCTGAGAAAGATGTTAATTCTGAGGGGGTAATCTGTAAATATTGTTCTTAAATGTTAAAATGTTATATTTTGTCTGGTCTTCAGCATATCTGTGATGACTCAGTCGGTTTTTCTGTAAGAATCTTGACTTTGGTATACTGGGAATGTCTCAGCAAGTCAAATCCCAACAAATACTGAGTTTTATTTACAGTATTCTAGGTATTATTCCGATTGTTAGGAGCTGAGACTGCTGAGTGCATCACAAAATCAAACCTTTGATGTTCAGAACTCACCAGGAAGAAGTACGTTGCTAGATGCAGGGCTACTACTTTGTTTTTTATTAACAGTTTACGTGGGCTAATTACTGTCTTTTCTGCTATTTAAAAGCTGTTAATCAAAGAACATGTTCTGCTGAGGAGGTTGAGATTCGCTCTAGAGCCAGTGGGTTGTCCCAAGAGCCAAAGAATTTACAAAAGAACTTGTTGCTGGAGTATCACATTGATATTCCTATATTCCAGAATCAACAATGGATTGAATGAGTTTTACCCAAAAAAAATTTAAAAAATTCTGTTTGGGCTGGTTAAACATATCATCCAGGAGGGTTATAATGAGGATCAGAACACTGTCCTGGTAAAGGACAAGCCTTTCAGACATGAGATCTCAGTTGTGGGTCCCTGTTCAGCAGTGGATTAGCTCTGGGCTGCAGTCATCCCTGCTGGCCCACAACCCTCCTCATTCTTGCCGTGTCCACATCCACAGTGGAACTTGGACACACGGCTGCAGCCCCCCAGCCCTTCCTGAGCAAGTCACTTTGTTGGAAGGCTCAGGTGTCACACCAGCACACTACACTGGTTTGGAAAGGGGGGAACGACCTTCTTAATGACCACTGACTTCGAGTGCAGACATAAGTCCCTAGAGGAAGTTTCCCACCCAGGAGCTTCAGGGGCTGGAGAACAGCTGGTCAGACCCCTCTGATCAGCTGTGGGGCCCTGGCAGCCACACACCCTTTGGATTCTAAGGGCTGCTAGCAAGGTTGCCCTAAATAAATGAGTGTGCTCATAACCTGACTGGAGAGTAAGGCAGGGCTTAACCTCAGCCTCAACATAAAATGTTAGTATATCCTAAATTACATAGCTGTGTGATGTTTCCAGAGTTGCCTTATCTTATTTACCAATATGCCAAGTCAACATTTGGTCAGTAAAAAAGCCTTTCCTTCTTGGAAAACTCCAGTCACATAGTCTGGGAATGAGGATGCTCAACTAACATGTCATGTAAGTAAAGCGAGAAATTCAACTTAACATAAAGTACTTCTTGAGCCATTTTTTCTTCCCTGTTAAACCACAACTTAAACTTAAGCTCCAAAGTAAGTCACTTATTTTTTTTAATGAAAATACCTACATACCATCTCTGTTAGGTCATGCTAGATCTTGTCTTTACTTAACCCTGTTTCTTTACAAATGTGATCTGATGATAATAGTATGCCAAAGAGGAACCTGAAGGCTTTTGGTTGAGTATACAACTGTGTACGTCTATGTCACTTTTGTACCTTTTTTTGTCTCTCTTTTATTATAGTCTATGCATGGAACTTTGAAAAGTGTTGAGGGCCCACCAAACCTGGGGATAAATCTGCCTCTCAGTACTAAACCCACAACTCAAAACTCAGCCAGTCACAACAAGGAGGACACAAAATCTGTCAACGGCACAGAAAAGTTGGAGAAGAAATCTCCTTCTCCCATAAAGAAAGCAGAACCTAAAAAAGTTGCTAGTCCTGGCTGGACGTGTTGGGAGTGTGACAGGCTCTTCACTCAGAGAGATGTTTACATCTCCCACATGAGGAAAGAACATGGAAAGGTAAAGGAACATAAATTCAATTACAAAAAGGTGAATTAAACCAGAAAGGTGAAGTATTTGTTTCTAAATACCATTTGTGTTTTTGCAAATAATTCCTTTAAGTCCCAGCATTATTATTCACTGTTCTTATATTTATTTCATCTTTTTGCTTTGGCTGCTTAAGTTTTTTTCAGTTTCTACATCATTCTACTGAGAAAATCAATTGTAGGCTTGTTCATTCAGTACCGAAATTTTTTCAAGATGGAAAGAGTGAGAGATATTGCTGTATTTCATCCAAGCCATCTAATCTGTTCCAGGTTCTTATTTCTTCTTTGTGCCTTCCCAGTTCCCTCTCTTTACAGTGGTGTAGTGAATGTGGCAGTGCTAGGGTAACAGTTGGACCCAGTCTTAAAGATCCTTTTCCAGCTTAAACAATTTGATTCTGTTCTGTTCTGAAGCTCAGTGCCTGTTAGCCTCAGGGAGTGGAGACTCAGTCATGTTTTACTGGTCCAGTGAGTGCCAACTGATGTTTCATTTAAAGGCAGACACATTCCACAGTTAAGCTGTTTCTCTAATCTTACACTTGAAAGGTCAGCTGAGTTAACAAATTGAAGTTTATATTTAAAGCAGCTGAATTTGAGATATCTTCCTTAAAATGGATTGAAAGTGAATGATTGGAATGTTTCATCCTCGTGTCAGCAGAGAGACTGTTTGATGTTCTTCCTGCATTCAATAGCTTTTCCAGTTAAATGAAATTAAAAAGACTGGCAGGCAAGTGGTGACCCTGCTTAGCTGTGGCAGGCTCCAGCCCCTTGCTGACACGTGGCAGCCACCTGCCAAGCCAGTCTTCACCTTTGCTGTGTGCTGGTGGCAATGCTCTCTGACTCTTTCCTCAGCTGGGAACCAGGAAGCTAAGCTGCTGTACTGTGCTGCACTGCAGCAAAAGAGCAGGACTGAGAGGGATAATAGGCTGGCTTTGTCTAAGTGGAGGAGAACCACCCTGAGTGAAAACCCATAGTTTTCAGGATTCTAATGTGCTGTAATAAATGACTGCACATTTCCAGGGGTTTCTATTACAGTTATTATCTCTAAAACTGTTCTGCAGATGATTTTATTCTGTTTATAAACATTTTATGGAAAAGCTGTAAATGCTGGTCTACTGAGTGTCATCTTCAATTTTCTTAGGACAACTTCAAGCAAATAGCACCCCAGCATCATTGCCTGCAGTAACTCCCACCCCATTCCTTCAGCTTCCTGCTGCCCAAATATTAACTCAGCAGAGCTTTTACTGGCAATCAGAAATGCATTTAAGACTGAATGCATTGTACATTTATGCAATTCTTAAAAACAAAGCAGCACAACCTCCCAATGAAACTGTCACTTCAGAGTGAACTAGAGAGCGATACTCAGTCTGATTCCATCCACAGCAGAGTAGCCAAAGGCATGTAAAAGAAGGTTAGTAACATATCAATAATGCTTTCTGAATATTAGCTTTAAATCTGTGTCTTTCTGATGTTTATGTGCAATGTTACCTCAAGAACAGCCCTTATTGTGAAATATTAGATAATTGTAGCACTCAAAGCCTGACCTGAAGGCCTCTTTCATTGCTTCCATTCAGGTGTTGGTTTTTATCCCCATTCAAGCAGATCCTTGAATAACACAGGAGGCACATAGATACCAAAATGAACAGAAATACAACTCCCATGTCTTTCAGAAATGGGGGATACAGACCAGGTGCTACATTCCTTCCCAACCCGTCAAAATTTTTAGTACTCGTTAGCTTCAAAAAGACTATGTTGAAAAAATAAATTTTTACTATAGAGAGAATAGAAATGAGCAAGATAAGATAACCAAGTATGTAATATGGATCTAATAAAAAGAGGAACTGATTTACAGTTTGATTTTCTTAAGAATTATAGGTGTGGGTTAAATGCTCTAAAATGATCCTTTCAGAATGATTGTTTAAAACTGTAATTAAGCAATTCATGTGCTATTCACAAAATCCATTGTCATGCAAGCTATATGAAAATACTAGTTTCAAACTTCTAATTTCTGCTTTTGCAGGACCAGAGTGAAAGAGCTGTAACCCCTAGCTGATCCCAGGCTGGATTATGCAGAGGTATTCATAGGAGAGGTATTGCCATGTATATCCTCTTTGGACAGATCCTTAAGGTTCCAGCCCTTATTGGGAAGTGTCTGCACAGACAGACAGATTCACATTTTCTGATCATTTCCTGAGGATCCTGGATGAAAGGAGCCAGCTATAGGGTAGTAAATTTTGTAGCCACCTTGGATACACCTTGGACTCTCTGCCTGATCTTAAAAGTGCTGCAAATAAAAAATAAAAAAAAAAAAAAAAAAAAAAAAAAAAAAAAAAAAAAAGTTGCCAGCCCAGACAAGGGAGGGTTCCAACAAGCCTGTACAAGTCCTGTCTGAAACTGGATCATGTGTGTCTGCCTTCTACCAGGCAGGCATATGCTGAGCTCCTGGGACTTGTGTGCAGGTGTGTTTCTGTGAAAGGGCAGATGTTTTCTAAGTAGGAATTACCATCTCCAACTTGTTCATTGATCATCCTCTTCCTGTCAAGACAAGATGCTGTACAACAGATCATGCTGCACTGAATTACTTTTAATTAATTTTTCAGTTCTTTTCGGTTTGGCTGCCATTGCAGAAACTAATGCATCCAAAATCGTGTTTGGGTTTCTATCTCGAATTTCCCCAAGGAATTTAGAACAAGTGTGGGGTCACAGCTGGCTACCCCACATAGTGCCCCCAGGTCCTGCTGAGCATCATCCTCCTCCTGCTTTTCTGACCACAGGCCTGATGCCTCTGCTCACTGTCACACAGCTACAATGTGTGACTGTTCCAGCCCTTCTCAGTTTCTTCCTTTACTTTTTCCTTCCACTTGACCAGCTGCAGCATCAGCCCCACAGAATTCCCCAGACAGATGGCCATCAAGCGGGCATCAGATCATACCATTTTGTCATGACTTTCCTGAACCCTGTTGTGTGTCAGCGTCTGTGAGGTTCAAGTTTGGTCCTTCTCTGCTCTTCACCACTCCCTGTATGTGGCTGAGGAGCTCTTAGTCAGCAGTAGAGGACATGGTTTAGTGATGGGATGGGAAAGCAACCCCCTCATCCTGCTGCCTTTATTGATCCAGAAATAGTCCTCTGATCTTCCCTATATCTTTGGTGAAAGAAACTCTCTTAATCCACCGTCCGTGACAGCAGTTTACAGCAGGGGACAGGTGTGTGTGTGCAGCTCGGGGGGGCACACTGCTTTGAAAGAGGTCTAGCTCTGACTTGTACAGTGTTGGTGAAGGGGGGGGTGTACGTGAAGTACAGTATCAAAAACGGGTAAGTGATGTTTCTTTCCTAATTGTCAAAAGGTTCAACACATGCACCACTTTTATTAAACTTTTTTAATGAAAGTCTTTCTCTTCTTTTTTTTAAAGCAAATGAAGAAACATCCTTGTCGGCAATGTGACAAATCTTTCAGTTCATCCCATAGTTTATGTCGGCACAATCGTATCAAGCACAAAGGCATTCGGAAGGTTTATACGTGCTCGTAAGTTCTGGTTTTATTTAGAAAGGGAATACAAAACCCATTGTTAGTTGAACTTCTTTCCTTAACTGTGTAAGAGCCATTGTCCCATTCATTCAGATGCTCAGGACAGGCCAAATCAATTTGGCCAAAACCAAACCTGTCCTGCCTACAGAAGTGTGTCAGGCTCCTGAGAGTGCTGTGTGTAAAGTCTACAATCTGAAACTTGGCTGAGCTGAGCGTTTGCAGTTCCACTCTGGGGAACCTGGTTTTCAGGAAATCTCTGAAGTACACAACCACTCTCTCCTAATCTACAAAAGGCACTTGTTAAGCATGACACTTGAATGTCTTTTTGTGTGTGTCTGCAGGCACTGCCCAGATTCAAGACGTACTTTTACTAAGAGGCTGATGTTGGAAAAACATATTCAGTTGATGCATGGCATTAAAGACCCTGATGTGAAAGAAATGGCTGAATCTACCAATATAGAAGAAAGGGAAGTAAAAGAAGACACAAAGGTAATAACTTAGAAGACTAATTCAATCACTGGAAATTATTTTTTTTTTGGCGGGTATATATTTGGAACCTTTAAATAAATACAAATACTTCAATGCCATAAATGTCTCATCTTCTGAAGTAGAGCCCCAAAAGGATTTTTGCTTGTCAGAGTTGTTCTAGAATCTGCTAAGGGAACAGTTCTGACATTTGCAAGTCACAGTTATGAAAAGAACTGCATATTTATGCTTACATGATACACCATTTCTGTCTTTTTGTTAGGTTCCTAGTCCAAAGCGTAAATTGGAAGACCCTATAATGGAGTTCAGACCTCCACGAGGTGCAATCACTCAGCCATTAAAGAAGCTGAAGATAAATGTTTTTAAAGTTCACAAGTGTGCAGTTTGTGGCTTTACAACAGAAAATCTTCTCCAGTTTCATGAACACATTCCTCAGCATAAATCTGATGGCTCCTCATACCAGTGCAGGGAATGTGGACTCTGCTATACATCTCACGTGTCCCTTTCCAGACACCTCTTCATTGTACATAAGCTGAAGGAGCCTCAGCCAGTATCAAAACAGAATGGGTCTGGGGAGGATAATCAGCAAGAAAACAAACCCAATCATGAGGATGACTCGTCCGACAGTGCAGCATCGGACAGAAGATGCAAAGTGTGCGCAAAGACTTTTGAAACTGAAGCGGCCTTAAACACACACATGAGAACACATGGCATGGCCTTCATCAAGTCCAAAAGAATGAGTTCAGCTGACAAGTGATCAGATTGTTTGGGATGCAGAAATCTCGCTCCACATTGGAATACTAATGACATTTTTGCTACAGAAAGTTCAAGGTATAATAGTGTTAACAGTACTGTTCAGGCTGTTGCAATATATTCTGCATAAAAGTGTCCCCTTCACCTCATTGTCTATACCCTCAGAACCATTGAAGCAGTATTTGAGTTGAAAAGAGTTTGTATATATTTAAACTAATAATTTTTATACTCTTTTGTTATGTGTTTGTATCAGTATCTAGTGGAAGAAAATTTTTTTTTCCGTTTTTTTTCTGTTCTTTTGTAGTACGTTTCTTTAAAACAGAGTTCTGAATGCTGGGGCAGTTCCTTAGGTTCTCTTAAACTGTTTGGGTTTTGAATGCTTCTGAAAGAAAACTTAGCTAATGGAAGTGCACCAGGAGGAGGTGCTAGGAGGGGAGAGGAGAGAGGAAGCAAGCTAAGGGGAGATTTTAAATCCTAAAGAACTTGGCCTTCCAAATGTCTAAGGAAGCTTTTAAATTTTTTCTTACAAAATATATTATAAAACAAAAATAAAAGTACCACTGTATGTGTCAAATGAAGTGCTGGTTTTTAGGTGGCAACACCAGAACAGGTGCAGACCCCTTGGAGTGGTAAAGTACTTTTGAGGAGTATAAATGCACAACTCTTGAGTATCATGAAGTGATTTTTTTAGATCATCAGGTGCTTGTGATCAAAGCTCAAATTGTTACAAAAGGGCTGGGCTGCTCTGGATTTAAGAAATAAGATGTAATTAGAGGAATAGGTTTATAATGATGGTGTTTTTTGTCATGTAATTTATTAAACATAGAAGTGAGTACACAGCATTATGTATTTTCCTTGCTGGTTATTGAAAGGAAATAGCTGACCCTTGCTACAGGGGTTGGGATTTGCCAGCTCCACTGATCATGCCAAACGTTCTGGTGCTTAGTGTCACACACAGCCACAACTGGGAAGGAGCCAGCCCCAGCCAGGAGTGGGACTGGGGCTTGCAGCTTTAGCACAGGCCCTGCAGAGCTCGGCCAGACATTGCAAACTCCTGTCCAGCACCACTAGTTTTGCTTGCACAACTACAAAAAGGTACCATACTGTCCCTTTCAGATAGAGTTCTCTGTGAGAGTATATTTTTAGTTTGTTTTTGCATTTTATACCTTGTATGTAACCCTACAAAAATTTTTTGTACTTTTTTTTAAAACAAATTGTGTATATATAGATAGCTGCATGATAAACAGTAGTAATCGTTGGGTTCCTTATAGGTCTTGCTGCTGTCAGGTGTTACTATACACTATGTCCATTACGACTGTATTAAACACATTTCATATGTAAATAAATGTGGAGCATTTTGCCCCAAAAGATTTGTGAGATTCTGTTATTTATCATTAAATTTTAATAGTTTTAATATTTGAAGTGTTTAAAAAACTATGGATCCTCTCTCTCAGCCAGCTCTGTAAAACTTAATCGTTCTGGCAGTTGTGTATCAGGTACATTAGTTCTGCTCTCTCCATCCTCACTCCTAATTTGGCTCCTGGGCAGATGCTTGCTAGCCCATTTATATTACTGGCATATCAAGTGCTTGTGAGGTACTTCATCCTAGAGTGCGCAGTGGGCACAGCACCTCAGTGCTGGCCACTGCCACCACTGCCCTTCCCATTTAGTGGATACCTCTGAACACTTGTTTGTTGATGTGCACTGTCAACTGTACAACAAATGAGTTATCACTATGCAGAATGGTGTTTTGTATACAGTGAACAGATAATAAAAGTTCAATTTTCACAGCCATTATTAATACTTTTCTTTATTTCCCCTTTTCACTGTCTTACACCTGCAAGTAACCTGATGATGCAAATGGCATCATGGTGCCTGTGTGTCCCTCATGTCCCCAGAGAAGCTCCTGCACAGCCAGGGAGTACAGCCCAGCTGCTTGGCAGTGGGCTCTCTTCAGGTCTATATGGCAGATTAGTTTAGCTCTCCTGCCAGTGATCTCCTGAAAAGTTTAAGGGATAGAGGGGTCTTGAACGGCCCCATAAGCTCCAGCCACATTTCTGTGTCAGAGCTGACACACCTCCTTAACAGGAGGACAATGTCGTGAAAAGCAGGTGAACAGAAGGTTTTTAATCAAGGTGAGATAAAGTAAAAAGGCACAAATATCAGTAGGCATGCCTAAAGGAATTATTTCCTCTTGTAAAGTACAGAAAAAATGTTTAAACTTATTTTTGTCCAAGATCTAACATTTGAGTTGTTTGCTTTTAATTAACACTGTGATGCTAACAGTCAGTGATGATATAAATACTCCTCTTTTTTACCCCTTTCCTGTGAGGACTGAGTAATGGATTAAACCTCATAAAACCTCTCTGAGAGTTAGGAAAGGGATCATGAAGACTCCACCATTTTGCAGCCGCTCTTGTCCTTGGAAACAAAGGTGCTTAGCAGTGCAACCTCAAATTGCAACAGAAACTAAGGTTATGCATCTCCTCCTATTGTGTCCCTTCCCATTCCACCCCTTCTGCTCTTCAGGGAGCCAAGAAGTGCACTGAGACCTCTGCCCAAACACCCAGCTGCACACAAACTGCCCAACCAGGACTGCTCCAAGGCCATCTGCCAACACAGCCTCGATAAAACTGTTTTTTCACCTGCTAATACTGGTTAACACCTCACCTCAGGGCATGTGGGCAGTGCCTGGCTGCCAGTCACCTGGCTTGGGCCATGGGGTCTGAGAAATAGCACCAAAATAAGTCACTGAGGCTGTAGTAAGCTGGGGTGGGGGGAACCCCGCAAACCATGGGGCATGCACTCATCAGTGGGGAGGTGACAGAAAATGACAACAGGGGAGTTTGCAATAGCCCAGTGAGGCAGGATGGAGCTGGCCCACCTCACTGTGGCCAGGGCTGTACCAAGGTGCTTTCCAAAATGTGCACTTTGCCACAATAAAGATGCCCTTGAGAAAAGCTGTGACACTGGACAGAAGGAACAATAAGGGGAAGTGGACACTGCCAGCCAGAGCCACCTCACTCTGTGCAATCAACCTTACAGGAAGCAAAATGCTCCACCACAAGAGTAGTGGGCTCAGGGGAGAGGC
This sequence comes from Sitta carolinensis, assembly GCA_032173965.1. Lineage (NCBI taxonomy): Eukaryota > Metazoa > Chordata > Aves > Passeriformes > Sittidae > Sitta > Sitta carolinensis. Next base: position 2,599,527 of record CM063313.1, on the reverse strand, counting down.
AAACACAATTCCAGACACTTCCCAGGACAAGATCTGAGGCAACAGCCTGAAGTTGTGCCAGGGGAGGTTTAGGTTGGATGCTGGAGAAAGGCTCTTCACCTGGAGGGTGGTTGGGCACTGGAATAGACTCCCTTGAGAAGTGGTCACAGTGATAAGTCTGACCGAGTTCCTAAAGTGTTGTTATACTCTGTAGCACACGATGTGTCTCTTGGGAATGGTACTGTGCAAAGCCAGGAGTTGGACTTGATGATCCTTGCCAGCCCCTTTCTGGCAGACTCTGTGATACACACACACACTCACACACAGAGATGTGTGCTCCCCCATGCAGGGTGCAGCCTGCCACCCACTGCCTCACTCTAGCATGCCCCAAATCCTTCATGTCCCACCATACACACTGCAGCTATGCTGTGCCTGTAGGCTCAGCCAGAAATAAGTCTAATTAAATCAATGCATTTGTGTAGCCCAGTGCCTGGTACCTCTAATGATTACCATGTGCATCTGCCTCCCTTGTTCCTGGGGTGCCTGGGCATGACACATGTGTGCTGTGACCACCCTGCACAGTGCCCCCAGATACCTCCCTCAGAAGCTGTTCAGCCTTGGCCTGCTTGCCGTCGGTACAGCCAGAGCTAAATCTGGCAGACCACAATCCCTCTACTTCTCTACATTTGTCTGGTGTTTGTATTTCTGGAGGGCATTTACAGTTGCACAACTTGACCTGCCAAAGGCCCAAATGTTCTCAGTTCTTAACCTCTGTCGGCCTGTGGGGAATTGAGTTTGTCTAGCCTATTTACTTTTAAAAGGATTTTTATAAAACTCTGACCTTTTCATTCTGTTAATATTACCTTTCTCAGTACACCTAACGTACACACAGAGCTGCCAGGCCAATAACGGCACACAGAAAAACCTATTTTAGTTTAAAACCTTTCTCAAATATTAGGGCAGTTCAGTAGTCAATTCTTTGTATTTGAATTTCAGATTATTACTCAAAGGTTATCTGCCCAGGCTCCTTGAACGGTAACTAGGAACAGTAGGAAATGGATTGACAAGAGAAATAAGTACAGAACTGGTCAACCATGGAAGGCACAAGCGTTCCTGACCTACATCCCCAGGCTCTGTGTACAAAGTAGATTCTGCAGCCAGAAGTGGATGCAGATGCAGGAGCACAAAAGAAGGAGTCACTTCTTGTCTCATACCTGGGCACTTCCTCACTTTGAAAAAAAAAAAAATTTGATTTACTCCTCAACAACAACTGTACAAAACCTGGTTTTGATGTTATTTCTTTCACAGTTGGGAAAAAAGAGCTTTCTTCACTGGGACCAAACAGCCCATATGAGGGCATTGCAGTCAGGCACTGCACTGGGAATGACCCAGATTCACCTGGAAAATTAACTGGAGGCACTACAGCTCTCCTCTCTGAGCCCCAGGATTCTCTTTTGAAGGAAGATATGTATTTGAAACAGTAATGTGACTATTAGCCAAATAAGCTGAGCATGGTACTCTTCTTAGATATGTCCCCTTATATGATTTGGCGAGAGACTTTATGCAGTTCATTTATTTTCTGTTCTCAATTTGTGCTATTTTGTATTCAATGATTCTGATGTGATGGTGGGGATATGGATGTAGTGCATTATCAGCATTGCTCTCCCTGGGGTCAGTCCAGCACTTGGCCAAGAGTGTCATACCTCTGGAGGCCAAACCAATATTGCTGGTCAAGCACAACAATATTTCCTGATTTAGTGACTGTTTCTGATTTTTTTTATCCCGTTCCATGGGAGAATGGGAAGGAAAAGAGAACGTTATTCACTAAATTCAATTGAATATTCAGATAGCTGGATCCCTCTCTCCCCTTACCCTTCCTCCCCAGAAAAAGATATTATTTTCACAAATAAACTATTCCCTGAAACAAATCCACTCAGCTGAAATCCAATTAGCTCTGCAGACACCGGGTCACAGAGCAGACTCAAAATGTTGACTCATACACTTAGAAACTAACTCTGGGGTTGCAAACTGCCTGTGAATGGGTCCTTGCCAGCTCCCAAGGAACATGACAAGACGCAGGAGAGGAGTGACACACGCAGAAAGCCAACATGCTCCCAGGCAGCAGCCTCCAAAGTGGGGGTGTGCATCCACGGGTGTGCCCGAAGTAAATAGTCTTTCTACTGATGCAAAACTGCAATGAAATAGAAGTATTAAAAGTATCCCGAAGAGGGGTGAGCTCTGTGCCCATGACCAATCCCCTGGAAAACAAAGAGCTGTCATTCAATATTATATATACAGGTAACACTAATGCCTGGCTGTGTGCAAAGGTCTGGCAAATCTGCCAGAATGTCAAGAGCTACATTTTCTGTGTACTAAAAAAATAGCGTAATTTTCTAGCTGCAGAGCTCCAGAAGAGTTACTGTTCAAATATTGAAGTCAATCATCCAGTGCAGGGGAAGATTCCAAAATACATGTAACCTTTAATAATCGAAATCATGCAGATGGTAAAATAACAAAGCCACCAACAGAGGTGTGGGTGATTCCCAGCATCTCTGGAAAATGAAGAAAAACAGCTTCCTAATATGTTTCTCTTGCCTCACCAGAAACAATGGAGGAGTCCGAGTGTTTTCTGAGCTATCGCACCACTATAACACCAAGCACAATCAAACCAACAGACAAAGGAAACTGCAATCTCAGAATTAAGCATGGGTTCATGCCTCAGACAAAAGAAAGTCCCATCTATGTGAACAAAACCAAAACAAAAAACAAACAAAAAAACAAAAACAAACAAACAAAAAAACAACCAAAAAAAAAGCAGCTTCAATCCTCCCAGGTCTCAACACAAAGCTGCCTTCTCGCTTTTCTAAATTCTAAATTGTCCACACACTAACTTTGCTTCTTCCACTTTTAATTCTCTCCATCAGGAATGACTACAAGGAGTTGTTCTAACACTGAGCAGGCTTTGTCATTTATGTTCTCTCAGCTGCTTCCATCTCCCTGCTGAGTGGCTTGTCTTTTGCCTCCAAAAATTATATTCCTGCTTCACAATAGGCAAGAATAATTTCCTGCCTATTTGGTGAATTAAAGCACTACCCAAAAATAACACTCAGAGATCATTCTTCTATGACAGCCTTTGTTCTGCGAGTGGCAGCATTGTAACTCTAGTCTAGGATGAAAATTCATCCATTTATGTTCAACCATTCCTTGTGTGACCAGATAATAGAAAAGTGTCAAATATTTACTGTTAAATGCAAATATATAATTAAACACAAAGTAGGGATTAAATCTATTCTACTTTAGGAGGAATTTGGGTGTGATACACAGTGTTTTGGAACAAAAGCTTGTTTCCTGTGTTTTTTTCATATTGATGTAGATATGATACCCAGCATTAAGATAATGAATTAAAAGCTAAAGTGGAATGTACAGCTATAACCACAAGAATGACAGAGCTTTCCTTCCAACAGCAAAGCAAATTTAACAAAAATGTTTTTGTCAAATTGCTTCTATTTGCCTATGAGTTAGTGGTCTGAACCCTAGTATAATTTACTGGGATGTTCAATGAGGTTTTTAGAGACTGAGATTTGTTAGTCTCCCTCACGTCGATTGTACAGCCTGATAATTTTGTCCCAATCACCATTTTTAATCTCTGTTTTCTCGGGGTTTTTAATAAAAATAAAGGCAAGCAGATTTGTACAAAAAGCAAAAAAAAAAACCAACCAAAACCAAAACCCAAAAAACAACCAAACACCAAAACAAACAAAACAACAAAAAAAAAACAAAACACCAAAAAAAACCAAACCAAACCAAAACAAAAAAAACTCCATGAAAAAAAAATCTGTCCAAATAGTATGGTATGAAAAACCTACTCTGAGGAATTGCAGAAAACCTTTTGCTGGGCAAGAGTCAATACATTTCAGAGGGCAGATCCATTTGCACAGAACATATAACTTTGTTACACACCTTTTAAATTAAACTCTTAATTGCACAAAGAAAATTCACAATCTTTTCACCACCTTTGAGTATTTTGTATATTTTTCTTCTATCTTAGAAATTACTTCTAAGTACAAACGACATCTGCTCAAAGGGCATAGTAGCAGATGCTTTCTATGAGTATTTAAAGGATAGCAGAGAACTAACCTGAAATCACATAAACTTAGAGGAACTCCTGTGTAGCAAGCGAAAGAATACTGGTGTCACTGGAAGAGTAATCAGGTGTGAAGGATCATATCTAGATCATGTCTAGTTGGTGTCCTTGGAGCTTTCTTTCCAATGTGCCATTTCTGTTCATTCCTGAGAGTATCACACCTTCCCCGTGATCTACTGCCAGCTCTGCCTCTCTTAGTCAGTTCCAGTCTCTCTTGTCCAATTGTTTATTAAATTAAAGTCTTGATGAATTGCTGGCAATTTAGAAAAACACCGCTCTGGTCAGACAGTTTGTGTCCATTATCTTAGTAACATGTGTTCTCCGTTCTCCCATTCTCAGTCCTCAGGGGCAAATTTTAAACTTGGTGAATGCCCGACTCGGTTTGGCCCATTTAATTCCCAGGAAAACAGTCTGTGACCTGTACCTGCGTGGCTGCTTGCTGCTTCAGGCTCATGCAACCATTCAGTGATGGAAAAGTGGAAATGCGTGTGAAGTCTGCCTGTGCTGCTGGGGGTCTGACCACTGCCAGGCACACACTGAGCTGCCCCGGCCCATCCCAGCCGGCCGCCAGGCCTCCGGAGGGCACCGAGGGGCTGCCACGCACAGCGGCGGCTTCTCTGGGCCTCTGTGCTCCTCTCTGATCGAGGCCGTGGCGCGGTCCCGGAGCAAAAGCTGAGGCAGGTCACCGCTAGCTCCTGCCATGAGGTGATTCCGCTCGGAGCCGCTGAGGAGGAACCGCCAGGCCCTCACCGAGCTCCTCACAGTCCCTCACGGCTCCTCACGGTCCTCACAGTCCCTCACGGCTCCTCACAGTCCCTCACGGTTCCTCATGGACCCTCACGGTCCCTCACGGCCCCTCACGGTCCCTCACGGCCCCTCACACGGTCCCTCACGGTCCCTCACGGCTCCTCACGGCCCCTCACGGTCCTCACGTCCCCTCACGGCCCCTCACACGGTGCCTCACGGTCCCTCACGGCTCCTCACGGTCCCTCACGGCCCCTCACACGGTCCCTCACGGCCCCTCACACGGTCCCTCACGGTCCCTCACGGCCCCTCACACGGTCCCTCACGGTCCCTCACACGGTCCCTCAGGAACCCTCCCGGTCCCTCACGTCCCCTCACGCCGTTCCCGCGCTTAGCGCAGCGCCCCCTGGCGGCCCGCGCTTTTCCCGGCCCGCCAATCAGCGGCGCACACGCCGCGGCGGGCCCGGGGTGCCCTCAGCACCCGCCTGACCCAAAACTCTCCCGTGCCGGAGCCCGGCGCAGCCGGCCCGGTGCTCGTCGGGCGGGCGCGGCTCTTGCCGCCGAGCACAGGGGGCCGAGCGTTCACCGGCCGTCCTTCGGTGCGGCCAGCTGCTCAGGCTTTGCTCAGGGGCAAGAAGCAAAGGGCCTCGGCCCCAGGCCCTTGCGCCGCGATGCATCTGGGAGTTCTAGTTCGCCTGGTTGCACAGGCCCTCTTCCGTCAGCCGGGCGGGAGAGGAAGGAGACTACAGATCCCGGCGGGCAGCGCGGGCGCCGCTCTTGTCCCTTGGCGCGGCGCTGAGGCGCGGCCTGCGCTGGCCCGGGAGCGGCGGGGCCGCCATGGATCTGTTCGGGGACCTGCGGCGCATGAACAAGCGGCAGGTACCGGGGCTGCGCCCGGGGCCCCCGCGGCGCTCACCCCTCCCTGGGGAGCGGGGATTCCCAACGCCAGCGTGCAGGGTCCTTCCCACCACTGTCCCCGCGTGCTGCCGAGAAAAGGAACAAAAAATGAAGGCGTGTGGTTAAAGTGCATCCGCTGCTGGAAGGGCGGGCGAAGCGGGAGAATTGGGGGGCAGAAAGTCAAATCAGTGGTTTTCTGGATAAGAAATTTCAGTATGACGGTAGCAGGAAACGATTCTTTGTCGTCTCTCGTCTCCTACAGCTCCTCTCTTTAAACAAAAGTCCCTCTCAGAAGGTCAGCCTCTGCTGATAGTCCGGTGTTCCACACGTCCCTTTGGGATGTTTCTGAGCTCGGGAGGGAGGCAGGGCCGTGTGACCGAACCAGGCTTGATCGTTTGCCAGGTCGCTTCCCCAGCTTTATAAGCCTTTATCAGAGTTTGCCTTTGTCACTGACTCACAGGAGTGAATGAATCCAAGACAAGGATTCCAGCTTTATGCTGCAGTTTGGTGGATTCTGACATGGGAATCTCTGCTACCAGACTTGTGTTGGAGTAGGATTTTAGTATAAAAGCCTAGAATTTGTGGTGCACTTGAGTTGAACTTCTATGTTGTGCTTTTAAATACAATACAGTACCTTTAAAATTCAATTTTCTTGTTTCACACAGCTATATTACCAAGTCTTAAATTTTGCTATGATTGTGTCTTCTGCTCTAATGATCTGGAAAGGGCTGATCGTGGTCACTGGCAGTGAGAGCCCCATTGTTGTGGTGCTCAGGTGAGTCAATGGAAAGGCTTTCTACTTCAAGTCTAGGTATTGTTTTGCCTTTTGTCTCCTCCCCTTTCCCCTTGGATACATTTGGAATTTGAAATCTCACCTATTTAAAAAAGAACTCGAACACTTACTTTCTTCTAGCTGTGTATGGGCTCTGGCAAAAGTCACACTGTCAGTAGCCATGGCCCAGATTCCACTGAGGTTTGTAGGAGAAGTAAATGCATGAGGCCTTTTAAAATTCAAATTCCTTCACTTAATGGTTAAAGTCCTGCAGATTGCTTTCTGGGATTTGGGTTCTCTTAAAGGTCTGAGCAGTGTTACTGAATGCGTGAAGCTACAATTAAAATTGTGGGTTTATCTGTAAGAATTAAATGTTCTTTGATTTCACGGTGCTTCTTTCATTTATGCCAACAAACTTTCTCTTTCTTGTTTGTAGTGGCAGCATGGAACCAGCTTTTCACAGGGGAGACCTGCTATTCCTAACAAATTTCCATGATGACCCAATCAGAGCTGGTGAAATAGTTGTTTTTAAAGTTGAAGGCAGAGACATTCCAATAGTTCACAGAGTTATCAAAGTACATGAAAAGTAATGCAACTTGGCATTTTTTTGTTTGTAAAGCTCCTTTCCTTCCCCATGGCTTTCAGTGACAGTTTGATTGTGGTTTAGTGTGTGAGAAAGGCAAGTGAGGATAAGCATGTGAGAGAAAGCTCAGCTATAGGATGTGATCCACTTCTGTCCCCAGTTTGGTGCCACACTTCTCAAGGGTCTGACACCTTTCCCTCAGCAAAGCTGCTCAGGGTTGGAGTAGGTAAAGCTGTGCCCAGGAGGAATCCTGGCAACAGGAATGTGCATGGGAGCAGAATACACTTTCTATGCTGATGGTTGTACAGTTGGGATTTTGTTTATAAGAGCAAGTTTTTGATAGAAGGTGGAGATTCAGAGTCAGGGTGCAGCGTGACAGTGTGTGAGCTTTGCTAACTGAAGTTTTCCAAATTTTGACTCAGGATAAAAGAAGAGATTCTTCTTATTTTTGTGTCTCTTGGCCATACTGGCCACAACAATTCTTGCTGAAAAGCAGCAGGGAGAGGGCTTGGTTTGGCCTTGATTGCAGATGCCTACTCTGCTTAACAGTTCCTTCCAAACCACCGTTCTGCTCCTAGTTCTGCACAGTGAAAAGCTGAGCTGGAGATGGCAAGCATTGACATACTTGCTTCAGGAACTGAAGGTGTTTATTTCTTGAATAATATCTCTTCTTCCATGCTTTTTTAAAATTTCCAAGAATCACCTATTTAATTTTTATTACCTAATTTGTCTTTATGAGAACTCCCCATTTATTGATATCAGTACTTGAGCAAAATTCATTTCAAGACTGTAAACTCAAGAACTTTATTTGAATTTGTGATTTGTTGAAGATGCAGATAAACACAGGGCTTTTGTTGAGGAAGTTAGTGCCTGGATGGACAATATCCCTTTCATGTCCGTTGCGTAATTGCTGACATCAGTTAACAGTCTAGGAGTGTTGTAAAAAACGTTTCTTGTTAATATCTGTTGATAGATAAAGTCAGTAAAGTCTGTAATGTTAATGATTTAATGATGCTTGTTCAATAAGCAGGGCTGAAAGCAAACATTGTTATCTAATCTTGTAGCACTTTTCATCCTCATTTGCTTTGTAGCTGTTAATTGAGACTTTTAAATTAAGTGCTATTTAGTTTATCACCTCATTGCCTTCTAGAGGAAATGGGAACATCAAATTTTTGACTAAAGGGGATAATAATGAAGTTGATGATAGAGGCTTGTACAAAGAAGGTCAGAACTGGTTAGAGAAGAAAGATGTTGTTGGAAGAGCAAGAGGGTAAGTAAAGCAAAATGTGCTTTGTAATTAAATAGAAAAAATAGCTCTTAAATCGGTTCTGCTGTTGATACAGCAAACCAGATCTGATGTATTTTTTAGTTTCTTAAATTGAATTACAATTTTTTAAAACAACTGGAAAAGTTGCTTCCTATAGTCCTCCCACTGGTGTGGAGTGAGAGGGGCGGGGAAAAAGGACATTTAACAAATAGTTCACCTGAAAATACAAAATTAGCCAGGTTCTCCTTATAATTGCTGGAAATTCCTAGGAAAATATTTTGGCATTCCATGGGAATTTTATGCAAGGTTTGAGCTTTTGACTTTGTCCTCTTGTCCGTTGAGCTGAAATCTCTTCAGATTTTTCAGATAATTTCGAGTAAAGAAAACGAATGAATTTTACTTTCTATTCAGATCTGCATTAGTGCCAAGCGTAAATTGTGGGATTGCTCTGAAATAGTCCAGATGGAGTAACATTAAAATACTTCCATGTAATATTTGAGGGTTAATTTTACATTCACCTGTTTTATCAATTACAGGTTTTTGCCCTATGTAGGAATGGTAACTATAATAATGAATGACTACCCAAAATTTAAGGTATGTATACTGACATTCTGAATACTTGAATTGCTAAATAACAAGTACAGACAATAAGAACCTTGCCTCCAAGCACACATGTTAATAAATTTGTGTTTGTGGTTTGGTACCTAACGTAGGATGAGCTAGGTTTCCTTGCTTACTGTTGGGTAGTAGAATTTGTTTTTTGTAATGAGTTGAAAGCAGGTCATTTATTAGAATTTTCTTAGTTGAGTGTATGCAGTTGTGATGAATTTGATCACTTTAAAATCTTCCTGCAATTCTGTAAGACCAGAGCTCTGATTGTGGAAGGTGTGGTGTTTGAGAGGGCACCTTTGGAACAGCTTGTGCTTTCAGAGCTCAGCGGAGGGGAATTGTAACGAGTCTGTGTTCTGTGTTTCTTTGCAGTATGCTCTCCTGGCAGTGATGGGTGCATACGTACTGCTCAAACGGGAATCATAAACACAAGAACAAAGGGAAATAAGGGGAAAAAAACTAATATATTTCAGATGGTTTCATTTCTGTATACGGTTACAAAACTGTGCAAGCTTTTGTCTTGTCTAAATAAACGACACCTAATGAGTGAAGCTGTTGGCTGCTGGCTAATTACAAAATTACCTATTTGCCACCTCCTACAGACTGTTCTCAGCTAGCCTGGCACTGGTTTGGAGGACTGTCATGCTGCAGCAGCCGAGGGCTCTCTTGCCATGCCACAGTGGGTTTTCTTGACTGGTGCTGCATCTGAATCCACTTTTGCCCTCCTGTTTGTTTTGCGAGTTACTTTTCATCTGTCAGGGCTCTTTTTTCTCCACCATACAAACTGTACGGTGTACAAACTTTGATCAGTGCTTATAAGGACACGGAATCTCTGAACAGGTAGTAAGTTCTAGGAGTTTAGTCAGGCTCATGCTTCAGCTGGCTGGTTGTGGCTGACAAAAACAACCAAGGAAGGGAGTTTCACTGTGACTTGGTACTGAGCAGTGGGGACTCAGAGCTTTTTCCCTGAATTTTACATTTGCTCCTTCGTGGGGTAAGGAAAAAAGCCCAGATGGCCTGATTTTTAGAGGCCTGGTTTTTAGGGAACGTGTGTTGCTAGTGTTCAGGCTGTTGGCAGTTCTGCCTTTTGTGTTCTAGTTCTTAAACAAAACTAACAAAAATGTTTTCTAGGGCTTTAATAACACTTGTAAATTACTGAATGAATAGCACAGTAGTACACTTCTGGGATATTGCCAAGAAGGGGAAACCAGAACTCTTATGCCAGTTTGGAGAATGTATTATTCTCTCCTATCATATAACACCTGAATAGTGTTAAACATAAAATTGATTTTTCATTTTAAAACTTACCTGATAACTGTCTTTTATGACATTTGGTATTTTTCTCTTATCTTTGAATGTCAGTGTTGAACCTTCAACAAAGTAGAACTTGTTTTCCTTGCTGGCTTTGTTTTTGTAGCTTTGATAAGAAGCAGCATGATGCTTTTTTCCTCTGGAGTTCTGTTTCTTCTGTAATCCCTTACCTCTGCAAAAATACTGTTATACAATAATGACACCTTTTTTGTTGTAACAGCTCATGCTCAGCAGACAGCTGCTGAATTTCTCCAAGTAATATTACTTCTTTTGTGTCCTACTAAGTGGTTTTCATGTCCAACTGTATTATAAAAATTACTTTGTGTCAAATTGTATAGAAATAAAATTGAGTGTAATAAATGGCATGGCAGAATAATGTTGGGATCCTTAATGCAGTCTTCCTGGAAGTGTATCATCCCAGTTAAGAAAAATAATGTAGTTTTTTGGTGACAGTGTATGTAGAGTAAGATTTTTTCTTTCTCTTGGTATTGCTGAAATCCAGATTTATGCTGTCCACCTACCCCAAGTGAGCGCAGTCAGGTCTGACTTGGAGAGTACAGTTGGACATTTTGCAGCTGCCAATATGATACTGGGATCCAGTCACAGGAGTGGCTCAGAGCTGTGCTGGGGGGGATTAGAGTGGATGTTAGGAAACATTTCCATACTGAGAGGGTGTTCAGACCTGGAGCAGCCCCTCAGGAGAAGGTGAATGCCCCAGGCTCAGCATTCCAGCAGCACTTGGACAATGCTCTTGAGCTTCTGGGCAGCCTGGAAGGCTGTTGGGCTCGATGGTCTCTGTAGGCTGTTCTGGTCCACAGGCACATCCATAAATGCTTTCCCATTTGAAATCTCCAGTTATTGAACCCCTCCACTGCAAAAATAATAAACCCAAACTTGTGGCTGCCACAGCAGCCTGGCACACATTAAATGTGCAGTGAGCAATCACTGTGGTTAAGCCTCAACTGTCCGGGCTTATTTCATTATTATTCAGCCTCTGTAAAGTTGTGGAGCTATTTTCTCAGAAATGTCTTCAATTCTTCAGGGAACTGCTGCTGCACTGAGTCGATGTTGAGGTTATTTGCAGAACACCTGCCCTGAGTGCAGGTTGGAAATGCTGGAGATTAGTCTATTCAGCATCTTCAACATTTACAGAGTACTCCTCAGTGATCACGCCTGTTATTACGTTGGACATACACTTCCACCAGTGTTTGCTCTGTACGTACATCCTGGCTGTGTCTAACACCAGGGTCCCTACAAAGAAAATGATGAAAGGCACACCATTCTTACATTATCCCTTTTTATAGCCATCAAATGTGCATTGCTGATAGAACAATGATGCTTGTCTAAAATGTAAAGGAAGCAGATTAAAGAGTGTTGTCGTGGTAATAGCATTTAGAAACCGTGAATGTTTTCCTGCCATGAAGCAGAGCAACATTTTGCTTTGCCATGGGATATATGAAAAGGGGAAGAGTGCTTTAAAACAGAGAGATCTGTTTCTTGATGTTCAAACACAGATTGATGTTATCAGGCTTTTTAAGGAGAGTTTGTCTTGAGTGAGTTGAGTCACTCACAGTTTGTAACATCCTTTTGTTGTATCTGGTTCCTTTTCTGTTTTGGGGGGGTCCAGAATAATATTTCCCTATACTATCAATTTATTACTTTTCTTAGAAGGGTAATAAATTAAGAACTAGAATAAATCCTTATGAGCAAGTAAAGAAGTAATAAAGACATATTATATATACAACATACGGGAAAGGTTTATGTGTTTGCATGGTATTTTCAGTAAAAGATATTTGGGACTACCGGGCAACAAGGAACTAAGTAAGAATTCATGTTTGGTTGGTTTTGGTTTTGTTTTCTGAAAATGGACAATTTCCTGAATTTTTCAATTTCCTGCCTTGATTGCTCCAAACAATTAGAAGTTTCTCTAGATGACAATATTTTATTTGATCAGCTGTCACTCAGCACGAGCACATGACTGTAGCTGTACTGCAGACTGCACAGTGAAACTTGAAGCATGGGAATACTATTGTGAATTAAGCAGGAATGCATAATTAATAACCAAAAGAAAAGAATGAATCACATTAATCAGTAAAAGAAGACGAAACAAGGGAACAATTTGGCTCAATACAGCAGGGTACACAATTGACTTCAAAAGGATTTGTACACGTTTTCCCGGAAATTATGTTAATCCACATCCGTGGGAACTTCCAGTAGGGATAGTTCAGTTCCAGTCATGAGGGGCTAGCTGGAGGAGCTGGCAGGTTCCTTACAGTCAGCTCTGTCCCTGTGTATCCCACCTCCTGCCATAGTTCTCTAGCCAGCAAAATTATCACATAAACTACACCCATTGCACGTGGCTTCATCCTGTCCCTGCTGTCCTCCTGGGTGACAAAGCACATCAGGGCTTCGTAGCCCATCGCTGCTCACCCACCGTCACTACAGTGAAACCACTCTTAACTGTTCCCCTTCAGAGCCTTTCCAGGGATATACTGTCTCCGTCTTTTCCTGCTCTGCCTCTTCAGGCTGGAATTCTTTGCATTCGTTAACTATAAAGTTGGCCAGTTCTAGGTGCCTCAGGGTGCTGCAAAGTTTACAGGGTCCCTGTGCAAGGAAAACAGTCCTGTAAGTGCGCACGCACTTTACTGTCACTTGTGACAGGAAATTTAGGTGATACTGGAAATTAAAATAAACTCTTTGCACGAAGTTTTCTGTTCCAGTGAGGGACAACGAGACCCTTTGTCCCCAGCGCAGCCGAACCGAAGCCGGCACGGAGCGGTCCCGCAGGGCGGGTGTGACCTCGCCTGCTCCGCGGCTGCTGCCGCCCTCTGAGGAACTGCCGGTGCCCGGCAGCAGCGCCCCTGGCCGCCCTCGGCTCCGGCCGAACGGAGCGGCGGGACGCGAACTCGTAGGGCGCGCCCGCGTTGCGGAGGTGACAGAGAGAGCGGGGGGCGGAGAGCGGCAGAGGGGAGAGCGGAGAGGGGGAGAGCGGAGAGCGGGAGAGCGGGGGAGTGGAGAGCGGAGAGCGCGGCCCCCCCGGCCGGGGCAGCGCGGCCGGCGCCGCCTCGCCCCCCCGCAGGGGCGGGAGCGGGCCCGTGAGGGGGCGGCGGGCGCGGGGCTCCGCGCACGGCCCCGCGCCCGATAAATGGCGCGGCGGCGCTTCGGAGCGTGGACGGAGCCGCGGGCGGAGCGGAGCGGAGCGCGGCTCGGGGCAGCACCGGCAGCAGGGCAGGATGCGGGGCGGGCGGCCCGCGGCGCTGCCGCTGCTGGCGCTGGCCGTGCTGACGGCGCAGGGCGGAGCGGCGCCCCTGCAGCCCGGCGGGACCCCCGCGCTCACCAAGATCTACCCCGCGGCAGCCACTGGGCTGTGGGTAAGTGCGGTTTAACTCCTACAAAGACACTGGAACGCGCGGTTCCTGCGTCCCGTGTCGAGACAGGGTAAGTGAAACCTACAGCTTCTCCGTCCACTTTTATTCCAGCAAATCTTACCAAGCGCCTCTCTCTGTCTCCAGGCTAACAGCTTGGTTAGCACTGCCTCTTCCTCAGCCACATTTTCTCTGACAATGTAACACAAGGCACAGAAGAAATTGATTGTGTGTGACACTGACAAAATCTTCAGTCCCAGTAGTGCTAGAACTCGACGTTATCGAGTCTAACCCTTCCCTTCCCTTCCCTCAGTAGCAAAGTCACGCTGATGTTTGAACAATCAAATCTTTACCCATTTTGGTTAATTTTGTGCTACTTTAATTGTTGTTACAGGACATTTAATGGGAAAAAAAAGCACTGGAGATTTTCCTTATGATTTTGAAGAAGAAAACAAGACACCATTTTCAGCATTTCCTGACAATATCAAGCAGGTGGAAGAGTATCTGCAGTGGGAAGAAATCTCAAAATATTTGCTAAGGCTTCTGGAAAGGAATGAAAATAAAAGTGGTCACTTTTTAAAAGGAGGGCTTCCCTGGTATACCAGGAACACCTGGGAGACAGATGAGAATAGCAGTTGGAAACATGTAAGTAAGATAAAACCTGTAACGATACTTCGTGTGTTCAGTTTTTGGTTTACAGTAACATCAGCTTCCTCTAACTGTTAGATTGCCCAGAAAAGCAGCAGAAATGCATCTCATGTATTAGACATTCAGTACAGTAAGGCTGTGCTCTTGATTACAGATTGTCACTCACCAGTTGTATTTTTCATGACTTCATTTGCTACTGGGCATAAACACAGCATGCATTCAGCAGATTTTAGTGCCTGGGTTCCTTTCAAGCTGCTTGGTTGGGCCATTCTTTTCTTCATGCTTAGGTGATCACATCAGCAGCACATATTGCCCAGCAAAGCCAAGCTAGTGGGAAAAACCAAGTGTGAGGGCAGGAGGAAGCACATCACACTGACTGTCCCTTTCCATTACCATTCAGGATGTTCTGCCTTGGGCTGAATAAAGTCGCAGTGCTGCAGAATTTTCTCCAGTCCCAGCTTTGTCCCTGTCTCCTTTGCCTTGCTGGCTACTGCTGCAGTCATTCCTGGGTTTGCTAAAGCAGTTTGGGACTACTGATAAACTGCCCCTCCTCATCCCTCAAATTAATGTTCTTCCTAGTGCTGTTGCACAAAACAACAAGGTTTTGGAACAGATTAATCCCTCTTCTTTTGGGAAATCCTAAAAAATACACTGGGAAGGATAACAGTGAGGTTTTACAGAAATTAGTTGGGGTCTAATGGTCCTGTTGGATCCACAAGAAAATTCTTTTCCTTATAATGCCTCAGGCACAGTCACTCTAATAAAGCTGCAGAATTCTTCTGGGTGACAGTGAAATAGAATAAAAAGATTAATACGCCCCCTTTAAGACATCAATGGGAAGATTTTTTCCCTCCTCATATTCTACTGCAATATGATGTCATTAATATTCCTGGGCTAACTTCAGCCTGGTTTCCCTCCTGAAATACTGGTGCAATCAAGTCAGCGAATACTGAGGCTTTTATTTGAATATGGGTAAAAATTCACCCTTTAAACTGAGCTGTGATTTAAGTCTCTCACACCAGTGATATGAATGCTGCCCATAGGTTTCTTTTTTTGCTGTGGCTTTATGATAGCAATGCATCATAGTAACTGATTATTAAAGCTATCTAAAAAAGAAACTATTTATTCTGTCTTCAGTTCTGTAATCAAATTAAATGAACAAATTTCATTTAAATTTAATTTATTTAACGTAAAGGGGGAAATATTCTGACTTCTAAAAGTATCTATCAATAAATCCAACTTAGGAAGGCTGGAGGTTGCCTCTGGTAAGTTGAATCATATCCATAGGTGTGTACTTTCACCGTAAATTAACATCCATGTTTCTGTGGTCAGACATCAAACATCCTTATGTAATAATGAGGTTATTGCCTTAAGCACCCAGATTTCTGCAAGGGTTAGTAAAAAAGCTCATGTTTTTCCTGTGACTAAGAGAGAGGACAACTTGCAGAACCTCATTTGGTCATAGAACCTTTGCTTTCCATCATTCAACGGTTTCTTTGGCTCCACCCTGAAGTAAAATCTAATCAAAGTAGCTGTTGCTGTACTTTCCTGCTGCTGGACACAAATACCTGATGATAGAGAGCCTAGCTAGGATATGTTGTCCTGTTTTCCCCTTGGCTTCAAGAGAGCACCTAAAATTAAAGTATTTCTGAGATCTTCCTTCTAGATGAAGAAAACATGAAGATCGAAAGGAATGTGCTTTACTCCTTTGAGGGCTGTGATAGTTTCCTAAACATAAAAATAATGAGAATTATTTTTCATGTAAAAGTAATTTTAAATCAAAGAGGCCTTATTCATAAAGGTAGAACTCTGATATACAGGATGTGACATTCATGTGCATAGTGGTACAAATGCATAACTGGCCTTTGGGGGTTGACTGTGTAGATTTGTCAGGATGTGAGGGGTTTCGGGTGTGCAGACTTTGGTTAGACAACACCTTGGGGTAAGGTGCTGCTGTACCACAGCTGTGGAAGGTGTCCATGCACAGGCGAGGTTTGGCAGGTACATGAAGCGGAGGATGATAGCACAGTGCATCCATAAAATTTGTCCTTGGCATGAAGTACTTTTCCAGGCATTTTTTGGGTGATCTTGGAACAGAAACTTGTTCTAGGAGGAATCAGACACCAGATTTGCAGCGAGTTACTGTTCCCCGTGCAGTGCCCTGTTGGACTGAGATACTAAATGTGACCAAAAGAAGGTAAATAATGAACCCTGCTGCCAGCTTCTGGAATGGCTGTCCAAGGAGCACATGCCCACCGAGGGTTGCAATTCCCACACACTGACAGAGATGCCAACCACGAGGAGTGCGTGCCTGCAGCCCTCTGCACCACCTGCTGCACGCAGCAAAGACTGACTCTGTTGTGAACTAACAGGCTCCAAGACCTTTGTTTCATGGACACTGTCAAATTTAGCTGGTGTAATTTAAAGCTTAAATTTTAAATTTAAGATCAGGAAGCCTCAAAGCTAGAAGTAAATGCAGATAAGTACCTCATGAAACTCAATTCAGGGTCTTTCTTATTAGCCTAAGTCATCCAATGCATCACCACTTGTGCTCACACTGGGCTGTACATTTCTTAGGAAGAAAATAATTCTTTCTAAAAAATAAAGAAAATAATTCTTTCCTTCCAGAGGAAGGAAATGGCCATAGCACACAAATAGTCAAAAAATGGAAGAGGTGAGCCCAATACTTCTTGGAGTTTGGCTTAGGATGGTTCTCCTGTTATTTTGTTTTCAGTTAATACCTTGCCTGCTCTTTATTCTGTGAATAAGTTACATTTAGTGCAGTTGAAGGGGATAAAAGTCTCTCCTGTAAGCCAGACTAAGTGCAAAAATAAGTTGGAAAATAAACTTTAAATTGTTTCTATTACTTGGCTTTTTCACACAAATGAGACAGGATATAAATGAGATGGCACACAGAATTATTTGGGAGAATGACTTTCCTCCTACTTTGGCAGTTGGTTATGACACTAACCAAGACAAATGGGGTCTGTTTTGGAAAGATTATTAGGAATATGTTTGTTATGTGAATGCACAGAGCAGATATCTATTAGGCTTATTAACTTATAGTACGTTTATTAACTTAGTGAATTACTTTTTTCAGGACTGATCTATGAATAATATATTTCTCATTTTATTAGATGATGGACTATCTGCTTCAAGTTGTGAATATGAAAGAGAGCACTCCAAGCTGAAAGAAGATCACTGAATCATGAAGAAATTGAATACTTTCTGTAAGAGACTATATTTCACAAGCACTTGATTGTATCAGATAATCAACAAGGTCACTTTTCTGTACACGAGAATTCCTTTGTGTAAATTACTTAAATACACATATTCTTGTATGGTTCAGCAAGGACTGAATCCTCTACTTCATTTTCAAGATTACATTTTCTCATTTGAATGGCTTTGAGATATATATATATATATATTTGTCATGGAAGGGTCTTCCAATTAATTATATGATTTACCTATCGAATCATTTAATCTCTTAGTTCGAAACTACGTGATATTGTAACATTCGCAATAAATAATACCAAGAAAAAGGCGGAGATTCTGCTTTTATTTGAGTTGAGCAGTGAAATTCGCTGTGTAAAAGCCAGTAGCAAGGGCCGCTGCCTTCCTCGGCACAGGGCAAGTGTTGCCCTTTCAGCCGCTCTCCTGGGAGCCCTTGGGCCCCGCTGTGCCGCTGGAGGTGACGCTGTGCCCGCTCCCGCCGCCTCCGGCAGGCGGCGCCCTCGGCCCGGCCGTGAGGGGAACCCGGGCCCTGAGGGGAGCGCTCCGGTGGGAACCGGCCGTGAGGGGAACCCGGGCCCTGAGGGGAGCGCTCCGGTGGGAACCGGCCGTGAGGGGAACCCGGGCCCTGAGGGGAGCGCTCCGGTGGGAACCGGCCGTGAGGGGAACCCCGGCCGTGAGGGGAGAGCTCCGGTGGGAACCGGCCGTGAGGGGAACCCGGGCCGTGAGGGGAGCGCTCCGGTGGGAACCGGCCGTGAGGGGAGCGCCCCGGGCCCAGCCATGAGGGGAGCGCTCCGGTGGGAACCGGCCGTGAGGGGAGACCCCGGCCCGTGAGGGGAGCGCTCCGGTGGGAACCGGCCGTGAGGGGAAGCCCCGGCCGTGAGGGGAGCCCCGGCCGTGAGGGGAGCGCTCCGGGCCCGGCCGTGAGGGGAACCCCGGCCCTGAGGGGAGCGCTCCGGCCGTGAGGGGAGCCCCGGGCCCAGCCGTGAGAGGAACCCCGGCCGTGAGGGGAGCGCTCCGACGGGGAGCTGGACCAGCCGTGAGGGGAGCGCCCCGGGCCCAGCCGTGAGGGGAGTCCCGGCCCTGAGGGGAGCGCTCCGACGGGGAGCTGGACCAGCCGTGAGGGGAGCGCCCCGGCGGGAACCGGGACCGGCCGAGCCCCGGCCGTGAGGAGAGCGCTCCGGTGCCAGGTGAGCCCCGTGGCTGCGGCCGTTTGCCGTATCTCAGTCTCTTCACACTGCCCGGCTCCGCAATCCCAATCTTACTGGGGCAAAAGTGTCATATGACACAGGGATGGCTGCCAAATGTCAGCCAGTTTTGACATAATGCCTTGGCAGAACACAGAGATGCTCAGAGAGGAGACACGTTATTAATTCTACAAGACAACTGGTAAATGTCAGAGTCATGTTTCTCGCTCCTTTTTTTTTTTTTTTTAATTTTTATTTTGTTCCACTATTTTCTACTACGCTAGCATTTTGCGGGTGGGTACTCTGTGGTTGATAAACTACTGAGGGAAGTCCCATGGTTTGTGTCAGTGACAAAGGAGGACAGCTGACTGCAGAGAAGAAAGAAGCTGAAACACTGTAGCTGAAGGGAACCCCCTTGAATTAGTGCCTGTTGGAACTTCCTAGTATGTCCCAAGACATGAAGAAAGATGTAACCAGGAGCTTTGAACAGCTACTTGAGATATTTCAATAGTAAGAAACTGAATGTCCATAATTGAAATGCTTGTCAGATGTTGCCAGGGCAGATGGAAGCAAGGTCATTCAACTTTCTGCACAGAGGAAGGGAACAGGTATCTGCTAGTTTTCTTTAATACTGACAGGATTTTGAGCAGGGATAGGAAGAAGGAAGGGAGACCAAAATACACTCTGAGAAAAAAATTTTATCATGTCAATTTCCTTATAATTATTTATTCCCTGGCAGTCTTTTTTCTGTATTATTCTTCCTTATAACTTCAGGTGCTGCAAGGACATCAAGTATGGACACTAAAAATACTATCTTGCTAATACAGTTTAAGCAAGAGAAACAGACCACTCAGAAGGCCATGCTAATAGCCTTAGTAAAGTTAGAGTAAAGAAGTGGTTAAGGATCTAGATGATTTAATCCAGTTTTAAGAAAAGGTTTTACAGTGAGCAATTAGATGCTGTTTAAGGAATTAATCGCTAATGGGTCATTAACTCTGAC
Organism: Sitta carolinensis; assembly: GCA_032173965.1. Classification (NCBI taxonomy): domain Eukaryota; kingdom Metazoa; phylum Chordata; class Aves; order Passeriformes; family Sittidae; genus Sitta; species Sitta carolinensis. The sequence continues at coordinate 2,579,790 of CM063313.1, read as the reverse complement.
TGGTATTGTACAGTTAACAAGCCAAGGCAGGATTATTAGACTTAGCACCCAATTAAGGAGGAGAAGATATTTACAACAAAATGAACAAATGGACTTTTAAAATGGAACGGGATGATTTGAAAGAAAGTGTAGGAACATGGAAAACTAGACAGAATAGAAGAAAGATGTGTTTGCATATGCCTCTGCCTCTCTATTTGCCCTCTTACGTGTAGCTGGTAAAATATTCATTTGTAGCAATAAACTCACAGCTTTCCTTGAAAGACATGACTGCATACAATCCACGTACAGGGTTCACATTTATAAGGTATAAGAAAGATCTGTTTAACGTGCCAATTGTTGTGGTGTGATTAGCCAATAAAAGAACAACCACCATAGCTTGCCATAATATTTCTTTATTTGTTTGCAGGTGCTGGATCAGGACCTTATTAAAAGTGAGCAGGTATCTTCAGCTGCTGCTTCTGCTGCCCTGTCATTGTGGTTTTATCTACTGCCAGTCTTTGACTATCTCAAGTAACCAAGCATCAGCATTGGTGACAGCTGATCAGGAAGTCGAATGCTTCTTTTCAACAGCTTTACAGGATACAGAAGAACTGTAGGTAAGAGAAAGGGAGGGCAGTAATGCCAAACTATGGGAAATCGCTATTGAAATCTTGGGGAGTTGCTTATTAATCATGAGCAATAAGCACAGGTGAGAACTTTAGGGCAGCAGTTTAATGTGCTCACCTGCAGGAGGGTTTTCAGCTTCAGAGCCACAGCTGGACTGCAGCCAAGTAATGGCAAGTGAGATTGTTCCTGCCCTGAGAAGGAAGGGTGTGCAGAGCCTGTACAGTCACTCATTAGTGAGTGTCTCTTGCTGACACAAGCCAGGCTGCACAGGCACTTCTCAAGCACACCAAGAGAAATCCTTCTCTTGCAGCCACTAGAAAAGCCATGCCTTCTTGCAACTCCAGCACCACTGGTGATGCAAGCAAAGCTCACCTGTGAAAGGACCACTAGAATAAGACCTAAAAACTGAAGCAAAATTATTTTTCTTCTCCTCTTTTACTCAGGAGTCCTTACTAGAAGTTAGCAAAATACCTCCCTGGTCCTGACAGCAATGGCAGTTCTTTTCCTGGCAGCACTTCCTCTTGCTGCCAAGGAAACAGAGATGTGTGTTGAGAAAGGTGGGCACCACCACAAATGCATACACAGTAGAATTGTCAAGTCCAGAGCCCAGCAGGACAGTCTCCCCCTACAGGGCTTCATTCCCCCCAAATTCAGGGGGGACCACTCACTTGGCTTCCCTGCATACCCTGGACCAGCACAGCTCAGGGAAGGGAAGCTGAACACAGGGTGTGCTCTGGTTCAGAGAGGCAGGCTGGATCTGCAGGGAGGTTGGGGACAGAGGAAAAGGCGTTTGAAAACAAGAGGGATTCCTATTATTATCTGTAAAAGAAGCTCTCCATACAATAGATGGGGGCTGTTGTGGAGAAGGCTATGAAGGGATGTTTAGAAACTGCTGTCTAAGGTTAAAAAGCTCTCTGAAGTGAAGCTGAACAAAGCTGACATACTTGTTTCTGACAAGACTCTTAAAAGATACGCGCAGATTGTGAAAATATAATTAGACGCCAGCCTTTGTCTGGCCACAACGAGTGGGAAATGGTGAAAGGAGAGGTCTCCCAGTCTGCATTGAATCATCCCCAGGACACAATGAGAGCACTTGTGCATCCTTCTCTCTTCCCTAATGAGGAACATTAATTGCCACAACCTCCCGAGTGTGTAGAGCACCCCATGCCCAGCAGAGGAGAAGGGGTGTTTCATTACAGCTTCTCAGCCCCATTACAGGCAGTAACAGAGATAATGAAAAATAAAGATGCCGCAGTTTTAGTTTTGGCAGCCTGGAGATGGGCACTGGGTGGGCAGGGGTGCAGGCATGGCCCAGCTCTGTGCCAGCCTCCAGGGGCTGTGCTGGGCAGCCAGAGTGGGCAGATCGAGCCTGCTAGGCCACAGCCAGGTGTCAGAACCCAGCCAGAGACCGTGTGTCTCTTTCTCTGTGGGCAGCTGGGCTGCAGGGGGCAGGGGCCCTGTGGGTACTGCCATTCCCCTTCCCTGCAGAGGCAGCAAGGACTGTCACTGACTCCAGCCTGCAAAGCCCACCTGAGCCTGGCACTGCTCCACAAAGGCAGTTGAGGGAGTGTTGTGCCTGGCCCAAGGACTACCAGGGCTCTAGCCCCTCTGTGCCCATTCCCATCTGGGCACAGTCTCCATCATGGGGCTGCATCCCCCGGTGCCACTGCCAGCCTGGGCAGGGTTCTGCTGATGGAGGAGAACTTACAGCCAGGCATCTCCCACCCCTCTGTGCATCATGTGGAGAGGAGGGTCCAGCCCAAGATGCCCATTTGGGTTCAGAAACATGATGCACAGCCTCCATGCAGATGGTGCCATTTAATGGTGCAAAAGCAGAACCCACTCCCCAGGTTCAGCAGTCCTGGGCTCCCAGCCACCTTACATAGCTCTTCACCCTACTATAGCTTTTATTGCAACTAAAGCATCCAACCAGGGAGGGAGAGCAAAAGAGATTGTTTTTCCTAAGCTATGATCAGGCCCCTAACTCTCCAGGGGCTGTGGAAAAGGGAATTAGAAGGACCACAAAATACAAAAGCAAGTCAAGGCATAGGGGAAAGTTCGGTGCAAGGGACAGCCCTTCTGTGGCAGCCAAGGCAGGGTAAGGGTGTCCCTCGGGAATTCTGGGATGTGCCTTCCCCATGGCTTACTCCCAGGTGCTGAGAGGGAGTTCAGATAGTTTGCCAGGGTTTGCCGATGGACTGGATGTGCTCCTTGGCCTTCAGCCGCAGGGCAGCAATGCTGGTATTGCGTGGGTCTGCCTCATCCAAGGGGAACTTGTCCACAAAGGTGGCCCCACACTGATAAGGTGGCGGTGGACCCATGGCCCCCAGGGGCTGTAGTGCATGGGTCACTGCCGGAGAGTTCAGGAAGGGTGGTGGCGTGTAGCTGCCGGGCAGGCTCTGCGGTGAGGCCACGAAGCCAGGCAGGGTCTGCAGGGCCGTGCTGCTGGGCACCGGCGGGCTCAGCCACGTCTCCAGGGGCAGGCTGCTGCTCAGAGGACCCATGGGTGCTGCCTGTGGCGAGCGGTTGAACGAGAGGATGGGCGAGTCCTGCAGCTTCATGGAGGTCACCTCCAGTTTCTCCTGCCGCCTCCACTTAGCCCTTCTGTTCTGAAACCAAACCTGCAAGCAGAGCTGTATCAGCCAGGCCCCTGACAGTAGAGAGAGGCTCGTCCCTGGCTGCAGCGGTGCACACAAAACAGAGTGAGGGAAATACACCTTGCCAAGCTGGGGCAGAAGGGAATCTGGGGGGCTCGGGCGTTCCTCCACGACTCACAGCCCTGCGCACAGTGGAAAACAGTCCTGCAGCGGAGCTGGCCCGCCCATCCACCCACCGCTGCCCCGGCACGCAGCGGGTTCAGTGGCCCTGGGCTGGGACACGCCACTCCAAAGGGCAACAGCAACAGACGAGCTGCCGGACGCAGGTCGGCCCCGAGCCCCGCGCTGTCCCGGCGGACGGGCAGCCCCGCGGCTGTGCGGCAGCCGCGCCCAGCGCTCCAGCGGGACCCAGAGTGCGGCCGGAGCCGTGCTGCGGTCACGGGCTCGCGTGCCGCATCGGGGCTGCTCCGGCCGCCGGGACCATGGGGCTGCGCCGAGGAGCGTCGGCCCGGGCCGTGTGTGGCTTCCCGGCGCCGGGGACCGTCGGGGCCGGGCCGTCGCGGGCGCCGGGCCGGGTGTTACCTGGACGCGGACTTCGGGCAGATTGACTTTCATGGCCAGCTCCTCGCGGCTGTACACGTCGGGGTAGTGGGACTTCTCAAAGGCACGCTCCAACTCATGAAGCTGGTACGTGGTGAAGGTGGTGCGGTTTCGCCGGTGTTTCTTCTTGGGCTGTTCCTCTTCCGACGGCTTCCCCTCGCCGCTGCTACCAGCAGGCAGCTCGGGGCTGGTGCTGCCGGGACAGTACGGTTCTGCGAGAGGAAGACAGGGGGGTCACCAGAGGGATCTCCCCGCGGGGCTTGCCCGAGGGCGTGGGGGAGCGGCGCCCACCCGTCGGCCCCCCGGCATCCGGCGTTCGTCCACAGCGCTCACCTTGGAAGCGCTCGGCGCGGCCCTGGGGCTCGGCCGTCGGCGGCTCTCCGGGCATCTTGGGCAGGCAATGCCGGGACCCCCGCCGGTCCGCCTCCTTGGCGCTGCCGTCGGGCGGGAAAGCGCCCAGCAGCCCGTCTTCCTTGGTGAACCCCAGGATAGCCTCGATGCTGTGCAGCCTTGACGGGTTTCCCCCGGGGCTCCGCGCCGCCGGGGCGGCCAGCGAGAAGGCGCCCTCGGCCATGGCGAGCGGGGCGCCGGGCGGGTGCATGAGGCGGCCGACCCGGGGCTCCGCCGCGGCGCTGCGGTCTCACCCAGCCTCCGGGCGGCGCGGGCAAGTCTGGCACGGTGTCGCCGGGCGGGCTGGCCTCCTTGGGGCGGGGGAGGAGTGCCGGGGGGAGGTAGGCGAGAGGGAAGGCGAGGCCCCCTCACCTCTTCTGCACGGAGGGGGAGGCAGGGCATTCCCGGCCCCCGCCGGCCGCCCCGCCCCTCCCCGCCGGCCCCGGTCCCGGCCCCAGCCCCAGAGGGCGCCGGGCGATGCCATCCGGGGCCCCCGAGGCGGGGCGGCCCCCACCGCAGCCGGGGGCTGGCCCGGGCCAAGCGCCGCGGTCGGAGCCCCGGGGCGGGGGAAACACTGTCGGAAGCCGCGGTGGGACCGGCGGCGAGAGGCGCGCCGGGCACGGGGGGACAGCCGGGACGGAGGGAGCCGCTGCCGGGGGCGCGATAAAGGAGACTCCACGAACGGGACGGGAAGGGGCGCGAGCCCGGGGGTGCCGGCATGGCCCCGCGCTGTTCGGCGGCTCTCGGAGCCTCGCCGCGTTTCTCTTGCCCGACGGCTACAGCCCAGATCCCTCCCGGACGGTTTGTAGGTGCGTCGGTTTCACGGCGGCCGCTCGGAAGCTGCCCCGCGGGACGATCCGCGGCCCCGGCCCGACTCAGGGGCGCTGGGGTAAACGCCGCTGCGCTGGTGCTCTGTGGGGCACTCGCCCTGCGCCCGGTCGCCTCCAAAGGCATTTCACAGACCAGGTGCTTCTGGGTAGGATAGACGCAGGAGGTGGGCTCAGCCTTTAAACTTCACAAACCAGAGGAAGCTCTAAGTAATATTTGCGGGGAAGTTTTCAAGTATGCTGCTATAGGACAGAGAGCCTGCGAGAAGAGCTGCTTCTGTGACCCTGAACTCCACGGTCGGGGCTGGGGCAATAGCAGGCAGGGCATGGCGTCATGGGGGATGCACAAAATGTTTTTGGAGGTGAGGCAGGGAGCCAAATCCCACACATCACTTTGTGCTTGGCTTGGTGGAAGACATGGACCCATCACAGGACCAACCAGGTAATAGCATCACGTATCCTGCGTCTATCTTTTTCCCCGCTCTCATTTTTCTGTGATTTTATCACTTTTCACACTAGCACTTCCCAGTTCGTCTGAGGCACCAGGTACCTTTTGTCTCATCTTGTTTACATGACAAACCCAGGAGCATCCAGAATGGTTTTCAGTCTACACTTAGCTTCGAAGATGCTACCATTTGAAGCCTGAGGAGAGTGTATGTGAAAGGAAAACACCACTGCTGCTCCTCGTTCTTCCAGATATATTAGCTAGTCTAATAAGTATGGCCTCTCTCAATAAATCTGCATTATTTTATTCCCCTTCTGCCCCAACAGGCTCCATATCAAGTAGATTGTTCCAAAGGAATCACTTCAAAGATTGCCAGTGCTTGCTTCTGCCAGTGTCCACACCTTTTGCAGGTTTATGTTCTGGTGTCCCAAAGGTGATTTCTTTTAGGAGTGCACGGCTTTTCCTAGCTCCAGGTGAGGTTTGTCTTCACTGACTGCTTGGGGGTTGGTTTGAGGCCAAAAGAACTCAGACTCAGTCCATTTGCACAGAAGGAAGAGGCCAACAGAAGAGACAAGAAAAGGTTAGTGTGGCTTTTGTGGACACTATAAAAAGCCAGTCAATACCATTGTAGGGACATTGGAGGGTACTCAAAGCAATCAGCCAGGGGCCATTGTGTTCCTTTAATCTACATGTGTGTTTCCCAGGAACTCTATTAGTGAAGATGAATGAACTGTGCAATGTCCCTAATTTCTTCTAATTTGAAGCTGGGGGTTTACAGCACTCAAAACCAGCAGAAAACACATCTGTCCCTCCAGAAGTCCCAGGCAAAAATGGGAATAATTTTTGTTTGTAAGATAGGAATGTGAGATGAAGAAGCAAAAGCCCTTTAGTGCCATAAAAAGGCATTGGATCCTGGCACAGATGCTGCTTTTGGAGTACCTGTCAAAGCTGTCAGTTACAGGGTCAATACTCGATTTTTTTGCTGTTAATCACACTATGAGGGCAGCAAAAAAGCCTTCCACCTCTGAAGCAGGGTGCTTGAGTCCCACACAGGACACGAGACCTTCCTCCCTGACACAGAAGGCTCCTCTTTCCTCCGCAGTAGAATACTTCACTTGTGTTTTCCATATGGAGCTACATTTGTTACTCTAACATTCTTCTTACAGGTCAGTGGAATTGTTGAAAGAGGAAACCGCTCTCCCTTGATCCCAATTTGAAAAAATACCTGAAAAAAACCCCCATAACCCTGTAGCAGAGCAGAGAGAGCTCTGACTCTTCCAGCTCTAGATCTCTCTTTTCATTGTTGCTATGCTTCAGGCATAGACTGTGACACGCATGAGGCATTACAGTGCTCCAGGGAGGGAAGAAGCATAATGGTTCCTCTGATTACACAGAGGGTTCGGCTAGGCAAAGAACAGTAACTGAGTATTTCCCTTTGGGTCTGATGTCCTGGCTGTCAGTTGAATCCCTTGCAGCCCTCTGGGTTATGTATCGTATTAGTATGAAGCCTCAGAAACCGGTCCTGTGGTACATCACAGCTTGCAAAAAACATTGACATGTGGAAACTTATGGGGGCAACCAGAATCAAATTTGAGAGTATTTGTTAGGGGATGATGTTAGGCAGGGTTTCTTATTTGCCTTTCCAAGGGATCCCCCCATTCCATCACCTTTTTTATTTTTTTGCAATGCAGTATTAAAATTTCTGCTGAAGTTATGTTTGGAAAGCAACAAAAGTTCTCAAGACGGTCAGTCTGTAAAGTGCAGCTGTCTGCTGTACGTCCTTCCTGTACCTGTATAGTGAAGACTAAGGGGAAATAGTTTTCATCCTGTAATTGCTGTTGAGACATATGCGTGGGACATGGTTTCATGGGACACAATGCAATCAGCACCATAAAATGCCACAGGTTCCTCCTTCCTTTTCTCCTGCCTTTTCTTTATATCCAGGTGAAATAATTACTGCCTTGCAGAGCAGAAATTTGAAGCTCAAGTCACTCTGCGGGAGAGACATCCCTCTCCAGACCAAAGATGTGCAGCAGGGAGGACCTCCCTGAAAGATAAGTGGGGCTTCCAAGGTCAGACTGCAAATCAACAGGAGCAAAGCAAGGAAAAGGAGGAAATATTCACCTAGAGGGAACCTGTACCCTCCTGCAGTTTGCATACTCTGTATCATCCAGCAGATTATTAAAAACAACAAAAAAAGGCTTTGTTTTTTTCCTCCCCAAAAGTTCTTAAGGGTGCAGTTTCAAAACATTCTTGAAAGCATAATGCACGAGGACGCTGCTGCCTCCTCCTGTCACTGCATCACTCACACCTTCCTTGTTTTTCTGCTGAGACTTTGCTTGATCTGCCCAGGAGAATCATCTGTGTTTTCTCCACCTCCCAGGGTCCTGTATGGCACCCGAGAATTGCACAGAGATCTTGCTGTCCTGCTGTCTGTCTGGGCTGTGGGTATGGAATAGGGTCTGGGAGCCAGGCAGCCCTTTCTGGTGGGAGCACCACTCTGGTGTTTAGGCTCTCCATGCTCAGAGGGAGGGAGAGGAGGTTCATGCTATAAGGCTATATTAATGCAATCCTTCTTTACTTGTTTTCCAATTAGCCTAATTGAGTTTGGATTGCTTAAAAGTGGGCACTAGAGACATTTATCTTGATGGGATGACGGTCTTGAGCTCCAGTGATCCTATTAACTCTAAGAACCCAAATACCAGGTAGGGTCCATCCAGCAGTAGCTGCCATGTGACCTAACCCTTTAATCTGCTCCTGACAAAGACACACGGACACACAGATTCGTCCCTGTCCATTCTTACACATGCATATGTGCATGCACCCACATACATGTGCATTTGTGCATGGATATGGACACAAACATTCCCAGACTCACATAGTAGCACACATGCACGTGCATACACATGCAGTGGCTCCACTATCACCTCTCCCCAGGGCTAAGACCTTGAGAACTGCATGAACCTGAGGCAGGTCCACCACTTCCTACTCATGTGCCTCCCCAGGCCTATGGCTGGCGGCTGAAGTCAGGAACAGCCAGTGCTGGAAGGATGAGCCCAGCAGGTGCTGCCAGGAGCAGGCAGCCACCTCCAGGAAGCTGAAGGTCAGGCTCCTGCTGGGGGCAGCACAGAATTTGCCACCCTGCCCTGGCTCTGCCACTCCAGACTGGATGTGGGAGCTCTGGTCTAACAGTGGTGCCTAAGGCAACTCACTCCCATGCCAGCAGCACTTCAATGGGGCTGGGCTCCCATCCTGTGCCAGTCACAAGCCACATCCCAGTCCTGCTTGTCTCTGCCAGCTCTAACAATTTTTGAATCTCATTAATTGTTTGTTTGGTGATTCTGACTGTACTTTCTTCTCTGACCTTTTAAACTGTGAAAATGCTGATCCTATATCTGCTGACTAATTAGATCCTTTAAAACACCAGATGCTTTCAGTAAGATTTTCGGGATGTCCCGGCACATTTTAATTCAAAACCCTTAGGCTTGTTTATTTTGGTTTTTTTGGATAGGACCATTCAGTCTGTAAAGCAACACAATAGCATGGAGACACCACCCAGATTTATACCAGTGCAGAGGGAAATGCATTGAGCCTCACAAACCTCAGGCTGGTTGAGCTGAGCTGGTGACTATTTTATCTACTTTATGTGGAGACCTCCTAAAAGACCCCACTTGTCTTTCCATTTAGATAATTAGTTTCTCTGGTGCCATGTGAGAGCAGAATCCCAAGAAGAGGAAATGGGATCAGAAGTCTTGGTGGTTTTAGGCAAAATAGCTCTGATGCTTGAGGGACCTGCTGAAGACAGGTTTTCTTCACTAAAGAAATTATTTGTTGGATGAGAGCCATTTAATGCATCCTCTGGGAAAAGCAAGGACACTCAGAACTTGTCAGTTTGGGTTTCTTAGGTAAGAAAAAAACGGGCAAGAAGAAAATGCACATTTTCTTAATGCTACAATGGGGAAAATATTGGATAACAGGTTTTCAAGCAAGTCTGTTTAGTTTATATTTCAAGAGTGATTGATAAAAGAACTTTCCCAAGCTCTGTTTGTAGGAAGGAATCTCAGCTTCCTTTTACTGTTAGCAAACTGGCTGTGTTCAGGGAAACTAGAATCTACCTACTAGAACATTTGACATATGGTTGGGAGGAGTGTTTTAGGAAGTGCTTGTGTGCTCAGGAGAAACATTAGGGGAAAACTGACAATCAACTTGAAATGTGACAAAGGATTATAGTCAAAAATAGGTAAAAGATATACAAATAAATGTATTTGCCAAATAAATGTAATTTGCCTTAATCAAACATGATCTATATGTGGTGAACACACAAAGTTGCATGCTGCCCTCTCTGTTTTTTTTGCAGACATGGAGGCAAGCACCACTATGCCTGTCATCGGTAATGAGCTTTTCAAAAAGGCAGGAGCTTTTCTCTGGCTTTTTTCTATATCTCAGTGTCTGTGCCAGTGCACCAGGAGGTTTTTGGGGGACTTTTCCTTGCCACCTAGCAGGTGTTGTGGCAGGAGGGAGGGGAAGCACTCTCCCTTGCCCTTTCTCTCTGCCTCACCATAGAGGTGACTTAGCCAAAAGGAGAATTTGGCCTCCTTTCCAAGTGACCAGTAAAACACTGCAGGCATAGCACAGCTTCATATTCTCCCTGAGATGCCGTGTCTCTCTGCCCCTTGTCACTGTCCCTGTGTAGCTGTGGGTGACTGCTGACCCCTTTGCAGGGACAGGGACTGTCCCAGGCAAGTGTGGGAAGATGCTCTGTGCCACTCAGGCTTGGTGGGCTGCCTGCTGCAACCATTTCTTCACCTGTGAAACCTGTGTTATCCAGACTTTTCCTGTACCTCTTCTTGGGGAGAGATCCTCTCTGCTGGTGATGTGACCTTCCAGGATACATGGGATGACCTAACTTTTCTCCACAAAGCCCTGTAACTCCCTGGGGCTTGGCAGAGCCCCGATGCTCTGTGGGGATGGAAGACATGATCCAAAGAAGGTGAAGGGAGCGCAGCTGAGTGGTTTTCACCCCTGGAATGTGCTGTGGTTGTATCTTGAGCATTTCACAAACTAATACCTGAGGTCAAGATCAAGGAGGAGAGGAGAGGAGAGGAGAGGACAGGACAGGACAGGACAGGAGACAGGAGAAAGAAAAGACAACAAAAGAGAAAGAAGAAGAAAAAGAAGGAAGCAAGCAAGAAAGGAGGGAAAAGAGAAAGAAAGGTGATAAATAATACTTAGTGCATTTGTTAATTTACAATTAGTATTTTTACTTGGTTGGCTGGAGACAGAAGAGAGAAGGAGACTTATAAACCTATTGGAAGGTGCTACATGTATTAATTTCCAAATTTAATTCCCAGGCTAGCTCTTGGAGAACGTACAAAGCCATTAATTTCATAGAATTTTTGGGGAGTAGCAGCCTGCATGTCCCATACACACAGGCAGATTTAAAATTAGTACGAGCTATGCCTTTCCTAGAGTTTAGGTGCCCTACCCTGGCATAACCATGTTTAGCCTTCAATGGAGACAACTCCCAGAATCAGCATGGGGAGCTGTTTTTAGCCTTGTGTTGCTACCCCAAGCCCCCGAATCTTCACAGTTGCTACTGTCCCTTGATATTTGAAGTGTTATTGAGAGGCTGGGAAATGAAAGCAGACTGGAGAAGCCTGCACTGCTCCACAGCAGGGCTCGCTGAGAGCCACCAAACCTTACTTTCCTACAAGTCCCCACTCAGTATATATGACAACATTTTTGACCCAAGCTGTTGAGTTACATGCTTCACTTTTTGCCTTTTGCTGTACTTAGTACAGAGATGATTTTAAAAATCAAGGTTTTGCAGCAAATGGCATTATTTGAACACTGTTTGCCTCAAGATGTTTGAAAGACGTATTTTTATAAGAAATATATGTGCTTATTTCTGAAGGTAGGATTAAATGAGCAGTTACCACTGAAATGCTATTAAATGTGTATGTTTGAACAAAATTACACTTCTGATACATCACGTTTAAGAACATTTCAGTCATGTGGAAAAAATGGAAAACGACACATTTTTTCTCCAATATTAACTTCTTTAAAGCTGTTTTTTCAATGGGGGAAGAAGTTCTGTTCAAAACTGAGGATCAGTTCTAACTTTCTTCTAGGCAGTCCCAGCAGGTAAATTTTTACTCTCCCCTCAGGGTTTTAAGTCTCTCTCTCATCACTTTTCTATATTTATACTGAATGTTATAGAGCTAAGTGCATCCCACTGCTTGCTCTCCCTCTGCAGCCCCAGCAACACAACACTTGTAACTGAAGTTACAGCCCTTGGGCAGTGGTGGCTCTTCTACATCACAGAACATTTCTGCTCAGCTGCCTGTTTCATCTCAGTGAAGGTGGCTTGTGCCTTTTCTTTGATGGCATCCATGTCCATATTCTGGATGTTCTGCAGCTGGCCCAGGATAGAGTCCTTGTCCTCTTCCTCCTCCTGATCTTCTGCCACCATCTTCTGAAGGTCTTCTGGCAACCCCACATCATCTCCAGCCATCTGTATTTGATTCTCATCCAATTCACTCTAAAGCAGGAAACAAAATCAGCAGATGAGAGTATCTCTGCTCTTCCAGGATCTACCAATGAGCCTCTTGTTTTGTACTTTTTTGTTTGTTTGTTTTTAGGGAGAACTGAAACAGATGCACAGTTTTCCGGTCAAATTGTTTGGGTGCAACTTGTAAATTCAGGGCCTCAGTCAGTCTTCATGAAAGTTGTAAGAATTTTTGGGCAATGTCAATTATATTTATTTGAAGGGCTTCAGCATTGTCAAAACTGAAGCCCTCAGTGTCACTTGCCATTTTAGAAATCTTTGCCATGCTGATAGTGCAGGAATTCTATTCCAAGTTATTTCTATTCCCTGAAACCACGCTGCAGGACACTACTGAGCCTGTCAGCTGTTGTGCTGTGCCTCTCAGCTTCTGGTCAATGAAACAGAGCTTTAGAAAAGCTATGGTACCATTTCCTTATTCAATTTTTTGGGGTAGGGGGATTTTTAGGTATCAGCACTAAACAGAAGCCTACTGGAAGAAAGATGCATTAAACTTCAGAATGAATTACTGGAAATGGGTTCCCCATCTTCCCCAACCATGTCTAAACTCTGTCTAGCTCTTTGGTTGGCCTCTCTGAGTTGCGATGAAGAGCAGGGGCTGCCTGGCACATAATCAGTGTTTCACTGCTGGTAAGTGGGGTAATAGGAGGACTTGGACAACAAAAGAGAGGAGGGAGTTGGTTGTGAGTCTGAGAAAGCACAAGGAGACAGGGGAAGAAACTGGTTAAGCAATTAAAAGGGCTGAGATGCGGTAACCACTACACACACTTGCTTCCTGCCTGCCCACTGAAACACTCCATCAGTAGGATTATGTCAATTTTTCAAACAATGGTTATTTTGTTCACGTTTTCTGGTGGATTCTGATGGATCCAGAGCTCAGAAGAGCAGGATATTTTGACACAGTTCACACATCAAAGATAAGCATTAATGCCTCATTACATCTCCAAAATTAAGCATGACAGCAGCAAAGGCCTGATATGAATAAGCAGCAATGCTATCAGCAGGAGGTGTTTTTTAGAGTGAAGGGTCTGGGTTTTGCTTGAATGAAAGGACAAATGAATGCAATGACATCCATGAGCAATGTCTGTGTTGTTGCAGGCCTTAGGAAGGACTGGCAGACTGGGGATGGTCAGCTGCATAACCACTATTTACGGTTCCATATTTTCACACTTTATGTTTGCCATGACTGTACTTCCCTTTATTCTGATTTTTCCCTATATCTCCTGTGAAACTGTGGAGAGCTCTAGAAGGATTGTTACTGCTCTGTGGATAAAATGGGTGAGGACATCTCTTCACCTTTTTGGGTAAAGGTTGCTGCAGTCAGATCTGTGGGAGCAAGAAACAATCTCCCAAACAGAAGAGGTATTTTTTATTGATTGTGTAGCAGGAAAATTGTGATAAGTTTTTATTCAGCAACTAATGGCTATAAGAGGAGTTAGCCCTTTTGAAATCCTCGCCAGTAGCAGTAGAGGATGATAAAAAAATGTTAATTACTGAAAAAGTGCCCCTAATCAGACAATCACACATGTTCTTTCCTTTAAAATATTTTCTAATTTAAGTCATGACTGCACGTTACTGTAGCAATTCACAACTTTGGCAATGTGAACAATGGTCTGGCGCATTCTTGCACCAAAGCCCACTGTCCTGTGGAAGTCTGGGATGTGATGTGCAACAGCTTGGGGCTTCAAAGTGTTCTCTGACCAAAAAAAAAGTATATTGAGATACAGTCTAAAGCAGTACAATTCTGCCCAAGCCACCTGCTGCTTACCCACTTGGCTTTTAGCTTTAGTAGACCTAAAATGAGCCCAAACAGGGTGGGGTTGCTCAACAAGAAACAAAGAAGCACATGATACAGGTATGGCATCTTCTCTTCCTTCTAAAATTTGAGTATTTGATTCCTGTTTACTTTGGTTTGAAATGTAAAAGTGAACACAGAAGCAACATTTATTCTACTAAATTAAATATGCCTGGCACTGGTCTCGCCCCAAGGCCAGCCGGCCTGGAAAAACCCGCTGGGATGCTATTGAGCTCTGTCACCCTACCAAACAGGGTGCTCCTGTCTAACTGCTGATTGGGAATGCCTGTCTTATCTCCCAAACTGGCCGTGGGAACTGCTTGGGAGAGTGCCCAGGACAAAACTGGGTCAGACATTATTCTGACAATTCAGCAGTATAGGTGATAGAGTCCGAGTGCATGGTAATATTTTTCACCCTGATTATGCATCTGATGTAGTCATTCCCAGATCTGTTTTGCTATAGATGCAACAGAGTTCTTTACATATACAATGACACACAGATAGGTGTGAGCAGAAAACTGTCTAAATATCTGCTTTGTTACAATTTAATGATAAAGTCCTTTGCCCAAATTAAGGTGCAAAGGTCCAGTTCAAGGATACCAACTTTATTTTGTAGCATTAAGCGTGTACAGAAATGTGAAAAAAAAGGTGAATGAGAGAGAAAGGGAGAAGGATTAAGATAGCGCTAGCAGGAGATGGTCACCACCCGATATCACAGGGGAATTTCCTTCTCTGGCTCCCACAGGTAAAGCAAACTAACATTCAGACGGTCCATGTCCCCCGGGCAGGAAAAGCCACCTCCCTCAGGAGAGACAACTTCTTTCACTGAAAGTTTTGTTAAGCTTCCTCAAAGGAAGACGATGACCTCCAGGCAGGGAGAAGAGCAATCAAAGTTTGGTATTGCTTGCTAAACGGCACTGTCAGTTCTCTGAACAATGTTACAGCCTTCTGTACGACTTAAGGAGCAAAGACCAAATGCTGGTTCAACGCTACTTATATGAAGTTTACTTGTAAACAAAAAAGATCAAAGCTCACAGACTAATCCACAGGGGAACCAAACTCTTTTGCATGATGTACTGCTTTCCTTATGCCTAACTTATCCTGTCATAACATTTACCTATGCTGATGTGCAGAGATCCTTTGGTGGCTAACTCCAGACCTTATCTTGTGATTTATCACTTATAATGCACCAGTAACGTACAAAATCAGAGTTCACCTTGCCTTGACCAGCAGGTGGGATTTAAATTAGCCACACAGCAGCAGCACCGTCCTTATGCCACTGAAGGGCTGCAGGTGCCTCACAAGTACATGTGAGGAGCCAAATGTTGGAACCAGCAGCCTTCCTCCCCAAAACACCCTCAGAGAATCCCGAGATCACACCTTGGAGCACAGAGGCTGGTCAGTGGGGACTGCTCCCTCCTGACATCTGCACTGGGACTCCGTTTTTCCACAGGTCACCCACCATCAACTCATGCCCCTGTGTTTAGACTTCACAGAAATTAATTGATTACTGAATATCAGCTCAGGAAAAAGGCAGCAAGTGGATAAGAGAGTTTGGTGAGTTTTTTTTAAAATCAATATTATTATTAAAATATTAATGTCTGTATTTATATACTATTTTCAATGTTTTGTATTAATGTGATGTACTGAATATGCCGAAGATGAAAAAGTTGTCCATAGATCAAATGTCTTATGGCTTAAAACATCTTTCTGATGACAAACCTGAGTTGACAACTCTGTTAATAGGATTAGGTTCATTAAGGGTCTACTTTCTCTTATAAATCTGGCCCAGATAGCATGGAGCTTTAGATTTTATATGGCAAAGGGGCCCTGCTTAGTCCTGATTTTCATGCTTTTACTTAAAATGCTTGCTAGTGATTGATACTGGTAATATTCAGTGTTTCAAGCCCATACTAGGCTACCTGAAATGACTTTTAATTTTCAAAATACTTAATGCATTATCACAAATCAGAGAGCATTTTGCTCCCAGAATATTGTATCACAGCACTGATTTTTTTTTTCAGGGATGTATAACATACATGTAATAATTTCATTTTCTTCTTGCTGTAACATTTTTTTCATAAGGGCCAATGAAAACTAAGAAATGCTATATAGGGAGAAACAAATGCAGAAAAACATATCCTGCAATATTGTTTTCTGGCTTAGAGCTACTTTCCTACTTTGGAGACAAGTCTTCTATTTTTATTACTAAAATACGGCCCCAGAGAGCACTTAATGCCTGCCAAAGCCAAGATCCTGCTGAAGATGGGTCAGATCACCACTGCATACTTGTGTGTCTATGAGGTGCTCAGCCAAGGGAGACTGGTGACCCAGACACCATCTCGAGCTGAAAAAAGCACTACAAGTGGGAGAACTTGAAAACCAGACACCCAGCTCCACTGCTGGTTAGTTGAGAGCTGGGCACTCAAGTATCCTGGAGCTTTCCAAAGCAGCCCCTCTTGGAGCTGAAAGCTCTGGGGAAACGCTGGGTAAATGCTGCTCAGGAGCTGTCTCAGCATATGCCTCCAAAAGGAAAGCAAAGCCTAATGATATTTTACTCCTCAGCTGCTAATTAAAATGCTGGTGTTTAGAGACTTAGGCCTCCAATCCAATCAATCACTTAAAATCTTGGACTTAATTTTTTTGCATAATTAATCTTTCTGTAATTAAACTCACCCTCAGGGTATGATGTCCAGCTCAAGCACCAGAAGAACCAGGCTCTTAGGGGTGGAATACATCTTACCTCAGTTCAGCTGTCACCTGGCCTTCCTCTGGCAGAGACACAGCCACTGGGAGGTGACCCAACTCCACCTTACATGCTTATTTAAGAGTTTAGCTAGATGAGGCTACAAGTGCTGGTCTCCTTCTGTTGATGATGAGTCCCTAAATTACTTGTTTGGATTAAGCACTACATTTTTTAGCAGTTAAATTTACAGGAGATGGATTCTTTACCTTCCTTCAGAAAGCAGTGCAAAATGCTGATCAGAAAATGAGTGGTAATGACTTGGAGCTGGCAGGTGAGTAATAAAATTAACTCTCAAATTGCTAAGAACCACCACACATATCCTCGAGGGGTATAAATGAAATATGCCAACATCTTCCCAGTAGTGACATGTCATGATTCCAAAGCCCTGGTAAGAGTATTTTGAGCTGTATTAGAGTACTCTGTCCTGTATTACCTCTCTCCTGAACATGGTAGAAGCTTAGAAAATAACAAAATAATTAAATAAAACTATTTTAAATAAGTTGCTTGAAACTTATGCTTTCAATATTTTGCTTTTCCTGGAAATATTTGGCAGTGCCAGGATCACTAAAGAAAAAGGAATGGGCAGTTTAAAATTGGTTGAAATTTGGTCTCTGGACTAGATGAGCTCATGAGCTACAGGCTTACCTTGGGCAGTCTATACTTTTCTCTCAGGTGAACCCTCAGAACGGCTCGTTCTGCTTTTTTCTGTGCAAATGCTGCATCTCTTTCCATCCTGGAAATCAGAAAAAAAATTCCTTCAACATGCTAATAAAAACAATCTTTTGCACTGAACCAGTTGCTTTGCTGCAAAAAGCTACACACGGGAGTTATTCCCAGCATAAGTAACTTGTCCAAAGACAAAAAAGGAGCAATACCAATAAAGTGATGCCGAGGGGCCACACCTCCTGTACTTCAGTCACCTGTGAATTTTCCTGGTCTTTCTTTGTGCATTCATTGTTTCACAAGGACAATGAACTCTAAAGCTTCCCTGTATGGAAAAGCAGTGACTTCATCTGTGATTTTATAAAATGTTTTCATTAGAGTTAAGAACTGCACCTTTTTTGTTTTGTTTTGTTTTGTTTTGTTTTGTTTTGTTTTGTTTTGTTTTGTTTTCCTTTTTTTTTTTTTAAATTACATAGGTATTTATTTGCAAAATGTGTCTCCTCAAAGATTTTTGGTAATGTTTGATAACACTCACTTTCAATCCCCTCTCCCTTTAATTTATTTTTTCCCCAGTAGCATTTTCATGGAAATTCTATTGCAAAATTGATCTTGTTTCAGTATAGGTATTTTGGCACATAAAAGCTACTTCCAAAATGACATATTACTTTTCTTCTGCTTCCAAAATGAGTGTTTGGATTTCTCTCCCTCCGAAAACAAAACTCCTAGAAACGAATTTAAAATCTGAGAAGCCAAAGTCTGGTTTGTTACAGGTTCAAAACTGCCTGAGCACTAGTTCAGGAAGGCACATTTACTTTTCTTGTTTCCACTCCTGCACAGCTGAACACTGGGCAATATCCAGGGAGCCCTGAAACAGGAACATGCTCTGCCCATGTCAGAGATTTCTGACACAGGACCACATCTCATCCTGAGATGATTTTTCTCTTAGCATTTCTAACTGTCCTGTAGGTGTATTCTGCCCTGCTTCCTCAGTACAGTTCAGCAGGGAAGGACACATGCCCCACTTAAAACCAGTATAGTAGTAATTATCTTTCCCAGGCATTTCCCTGTCCCAGGAATCCTGTGTTCCTTCTCAGTCTCCATAAAACATCTTCCTAACAGCAGGTGGTCATTTCTCTTTTAAATATCCCTTGACAAAAGGCAGAACAAAACGTTCTGTGCCTATTTCCAGACCAAATAACACCTCTTCAGGGCTTCCTGACAGGAGTGTCTGATGCTAAATACAGACCTGGATACCTCAAGTTCCATCAGTCATTAACCTGGCACCTATAATCATCTTACAAGAAGGATTTACACAACCATTATGTAATTGACCATTAAAGGAACAGATGCATTTGAGATTTAAAAGTCAATCGTTTTATTTATAATTATGCATGGTTTGAACTCCCAAACACACCAAGTCCTCCATTTTACTTGTTTTCATAAACACAGCAGGCGATAAAGATTGACTTTACAGACAAAATTGAGACTTAATTGATTTTAAAGTTCTGCTTTATTTAGTAGATTTTAGAAAAAAAATAACCATCTCAATAACCTTTGCTTAAGATAAATGAGCACTCAGTACTTTTTCAGGTCTGCCATAATAAATGTGGACAACATTAATAAATGTGGAAATATTACATATTAAAAGTGTTCTCCACATGGAGTTCTAGAACAAATCATATACATTTGAGAATTAAATCCTGCACTACAAGCATCTTGGAAAATTTTTCTAGATAAAGTAACGTAAGAATGAGTCCAGCATATCAAGCTGTGGAGATAGCAGGAAAGCATAGGAGAGAGTTGCAAGATGGGAGTGGGGGCAGGAAGAGGGAATGTAATATTTTATCATTTCCAGTTGGGGAACTTTTATTTTGGAAAGTCTTTTTAGCAAAATTTCATCTGCTTTAAAAAATAAATTAGTGAAGAGCTGCATGTTTGGCTTTTTCTTGGGTTATTTTCATCTGCACAAAGTTACCAAGAATCAGCCCCATACTCATAACAAGGGAACAGGTACTCACTTCTCCTCAACCATTTGCTTTTGATATTCCTCATACTCCTCTCTGGTCATTCCTGCAGCTGCTGCTGGATCAGAAGGAGTGCTTTCTTCTTTGCTTTCTTCCCCTCCACCTCCAAGTCCCAAATTCTTTACCTGGTTGCTTATCATACTTTTCATTAGAAAGGCCATCTTCTCACAAAAAAAAAAAAAAAAAAAAAAAAAAAAAAAAAAAAAAAAGGTTAAAAAAAAAAATTTAAAAAAGAGCTGTAAGAAAGCCTAACAAGAAATGTTTTCAAACACAACAATTGTAAGCGAGAGAGTTTCTACAGCCACATCAGCTCTTCAAGGGCACAGTGCTAGTGAAACGTGAATGCCAAAACCAGTTTGTCAGCCATAATCTGGATTAAAAAAAGGACTCCTTAATATACAGAGGCAGATGGTTCAGATTACTCCAAAAAAATCATTAGATGCAACTACCTACTTTTTCCATTAATACTTTAAGCTAATTGTACACACACACACAAAAATCAATTATAGTGTGCAATAGCATTTTGACATCTTCAGTCCTGAAGCTTGCTCTCACTTTTACAGAGACCACAACATCCCCTGGGTCTGAATTGAAAACCTGCTTGACTCAATAGCCATAGTAAAACACCAGAGTTCAGGCTACTGAGTGAAAAACTCTCAGATTTGAGATTTGAAAACTTGAATTCTTCATTAAGCAAACCCCCTGTTTCTTTTTCTCCATGAATATTTTATCCCACTGGACAGAAATATTTTGTGTGTTTTTTCTTCAGCCCTTCTTGATACGGTTGGTTTATCTTGCAGATGAATGAGGCTTCAGTGCTATGATTACTCTATTTTGAGAAAGTAACCCCAAAGAAAGCAATCAGATCTTTCTACTGTTCTTTCTTTTTGTCAGCTCTTCCCCAGGCTGTCTCCCTCTAGACCCCTGCTTTGGTGCTGCATAAAACACCTGCTGTTTGTAATCCTAACTGCTGATAAAGGATGAATAAATCTGAATCTGTATGCCATAAAAAACTCTGGATACCTTTTGGGTGTAGATTGTTTCTCTAGGTCCTCATCTTTCTAACCTTTAGTTACATCATTAGCCTCCTCAGGTCCACTCAGGTGAAGATTTCCAGGATCTGCTACCTAGGTCATAGACTATTTTGGGAAAGAAAATCACCTGCTACGTTTCCAAAGTTTGAGTTTGGGTTTTGAGCATTTATCCTACTGCACTAACTGCACATGCCTTAATACAGTATTCTGGAATTTTGATTATCTAAATGGTTGTCCCAGCACTCTCATAATTTTAATGAGAACTGAGAGACAGGAGGATTCCAGTTTGCCTAATGCCTTAATCTATATTACAGCCTTTCTAATTAAATCAAAACTATTGCCATTAAAAAAAATCCCAAAAACACAAACCTCACAAAAACCCAACAAAAAACAAAACCAAAACCAAACAAACAAAACACCAAAACAAACAAAAACCCCCACACCACAGGACATTCTGAAATCCTGGATTATTAGTGACTACACAAGAAACTAACTTTTTTTTTCAAACTATCACTCACAATCATGAATTCCAACTAACATCTACTTCATGTTTACTTAAAATTCTCATAGCTGGAACTTTGCAAACACTGATTTTTTCAGTATTTGGTCTCCAGGACCTTCTCCAAGTGTATGGGAAGTGGTACCTGTTAAGCTTTGTGCTGTTGGTCTTTACTGAAGAGAAGCTTCCCTGACTTTGCTGTAGGCTTTGGTCCCTCTAGAAAAGTTTTAACGTAATTTTGTGCCTAAAGGCGATGCTTTCACAGGATTGAGAAAAGCAAGGAATGGCTTGGGGAGGGACTGCTAAGAGGTCTTGCCCTCCAGCTCTCGACCTTGCAATCAGCAAAAGACTTGCCCATGTTAATTTTGAGATCACAGATAAAAAAAAAGGGCTTTAAAAGTTACTGGGCCTATTGGCACTGAAGCTGCTGAGAAATACAGGAGAGACCGGTGACAAAAGGCACAACACAGTCGTACACCCAGAGTAATTCAGTTTCAGGCTCTATTGATGTTAAAAACTTACTGCTTTTTGTTGAGGGCAGGAATCCCAGGCTTTATGAAAACAGACAGCAGCTAATTAAGGACTCATTGTCACTTCCTTTGCTTTAAATCTATCTTTTCCTTCTAGCTCAGTAAAATCAAAATCAAAGACTCTGTTCCTGTTTTATCTGATGAAAGTGGGTGATAGATAAAAGCCTGTGTTCCATACCCAAGGGACACACGGATCTCTAACCCCAGCACAGAATTCAATTTTGAAACAGGCAGATTCTAGAGGGAGGCCAGCACAAAAATGCCATCCAAACTCCTAAGCTTTTCTAGATTCTGTGTTCCTATCAGTCACATAATGGAAAAATACTTGGGTGCTCTTGAAAGAACCAGGACTATGCCCCCTGCTTCATCCCTCTACCAAGAGGATGTTGCCTTTTCTAGCAGCTGGACCATCAGAAAGAGAGTATTTTAGGGGTGTGTCAGCTTGAATAGATTCAATTCAACATTCCTCTCTTCCACTTGCTAAAAAAACTTGCTCCTGGCTGGGGAAAAAGGACAGTCAAAGAGGGAATTCAGGCTCAGAATGCCATTAACGCCCCAGTATCAGGTAGAACTGAACCCAGACCTGTAAGTGTTCTGAACTGAGGTAAAGAATGCCTCAAATACACTTACTTAGATTTCATGGACATGTACCAAATTAAAAGAAAAAGGCTTATTAAAAATATGCACCTTTATTCAAATAAGGTTATCTCTGAATTCCAAGTATCAATTTACATCAGTCAGAAACAAACAAAAACTATCAGCTGTTTGAATTTAAAATGAAAAAAAAAAAAAAAAAACAAAAACAAACCAGTAGACATTTTTTGGTGTTACAGTAATTGATCCATTGACAAAGGTCAGATTTTCTTCCCACAGAAGTTACAAACCAGAGCACTTAATTTACAAACCATAAACCAGGTCCTTTACAAACTGTATTTTTCATTTGACTTGTGAAAGACTCAGAGGTGTTTAATAAAATCCCACCAATACAATTGTCAAATATTTGCACTTATTATCCACAATTGAAATATAACTTGTTCTCCCTAATATTGTCCAACTGCATTCCAAGGCGTCTTTCTCTCCTAGCTGTGAAATCTTACTGGATAAGAATCAAACACACTGTCACTGTTGAAAGAAACCTAACAGGAGGTTACATTGACTGAGAAATATTCTTAAAATCCTAATTTGATGCTATCACTTCAGGAACATACAGGACGAAATCTGAACTGGGCAGTTGGGAGTTTTCTTTTGATCCAGTGAGTTACAAAAGCTCCAAGGGGAGATGACTGTGAAATGAATCATGAAGCACAGTTACCAGTTTTCTGGTGTTCCATGTTAGACCTTCTATTCCCTACCACAGAAGTTTTCTCATTGCATGTGGGAGACATGTCTGATCCGGCAGCCTCCTCCTGAAGAGAAAACTGCAGGCTTCACATTTCCCTCTACACATCACCCCCAACCTGCTCTTCTTTCTAACCAAACAAACAGAAGAGGGGCTGCTCCAGCTTTACATCAAAGGGATGGCGTGGGTAAATTCACAGTAATATAAAGGCTCATTCCAATTGATACATCAGAACTGCTCTTCATTCTGACAGATATTTACCAAAATACCTTCTGCATAACAGGTTTTGCAAAGCCTGCTGTGAGAGGAGTTCTGTTTAAATGTTGCACTGATGCAAGAAGGTCTGCAACTGAAAGGAAACATCGCTGTACAATTTCAGAACCATTTAAGAAAATATATTAAATTTCATTACAAGAGTCAGGGTTGTAACATAGACACACTGGAAATATTTGCTGGTGTTGAAAGAACTGAAGAGAGAAATTCCAATGCGTTATTCTGCTTTATCTGCAAAGTTGTTTATTCATTGATTAGCCTGAGGCAGTAGTTTCTCTCATTAGTACAGCAAAATCTGCTCAAATTTAGAAACCAATCTATAAAGCTATACCACTTGGAGTATCCTCCATACTGCTGATTTGTTAATTGGTGTGCAGCCAGTGTCGCCTTCTTAGTATAGCACAGACATTCACTTTTTGGACACTGTATTTGAGTAAACAAAATATATTGCATAGATTTATCATTTCTCCAAACTGACAGGCACAATACTGAAGTGTTCTTCATTACAGTGAATTTGGCAGCATGTGTTGCACTCCAAGGGAGCAGACTGTAGAAATGCAATAGGAGTAGTCATATTAAAGATAATTTTTGCAAATTCAGACAAACAAATTAACAGTTCTAAGTGAAATATACTGATGCATTTGTGTATTTTTATAGAATTTAGGAAACCACAGAAATACTTATTCTAATTCTACATACAACTCAAGGACAAAGTTACCACAGATACGTAAACAAGGCAAAATTAATTAATTTCACATTCCTAAGTTGGGTCCTCTGCTTTCTTTCCTGAAGCAAATGTTCTCTTGAAAAGCAGTATCAAAATTGTATGTTCAGTCTTTTGCTTTTGATATCCAAGCAGAACTGACACAAAATACTGGTTCTACAGATCAACAAACACATCTGAATCAAGTCTGTGCAGAAAGGGGTTAACACTCAATACCTGCAGTTCACAATACTCACCATGTCGACATTTAAATCAAAGCATCTGTACTTGATACATGAAAGACACAAGACAGCTTTAGAAAAGTAAAGACAAATTCACACACTAAATATAGCCTTTTTACAATCAGACTGGAAGATGGATAAAGCAATCATCTTTGCTGGAAAGTTCCACAAATCTCCCAAAAAATTACAGACAGACTTGAAACTATGAAAAAAAGAAATCAGCCCCACAACATAATTGAAGAAACTACTTTATCACATTTTTTCTTACTGCCCAAAATCAAACCACAAAACAGGGAGAGAAGCCTTTCTTTGCATGTTCTGCATAACTGTTTTTTTACGTCAGGTATCAAGAGTCAAGGTCTTAAAGGCCTGTCTTTGTATCCACATATTAAAAAGTGTTTAAATAAGAATTAACTAAAATATTCTTATACTGTTAAATCCATCTGCTAAACAAATAAAATGTTTATAATAAATTTTTATCTGCCAAAAAACCCAAACTCCATGGAAGAACTGTTCTTTGAGGTTTGGGATTTTTTTAACCTTATTTTTCTTTTTCAACTGCTATGTCAGGACACTTAGTAGCAAGTTTTCTGCACAAATCATCCATCTGCAATTCACACTCTGAACAAACACCAAACCTGGGTGTTTCAACTTCTATGGAATCCTAACAAGAGCAGCAGAGGAGTGGGGAATTTGCCTTTCAGTATTTATGAAAAAGTCAGCTGAAAACACAGACCTAGATAGGGTGCACAGTCTTCCCCCATCCAGCATTTGCTCCCTGTTTTTAGCATCAACACTTTAAATGAGAACTCATTTTATTTAACAAAATTCAATAATTTATAATATTGACATATATCCAACACTAAAATTTCCCTCATTTACAGAAGTGTAGAATTTGCTGTGCATACAGACTGCTGTTATGTAGGCACAAACGGAACAGGTCATCAAAAGAACTTTTTGGCTGCTGCTTCTTGTTGGCTCCTGAAAGAAAAGGCAGAAAAGAATTCTTCAAGTCTTTTTAATCTGAAACTAGCTAACTGCTTTAAATTTTCATTTATTTGAGGATTAGAAGACTCCGTTCCTCATCAACAGAGACTTAGAGAAATATAAGTCATATCACAAAAACAGAATATAATTTTTTCTATTCACAAAGACATGAGTAGCATCACTGTAGTTCCAATTTTGCATCAGACACGAGTGGAAGAAAACCCAAACAACCCTACATGCTGGACATAAGCCAGAAACAATGAAAGAACAAACAAACTTACTTTTAAAATACTCATGAACATTTTCTGAAGCTTCTCAGTATCTGATTGGCCTAAATAGGCCTTTTCACCTTACAAAAGGAAACCCATGCAACTAAGCAGATAAAGAATTGACTTTAAGTGGGATTTCCTTTTCCCTCTGGCACAGATCATTAATTTTCTTAGTGGATACAGGCACTGTGGATCAACCATATCCGGGTGCTGGAATTACAAATTCATCATAAAGAGCTGGAGGAAACCAGCTCCTTGTTTGTCTTGGAAATCATCATTCCAGCTGGGGGCAGAAAGACTACCAAACACAAAAGTTGTCCTCTTCATCAATGAAAATAGAATGTCAACATTATGACATCACAAGGAGGGGGAAGAGAACAGAAAAACCATCCCAATTAGCTCAGATTAAAAGAAACCAAAACCAAACAGAAAACCCCACAACAGTAAGGCTAAAACAGGTCAGGTTCCCTCTTGATACACAGTGGATGGGTAGAATAAACCAAACTTCATTATGATAATTCAACATTTCCACTGGGTTCTGGGATAGTGGTAAATTTTGCATTCTTAGAAGGTTTGAACACCTGACCAGTGTAAACCCCAAGTGACCCTGTCTGAATTCACTGTGGACCCCATTTAGAGAGGACTGCACTGGAGACCTCCCAAGGTCTCTTCCAATCTGAATGATTGCTTCTTTTAACAAGATGACCACAATGATACCATTCCAATGGCATTGTCAGTCAGCAGTTCTAAAACTATTTGCCCTGCTGTCTTTAAGCCACAGAAGACTTACCTATACATGACATAACCAATGAATAACACAGTTTGCGCTGCCACAAATATGAAGAAATGCATTGTAGATAAGCAGGATGGAAATGGTGGCAACTCTGGACACTTTTGTTTCTCACTGGATGGCTAAAAACCAAGAAAAAAAGCAAATTACATCCCATCAAAAGACTTAAAAAACAAGGGTTTTGCAATGTGATGTAAAAATCAGAGAAAAAGCAGAAAATGGAGAGAAATTATAGTATTCTGAAAAATAATCTTACTCCTCATCTCACTCTCCCCTTTCACATTTACATTTCTCAGACAAATTGCTTGATGTTAAATTGGGTGTTATATGGGAAAGAATACAGAAATATGGTAAATTAATCAAGGATCTTCTACAGATCATAAACTAATTCAGCTTAACTGCTACCTAGGCTAGACTAAGGTACTCCCAAATGTGAACACAGTAATTTTTTTTGCATAAAGAAGCCTTAAGCAGAGCCTGCCTGAGTTTCCCCTGATTAAAGCTCTCCCTTGTGTACAGAAGCACCACAGAATCTCCTCTGTATAGAGCTGTTAAGTAGGGGGACAAACAACACACACACACAAAAAAAAAAAAAAAAAAAAAAAAAAGCACCCAGAAAACTTAATTGCTTGACCTTGTTTCCACAGGAAATTAGACTAAAAATCATGCTCTTTGTGCAAAACTTCTCATCAAGACCCAGATCATGCAGTTAGGTCAAGGCAGCATAGTTTTAGCAAAGCAGCTTAATGAAGGATTAATTGCTCCCTAAATTGCATGCTGGCTCATCCTAGCTTTTCAGTAACAGCCAAAGGAAGCCGTGTTACACTCATGCTTTACACTCCCAGCACATAAATTACCGTGTTGCGTTGTACTAAATGCTCTATGTCCCTCTTTACTACGTGAAGGTGTTCTTTGATGTCATTGAAGTGCTGAGTTGTTTCATAGACTCCTGCAGAGCCAGGGTGTTGAGCCCCACTGATGGATCTCAGAGCATCAGTCACAGAACTTCTGAAACAAGACAAATAACAAACCAGCTATCAACACACGCCAGCTTTTCTACAAACAGCAGTTACTCTGGACAGCTTTTAGTTCATTAGAATTAGGCTAAAATACAATAGTTGCACCAAAAGGCAACAAATTTTATCTAACTTTCAAGAATACCTCTCAAGAAATAATCCTTTAGTCAAACTATGATTTTTAAAAGTAGTTAATTGTGCAGACAATTGCCATTTGTAGAGTGCCCCAGCTCTCAGTCACACTGAGAATAAGAACTAGCAAATATTCTGTTGCCAGGCATCTGCTTTGCCTGCCTGACTGACGAGGGCTATAAAACAAGAGTTCTGTCTGAGGCGCCTGCCAAGGCTTTAGGATCAGCAGAGTTTAATGCAATCTTTGAAGAAACCCAAAAGCCGTTTGAAAAATAAATAAATAGATAAATAAACAAAAGCAGTCATGTAAGAAATAAAAACAAGGAAGAGGCTTTAAGGATAAGAAAAGATTTAGATACATCCTTGCTCCGTGATTACCATTTATATGAGGAACTCAATTCCCATATGCATTGTCATAATACTTAATATTGTCTTATAGTGAATTCATTTTCCTTCTACAACAAATGAAATTAAATCCAGAAAAAGATGAGGTTTCATAACTAATTTGGTTTGAGGTAAACTAGTCAATGAGAGAAAAGAACTTTAATCTCTAATCAATATGTTTATATAATTTTCTCCTACTGTGCTGTTTCTTTTGAGTTGCAAAGAGGATTATTCTACAGCTAAAATATTTATCATGTGAATGGTAATCTCTTCATTATTAACGGAATAGACAATCAAAATATATGCCTTTGGATTTCTTTTTAATTTACTTAAAACTTTCCATTTGGTTCAGATGAGAGCATACTTCAATGCTTTCATGGAGCACTCCTAACTCTCTGTAGAGTGGTCAGCAATTTTTCATTTACCCAGACTTGCAATTAGTACTATAATGATATATTTTAGAAGTAAATGTCTCACCGGCAGGTTTTATCTTAAATAACCCTACATGCCCACTGCCTAATAACCACCAAAAGTAATTCTGTCTTTCCACACACCTCACAGTGTTACAACACAAGTGGGAGACTCACTTGGTTCTCCTCCCGCCTAACAGACCCATCTCTACATAACGAACAGAAATCTGCACAGCCACCTTCCCCCAGACTGGTCCAGTCTTTGTTAAAAGCAAAATAACTTCCCTTAATAGACACCGGCTGTATCAAATTGAATTTATATTGATTTTTGCATTAATAACACCCTGCTGACAGTTTCTATTGTAGGAACATGCAAGACTCTTCTGTAATCAGGTGATTAAGAAAGCCACAATCTTGCCAAGAAAATTACTTGGCCCCTAAGTCCTTTTCTTGTGGGATGACAAGTGATGCACCGAGGGGCTGTTTATTTCTCTCTCTAAATAAAGCATTTCTTTAATCTAAGAAAAGTATTAAGATGATGTTACGCAAACTCCGAGCTGGTAAGTAGTCACTAAAGGGGCAGACTGCCAATGTTAACAAGAAAATCTAATTTGCTTGCAAGGTATAAAGATTTGTCAAGAATATTAACATAAAAGCTTCTGTGGAAGAACAAGTGCAAAAATGGAAGCACTCTAATCTTCATTCTACAAAAAACTGACCTACTTAGATAAATCACAAGAGCTGCCCTTAAACTAATACAGGGGGAAAAAAAAGCACAACTGAAGGAATGTTTTGTTTTTTTTTTTTTAATACAAGGTAAGGAATGTTTTAGCTACTACGAATGAAGGACTAAACCAGCTTAAAGCCATTCCTGATTAAGAAAGCAACAGCAAAACATCTTAAAAGAAGTATTGAGACATCCCCATCAAACATGAGCATCTTCACAAATCTATTTTAGCACCTTCGACATAAGGGTTTTACTTCATTGGTTTTAAAGGGACTGAACTTACCTGTTGAAGTGGAATTTCATGATAAAAAGAGACAAATTAGGGCACTTAGCAATGCTTGGGGCATGTACTAACTTTATTACAGAAATTCAATATATGCAGGGAGTCTTCACTAAGGAACTGACACAAACATCAAGTTTGTCGATACTGTCCTACTGAAATAATACACAGGATTTAAACGGAAATCCTAAAAATTCAAACCACAGACATAATATTTGGAAGGTATTTACCTTATTTCTTTTACTTGTCTAATGACCTCTTCTTGGGTTTTCACAACTGTCTCTATCTCTTGCTGGGAAACCTGGTAGGGGCAAAGGGAGGAAAAAGATCAACATATCTTGGAGAAAACAAATGGATCCCCTGCTGAAATCAGATGGGGCTCTGAGTCATCGTGGGTTTTATTTACCTGTCCCTGCTGACCTGGAAACCCAGCTCCTCTTTTGGCAATCTCCTCTGTGACTGCAGAGACGTATTTCCTCTGCTCATCCAGAATCATGTCCAGTTGCCTGTTAAGCTGTTTGATTTCCAGATGAATTCGATTCTGCCCCTCAAAGATTTGCCTCAGTTCACGATCACTCACAGTTTCAAAAACATCATCTGCTGCTAAGAAAAAAAGCACAGGGGTTCTAACAGGTGTGTACATTCCTCACAAGTTGCAACTGATCATTCCTCTTGCTCCCTTAACATATCCACATTCATTTTCCTTCTCCTACAACTTCACCATCCCAAAGTCCAAAAGACTCTGTGGCAAAGGGATTATTTCTTATCAAAGACAGGCTAAACTGTATCTCAAAAATGCAGATCAAAATAACAAATAGGACCTTTAGAAGTGTCATAACTTATCACTGCACAATGAAGAGACACCATGAAATTTCACGTCTAGATGCCCAAAGTACACTCCCAGTGTATTTGCAGTCACATACAGTTATTAAAATCCACAGAAGTAACAAATTACTTCCATTATATTTTAAAATAATCAGGTTCTTGTCTGCCCAGCATCAGGCAAGCATTAAAAAGCTTTTCCATGGTATGCACATGTTCCAATATATGTACTAGCCACCTTTAAAACCTTTATTTAAAAAAAAAGTCTCCTATAAATGTGCAGAAACAGAACAAAAATACAACCTTTAAATAATGAAAAAAGGTCATGTCTTCTAAATCACCAATTTACAGAGGGATGCATGACCTTCTCTCCCTTCTGATGTTCATAATTCCCACCACGTTTCCAGTCATTCATTTTGCTCTCAATACAGGCACTACCAGAATAACTTTAGAAATAGGAAATACATTACAGTAAAGATTTTAAAATAATGTAAGTAACATCAGTGTGAGCTTAGTAAGATCAGCCAGAGTATCCATAGTTCTGAACATCCTGGAAAACAAATGTTTTCCTGAATAACTGAAAAATAGCTCAAATAACTTACCTGGCTGTCCTTGCACATCAGGATGTTCCCTTTGAAATTCTTCCTTCTTCTTATCCAATTCTTGCTGAAAGTGTTCAAACTCTTCTTGATACTTCTCTTTATCTTTCTGAGGGATTTCTGCATCTGGTGTTGGCTTTAAAACATTATTGGAGGGAAGGGCACATGTGAGATTTCTCTCATGCTCTCTCCCAATCTTAATGCAACTGACTCTTCATCAAAGCCATTCACACTTCAGAAGTGAACACATTGCAGTAACAAAATTACTGCAGCACATTCATACATATAGCTGAAGTGAAAAACCACACATTGCCATGGAGATCAAATAGAAAAATTTCCCAACAGAAAATGAAAACAAATTTTACAAGGATAAATGCTGTTTAGCAGTACAGAATCATTCTAGAAGTATGAAAAGTTGAAAGTGAGAACATGTATTTGCCCACTTCCAAAAGAAAATGTACTTTGTAGTACTACATAGTTTGATTTAACATCACGAGTTTTGTTGCTTCAGTGATGCCTCCAGAATTCTGGTCCTGAGAATATTAATGACAATATTACTGAAACATTGCAATACTAGTTTAATTTTTCTAAACCAGATAACAGTACAGCTATATGCCAAAATTTTGAAACAGGAACGCCACATGTAACTTAAGAGGAAATACCATAATCTGATGCTGCACATAAATAACATGCACAATAAAATATTTTACTAATCATGCATAAAAATACTTACTGCTTCCTTCCCAGGCTCAGTCAGCTGGAAGGTCAGAAATGACAGCACATCATGGTCATCTGCATTCAACAAATAAAACAAAACCACCTTACAAATGTCTCTAATTCCCAAGCCAACCTTTCACTTGCAAAGGATCTTCAAAAACAGCATCCTCCCAAGAGTTTGCTCAGTGGGGAATGAGACTATACAGGGGCTTTGTCAAGAAAAACCGAAAATTCTTTAGCTGGACTCAGGAAAAATCCAAAGCATGTCAGTAATTTGGGACTGCAAGAGGGTTAATTACATCACCGTGGTCAAAAATTGGTATAATGGATCAACACTAGTAGTAAAAACCCAACCACCCAACCAACCTCTCTTGCAAGCCTTGTGAGTCCCCATAGCATTTATCGTAATTTTTAACATTTCCTACCTGCAAGTCCCCCTGTGGCTGCAGATATTCCAAAGTATCCTTGTGATGGCAACACCATATCTTCCACTTTTGCACAAAATTCATAGTCTTCTTTATCCGGAGTAAAGCCATTATTAATTAATATCTAAAAGGACAAACACTCAGGATTTTAACCACATTTGTGTTAATTGTTTCATCAGTTTGCAGTAACACTCATAAAACACAACTAACTGCTGATAGTTTCTATTGTTACTAGGTAATTCAGTAACCAAAGCTCATACCAGAAACCAAAACTATTTCTTCTCTGAAAGAGACATTTTATCAACATTTTACATAAGCATTCTATTTGCAAAAGTCCACATCCAAAGAAGGTTCTGGTCAACACAGACCTGATCTACACCAGTCATCCCTTGCACTCCTGGTTCAAAGCTTAGGGAGATTCTGCATATGCATCCCCAGAGAAAGAGAGAACTGCTAAGTTTAACAGCAACATCTGGGAGAGAGGAGTTCCTAGAGGAAGCATCAGGGCCCAGGTGAAAACAGAGCAGCCTTGGAGGCTGAAGTTCAACTTTCATTCAAGAGTAACAGGCAGCTTTTCACATTACAACACAGTACAAGGTCTGCCCACTTCTAGGTGCAGTCATGTTTACTTTTAGAGAAACTTCTGCTACAAAATGATAGCTCTGCACTTTAGGCTGCTACCTGTGAATGTACAAACAACACCTTTCCAGAAGTAATCAGAAGCTAACAAACACACACTGTAGCTTTCACAACCTGGCACCACATTAGTATTTTTCTCTCCTTACCCAGAAGGAATTCACAATAAATACTATTCAGCTGAATAGTATTTAAGAAGTCTTAAAGACTCCCTTATACCAGGGATTTTTAATCCTTAGTCTTCAAAGCCCTACTATTTTTTTGGAGGTGAGAAGCCTCAAGCAGAAAATTTAGATCTATTGTTAAACAGTTTTAGGTTTTTTGCCACATTTCAAGAACTCTGGTTCGAAAATCAGCTAGAAAACCCACTGCATCTCTTAGATCAGCTTAAGAAATACCAAGCTCAAGAGCTGCTCAGTCACCTGTAGCTTAAACAGATACTGATTTTGGGACACCTCTCCAGACAAGTGAAGAGCAAGTGAAGGGTTTGAGCACATTATGTGTTTGCATGACTGCCTCCTAAGTAACATTAGAAAAATCAGCAATAGCCGCATTCTAATGCATTCACTAATGCAGCATTTAGACTCAACACCTCCTTCTAACCTCTGCTGCCAAGCTCCACTTTTCCAACACTGGAAGTGACATATTTGTTGCAACTCTCTGAAAACCCAGTCTCACATTTAAGAAGTTGAGAAAGACAAGTAATTCTGTTATTTCAGACTTACAGTCAGTGTTTTTTGGTAGTACGTGATCTTGACTCGCACAGGATAGGGCTTGTTCCGAAAGTCCCTCTGACAGGATGCCAGTGCTTGCGTGGATCCATCACTGTGCAAAAAGAGAACACCAATAAAAGTCTGTGTTGTGATTCATCAGCTGGGCCAAAAAAGTGTCTGACTCTCACTAAGCAACCTCATCCCAGTTTTTCAATCTGCAAGCTTTTCCAAAACTGTTCTGTAGTTGCACTGAGCTTTCTGCAGGAATCTCCAGTACTGCATGCTGTACCCAGGACACAATGCAGAGGGAAATCTGTTTCCTAAGATACATTCTAAGATCTAATTTGCAGATATATTTCTGCACCTGGGAACCTAGATGGAAATGAGCTGTAGTGACTGCACCAATTGAGCTAGACATCTCTCCTCTCCAAAATCCAAAAAGCTGTCCATTGTGCTGTTGATAAACAATTAGAAATCAAAATTAATCCAAATAACTTTAGTAACAGCAACTAGCTTTCAATTAGTCACTTCTGCCAGTTATTAGCTGTGTGTGGAGGATCCCCATAAGCAATAGTCTGTACTGCACCTATATTGATCTGAGTTCATCCATCCCAAAGGGCACATGCCACTTAATATCCATCAGTTGCCAACTTCTGTGCTGTTACTGCCAAAGCAGTGTTTTAACAAATAGAAACCTTCAAATGTAAAGGCAACAACAAAGTTTCATATGAAAGAAACCTTTATAGTACTTCTCAAAGGGTTCCATGGAACATTTCATCATTCAAAAGCAAGCATTCAGCAATAACACTGAAAAGAAACTTACTTCTGATGGTCATACAGCAGCTTTCCATTGTTGCCCACAACAATCACTCCAGGATTGTTTTTCTAGGGAAAGAAATGGCATGCAAATGGATTACTTTAATTTGAAGGGAAATATCAGCAACATCTCTGACAGCCTTCTAATAAAATCAGTCTAAAATGTCTAAAAGCAAGCCAAAGTAGTGCAGGGAAAGCAAAAGCACCAAAGCAGACCTGCTATGTATTGTTTAAGTTTCAGGATCATTCTGGACTGGAAAACTGAGAATTGAAAACAGCAATTGTCACCCTCATCTGCTACAAAATCTTTGCTGCTGAGCTACTCAAGGCAGATTTCTTCCAAGAAAAATGAGCATCACTGAAGACACACATAGAATTGGTGTTTCCAGTATAAGGGAAACTTGACTATTTTATTTTATCCCTTTGAAGTGAAAGAGGGGAAGAGTAGGAAAACAACATCCTATTTATTTTCCCCTCAACAGACAGGAAATTAATTTGTCATCTTTGCTACAAGAGTTTCCTTCCAACCAACCTTTCCATCATTGTCAAACGAATCAAAGAAAATTCCAACGCCGTTCCATTTATCAGCTGCCCCGAAAACAGGACCTTCCAAGCCTTGCTCTTCTGTAAACCAGATTGCCTATGAAGAAAGCAAAGAGTCCTAAGTCAAGAATCACTTTTAAAGCACATTTATTTTTCTCAGTTAGATGAAACTGCTCCTACCAATCCATCAGCTCCGATGCGGCCTCTTCCTGTAACTCGAAAGGTGACTTCCACTTCCCAATATTCAAATATTGATTTGGTTTTTGTCCACACTGAGCCTTTCTGGCTTTTCAAAGAGGTTGTTATACGGATCTGATCTGCACTTGGGATGGCATCTAGAAAGGAAACAAGATGTTCTAACTTTCTGTTTAGCAGCATAAAAGAACAATAGGCATACATTCAGAGAGCGGCTCATTTGCTTGCATTAAACATTTCTTTTAGGGATTATTTTCTTGAAAAAGCAGTGGCAAAAAACCTCATCTATACAGTTTCCTTCATGTCACTCGTAGCATAATGTGAAGTAAAAAAGTTTAAGAATTAAGCAGTAGCAACTAAATTAAAGTCTGACAAAAACCAAAACCACAGCAGAAGTTACTGCAGAGAAACCATGGGAAGGTGGAACTGTAAATGTCAACACCTTTCACACGCAGAGGACGGTCAGGAAGGGCAACAAGCCTTCCAGAGCACAACGGAAGCCTTAACTCAGAGCGCACAGCAACTGTACAAACGTTGTTCAACCAAGTCCTATTAGCCATTTCGAGCTTTGAGACGATGAAACCCAACAGTTTTTCTGGCAGCACGGCCCGGGCCAACCTCGAGCGCGGCAGCAGTGACACATCACCACTTCCCGGCAGCGCCACGAGTCCCGTACCCAGGCCCCGCAGCTGCCGCACCGGGAGGCCATAGGTACCTTGGCACCGCGAGCGGCAGCCCGGGCGGGCCCGGCACTTCCCCGCCACCACAGCACCTCCTCTGCGCCTCTGGTGCCACGTGGAGCCCGAGGGCACGGCGGGCACCCACGGCCAGCTCGGCCCGCGGCTTCTCGCCGAGACCGCGCGTCCCCCGCCCGGACACTGCTGCCTCAACTACTGCCCCGGAACGCCACTGCCCGGCCCCGCCACCCCCGCCCAGCACTTACTGCCCGTGTGCACCCAGAACGGCACCGTGCCGTCCGCCTGCACCAGGTGCGGCCCCTTGAAGCTGTACTTGTACTCGAAGCGCCGCCGCGGCGCAGCCGCCGCGCCCTCCGTGGCCTGCGCTCCGGAGAGCGGCGGACGGCCGAGGGCGAGCAGGAGCAGCAGCGGGGCGAGCGGCGCCGCCATCTTGGCCGAGCTGCGGGCGATGCACCGGGCCAGCGGGGCGGCCCCGGATTGGACGAGCGCGGGGGAGGGCGCGCGCGGGGTGGGGCGAGAGGCGGGGCCGAGGTGAGGGCGGGAACAGGGCCGAGGTGAGGGCGGGCACCAGGGCGGGCACCGGGCCGGGCTCCGGGCCGGGCTGAGGGCGGGGAGCGCGCCGGGCCACCAGGCACGGTCGGAGCGTGGCCCCCATCCCGGTCCCTGCCGGCGAATTTCCGAGCCGGCCCGGGTGCGAGGGGCCGCGCGCTGTGAGCTGGTGTGCGGGTCCGCCGCATTCGGGCGGCCTCTCGGACAGCTGCGAGCCGCTAACAGTGCGCAGAATGTCTGAAAGATAAATAATCTTTTCTTTCCCCTCAGTATTGCTTTCTTAGCAAAGACCGCGCTTCAACGGGCTCTTTTCAGTTTATTTGCAGAGTAGTAGGAAGACCCGCAGGAAAATCCACACAGTTTCTCTCAGCGTGCGAGGGCAACCTTCCGCAGAGGTGAGCAAAACAAATGTCTGGTGACAGGCAGGCCCCAACCGTGACAGGTGCGGAGAGCCCCCGACACTGCCAAGATGAGAAACGCGGCTGCTTGTCAGCGTGCAGCGTCACAGAGCAGGGGCAGGGCTTGTCTCAGAGGTAAATCAAGCACTGAATCAAGAGTTAAGAGCTTCCTTTTTCATTCTGCATTTTCATTTAGCAGCCTGTCTTGCAGCCTTATTAGAGAAGAAAATAATTATCAGGAGTGTTTTTCAGTTTCTTTCAAAACACCCTTGGGTTTTGTTCTACATTTTTCATACCCGTTTGATTATGACATCCCTTCTTTTCCTCTTAATCTGTGAGTACGAGCAATCTAAGACTCAGTAAGTCGGTTCAGAGCCTGCTAAAGGAGAGGATGATCTTAATTCAGGAGAGATTAAGTTCTTTTTCTAAAATGTCACACATTTCCTTCAGCTTGGGTGAAAGTAAAACGTTACATTCTCACTTCTTTTTCAGCTACACAAAGGAATAAGTAAATATATGACCGGATGAGACTTGATGAGCAAAATGTTTGAGATAAATTTTAGAATTTCTGTATATAAATATATTTAGTATTCTTGATCAGTTAGCATGTGTTTCTATAGAAAAGGAAGTGCTTGATGTTTTCTTTCGTAATAGTCTTTTCCATCCAACAATATGCTAAAACATCCTGATTTATGAATCTATTTTGCTTTTTTAGAACATATATGTGGTCGATGTCAAGGGAATTTGGAGTCTCTTCTTTACAGCTTTCTAGACACCAAAAACTCCACTGTCTTTCTGTCCTTTCTGATCTAGAAAAGTAATTTTGGAGGTAAACCTCTGGAATTACTTCAGGAGGATAAAATTGGTGTGTACATCAGCAATTCAAACAAAGCAGCATGAGGCCCTCTCCTGTCTGCTTGCTATATTTGGCAGTAACCTCAGAATATATGCACATAAAATACCAGAACCACGCTGAAGGAGACTAGAAACCCAAAAGCACAAGCCTTGAAACAATTCGCTCTTACCCACTCACCCACAGAGGTGAAAGCAGGCTGCAATTTTGCCACTTAGAGACATTGCATAGACGCTGTCTTAGCAATTGTGCATGTAGGATTTGTAAAACCTCCTTTAAAAATGGAAACTCCTTTAAAAGTCTTCTTCCCAGGCATGGAAAGCTGCCCTCCAATCTACTGTGACATGCAGGAAAACATCGAGAGACTCCCAAAACTATAGATACAAGCAGTTTAGACTCTTCAAGTCTAAGTCTCTTCAAATTGTTTTGCTGCATGAGCTCACTAGAGGAAACAAAAAATGTTTCCTATTTGTAAGAACTTTCTTGAATTTTGTCCTGAAAATTACATTTGAATTCAAACCCAGTAACAAGGAAATGAAGGCTCAGCAAAGAGAACAGGAAATGTCCCACTGGCCTGAAACACAACTGGATTGTCAGGGACTGAGAACACTGGCAGGATGATAGTCTGTGTAATCATAATTCTGTACAATCATAACAAATTAGATACCTTCATTTTCTCAAATTCTGCCTGGAAGTAGTTGGTATAATTTCTCTGTATTATGAAAATGCCATGATATTTTCCATAGGTCTTGTCAGGGAAGTCAAAACCACTCTGAACACACAGTAACTATAAATCTGTCCTTGAACCTCAGAGCTCTGAGCATTTGGACACATTAACAAGCCCACAATTGAAAGGGCAGTGGACAAAAAAGGAAAACAAATGAGGGTCCAGTGGGTGAACTCTCCTAAAAGTGTGGGAAGAACCACTGATTATGCTAATAACTTTTGAGGTACCTTTGTGTGAACTTCAGAATTTTGAGCAGAAATGCAAGTGGCTGTATCCATAGGACCTGTTTGGTCTCCTCCCATCTCAGTGATCAGTCCATGATCTTTGTAAGTATCCCTGACAGCAATCCTTTGCACACATAGAGAATTATTTTCTGTGTCACAGTAGATGGGAACGCTGAAACAGACTGGGCTTTTTGCACTCAAAAAAGTGAGTGCCTTGAGTTGCCACTGGAAACAATGGATAGGAAAAGCACTGGGCATCTTAGAGAGCATTACCTTTTCTCATTTAGTCTGTTTATTAAATCAGTGAAGGGAAGGTAGATTTTCAAAAATTTTAAACTATATTTCTACAATCCAAATCAACTCCAAGACATCTGGAAGTAACAATTTTTCTTTTTAGAATAATAAAATTATTAAGGTTGGAAAAGACCTCTAAGATCATTAATCCAGCCTTTAAAAAACCTATTTTTTTGACAGGAGAATTTCTTAAAATGTGCCACAATTTTTAAAAGACAATTACTGTAATGAGTCCTGTTTTTCCGTGGTTCATTTCCCTGTCATAGCCTTGAGGATTCTTCCTTGCTCCTCCTCCCAGGCCAGCAATCTGTGTATGAAGCGTATTATTGAATTTCAATTACAATGTTAATTACAGAAGACAAGTGGTTACTGAATCTTGCACTATAATTAATCAACCTGATATTTACTTACTCCGTTGTTCACACTGGATTAAGCTGGGTCTGGACAAGCAGGGCAAGGAAAGTGAGTGACAGGAGCATTATCATGGCACACTGTCTCCCATTGGGAAAGTTCATCTTCCTTCTGAAAGAGACGCCTTCAGGGATCATGGAATTTCAATTCCCTGTGAATTTAGTGTCATCTTAGCTTGACCAGCTCTGGAAGAACATATTAACCTCCTCTTGTGATTTTCAGAAAACCATTCTAATTTAGCAAGTAATTAAGGGTCACATGTAGGATAAAGAGCTAGATAAGCTTGGATTACGCACAGGAAGCTTTGTTTCCAAGGCAACCGGAGCAGAGGGGGTGTTAATGCTGAGGTCAGGCACTTAATGAACTGGGAATGGTTACTGGCTGCAAAATGTATTCGAACTGGGCAAGGCGAACTAACAACTGCATTACTATAATGATTTTATGAGAGAAAACAAATGCCTACAGAGCTACTTATCACGGCATATAGAGAAGACAAAGCTTACAGGCGGTGGCACCGTTCTGCTAAGCGAGGTCAGGAGAAATCCAAAACAATGACGCTTGACAAGCCCCAAATACTTCAGTCAGCACTGATGGATTTCATGACTTCCCAGTGTGAAGGTGTCGCTGTTTGCGTCAGCTGCCGTTGCTGACACACTCACCCTGTGCTGGGTGTTCTTTTCCTCCCGAGGTTAGTGCTGCCCGGAGGTTGCTGCCTGTGGAATCACCCTGGGGGATTTAGCACACTGAAAAGCAAGACAGCTCTTCCAAAAGCTCAGGACGCAATCCACTCCTGGGACTTTAGACTGGGAATTAATCCCACGGGAGATTTGACAGGGCAAATCTCACACACAAATACCATGGACATGGATAAAATAGCTAAACAGCTCATCTGTGGCAAAATAGATGGATTTAGTAAAACACGTTAACATTTAAAAATGGGTTCTTGCATTGTTTTGTTCTGTATGATGTAAGGAACAGTTGGGAATGAGATTACTATGCTTGAAGAATATTAGAGAGTATGGAAAGTGCAGTTGACCCATTCAATATCTGCCACTTTCTCAGTTCACTTGGACCATAGCTCTGTGAGAGAAAGAATTGCACTGGCGTTTTTCTAAGCTTTCTTTAAAACAAACAGGCATTCTCTGGTTTTGGGACAGTTTGGGACAAGGATACTCTGTAACAGCTGTGCCGTTCTTGTGGCAGGAACACAGGCACCTCTAGCTTTGTGTCATGCTTTTTGGAAATATGTGGATGTATAAATCGGGGCAGTTTTAGAGGCCAGCTGATCTCTGTTTTTCTTCTGTGTAGCCTTGACATAAAAGCAAGTGATTTTACGTTAGGCCACCAGTTTGCACAGGGGAAATTGAAACGCTCAGCTCTCTCAAACGTGAGCTGTAGGACTTTCACCTAAGGGTAAGACTGTGCTGAAAGTGCGTGGCAAAACCTAAGCCCTTCACAATACTCAAAAACGAACTATGACACAAAAAAAGCCACCAACCAAAAAAGCCCAGAACCAAGCTAACAAACAAACATCCAGAAGGGAATTACCTTCTTTGTCCACAGGTATCTAGAAAGAAAAAAAAGTAATCGCCTTAAATAAGTTAAAGATTTGAACAGTGGCAAGGACAATTTGTGCAAAATATTAGGGGATTTTTTGCTTTTTTCCAACTGCCAAATACCTGGCAAGAGGGCCAACAAGGCCATAGCCTCTCACACAATATTTTGAGGATGCCATCACAGGTTTTTTTGGTTGATTGTTTTTTGAGACACAATTTGATAATTATTCCTGGATCAAGGCTAAATCTTACAAATAATGTGTGGGCATCAGATAATAAAGGGCATCATGCCTTCGCAGCCTACTTCATAAAAGAGGCTAGATTTCAATTGAGTGGCTAAATCCACTAAAGAAACTGCAAAGAACTTAACATGCCTGTGAAAATCAAATGCCTTAATCCAAATTTGTCCTGTAGAAGCCTCATGGTTGCAATCACTGTTTTGATAGTGACCAGAGTTAGGCCATCATGAGATGGAATGAAGCTGCACCATCCTCACTTTCCTCTTCAGTGAGAGACCCCCTTCTAACGTGTCTTCTGTGGTGCAGGCAGGCTCTTTTTTATTTGAATTTTATTAAAATAAACAATTGAGCCATTCATGTTTATCTCAAATAGGGATGAGCTGAACAGATTTAAAACCATCTAAACCTGTTTGAACGTTAGAAGTTGTCAAATTTAGAATCTCTTTAATCGAATGACCCAGAAGTGAGTCATAAAAGCCATGGGAGCGTCTCTGCCTTTGAACTTTGGCTTCTGGAGTGCAGGCTCTGAGTGAGCTGCTCATGTGATTCTCAGCACAGCTTGAACCACCCAATTTCTCACTGCTGCCTCTCTTCTGGTTGTGTGACAAGTCCCTGTCACTTGTCAGATGTCTCCCCCAGACTCTGAGCCTCATCTCTGCTACTCTTTTGTTATCTCCCTTGTTCTATCTCCCCTCCCTACCTTTGCTGTTTGCTTTCTCCAGCACGTTTCTCTTTTTGCTGATTATAGGCCTGCCCTCAGCTCTGCCCAAGTTTCCATGTTCTTACTGTTTCTTTAAAGCCCTACATGTCCCAGTCTCAGTGGGGAGGGCAATATAGGGCAAGAGCCCTAATGCATCTCTTGATGAACTGGGAACCATCCTGATCATTTTCAGTGCAAGCACATCACTGCCACTTTTCTCTAGTTCTGTATGTGAGTAGGAAGGAGTTCTCAGTGGGGTTGGTACCCAAAGGAATAAGTCAGGGGACTTATTCCCCTTCAGCTGAATTTTGTTAAGAGCTCTCAGAAATACCATGAAGCAACCTGTGGAACTCAGGGGAAAATAAACACGCCCACTGACACACCCACACCATGTCCTTTGCTGTGACCCCCTGTGCTTTTTGCCTTCAAACGAAATTTGTAAACCTATTAAACATTACCCCAAGTGAATTCTTACTGAACTAACATTTCCAGAGTGACCAAAATTGAGGAAAAGCCATTTTCAGACTATGAGAGAAAGCAGCAGGAAGGAGGACAGGGAAAGGCAGGGGGGTTCACTTCCCAGCCTCTTCTCTGCTGCTTGCTTTCTCCAACTTTATTGAGGTCAGCAACTCATGGATACACTGCCATCTCCCACCTCTCCTGCAGGGATAGCTGCCAAATTCCATCTGAGGTCAAATATGAGATTTATTGGCCCCTGATGGTGGGAGCCACAGATGAGATGGCCTGAAAGTGCACTCAGGTCCCACCAGAAACAAACCAAAAGATGATCTGCTCTAGCAAGTGCAATGGTGATTACAAAGGTGATTTGTCACGTGGCACTCCAGGAGCTTTGCAACCACTGAATTGCTCTCTGCCTCAGCAGGAAAAAGCAGGGTTTTCAGTTTTGCATCTTTCTTGGCTGTTTTATAGCTGGATGGCTATGGACACCTGTTTGGAGGTACTGGTTGTAACTTCATTTTCTAATTTCTTTCTAGCAGCCAGCAAGAAATACCTTGTTTTCATGACAGCCAAAAGAAAAGCAACTCACCATGTATTAAAATTAAAATCCATTTTAGAATGTGAATATGTGAATAGAGCTACAAGTTACCAAGCATAAACACAAACCCAAAGAACTCTGTTTCTCTGTTTGTAAACTGATTGGCTTTTCTGTACGCAGACAAAAAAAAAAAAAAAAAAAAAAAAAAAAAAAAAAAAAAAAAAAAAAAAAAAGGAAGTGAGGAAAGAAGGACCATTGACACTTTATTGCTCATCTACATAAATAGATAATCAGAATTGTCTTACTGAAAAGTTCATTGTCTTGAGCTGAGTGGAGGAGTTTCAGCTTTTTCTTTTCATCCAATAGGAAACTACTTAGCTGCTGGATTTTGAAGAATTTTGAAAGTTGACTGTTGGTCCTGAGCCTGTGCCAGAGACTCTGAACCCATCATCATTGGGCAGCCTCTTCCTCGAGCCCTAAAGGTATTGCTTACTTGGATACGCAGCCTGAAAAAGCATCCCGTGCCCACGTGTGCCTGGATTGGATATAAAAAAAATCAGAAATGGCAGAGCATTGTGTTTAACACAGGGATTTGCAGCGTCACCTTCAAAAAGCTCAGAGACTTATTTCTGCGTCTTGCCAGGCAGCACCAGCAATACAGCAAGGCCTTTTTGTACTCTCCTTTAGCACTCAGAATACTCTCAGTAGCTGGGAACTATAGAATTGGTCTTGAAAACCAGGAGCTTGAAAAACAGATCTTGAAAATCAACCTACCTACAGAATACATGGAAAATACAGAGTAGTGAATGTTATGCAAACCTTTTTTTATGAAATGCATTTGGGTATGGCAAAGGCAGGACCTC
Source organism: Sitta carolinensis (assembly GCA_032173965.1). Classification (NCBI taxonomy): domain Eukaryota; kingdom Metazoa; phylum Chordata; class Aves; order Passeriformes; family Sittidae; genus Sitta; species Sitta carolinensis. The sequence continues at coordinate 2,536,942 of CM063313.1, read as the reverse complement.
TGACTCCAGCTAGTAGTAGTGACAAAGGTTTAACACCCTGAGGCAGCACTTTAAATAATAAAGAAAAGATAATGCCAAGGACACTGGCCAAAGTGTGGGCATTCGTTTAGTGCTGGAATTGTCCTTTTCTCTCCCAAAACTCAAACCCTCACAATCATTTCCCATTTCCCTCATGCAGTCATTATTTCCCTTCTCGGTTTAGTTTTGAGCAACAGGAGTTGGTTTAGGTTTGGGTTTTGAGGTTGGTTGGTATTGGTGGTGTGTGTGTGGGGTTTTTTGTTTTTTTTTTTTTTTTTTTTTTTGCTAAGCCCTCATTAACTCCACTCACGCTGTCTTACTCTGTTTGCCAGTGCTTAAGAAGTGTTTTTTTAAAAAGCAACCAATTAGCACCTCATCAGCTTCAATTAGAGGAGACAAAAGCAGTGTAAAGATAACTCAATGAGAGGGGGTGGCACAACATCATGTAATCACTTAAGACAGCGGTGAGCATTCACTGTGCTGGCTCTGCCAGGCTGGGCCGATTCACCTTTTTTTTGCTTCTTTCGGGATGCGTTTAAGAGTTGGGCTTTTTTTTTTTTTTTTTTTTTTTTTTTTTTTTTTTTTTTTTTTTTTTTTTCCTTTTCTGGGAAGCCAGGCCTCCCAGGAGTCTCAGAGTCTGTCATTCAGGGCTACCTGTTTACAGCTCAGCGACCAGAAGGACCTAAACAATCCTATATTGTACGCCCAGTGCTTCCTTAAACTTAGGCCTCCACAAAGGCATGTTTTCAGAAACTGGGCAGAATAAGTTAAAGGCTGGCTTTATACTCATTAAGTGTTCTGCTTGTACTGTCTTCTAATTACATGGCAGGGCAACAATGTCTTTTTTTTGTCAATGGAGTTCTTTGGAGCAGTTAATTTGCTGCCTGTACTAAATGCCCCCAAACATTAATTAGTGTGGAAGGAACCCTAATTTCCTCGGCGGCTTTCCTCTCCATTTACTTCCCTTGTTTTCACATAGGCTTGGATGAGTCTCTATAATGAAATTACCTCATTAATGCCTTTATTCTTTCGAAGTAATTCATTCAAGATCTACCATTTAGTTTTAATTTAATGCTGTCAAAAGCAAAAGGTGCATTCATGTCTTTGATTAGTGCATTTTTTTCCTCTCTAAAGAGTGGACAGATTTAAATTATTAAGATGGCAAGTAGTGAGTTATAATTGGATACAAGCAGCACTTCAGTGAATATTAAATGCTTTCAAAGCCTGGCCTATCTGCTCTGCTGACTATTAACTGTGTCCAGTGAGTTCTTCTGTGGGGTTTGAATTAACGGCACATTAGCTACTGTGAAGCAAATGAAGTTTAATTTTGTTTATAAAAAACGTTGCAGTTGCATTTATCAACATGACATTTCCTTGTAGCAGAGCTCAGTTTGCCCCATTATCCTACCCTGACCTCATTGCTTGGTTAGTCCAGCTCATACGGGAGCCCACCCTGGGCTCAGCTTTGCAAAGTCTCTCTGGAGACCTAACTGGGTATGGCTTGGAGGATAAGACCTGGGAAATTCTAAATATTGTCACCTTAGCTGCATTTAACCACCCTGATAATTTGCTTACAGAGAAGAGAGGCACAAAATGTATTTATGATTAATGGGGAGTGCAGAGGCATGGACTGAGCAGGGAGGATTTAACACCAGATCCTTGATCTTTAAATGTCTCTATCCTTCCTTCTTTTTGGTCACAACTCCCTGATCACAAACTACCTGAGATGAGTCAGAAAAATACAAATGGCAGAAGACTTCTCTAACCTGCTTGGCACGTGCAATTTAGGACTAATTAATTAGAGTTTGTTGAGTGGCTGCAGTGCTCCAAGTGGTCCAAGATCAGTTCCATACTTGGGCCAGGACCTCTGCAGGGCCCTGTGCTCCCAAGGCTTTTCAGTTTGGAATATCTCCAAGGACAGAGATCCCTCAACCTCTCTGGGTACCTGTTGCAGTGGTTACCCAACTGCAGAGTGACGTTTTCCTTCAGTACTTGGTAGGGAATTATTATATATTCAATGCAAGCTTCAACTTGGAAATAGGAAAACTTGAATTGATAATCTTTTATAAATAACATCTATCATAACTTTATTATGTATTGTATTTATTATAAATATCTGATATGTTTAGTGCATATTACACAGGATACACGTGCACTGTATTACACATCTATTATGACTGCAATCACAAGGCACATACAGAGCAGTGCTGTTTATGTTTAGAATCTTTCCCACCTGTGCTGTAAAAGCATCTTGGGTTTGGGTTAATTTCTCCTCCCAGCATGAGTAAGAGCAAACCTTTGTATTTATTTGTTCCACAGTGGTGCAAGGTCAGGGGAATTTTGAAGTCATTTTTGAATGCATGGTTTTCACCATAAGCTGTGTCTCACTGCCCTCTCATGGCTGGATTATCCTTGGATATCCTACTCTCATCTTCCTTAGGTTCTTACCTGGATGTTCTGGCCAGCATAATTTCTTTGAATTCCGGCCCCTCTCAGCACAGCCAAACACAACTCCATCATCCCAAAGGAACTCTGGCATCTGCCTCTTTACCCCCTGCCTTTTCCAGCAGTCAGGGGTAGGACCGGGCTGTCAAATGTCGTTCCCGAGGCAGTTAGTCCCAGCAGACAGGGAAAAGAGTTCCCAGGAGCATGAACACAAACCCCCACCTCCCACCTGGCTGAGCCCGCAGTCCATCCAGTGCTCACTGGGAGCTGCGGGGAGCTGAATTTCTCCCTGGGAAGCCCTGCCTGGCAGACGGTGTCCCCCGCCCCTCTCACCTTTCTGGCAGAGAGCAGCTGCCTCCTCCTGCTGGCTGCTCCCAGCTGCGGGCAGGGGGATGGCTCAGGAAGCGCTGCCGACTGTGCCAAGGGCAGGTGACAATGCCAGTGGGTCACACCAATGCCGACGAACCTCAGGTTGTTTGCAGGGAACAACCAGCCAAGCAGGGATGCTTTTTCACTGAAAGTAAACAAGCAGGGGCAAGAACTAAAGAGGCTGGGGCAGCACAGCCCCCAAACCTGCCCAGTCTCCAGCTGCCATACGTTTCTGTGGCCAGACAGGACCCAAGTCCACACCCTGGGGTGGTCCAGTTGCTCATTTCCAGCCATGCCTAAACATCCAGTGCCAGTGTCTGTCAGCCCCTTCTCCTCTCTGTCCTGAACTACTGGCACCTATGTTGGCACCACTGCATTGATTAAATACCCACAAACAGGTAATGCTCCCAGAGCAGACAGGTTGGAATGGTGATTGCACATCAAACACCACAGCCCTGAGCACCAGCTCTGGATTGCACTTCACAGCTTCAGTCAATGCCACATGGGAAAGCCAGGTGTTTTTTTCTTCGCTGAGAGACAAAAAAGAGCAAGGGCTGTCCCAGCTGACCTGGCCTTTGTGGACAGCTGCATCACTGAGCAAGATCATCCCTCATGTCTCACTCTGCTGTAGGAAAATACTGCAAGCCTTGGGTCTGGAGTTTAAAAGCTACTTTTAGATCAGCAAAAAGGTCTCTGGCTGGGACAATTCACTGAATTTACTGTTAGATCCCAAAATCCATTTCCAGGTGCATGAAAAAACAAGGGAAAAGCTGAGCACATGGGAGTTCAAGGTGCTTTGGGCACAGGTTCCCTGAACCACAGCAAAATGGTCTCAAGTCTGCGTTTAAGCTACCCTCCCTGCACCTTGTGTTCTCCAGACCAGTCATCCTGCCTGAGAAGTCCAGGGAGAAGGGAAGGAGCATTGGAGCTACTCTGGAAGCCCTCAGCCCCACTGCCAGTGAGCAGTAATGCTGTCAGTGCCTGCAGCGCTCACCCCAATTCGTGTCACTCAGTGGGTGGCTCTTGGTGTGGCACTTGGGGATAGGGGTTGGGGGTGGCCTTGGCAGTACTTGGGCAGCAGTTGGACCCACTGGTCTCCAAGGGCATTTCCAGCCTCAGAGATTCCATGGGACACTCTTTGACTGTCCCATGGGACTGTCCCAGCTGCACAGGCAGGCGTGGGAAGCTGTTACACACAGATTATATTGCTGTGAGCCAGAGCACTCCAGGTCATCCTTGAGAGAGTGCAGCAAGCAGGAAAAAGACAGTTGCAGCACTGATCTTGCTCCATGCTTTCCCAGTGGGTCATGAACACCATTTCATCCTGACCCTGAGAGCTCCAAGGAAAATAACTACTGAGCTGTCACTCAAGATGCCACAGCAGGGGAAGACCTGAACAGGTACCGGCAGGGACACACCAAGGCCACCAGGTTCTGTAGCACAGCTTCTTGTGCTTCAGGGCCTCTGTGTTTTTTTTTTGGTACAGATTCACTGGTATTTATTTTAAACTCCATTTTTATATGCGCCCTCTCTATCTACCGTATTATATACAGGAATATAGGGAACTCTGAAGAGTCATCTGAAGGTTTTGAAAATAACGCCATAATGTTTCTATCTAGGAATGAACCAATGGTGCCCTGAAGCCATCAGGACTGATGCTGGGGCCGAAGGGAACGGGACGGGCTCTGTGGCCCCGTTTGTCCCCGTTCCCTGCCCGCCCCCGCCGCGCCCCGCGCTGAGCCGGGCGGCGCTGCCGCCGCCTCGGGGCAGGCGCGGTGCTGCAGCCAGCCCGCGGGCCGGCGCCCTGCCGGAGCCGCGTCGGGCTTCTGCCACGCCCGACGTGGCCACCGGCGCCCGCGTCGCCTGACCATTCCGAGGAGGCGGCCGAAAGGGCGGGGGAAAAACAGGGCCCCCGGTGCGTCTGCTCAAATGCCGCCGCCGCCCTCCCAGCGCCGTTTTCCAGGCGTTTCAGTACGGGCTGTGTGCTCCCGGTACGGGAGCTCGGCGGGCGCCGACAGGCTGCGGTAGGGACGCCTCTCTCCCTTCGGGTCCGGGTTTTTCCCAGCTTTTCTACGGTTTTGACTTTGAGGTAAGAGTCCCATTTTAGATATCCCGTAATTCTTCATAAATTTGTAGAAAAAAAGCTGTAAAAGTACAATGAAATGTCGCTCTCCCAACGGTGGTTAATTAGAGGCGTCTTTCTTTTGTTTCATATTGGAATTAATAATGTGATTTCTGTGGGGTTTTTGTTGTTTTCCGTATTCAAACACAGAGCGAGTTGTGCTGTGTGTGCTCTGTGAGCACAATAAACAGAATATTCTGCCCCAGCTAGCTTACAATCATCTTTGAGTTTAGATTAGTAACGTAAAGTTCAACCGAAGTATTTTAGGAACAGCAACTTCTAAATTTCCATTTCCTCTGCATGTTTGTGTTGCAGACTGACTGTTCCTGCTGGATGTTAGTGATTAGACCTGATAGGAATGGAGACTGAGAAGTCAGCTCGAGCTGTGGTCAGAAGCCCTGAGCTGGCGCTCACAGGGAACCAGGGCTCTGTGCTCTTAGGAGCAGGTGTTAGTTGGAAATGTGTAAGTGCCTGAGGGTGGTGTTTTTCTTTGTGGCTTCCAGCATAAAAGAGAGCGTGCGTGGATCCTCCGGTTTCTCGGCCAAGAGCTGCGTGACAGACATTGCTGTGAGCTTTAGGACTGCCGGAGGATTTTCCAGGTCATTCTTTCCTTTTTCAACGGTCCTTAGTGTGATGTGGCTTCCCAGGTAAGAATTGAAAAAGAAAGCACCAAAAAACCCCAAACCACAGAAGTTTGCATGGCTTTGAGATGTCAAGGAGTAAGCAGAGAGGAGCGGCTGACTCTGCAATAGCTCCCCAAATCTATTGATGTGTTATGTGTGGAAGGGAAAATAATTGCTTGTGTCTAAAGCAGTCCCATGCTTATCCCTGAGACTGGAACAGGTTCCTGCCATCATGGAGCCTCGTGGGGGTGCCGTGGTTCTGCTCCTGCAGTCAGGGCCTTTTCTGTTTTGGGGGTCTGTTATTCCTCAGGCAGCAGTGCTTCAGCAGGAGGGAAACTCATGTGCCAGGAGCTCTCAGGTTTGGGAGCATCCACCCTGAGTGTTTGGGGTGTCCAAACCCGGGACAGAAGGATAAAACTGTTTTGCTCCCTGGAGCCTTCTGATAAGAGTAGTACCTGTGATGTGAAGCTTTGCAGGGAGAATGTCTCTGCTTTCCTGGAGCTGCTGAGAACAGGTGGTGTTCATTTGACATTGAAGTTGATGAGATAGCAGTCTAATTGCTGATTGTGAGTGGGCTCCTTAGATACTGACTGCCAAAGAACAAGCTGTTTTCTGTTTCAGAGTCGTATTCTGGAGATGCTGCCAGGTGCTGTCCGTGCCACCAGAGCTGCCGTGAGCTGAGCCAGGATCACAGGCTCTTCCCATGGGTCCTGCACAGCTCAGAGAACAGGTACCCAGGGAAGTCCAGGAGAAATGGGCACAGTTTTGCTGTGCACAGCAGGGTAATTGCGTGGCTGAGTTGAAGAGAAGGGTGACAGGCAGGGGCACCAGGGGCTGTGCTGGCAGAACTTGCTGAACTCTGAGGCGTCCTTGTGTTTCTGGAGGCAGAATCAAGAGGCTTTCAGGTTGTGGTGGGAGGGAGGATGGTTAAGGGGCTTTGTGATTTGGAAAACACTTCCTTGAAAACCTGACAGAGCAAAGTGGTACCATGTGTTGGTGTCTTTACCATTTAAATATCCAGCACTCTCAGTTCCCATCCTGTCACAGGCCCTGCTGCACAGGGAGAGGCAGAGGAATGGATTGGAGCTGTCTGGAGCATTCCTCCTCCCCCTGCCTCTTCCTCACATCTGTGCACATAGACAAAAAATCTCTTGTGCACAGAGTGCCCTGACAAGTACACTAAAAGTGCACTAGAATGTGGTCCCCCAAATGCGGCTTTCTTTTTTTTTTTTTGTTTTGTTTTGTTTTTGTTTTGTTTGTTTGTTTTTAATTTGTATGTTGTGATTTGTTTTTCAGGTGTCTGGAAAACAAGGTGATAAATAAAATTATTTCCTTACTCCATACTCTGTGGCTAACAAATCTGGGAGACAAGAGAGAAATCAAGCATGAACCCTAGGGGACCGGGGAACTTCCTCCTCTTCAGCTGGTAAATGACTCTCTGTCCGAGTTGGTGGCGTTGAGGCAGGGTCTGAGGAGAACTGTGGCCAGCTGTGGGAATTGCTGAGCAGCCCTGGAGGAGCAGAGAGGCTGGAGGAGGCTGGGCCAGTTCCAGCGTGCCGGTGCCCCCAGAGCCCGAGCTGGGCAGGGCCGGTCACTCTTGGGCAGCGCTGGCACTGAGCTGGGCCCGGGCAGAGTCCCAGGAGCTGTCCCAGGGTGAAAGGAGCAGGGAAAGAAGGAAATGCAAAGAATTGGTGCTGGGAGAGGAGAGCCTTGTGAGGCCCGCAGTGCTCTTTGTGCTGCTCCATTGTGCGTGTGCCCCAGTGCCTTTGCCTGGTTCTTTTGCAGGTGGATCCGATGGCCAGAGCTGCGCAGATGAGGCTGAGCACGAGTGAGTGGCCCGTGGCTGCTGGGCACTGAGCCAGGCAATGCCCGCTGCCCTGCAGGAGAAGGGCACCGTGGGGCTGGGCCCTGGGCCCCTCTGGGCTCTGTGAGAACATTGCCAGGGCTGCAGAGAGCCGAAAGCGCCGGGGGGCTGTGCTGGGGGGAGCAGCGCTGAGCCGGGCTGGCTCCCAGCCCAGGAGTTGCTCTGCTGTGCCTGGAGAGGGTCCCCTTAAGGGGGGGTTTGTCCTGAGCAAGGCTGCTGCTCAGGCGGGCCGGGCACTTGTGGCTGCCTGGAAATAGGGATTGCAATTTGTGTGTGTGAAAGCAAAGCGTTGCTCTGCTGCCTGCCCTGCTCTGCAGCCTCTCGTGCCCTGGCTGTGCCTTTTCCCTGGCTGATAAAGCCCTCCCTGTGCTGCTGGGCTTGCCAAAGGGACAGCACGGAGGCACTTGTGTTTTTCTTGTCTCCCTGGCTTTGGCTTGACTCGTGCTCCAAGGCAGGAGTGACTCCAGAGCTCTGGGGGGGAATCGTTGGGTTGGGGGTGTTTTTTTGCAAGGTCAGGGCTCAAATCTGCTGTAAGGCAAGGCTTTCTTCTGCAGCAGTAGATCCATGCTGTTGCCTGGGGTGCGGAGGGTCAGTTGTTGGACAGCGTGCGAGGGAGGAAAGCAGAGCAGGCTGCTGGGGACGCTCCTTGGAGCCAGGCTTGGTGTATCGCTGAGCAATGAATTCAGCAGGGCTTTGCTGTTCCTGCTGCTCCTTGGGTCGTGTTTGGCTTTCTGTGCCTTGGCTCGAGTGTCACTGTCGCTCCTCTGATATCAAGCTGTGTGCTACATCAATAAATGAATGCATCAAACCTGGTGGTGTTCACTGCGGGCGAGCAATCGTGGTATAAAGCCAGAATAAACTCAGCAAGTGCTTTGGGGGGTTGTATTGTTTTGTGCGGGGTGTGTTCTTTTAATTGGTTTTGCTTTTTGTTTTGTTGGTGGGGTTTTTATTTTGTTACCCAACACGCTTTAACTCTACTGCAGTGAGTTCTAACGTTTCCTCCAAAAAGAGGTAGGGTTTTACCTGCTGTGTAAGTTTAATGAATTTCTAGAGTTCAAAATAAAAGAAATAAATCTAAAATGAAAAATATGTATAAATTTATCAATATATAAATAAATATCTCTAAACACAAATTAAAATATAATATTATATAAAAAATATATATATAAAATATAGCTACAAAATATAAATGTAATATAAATATAGTTTTAAATAAAGTTTATTTGGTTTTGATTTGCTTAGAGGAAGGTTTTTGGACTCAATATTCTAAATGTAAATATTATAAAATTAAAATAAATATGCAAATATATAATAAATGTAGAGTATAGCTACAAAATATAAATATAAGGAATATAAATTGCTATCTAATATATAGGGTATATAAAATAATGCACATATACTTTTATTGTTACAATATAAAATATATGTAACACATTGATATAGAAATATAAATTCTAGATATTAATATAAGTATTTAAAAATACATATATTAAAAGTATTTTAGTGTAGTAAAAATAAAGGCTTTTTATTACGGTGGGGCAGGGTTTCTTTATAAATAAAAATATAAAAATATATATACAAATGAGAAATTTATTGATATATACAAATATAATATGAAAATATTTTATACACACTGCATAATATCAGTAATATTATGTATATAATATTGTGCATTATATTGCAAACATAACTTATATAGAAGACATAAATATAAGTTCAAATTATAAATTTAAAAATATAAATTTAAATGCAGTTTAAAATAAATGGGCTTTTGTAGTTTATTGTTTATAAATAGGGGCTTTAAAAATAAATATAATATAAATATACAAATATAGTAAATATTTTAAGAGAGTAACAAAAATAAAATTAGTAAAAGTCATTAAAATATATAATGTAAATATTACTGTATATATTTTATTGTAATATACTATTATCCTTTTCGTATATTCTGTATATAGTATTTCAATAACAATGCCGGTTATAATCGTTGCGGGCAGGGATTTTGGGGGCATCGGGCGCGGGGGATTTTTGGCCGGGGGTCCCTGGGGACAGCGCGGGCTGATCCGTGCGGCGGTGCTGCCACCTGGTGGGCACAGCGCGGAACTGCAGGAATAAAAGGGCGGGAAAAATAGGGGGACCTGGTGTGTTTACTCAGCAGCCTGCCCGAAAACACGACACCCGCGGCGCCTCGGAGCAATTTTCCGCGGCTCGTCCAGTCGTGTGGACACGCGCGTGGGCTCGGCGTCGCCGCGGGTGGGCGGAATTTTTCGGCTCAAGCAGGCTCCGACACCACGCCTATCTCTCCCCTGGGGTCTTATCCCGGCCGCTCTCCTAAGCGCTGTTCCCCGTCCGCCCCGTGCCGGGGTCTCGTCCCGCCGCCTCCCCCCTGCTCCTCTCCGGCCCGGGGAAACGCCGGCGAACACAAATCCCCCGGCGGAGCCGCCTGAGCCTGCCCGCAGGAGGAGGCAGCTGCCTTCTTCGCCACAAAGGTGAGAGGGGCGGGCGCGGGCGGGGGGGCCGCTCCCCCCGGTTTGCCGGGCAGGGGTTCCCGGGGGGAATTTCAGCTGCTGCCGAGAGCTGCCCGGAGTGCGGGCAGAGCCGGCTGGAGCCCTCCCGGCAGCAGCTGCTGCTGCAGAAGGGCAGCTCCAGCAGCCTCCTGTCGTCTGGCCGTGGAAGCGGCTCTGGTTCGCTTCTGTGTTTAAAGTGTTGCAGGCTCTGGAGAAATCCTTCTAGAAGCTGCACAGAGGAGGCTGCAGATTTCTGACAGGAGATGCTCTGCACTTTCTGTGCCACCTCTTCGATGTGCAGAGGGATATTCTTTACTGTATGTCCAGAGGGAATCCTTTCCTAATGGGAGCTGAGACTCAGGCAGACAAAGTTTATTCATGGCATTCATCCACTTCTTCCTAACTCCCTGAGGCAGACTGAGTTAACAGGAAAAAAAAAAAAAAAGATGTTAAACGGCTTGTCTGATATATTTTTCTTCTTTAATGACTGGATAACAAGTAGTTTTTATACCTCCTCATGTTACATCTGAAACCTGGGATGTTTTTTCCTGGGAAGCACAGTTTCCTTAAGTGCTGTTGGTGTTTCATTCATCCAGGTATTTGTTGTCTGCTTCTCGCCAAGAGCTTACACTGAGGAAGTGTTATTTTGAAAGGGGAAAGGGAAAGAAATAAGTTTTTAACTGAAATAATAAAACTGTACTGTCTCCTGCATTTGCCCAGCCAACCCTCCAGACCTTAGCTAAAAGTAAGCTAGGAATGAGCAGCATGGTCAGATCCTTCCCTTTGTCCTGTTGTTCAGCCTTACATTAAACAGCTGTGGGCCTGGTGTGATTCTTAGAGTGAGTGTTCAGCTGCTCAGGTCGAGTTGTAGCTGTGTGAGCACTTCTGAGTCAAATTAGAAACGGCAGCTCTCCATCTAAGCAGTGAATAAAGGGATTGAGTTTGAAAGTATTCCTGCAGGGGCACTGGGGATGGAAACTGGAGGTTCTGTGGGTGTTTTTCTCGTTGTTCTCGTTGGGAAGGCAGCAGGGCATTTCCTAGGCAAGTCTGCTGGCAATGGAGTTGGTAATTCTCGTGTGGGTAAGGGAGGAGCGACAGTGTGCACTCCTGCTATGGAGGGAGAAGAAACTAATTGTGGGAACAATTTGTTTAGATTCAGATGATGCCGAGACGTGGCTTCTGAAAGCTGGACTGCTCCAGGTCAGATGTCTTTATCATTAGGTTATGCCCCACTTGGCAGCATGGAGCAGCTTGGATTTTAGCAAGCTGCTGAAAGGTATGTGTGGGTATTTGTATTTCCTGCACTGTTTTCTCTGGCTGTTTGCAAGGGCCACAGCAGAAGGGCATGTTTGCTTTTCTGTGGAGATAAAGAGCTGTTTTCTAAAAGTAGCCCATTTTTGTTTCTTCACTGTGTTGGCATTTGTAGTTGCTGTTGCTGCAGTGCTCTGGCACTGTTAAATTCCACAGCTGCTGTGCCACAGCCAGCTGTCAGCACTATGTTTCACTGCAGTCTTCCTCTCTGTGCGTCATATTCTTGGAGGTGTTTGGTCTTCATGGGCTTTGACTTCTAATCTTTCTGAGGAAGGCTCACCTTCACCTCTTACTGAGGTTTCCTCTAGCCCTTGGTTAGCAATCCACTGTCACTAAGTTATTTTCCACCTCTTACTAGCTGCAGCAATAAAGAGTTTTTTGAACAGGATAGTTGACAGAAAGTTGAGGGTAGGGGTGAAGAGCAGCACCTGCCAGTCTGCCAGTGTGCTCTGCAAAATCTCTAATAGGGATTTGGCCTTGGTAGAGTGCAGCAGGAGAGAGCCCTGGAGGGCAGAGAGGCCTTAGAAATGGTGGCTGGTATCCAAGGAGCACGTCCTCCAAGGTGTGAGTTCTGAGGAGGAAGAAATTGTCCCAACATGCCAGGAGGCTTCCCTGGCTGGATATGGGCTGATGAGCAAAATGACAGGAAAATAACAGAAGCTTTCAGGAGGCAGAAGCGAGGACAGGTGGCCTGGGAGGAATATAGGGAGGTTGTCTGGGAAGCGTGGGCTAGGGTTGGGAAAGCTGAGGCTCAGTTAGAACTGAGTGTGGCCAGGGTTGTCAGAGACAGTGGGGAGAGCTCCCGTAGGTCCATTGCCAGCAAAAGAAAGCCCAGGGCTGCTGAGGGCCCTCTCCAGGAGGAAACAGGCACCCTGAGTGCCCTGGCCCTGGAGAAGGCTGAGGTTCTCCGTGGCTGCTGTGGCTCAGCCTTCAATGGCAAGTTCTCCAGCCAGGCCTCCCAGGCTGGGAAAGGCAAATGCCAGGCCTGAGAGAGTGAAGATCCTGAGCCCACTGTCAGAGAGGATGCAGGGAAAGACAGGAGTGTCAAGTTCCATGGTCTGGAGCAAATATTGTCAGGGTACGAGCACTGGGATTTCCTGTTGACTTCAATTCTGTGTTTTGCTCTCTGGTTTATCCATTCTTTGTCCTGCCAGTAGGTCCCAGCTTTTCAGGGTTGCTGAGAGTGAGGAAAGAGATTTTCTCTTCCCAGGCAGGAGCAATGTTTCTGCTGGGCTCAGGTGATGGAATCTCCCTCTGGGGGCTGGATTCCCACCTCGGGTTGGGCAGCCTCAGTGGCAGCGTGTCCGGGGATGCCATGGTAAAAGAAGATCTGTGGATTGCCAGCTGGTCTGGCAGTCGTGTTTGAAAGCCTCGAACTGTGAGTGTTCTGAGATCTCAGGAGGATGGAGCAAACTGAAGTTGGTTTCTTGCTTTCCCACCTCAGGAGAGTCACTGCAAAGGGAGGAGTCCCCTCGTCTTCTGCAGCACCGTGTCCTGAATGTGGCTTTGGAACTTGCTGCCAACCAATTTGCCTGGCTCAGAGTCCAGGTAAGAGGCTGATGCAATTTCTGTTTCCTTGCCTGTTGTCCTCACATCCTAACGTCTGGCATTGCCCAGTTTTAAATCAGTCCAGTCATTTTAGGAGGTGACCCCTTTGTAAAACTTGCAGGAATTACAGTCGTAGCAGCAGTGATTTTTCCTTGTGAGCTGAAAGGTTGTTTATAAGGTCAACGTTTTTTGCCTCCTTGCTGAAGGCAAGAGCAGGTTCCTGCAGCTCTTTGTGTCTCTGGAGAGGAGCACAAGTGAGCTTGTGCTGGTTTCCACTGGTCTGGCAAGCTGAGGTTGCAGACCGGGGCAGCGAGGCGCTGATGGGAGCCATGCCACCCCTTCCCAAGGCAGATTCCAGCATTTTTGGATGTTCTCTGTAATTAGTGGAAACCCCAGCTCTCTTTTCTACTGCAGGCTTGTGAAATAAGATCTCTGTCCAGGATTTGCTTGTCATGTCAGGAGGAAGGAGTGGGCCTGGCTTTGAGGAGAAGCAGAGACCCCCATGGATAGCAGGGTTAGCAGGGCTGGACGTGGAATGACTGGGGAGCAAAATATGATTGGTGAGGGAGGTGTCTTTGTCTTGGGTCCTTGGAGTAGTTGGGGTTTCTGTTCCCACTGTTTTCTTCCACTTTCCAGGAAAGCGTTTTCCAGGTGAGTGGGATGATCCTGGCTCGTTGAATGCAGAGCAGTGCCAATGATCCCATTTTGTTTCTGGCCTTGGCGTTTTTGGGCAGGTCTGTTCAATAACGTGCTTCCTTCCATATCAGTCTCAGTGCAACAGAGTCCTAGAGGGCAGTGTTGCTGTAGCCGGGGAATTTGAATATATTTTTCTTGCAGGACGTCTCTGAGACAGAGGAGATGTCTGGTGAAAAATCAGTCTTCTATTTACTGATGCAACTGTTTGTTACAAGTCCCCATTCTCGTTTGAAAGTTTCCACCAAAACTTTAATCGTCAAGGTAAGCTTTTGAGTTGAAATATCAGGATATTCAGTATGTTGCACTGGTCTGAAATTTCAGGATTGTAAAATTTTTTGTTAAAGCAGTTCCCTTTACTGCATGGTTGTGTGGTGAACAGAGTCTCCTACCCTGTTTGCCGTGGCCGTTGTTGGAATTTGCTGTCAGGCCACTGGCTAGTAACAAAACACTTTGTGGAAATAAATGCTGTGAGCTGACTTCCCTGCTGGAGGAGTGAGGAAAACGTCTGTAATGTTTGCCCACCCCCCTAGGCTGAATTCATGCTGATGCTGTAAGAAATCAGTGTAGTTTGTGCCTGCAAAGGTCTTCTCGATCGATCAAGAGGAGATGACTTTTGATTTGTATTTTTTATCATTGTTGCTTTCATCTGTACTCCCGCCTTGCATAAGCCTTAGCTGGTTTGCTCTGGCCCTGCAGAATAGTCCTCTCTGTTACTGTCTGATACAAGCTTTGATGCAAGGAGTACTTTTTGCCTTCAAAATTCACTAAAATCCCCTTCTGTACACTTCAGCTAGTTCTTTGACTTTTCAGACAAACCGGTCACCTACAGTTCCAGCAGAGCTCAACCAGAGGCTGTTGTTTGTAGCACCTCATTAGGAGAGGACATCTTTGCGTTCTCCAAGTAGGGGTGGAGATTTACATTGGGAATAAATGCACCCAAAGTGTCCTGCCAAGGGAAATTCCAGGGAGCTGTAGTGGCCCTGGCCAGGGCTCCTCGTGCAGCATCCTGCAATATTCATGGCACAGGAATTTGTGGGCAGCTTTGTGCATGGAACCTTTGCATTCAGCTCCACTCCCAGAGTGCCATTGCAATATTGGGTGCAGCCGAGCGAAGTTCCAGTGACTGGAGTAGGGTTTAGTTGCCCTTGATCCTTGCAGGGGATGAAAGGCAGGTGCCCTTGGTCTGCCAGTCATGACAGTCTGCAGCAAAAGCTGCTCCAAGTGTGCCCTTTTCCTGGCCCTTTGGGATTCTTTGGCCAGGTGGGAACCCGGGCTGCTTGCCTTGTTCTCGTGTCCACTTTGCATTTTCTCTGCAGGGAGTGCAGGAGCAGGGAAGTTAGGTAGGGCAGTTGTGGCAGCAGAAAGACTGCTAAGCATAGACAGTAAGGGCTTTTTTTTCTACACAGTGCCATGTAACTGAAGGCTTGTTTGGGGATTTCCCATTCTGTTCCTGCCTGGTTTTGTGAGAGCTGCGAGCGCATTTCTATTTCGAGACTGCCAAAAACAGTCAATGATACTGAAAATAATCCCTTTTCCTTCATTTTTTCTTCATTTCATGAATCACCCTGTCAGATTTTTGTAAGCAGCAGTTCCTTTTAGAGTTGCTGGTGTTGTACAGAGAGTGAACGTAGAACAAAGGGGTGGTGATAGCTTCCTTTTATTTTGTGTGTGGAGAGGAGCAAAGGCACAGATTCCTCCCGTGTAATTGCAGTCGTTTAATGGAGGTGCCAGAGGCAGGAAGCTGGGCAAGGTTTCCTCTCCTGTTGAGAGTTAGGGGCAGGGAGTTGAGCCAGGGGGTCACTCGGATTCCTTCCTCTCCTCCTCTGCCTCCTCCTTTCTTGCTTGTGGAGCTGGAGCACAGGGCCACCGAGTTTGGGAGCCTGAGGTCAGGGCCTGAATTCAGAGAGCAGGAAAGTGGGGAACATTTCTGGATATGTCCAAGCCTGGCTCTTGGTTGTGATCCATATCTGTGTCTACCTCAGCACCCCCAACAACTTGCTCTTGTCTCTGGACCCTGCTGTGGTCACAGCCCACTGCTCATTGATGTGGCTGTTCATCCATCTGCTGGCTTTAGCCTGATTCAGGTTTAGTTTAGCAATGATTTTCCTTTATGTTAGATCAGTAGGTTTCTAAAACTCCCCTACTGGCTGTTTTTAAGGGATTTTTTTTTCCTGCCCGTGGTGCTATAAAGATGTACAGCCCTCTGACAGCAGCATAAGCTGCTTTCCAAAAGTTACAGCAGTAAGGTTTTTCTTGTCCACTATGCAGTTGAGGTGCCCCTAGTGAGTGGGAATAAGTGAACTCAGAGGGTGAGGAGAGTGACAGACACTTCTTTGCCTCAACCTGCTCTTCTTCATTTCTTTCCCCAAGGAAGGAATTGTGACGTTAGGATACAAGAAGTTGTGCATCTCTTGGGGTTTTGTGTTTTAGGTGTTTTGAGGTTTATTTACACACCTGCCCCTTTGTTTCCTGGACAGGTTTTCCGTGTCAGCGGAGTGTTTGATTGCTCATGGAAGGAACTTTCTGTTTGGCTGGAACATTTGGATAAGGCACAAGGAGACCAAAGGGAAGCAGCGATGCTGCAGTTTTTGGAAATGGTAACAGTGTTCCAATTGGCTGGATAAACAATGCGCAGAACAGTGTTAGTGGAAACTAGAGATTTTGCTGCTGTTGCTGAAAAACCTGTTGGAGATAGGGAAGGAATTCTGAAAAAAAGATTGTTTATCCAGAGGTGGCATTCTTCTTGTCTGGAATGGGAGGACAGCAGAATGGCTTGTAGGAAAATGAAATCCAAAGAGATCAGTTGTTACTCCAGCACCGTTGGTATAAGGGTAGAGTGTTGGATGTGTGGGTGGCTTTTCTGTCCTCTTTAGGTGCCAAACTGATCAGCCCTCAGTAACTTGTGATCTCTTACAAGGAAAGCTGGCACTTGCTGTTACTCTTCAGGCTGTTGAATGGCCAGTGCTTGATTTGCAGGGCAGTCTCCCCAGGGACTCAGTGTGTGGTAGCACTCCAGATGCCAAATTGCAGGGGACTTTCTTTCCATGAGCGTCCCCTGCAGAGCAGGAGCCGTTGACAGAATCCTGCAGAGGCGATGTGGAAGTTGTGCTCCTCAAACCGCCCAGCTTCCAACCCCTTTTAGCACGTGGTCTTTCTTAGCCACGTGTGGTTCCCCTGCGCTTGGGAGCCGTGCACTCGCCTCTCCCTGCCCTTTGCTGACAGATGCTGCTGAAGCTGGTGTGGCCAAGCCCTGTCCCTGCCCAGACAAGGCAGCAGACCTGGTGCAGGAAGGCAGCGTGCTGCAGGTGGCTCTGCTCCAAGAGGACTCTGGTAATGCCAGCATCCCTGTCTCTCACACCCATGGTATGTGGTATCCCCTCCAGAACAGCATTCCACAACTTGGGGCTGCATTTCCGAGCCCTAATCAGCAAACTGGGGATGGATACCCATAGAAGTCCTGTTGAGTGAGGCCCTCCAGCGTTCAGCCCTCCACGTGTACTGGGTATCAGAATTGTAAAATTACCACTTTACCCCAAAAGCAATTTCTGATGTGCTTGTGCCACTTGAGCAGTATTTGAAATCTCTCTTTGTGCTCCTGCAGCAGCATTTTTGAACAAAAATGGGAATTTAGTCCTTCGGCCTGGGGCTGTTCATAGGATCGTGGAATCCCAGCACGGTTTGGGTGGGAAGGGCCCCTTAAAACTCATCCAGTTGCACCCCGTGCCATGGGCAGGGACACCTTCCAGTAAGACCGGGTTGTTCAAGGCCTTCCTTATCCAAGCTGGCTTTGGAGACTTCCAGGGACCCAAGGGCAGCCACAGCTTCTCTGGGCAACCTGTGCTGGACGGCAGCATTGAAAGGCAGAGCGAAGTTCAGCTGTGATTTTTGTGTTGCATTTAACATTGCATTGCATTTACAAAGGGGGTTTTTGATTTTGGTTTTTTTTGGAGGAATTTAAAAGCTGCCTTGTGTTCCTGGAGAGTCGCCTTCTCCCTCTGTTGGCCTTCTGATGTCTTGCATGGTGTTTGGTGCTCGCTGAGGAAAAAATAAGTCTGAGGTTGGGCAGAGAGCAAGTTCTACCTATCTTTAGCTCTGATAAGCATCTTGTGAAAGCTTTCCATCCTGGTTGTCAAGGTCCTTTGAACAAGCTGTGTGTCAGACACGAAATGAAACTGGGGTGCTTTTCTAGTGACTACTTGCTGTTTTATGTTAGTTGTTGAACACAGTCTCCAGGGGCAGCAGGATGGAAACTATTATCTTGATCTTTACTGTCCTCATTTTGGGCCATATTGGCCATACTGCATCGGTACACTTTTCCTGTATTATTCCTATTCCAGCATCTTTACCTTTTTGCTTGACACCTGAAGAAGTACTCAAGATGTTCTCATCCGTCTTCCTTCTCAGCTTTGGTCATGCCTGCTTTCCACGTGCCATTCTCTTGGACTTGTATAGGGGGGAGTATTAGACCCTCCGCACGTGACCCAGTAGTTCTTTAGGTTCCATCTTCTGAAAGCATATCGAGTTGGAGAATTCATCTTTGGGAGAGTTATCTCCAGTTCTCACTCATGCTGTTCCTGTCTTGGCTTACATTGCATGTCCCTGTCCCGTGCCACTTCAGCTCGGAGCTGCTCTGCCCAGCACGCAGTCAGGCTGAGGTAGATCAGTTACAGGACTGTGCAGTTCCTCTCTTTTCTGTGGGGTTTTGGCTGGAACCTTTATGGGCCCAGTGTGGGCATTCCTCCTAGCTGTCAGACAAGCACTCGTTGACCCCTCCTGTTGTCTCGCAGGCTCCTCGACGGGGATTCGTATCTCTACGGTCACCGATGGCGCTGCTGTTCCTGACCTCTCCTGCTCGACGTCGAGGAGCGGCAGGCAGCAGCTGTGTTGGAGCCTCCTCTGCAGCGCAGTCTTTCAAATCAGGGTGCAGTCAGTGTGTAAGCTGGAGAGTGCGTGACTGTCTGTGTCTGCCTGGGTCTGCGTGCTGACTGGTTCTAACCGTGTGTGTGTGTGTGGCTTTTGCCATTCAGGTTTTTGAAAGGATATTGAAATTTAGAATACAAAATCCCCAGCCAGGGCTTTTTTGTTCTTTTCCCCCCGGCTGGATTTTTCTTTCCTGGGTCACGGTCAGTGTGAGAGGTGACGTTCATTGCCTGAGTTTGGCTATGCCCGTCCCTGGACCGGGGTTTTGGTCAGGCAGGAGGGTTTTTGAGGAGGCTCCTGGGAGCTGGGTTCCTGAGGAGCACTGCAAATGTCTGCTGAGGGCCGGGAGTTAGTCGAGAGCGAGGGTGGGTTTGCATGGAAGCTGAAGCAAGTGCCTGGTGGGTGAGTGTTATGTTTTCTGTGTGCTGCTTTTGGTTTGGGACCCAGGACCCCCCGCAAACCCCCCAGTCCCCGCCGTGCACCGTGGGGCGGCCGCTGCTCTGACGATGGGCAGGGGGACAAAAACTGGGGGGGGGGGGGAAATAGGGGCGGGGGGCAGCGCCCGCCGCGGGGTCCCCGCCGCGGGGACTTACGCAATTTGCGTAGCCGGTGCTATTCACGAAAGCGCCGACTTACGCAATTTGCGTAACGCGGCGTTTCCCCGAACTGGGAGCCCCAAATCCCCGAAATTCGCCCCAAATCCGCCGCTTCTCCCCCAGATCCCCGTTACCGCCCTTCCCCGGCTCTCAGCCAATCGGGAGCCAGACGCTGAGCGCCGGCCAATCAGAGCACGAGATGGGCGGGGCTTGCGTGAGGGGGCGCCCGGATCGGACGCCGCAACCTCCGGAATTCACCAAAAGTCCTCGAAATTCGCCCGAAATCCATCCGAATTCCCAGATATTCCTCCCAAAATCACCCAAAATGGGGCCAGCAGCCGCAGCTGAGCAGGTGAGCCAGTCTGGATTTGTAGGGGGGAGTTTTCTCCTTTCCCTTTTCAGTGTTCCCTTGCCAGTCCCTCCTGGTGCCCCCAGAGAAACATGGGGGTTCTGAGGCCAGAAGGAGTTTCCCTTGAGGGAAGCAACTGCTCTTCCATTGCTGTCCGTGTTGAAAGTGGGGGGATTGCCCCTTTGCCTGTGGTCTTGAAGGTTCCGATTGAAGGAAGACCTGCCTGGTCCAGGGTGTTGGGTTGGCAGTAGACAGAGAATCCCTGGGTTCTATTTGAAAGGCAGGGGGAAGAATATTCTTGTCGCGTTATGGGTTTGATTTGAGGCTAGCCCCCCCCCCCCGTTTTCATCATCCTGAAGTTTACATTGGGGGTGGGAGGGAAGCCCTGTTGTCTCAGCTTCATCAGGGTTTGAATTGAGGTCTGGCAAAATGTTTCATTTTGTCTAATAATCGCCTAGTCAGTTAAGAAAAGTAAGGAATGGATTTTTTTCTTGTTGTGTGTGTTAGGCTACAGAGTTGTGAGGGAATTTGGGGGAGGATGGTAGAGGAAATCCTTTTGTAATATCGTTTTAGGATGCTTTCCTGGTTTTTTATATTGTTGGCTTAATGCTCCTTACTAAGTTTTCATTTTCTATATGTGTCTATAGATATGATTAGATACAGGTAGTGGCAGTGCTGTTGAATTGATGGTGGTATTTCTATGTGGCTTATATTCAATTTTTGGGGGGTAGAGTGTGTTGTTTTATTTTTTTTTTTATTATTATTTACTGTGTGTAATATGCTTTTGGAGTGAGGGTAACTTAATGGGTGTGTGTGTTTGTATTTGAGGTAGAATTAATGTAAGCAGTTGATTGTGGGTTTTTTTTTAAGTTGGCTTTTGTCAGGTGTTATTGGGGTTTTGATTTTGTTTCTTGTGCATAGGTGTTCAGAGAGATTAGGGCCAGCTCTGCCGAGCAGTTTTGAGGGTTAATTTATTACATGGGCTTTTGTTCGATGCAGTTTTCAGTTGTTGAAAGCTTTTCTATTTAGTGGTTTGGAGTCATTGATAGTATGTGTTTATGTTGTTTGTAGATGGTGTATGGTAAGGGCCACGGTCTCTTTATTTAATGGTGTGTTTTTTAGTGTAGGAGTTGAGGCATTTTGTGAATTGAGTTTTGTTGTGGGGTTCTTCTGTGTGGGGGTTTGGAAAGGATGTGTTTGTTGAGGTTTGCGATGGCCTTAGGGGCCGTAGCATCAGTAGAGGGTAGGGTTTTTAATTATTTTGGGGTGGGTTTTATTATTGTGGATGAGCAGTGTTTGTTTTGAAGGGTTTGAGGTAGTGTCATGCAGTTCTTTTGTGAGGGTTTTTAAATATTTACGATTGGCTTATTGTTTGTTGTATTGCAGGTGTTTTACTTAAAGGTTTGTTTCATAGTTGGGGTAATTTGGGAGATTATTGTTTAGAGTTAAATATATCTTTTGGGGTTGTGTTTATGTATAGGTGGTACTTTTGTTTTGATGCTTTGAGGCATTATGGGTCGATTCATTTAGGAATAATTTTTTTTTGGTGTCGTTAAGTTTATTTGCGATTTTTTACTCTTTTAGTTTGATTTATTAGTTGGTTGTTTTGGTGGTTTTTATTAGCTTTCTTTTGGGGAACATGAATATTTACCCGCTGAGTTTTTAAAGTAGTTTTTTATTTGGGTAGTGATTTTTTTTATTTTTGGTATTTTAGATTTTTTAATGTTAATTGGTTTGGAGTTTTTAGTGAATTTTAGAGACTATTGGTTACTATATATGAGTTAGTGTAGAGGTAGAGATTGGGGTTTTTTTAGTCATGTTCAGGATCAGTTGTACACTTTAGAGTTTAATAAGCCAGTTTCATTTATTTTTTTCAGTAGTTTTTGTGATTTGTTGTGTGGGCTTCTATATGGTTCGTTTTGAATTTTGTGTCATTTTTGGTGTGATAAGAATTCCTAGTAAAAAGAGTCTATTGTGTTTTTTTGCTAGTATTTGGTTGTACGGTGGAGTTTTTTTTTTTTAGTATATGTTATTTGGTTGGTTTAGGGTTAGGGTTTGGGTTAGGGTTAGGGGTTAGGGTTAGGGTTAAGGGTTAGGGGGTTAGGATTAGGGTTTGGGGTTAGGGTTTCGGGTTTGGGTTAGGGTTTAGGGTAAGGGGTTAGGGTTGGGGTTGGGGTTAGGGTTAGTTAGTTAGGGGGTTAGGGTTAGGGTTTGGTTTAGGGTTACGGTTTAGGGTTAGGGGTTAGGGTTTAGGGTTAGGGTTTGGGGTTAGGGTTACAGTAAGGTTTAGGGTTAGGGGTTAGGGGGTTAGGGTTTCGTTTAGGCTTAGGGTTTGGGGTTTGGGTTAGGGTAAGGGTTAGGGTTAGGGTGCATGTTCCTCACCCTTAATGCACCCCGGTTCGGGGGTCTCTACCTCTTCCCCACCTTAATGCACCCTGGTTCGGGGGTCTCTGCCTGTTCCCCACCCTTAATGCACCCTGGTTCGGGGGTCTCTGCCTGTTACCCCACCCTTAAAGCGCCCCGGTTCGGGGGTCTCTGCATGTTCCCCACCCTTCAACCACCCGGTTCGGGGGTCTCTGCCTGTTCCCCACCCTTAATGCACCCCGGTTCGGGGGTCTCTGCCTTTCCCCACCCTTAATGCACCCCGGTTCGGGGGTCTCTGCCTGTTCCCCACCCTTAATGCACCCGGTTCGGGGGTCTCTGCCTTTCCCC